>JAWDJD010000001.1:484365362-484965362 GCA_035047305.1 Bradypodion pumilum
CCCTGATTGTCCAAGAACCTGAAGAATGCTGCAAAAATCCCAGAAATGCTTCTAAAAATTCTGACAAAAATTCAAAAAATCCAAAGTCGCGCTCAAAACCACTCCTAAACACTCTTTGCCTCGTGCAAAACCCACAAGAGCAATGCATGCATGTGTCCTGCCTTTTATACTGCCCAGGCACAATGCAACCTGGGAAAACCCCAATGATTCATTCAAAGTCGCAGCAACTTTGTATGAGACAACTTTTTTCTAGGAATTAGGCAATGTTGTATGAATTCGATATTGTATGAAGCGGACTTTGTATGAGGTATTACTGTATTATTATTATTTTAACAAACCAAAACACAATTAGCCAAAATTCCATTATGCATACTTTTGTGCATACTTCTCCAACCGTAAACATTTTAGCCAATTATTGTGAAGCAGGAATAAAGCATTTCAGAATATAAACGCATCTCTGTTCTTTCATTAAAGCGCAAAACTCCATCTTGCGTTCAGTTTACTGGGAATGGAAGTGATAGAGAAATACTGTAATTGTTTTCCTGGCAACTAGCTAAGTTATCTTTCGCTTTAAAAAAACCACAGAAGGGGCCTCTGAGTTACCAATCAAGGGTGAGACAAGAGATCTCACTCTGGGGGAAATCTTCATATTTTCACAGTGCGGGAAAACACAGCATTAGATTATGTTCCATATATCTGAGTCAGGGAGCTGAAGTCAATGGAAACACTGTCAGCCATGAATTGGCACAAGGAATTACATATTTTCTTTTCTCTTTGACACATGTTCTCATTACCATCTTTCTGGTATGAAAGGAAAAGGTAGAAGGGCATTGCTTAAACAAAGCCTTCTTTATCCCAAAGAAAATTTTGTTTAATGTAGGGAGGACTTCTTGCGGGCATGACACAGAATATGTTACTGATAGATAACTTTAAAAAGTTAAACAGTGCTTGTGAAATGAATACTGTAGCTTGGATTTGGTCTTACAGGATGGGTGTCAAGATCTCTCTTGTCCACTTTAGTGTATGGGACCAAAGACACCAGGACAGCCGAAGAGCTGGCTTAACACAACTTTATTACATGCTGGTCAGTGGGAACATGTGGTAATGGCGGATGAACAGCTCAATATATGCAGTGGCTATACATTTGAATGTTGCTCCTTGACAGTCCATTGGCTACTGTCCGCGTGACGTCATTGTAGGTCACGCCCTTCTTGTCCAGGTGAAGGTAGTGGCGGGAATCTTCCCGCGCTGTTGTTCTAGGTGAGTCTTGGACCAATGAGCTTGGACGCTCGCTATTGCCATCTAGTGGCCACTAGCTCGCATCCTATTAAGGTTACAGTGATGCAGCTGAAGGTTACAATGTTACACATAGAAAAGGTTACATTGGATACACATGGATAGGTACATTGTTTAAAGGCACAGGCTTTAGGACACAACACCCCTCCCCCCTAGGATGAGACGAAGTCTCTTAGCCAAGATGGTTTATTGCACTCGCGTTTGGGCCGCGATGTGGGTTGGCTCACCCGGGGGCCGCTCCCGCTTCCTTGTTCCCTGGACCCTTGTCCTGTAATGGGAGAGGGAGACTTGTTAGAGGCTTGCTGCGGTTTTGCAGCTTTAGGGGAAAGGGTAGATTCCGTTGTGGTTGAACCAGGGGCACCAGGGGCTAACGTAAAACCCCTCTTCTCACTTGGATGGGTGGGGGACCACTCCGAACCCCCCCCCCGGTTCTGAAAATCAAAATCAAACTCTGTTGGGGAATCCCGCGGGATATCTACGAGGACAAATTCCTTCTCCTCCCCCCTTGGTGGGGACTCTGGACCCCCCTCCCCTCCCCCTTGGGCTAAACGGGTGGGGGAGGACCCTAACGCTGAATTTGTATCCGTTTTTTCGGCGCCCTGATTTCCTGGGAGCCGGCTCCGGAGCTGGTCCGCGTGCCGCCGCCAAACTAGACCTGTGTTGGTCTCCACGCGGTACGAAACGGGACCGGTTTGTTCCACGACCACCCCCGGCACCCAGGCTGGCCCCGCGCTGGCGTAGTTCCTGCAATGTACCGGGGCACCCACGCCGAAGCCCTTGGTGGCTTCTAACCCTATGTTCCTCCCCTTGTCCTCAACTCTCGTGGGATCTAGTCTAGTGAGTATGGTGGCCAGCTTCCTGCGCATTAAAAGCTCCGCAGGGGAGTAGCCTGACGCTAGCGGGGTCACCCTGTACCCTAGCAGAAACTGACACACTTGCAGGTTGAGGTCCCCGGGGCCCATGCGCCGCAGCGCGTCCTTCGTGGTGCGTACGAGGCGCTCCACTTGGCCATTGGTGGCCGGATGGAAAGGGTGATGTGCCGGATGGCGTTAATCTCTGTGAATGCCCTGAACTCAGCGGACCTGAAGCAACTAGCGTTATCGCTAATTAGAGTGTCGGGTATGCCGAACGTAGAAAAAATTCTCCGCAAATACTTAATTGTCGCGGCCGAGGAGGTGCTCGTGACTGGGATGACCTCCAACCACTTGGAGAAAGCGTCCACAACAAGGAGAAACAGGGTTCCTCGGAACGGGCCCGCGAAATCTATGTGCACCCGGGACCACGGCCCTTTAGCCGCGTCCCATTCCCTGTGGGGAAGGCGGGCCTCCTCCGGTCTGGAGCATTGGCAGCTCTCGCAAGTGCCGACCATGTGCTCGATGTCGGCGTCTAACTGGGGCCACCAGAAGTAACTCCGGGCCAGCGCTTTGGAGCGCACAATTCCGGGGTGGCTGACGTGCAGCAGTTTAAGCAACGGCGGTTGAAGGGATGTAGGGATCACCACCCGCTGCCCCCACAACAGGCACCCCCTCTCTAGGGACAGTTCCAGCTTCTTCCTAAAAAATGGGGCAAATTCCTCTGCTGGGGAAGATGCCGGCCACCCTTTCTGTACCCAGGAGCAAACTGCCGCTAACGTCTTGTCCTTCCTTGTCGCTGTGGCAATGTCGGCGGGCACTATGGGGGGCGAATCCAAAACCTCTATCATGAGCACCTGGCGGTCACGCCCCTCTCCACCCATCTGAATCTGCGTAAGGGGAAGGGGGGAACTTGATAGGGCGTCCGCATGGCTGATCTCTTTCCCGGGCCGGTACACCAACGCGTGCTGGTAGGCGTTGAGAGAAATGGCCCACCTAAGCATTCTCGGGGACAGGATCTGTGGCGTGGGCTTATCTGCGGTAAAAATGCCTAGTAGGGGCTTGTGGTCAGTCATGATGGTGAAAGGGTGGCCATACAGAAAATCGTGAAATTTTTTGGTCCCCGCAACTATCGCCAGCGCCTCCCTGTCTGTCTGGCCGTAGTTTCTCTCCACTTGGGACAGGGACCTGGAGTAAAACGCTATTGGGGCCTCCCTCCCGTTTTCCAACACGTGGCATAACACTGCCCCCACCCCCACCGGGGATGCATCACAGATCAGTACCACCGGCCGTTTGGGGTCGAAATGGGTCAGAATGGCGTCAGACGCCAGGAGTTGTTTCAGTTCCGTGAATGCCCTCTCCTGGTCATCGCCCCACTTCCATGCTGCATCTTTCTTGAGCAACTTGTGAAGCGGCTCAGCCACCGCAGCCTTCCGTGGAAGGAAGGAGTGGTAGAAATTTAAGAGCCCTAGGAACGACTGCAACTCGGGCTTGGATGTGGGGCGAGGAGCTTTCTTGATGGCGGCCACCTTGGATTTGGACGGTTTGATCCCCTCGGGTGTTACTCGGAACCCTAAGAACTCAACCTCCTTCGCGAAGAAGACGCATTTGTCTTTTCGCAACCTCAACCCCGCCTGTTCGAACGCCGCCAGGACCTTGTTTAGCCTTCCAGCCAACTCAACCTCACTCCCCCCCCCCCGTTATCAATACATCATCAAAATATGGTAAAACGCCGTCCAGCCCTTTGAGGAGGCGTTCCACGAGCGACTGGAAAATTCCAGGCGCCGAGTTCACGCCGAATTGGAGGCGCGTCACCTGGAACGCCCCCTTATGCGTGATTATGGTCTGTGCAGCAGCTGCGGCAGGGGTTACCATGAGTTGCTGATAGGCCTGTGCCAGGTCGAGCTTAGCGAAACACTTTCCCCCATGTAACCTGGCTAGCAAATGGCTGACCACCGGCACCGGGTACGCATTAGGGCGGATTGCCTTATTAATGGTGCACTTATAATCAGCGCAAATGCGAACCTCCCCATTGGCCTTCAATGCTGTGACAATTGGAGTTTCCCACTCCACGGAATCAACAGGAACAAGAATCCCCTGGCCCACTAATTTGTCCAGTTCCGCCTCTATTTTGTCCTTGAGTGCAAAAGGCACCCGGCGCGGTTTGAGTCTGATTGGGCGGACCTCCGGGTCCAGGTCGAACGCTACTGGGGGTCCATTGAATTTCCCAAGTCCCTTCTTGAAGACGTCGGGGTGCGCGTCGCACACCTCCTGTATCGGGTCAGACCCAACGGCGTGCACCCCCCCAATGAACAGACCCAGGGGCTGAAACCATTGAGTCCCGAGGAGGCTGCAATTACCCCCCTTAAGAACGACTAGGGGGAGTTCCGCGGCATGCCGCTTGTACTGGACCTGGAAATTCCCAACCCCCAACACCGGGATACTGTTCCCTTGCACGTCCCGAAGCGTGGACCTCAACGCTTTGAGCTTGGGCCGTACGCGGGGGGCAATTCTCAAAAACTCCCTCTGGGAAATGATTGAGTAAGAGGAGCCAGAGTCAATCTCCATCCTAACAGGGGCCCCTTGCACCAGTACCTCAACAAAGTAACGGGGGTGTCCCATGGACATGCTGAAAACCGGGGCGTCGTCGTCGCTGTCGTCGGAGATGCGGCCCACGCCGTCCTGCTTCCTCGTGGGCCGGGCGCCATCCTTTAGTCTCGTCGAGCAGTCTGGCCTCGCTGGGCGGTCGGGCGAGCTCCTCCGGTCCCTCGCTGGGCGGTCGGGCGAGCTCCTCCGGTCCTTGCGCCGTTGTCTGCAGACTTTGGCTATGTGCCCACGTCGCCCGCATTTGTGGCACTCGGCCTTTCTGAACGGGCACCTGGCACGGTCGTGAGCCGCCCCGCAGCCGTCGCAACGCCGGCCCTCCTTCCGGACCCTCCGGACGTCCTCGTCGTCGCTGTTTTCGGCGGACGATTTCGAAATTCGCCGGGCTGCGTGCACCGAACTCTCTGCTTTGTCGGCCTTCGGCCGCCAGTCCTGGAGCTCTTGCACCCCGGCCTTCGTGGCTTCCGCGGCCTGTGCCGCTTTCAGGACCTCCTGCAACGTGGGGGGCAGCTCCTGATTCATTAGCGTGCGCTGAATCTCGGCGTCCTTCAGGCCGCATAGCACGCAGTCCCTGAAGGTGACTTCCAAATTCTCCCATTTGCATGGGCCGGCAGCCAGACGCAGGGCCGCTACGAAAGCGGCGACCGACTCACCAGGCTCTTGGACTCGCCTCCAAAACGCGCTCCGAGCGGGAAACATTGCCACCGAGGGCCGAAAATGGTCTTGCAACACCATCAGGAGCTCTTCTGCCTTGAATTCAGCTGCCTTTTTGGGTGTGATGAGGTCAATCAATACCCTCTTGCCGTCGTGCCCGAGCATTCTGGTGAGGATGGCTCTTTTCTTCGCCTCGTCCTTAACCTCGAACTCCACCAGCGCGCCTTGGAAGTCCATTTCGAAGAGTTCCCAATCTTGCGGTTTCTTGATGTCGAAACCGGCGTATGTCTTGGTCCCGTGGGCAGCCATGATCCCACCTTCGTCGCCAATTTAGTGTATGGGACCAAAGACACCAGGACAGCCGAAGAGCTGGCTTAACACAACTTTATTACATGCTGGTCAGTGGGAATATGTGGTAATGGCGGATGAACAGCTCAATATATGCAGTGGCTATACATTTGAATGTTGCTCCTTGACAGTCCATTGGCTACTGTCCGCGTGACGTCATTGTAGGTCACGCCCTTCTTGTCCAGGTGAAGGTAGTGGCGGGAATCTTCCCGCGCTGTTGTTCTAGGTGAGTCTTGGACCAATGAGCTTGGACGCTCGCTATTGCCATCTAGTGGCCACTAGCTCGCATCCTATTAAGGTTACAGTGATGCAGCTGAAGGTTACAATGTTACACATAGAAAAGGTTACATTGGATACACATGGATAGGTACATTGTTTAAAGGCACAGGCTTTAGGACACAACATCCACACACCCCAAATAAACTTTATTTCAGTAGGTAGTAATGAGCCATTTAATGTTTTAACCAATTTTTGTAATTATGATGGGTGAAAATGTAGTTCTGAACACTTTTAAAAGCAATAGCAATTACACTTACATACCACCCCATAGCGCTTAGTTCACACTCTGGGCGGTTCACAAGCTAATTAGCATTTTGTCTCCAACTTCCTGGGTACTCATTTTACTGACCTCTAGTGGATGGAAGGCTGTGTCAACCTTGACCCTTGTCAGGATCAAACTCACAACATTTTGGCTGCAGTACAGAAATTTAACCACTGCAACACCAGGATTCTGGAAAAATCAGATTTTTCCAGCATTCTTGCTGCAGTGCTGTTTTTTGTGCTGTTGCAAACTGTGCCTTGCTGTCTCCTATTCTGAGCCTTCTTTTAAAGGAAAAAAAGAGTTGGGTGGTGTGTGTGTGTGTGTACACACACAACGTTGGGTTACACCAACATAGCTATGTAACAGGATTTCAGCCAATATAAAGGAGATACTGAGAAGACCAAAAAGTGGCTATGGATTGGCCAAAAAGGCATTGATAATGGACCCACTGACTGACAGTGTTATCCCCAGTGAACACAAACAGTTTCCCGGTCTCTTCAGTTGCTGAGATTGTGGGGATGATACCATATGCATTACTGCTTAGTTCATTTAGGAATTAATTGGGTTTGTATAGATGCTCAATTGGTTTGCTTTCTGATCTGAGCTTTGAGTGATTATGTTTCAGTAGTTTTAGCACAGTAATCAACACAACCATCATTCGTGTCTTCACCACCACCCACCCAGCTCACCTTTCTTCTCTCTTGGGATTTTAGGATTTCCTTCTTTTGCCATTTGCTTTAACTGAGGGTGGGACTGCAGTGGCTCAAGTGGTTAAGATGCTGACTGGAAGGCAGCAGGTCAGCAGTTCGATACCTGAGTACTGCACAACAGAATGAACTCCGGTCTTTGTCCCAGCTCCTGCCAACCTAGCAGTTTGAAAGCAAGAAATTGCAAGTAGATAAATAGGAAACACTTCTGTGGGAAGGTAAACAGCTTTCTGTGCACTTGGGTGTCTAGTCATGCCTGCCACATGTCCACAGAAACATCTGCAAATGCAGGCAGCACTGGTTCTTTGGCTATAAACAGAGATGAGGACTGAACCTTAGAGTTGGATATGACAGGCTTTCAAGCAAGGGTGACCTTTACCTTTAACCTGAGGGTGCAGCTGCACAGTGATAAAAAAAAATGCAGCCGGATCCCCTTTGAAGTCACACCCAGGAAGCTGGGTTTCCCTGTGCAATTAGTCAACCACACAGGAGCCGGCAGAGAGAGACAAGAAAATCATCAGCACTCAGCCTTGAAAAGCTGCATTCAAAGTTCTGACCCTATTTCCGCCACCTTTTACTTTTGCATCTTGCCTGTCCTTTACAATTTTAAGTATTTCCTCTGCCATCCATTTTCTTTTCTTTTTGCTACAAACATTGTCTTTTTGCATTCCAGTCACCTATTATTAAAATTGTCTTGTTTTTGTATGGTAGGTGATCAATTTCCTTCTGGATGCTTGCATAAAAACTTTCAACTTTATCTTCTTCTTCAGCAGCAGTAGTTGGAGCACAGACATGAAGGATGATAATGTTGGTAGATTTCCCCCAAAGTCTGATTCATATTATTCAGTCAGATGTCACATTGTAGCCCCTAAATCAGGGATTCTCAACCTGCAGCCCGTGGGCTGGATGCAACCCATGACACCAATTCATGTGGTCCCCCTACTGCCCCACCACACCCAGAAGGGCTATGTGGTGGAGTAAGGACAAAAAATGGATGTCTGGCCCCCAAAGTGTCTGAGGGAGCATGACTTCGCCTCCAGCTTAAATAGGTTGAGAACTCTTGCTCTAAATGTCTATGCTGCATCTTGCCTCAGTATTAGCACCACTCCAGGGAGAAAGGGGAAGCCGGGAAACAACAGTTCTAAGCAGAACAGACTTTGCATCCTTTGTTCACTGATTAATCAGCACTTCACTGAGTAACTCTTCTGAATCATGGGAAATGCATGACTTCAAGGGTGGCCATCTGAACCCAACCAAGGAACATACGGAAGTCTCCGTATAAAATACTGGTCAACATAAATCATATCCCGGCACAGAAAGACTGTGGTATTTTTAAAAACCACAATCAGGTGTACCCTGGTAACAGCAAGCTTGTGTTGCCAGCCAATCTTTCTCACACTCAGTCAGGCCAAAGGAACTGCAGAATGAACTCACAAAAAGGTGGTTTCGTTTTGGCAGTTTTACATCTGGCCTTGACATGGAAGAAGAGGAAGAACTACTACTACTACTACTACTACTACTACTACTACTACTACTACTACTACTACTACTACTACTACTACTACAAGACATCATATCCCAGCACAGAATGGTACACTGAAAGAGCCTCCTCGAAGATTGTGGTATTTTTGAACCATGACCGGGCGTATCCCTGGCAATGGCAAAGAAAGGAACCATGGAATGAAGTCACCCAAAGGTGGCTTTGTTTTGACAATTCCAAGCCTGGTCTAGACATGGAAGAAGAAGAATAATATCCCAGCAAATCTTCCCAACACTGTTAAGCATGTGAGAAGCTGCTCTTAGTGATACTGGCCTGCCTTATTCATATCATCCCTTGTTTAATCACCCTGGAGGTAGGTAACACTTATAACTGATTCACTCCTGCTGCTAGATTTTTTTACATAATAACAGGCTTCTCAGCTGAACATGGAGTCTGAAAGTCTGCATACTATGAGCTCATCAAAGGGCAAGTGGGGAAGGTGGGTTGGTACCTTGTCTGCTCCTGGGACCTCAAGAGAGATGTAAGTTAACGAATTCAGGAAGTAGTCTGTGGAGGGGGAATACCCAATATTTTGCAGCTTTAGCTGCTGCAGCAAATGTCAGCATGTTATTTTTGTACATCAGGCAGAAAAATCCCACATGAACCTCTTCATCCGTGGCAGTCAAAACGTATTTATTTATTTATTTAAAATCTATTTACTGCTGCCCAACTCGAGCAAGCGACTCTGGGTGACATAACAACAACAATACAAAACACAGCAATCCTAAAACCTTAAAAACACTAAAATTCACCCTCCACCCATCAATTTAAAAAAAATCATAGTTAAAAGGGCAGCTAAAAAGCAACTAAAAAGTAGAGAGGCCTGCACTATATGAGCCAGCAGGTGGGGGTCACCATGCCACCAGTGCCCCCCACCTGCTTTGCCTGCCAGGTTTTTAGTTTTTTTCCTGAAGGGCAGAATCTCTGCCTGGAGGTGCAATTCGGTTGGTAAGAGGTTCCATACGACTGGAGCGGACACAGAAAAGGCCCTCCTTCTTGTGCTGGAGAGTCTGGCCTCTCTAGCTGATGGTATCTTCAGAGAGCCTCTAGTGGGACAGACATGTTCTTGGAGTGATGCGGTCTCTTAGGTATCCTGGCCCACTACCATGTAAGGCTTTAAAGGCCATGACCAGCACCTTGAATTGCACCCGGAGGCACACCAGTAACCAGTGCAGCTCCTGGAGCAGTGGCGAGGCATGGACATACCGCCCTCACCCTATCACCACCCGGGCAGCCGCATTCTGGACCAGTTGCAGCCTCCGAATGGTCATCAAGGGCAGCCCCATGTAGAGTGTATTACAGTAGTCTAGAGGTGACCAGAGCGTGACCATGAGTAAGGAGTCCCGGTCTAGAAGCAGGAGTAAATGGCAAATAACACAAAGCTGTGCAAAAGCCCTCCTGGTCACCTATTCTTCGAGCAGTAGTCGCGAGTCCAGGAGGATCCCCAAGTTACAGCCCCATCCAGAACCAAAGATGGTAGCTCCCGAGATAACGCAGGGCCCCTGACCCATAGCCACTCAGTCTTTCCGGGATTCAGTTGTAGCCCATTGTCCCCCCATACAGACTCCAACAGCCTCCAGACACCTGGATAGGACTTTGACAGCATCGCTTGGATCACCATGGGCCGAGATGTATAACTGAGTATCATCAGCATACTGATGAGACTTCACCCCGTGGGAACGAATGCTGTCCCACCCTCAGAGGCTTCATGTAGATGTTGAATAGGAGAAGCGAGAGGACCAAGCCCTGAGGCACCCCATATTGGAGAGGCCTAGGGCTGGACCTCTCATCCTCCAACCACTCCGACTGGGTCTGGCCAATCAGGAATGAGGAAAACCAGGACCACACAGTGCCCTTGATCCCCAATCTACGGAGCCATTCCAGAAGGATACCGTGGTCAACGATATCGAAGGCAGCTGAGAGGTCAAGAAGAGCTAGGACGGATGGGTTACCTCCATCCCACTCTCGCTAGAGATCACCGAGACTGCATCATCCAATGCAGTCTCGGTACCATATCCAGGCCTGAATCCTGATACTACTACTACTACTACTACTACTACTACTACTACTACTACTACTACTACTACTACTACTACTACTACTACTACTAACCTGACCACTTGTTGCCCTTTCGTGAAACTCAAAGTTTGCTGCCTGTTGTTGCAGCCTTGCTTTGCCTAATTGTAGAAGTGCCCTCTTTCTATGGTAGGAATAAAATTCTTATTGGAAATATATAATAACATATGTGCAATTGATGCTGATTTTTCCTGCCTGCATGATAGAGGTGGCCATTTTGTCCCAATAGTTTCAAAGGGGTGGCCATTTTGTTTCTTAAATGCCATTGGAGAGAGAGGGGGCCACATGAAATGGCACCATGAGTCAGATCCAGCCAAGCGGGCCTTAGGTTGGGAACCCCTGGTTTACACAATTCCAATCACAGCAGTGCAAGATCCCAATAGGATTCTGGCTGATCTGCCTTCAGAATTGCCTCCATACATGCACCCCCACCTTCACCAGCCTGAACTTGTCGTTACCGCCACCGTCTTCTGCTGCTGCCGCCGTATCCAAATCTGAATATTGGAGATCCTCATGGCAATCAGCCATGAAGACTGTCTTGCGGATATAATGCAACGGCCTTTCATCTGCCTTCCGCATCACAGCATGACACCCATCCTGTTCCACCAGTCACTTTCTGGTCCTGAGCTCTTTTGGCACGCAAAGTCCTCATCGGCCACAGGCCAGTATTAATGAAGCTGCTGCCCTCCATCAAGATGGGTTCAAGTAGGATTTAATCCACTTGGGGACAATTACCCTTCCCTGAGGACTTGAGCACCCAAGCCGTTAGTCCTTAAGGTTGTCAGGTTAGTTGATTGCTGCCTGACACTCAGCATTGAGTCTCTGGCAGTATGATCTACTCTATTATCATAGCAGGATAACCTGGCCAGACTAGCTCTGTCTATATCTCCAGTGAAAGGGTTTTAGGAGTAGAATGTCATGCCTCTACTGAAAAATCCCTCCAGCAAGAATGTAGTTGAACCACAGGGGGGGAAACAGACCAGAGAGGGAGAGCCTCAGGGATAGAGTCCCAGAAATTTTGTTGTTTGATTTATTTTGTTGTCTGTTGTATTGTGTTGCTGTCATTTATTTAAAAAAAATTTTGTACACCATTCAGAGTGGGAAGTATCCCAGATGGGTGGTATAAAAATGGGATGGGATAATGAATGAATGAATGAATGAATGAATGAATGAATGAATGAATGAATTAATGAAACTGCAATACTGCATGTTTGGTCCAGGTTCAGGAGATGGGACAGGGCCCTTTCCCAGCCCTAGAGCAAGAGAGCGCCAAGCTTGGAGGTGACTGGATTAAGTGTCCATGTGCAAGAAAAGACTTCTCAGGATCTGGACCAAGCTCAGGTGTAAGGAGATTTCTTGAGAGGAGGGTTAATTTTGGGCGGAGTTACTTCTGCAGTCACAAGCTGAAAGCAAATTATTATTTTATTTTGCTTGTAATTTTCAATGTAACATGTTTGTGTGTGTGGCAGATGGCTTGAGCAGTAAGAGAAGAAAGAAGGATCAAACGGATGGTGCATTTTTCACTGTCTTTCTTTGTGGCAGAAGCATTGTAAGGAGACTGGGATCAAGGTGGAGAGAGAGAGAGAAAGCACATGAGCAAATAAGAGAGATAATACATGAACATCTGTACATATAAGAAATAGAGTGGATGGAGGGTCCTCCATCCACTCACTTTCCCACAGATCCATTCATAGCACTGTGTAACAATATTGTCTGCATACTTTTATTTTCTCACATTTTAGGGTTTACTAAAATATTACAAAAATCTGGTCAGTCTGCTTTAGCTCCCCTTTTCCAGATGTATTGCCTCTGCTTCTAGCACAGTTCATGTCACTGTAGCCTGAGGATTTCCACATCTCCTTGACGTGTGTCCTCAAAGAATCACATTGTTTTCTTGACCCCTCATGACACCAATCCCCTGTTCAATCCCTGTTCCTACATCCAGCTGTTTCATTTCATCTTCAAAGAAAGACAGTCAAATATCAGTGCAGATTTCAAAAATGTTTTCTTAAAGAAATGCAACAAAGATGTGCATGATTTGCGCGTCAAAAACCAACACATTTGACACCAGCACTTGTATATATACTCATAGTTTCTCACATCATCCTGCAACAATAACATCCCCTTCCTTTATGGACCAAGAGGAAATTCTAGTCACAGATCTTTGCTTACCAGACAACACTATTGCTTCTCTTACCCAGGAATAACAGATTTTAACCATTATCTTCAGATTTTATTTAGGCTTCCTCTCTCTCTTCCAGTTCGCTTTTCAAATTTCTCTCCCTCATCATGTCTGTTGCCTATCAAACCAAGAGTAACAAAGAATTCTGTAATATTTTGAAGAATAACAGGCCTATTATAGCACGAGCTCTCACGGGCTATGCCCCACTTGCATGACAATCTAGATATGCAAGCAATGTGCATAGTTGGAAATGAGATGTTGGGAGTAAGGGCAGAGGGAATTTAAAAGTAGAAACCATTGGCAATGAGTAGAAACCTGAATCCCTTGCTCCCTGCATGTGAGGAAGCAGCTGCAGTCTAGGACAGCTCTTGTTATAATAAACATGTTAATCTTAAAGGTGCAACAGGACTGCTTGTTGTCTTGGCAACAACAGGCTATGATGGGTCCTCTTTGAAATCTGAACCGCTGTTACTCCATGCACTTTGGCTGTGGCCATGACCACTGATGGAATGCTGCCCCCAAGAGGAACTGGTCCAGATATGAGTCAATCCTGAGAAGATTAAAGAACATTAAGGACCTTTCTCCTAACATGCGCCTACTCAGTACAAAAGCAAGAGGATGCCTTAGACTTCAATTCCCCGAAGCCTAATTCAGTACATTGGCAGATCAGTGCTTTGGGGAATTGACTTAGGCTTCTGGGAATTGAAGTCCACAAAACAAAGGTTGGGAGACGCAATGGGCACAGAGCTGGGCGGGCTGAGGAAGGTGGTGGAGGACAGAGGTGCCTGAAGGAAAATGGTCCATGGGGTCGCAAAGGGTCGGAATCGACTGTGCGACTGAACAACAACAAATGCTTGCTTACTTACTTACTTACTTACTTACTTACTTACTTACTTACTTACTTACTTACTTACTTACTTACTTACTTACTTACTTACTTACTTACTTACTTACTTACTTACTTACTTACTTACTTACTTACTTACTTACTTACTTACTTACTTACTTACTTGGTAAGGAGGGACTGTCAGTTCCTTCAACATATTGGGCTGTCTAGTCCTTAGAATGGGGATTAGGGAGGATCAAAGTGTGACTGTGAGCACCTCCAGCCCTAGCAGGCACAGAGGGGTTTGTCTTCCTCCATCCTGTCTTCCAGCAATTCCCAAGACAAAGATAGTAACAAGGTGGGGTTAATTAAAACAGGGGAAAGTTTAACACAGGGGTGCCCAAACTATTGCCCATGGGCCCCAACGCCAATTCATCAAGCCTGCGAAGCCCTTGTTGCTCCCGGAAGTGGAAGTAAAATACACATATATGTTTTTTACTTCTGCTTCTGGGAGCAACGAGGGCTTCGTGGGCTGGATGAATTGGCGTTGGGTACCGGATCCGGCCTGCAGGCCATAGTGACTGGCCCCCTGAACCACATGACTGGCCCACAGCCCAAAAGGTTTGGGCACCCCTGGTTTAACATAACCAAAGTTAAGTCTGTGAAGGGAAATGTCAGTGTATGTATCCTGTGATCCTTCAGTTCTCTTCACTGAGGGATGAGATTTGTCTCTCTTATCCTCAGTTCTCTTGACTGAAGCTGGGTGACTCCTGGAGAGTCTTGAATTTTGCTGCAGTCAAGGCAAAGATAAAGGATGCTCTCAATGGACCTTTTCCTTTCCTCCTTCTCTTCTCAATGCTGATGGTCTCATTGTCACTGTCTCTGCCAGTATGGATCTGAGGTTCCCCAGGCGATAAGCTGGATTGCTGATGACTCAAACCAGGGGTTCCCAACCTTTTCAATCCGGGAGCTGGGTCATGCTCTCTCAGTCAGCTTCGAGAGCGGATAGCCTGCATGATTGGGAGGTGAGGTGGCCATTTTGTCCCAACAGCTTCAAAGGGGGTGGCCATTTTGTTTCTCGAATCCCCTTGGAGAGGTGGGGGGCCACATGAAATGGTGCCATGGGCCAGATCCAGCCCACAGGCCTTAGGTTGGGAACCCCTGACTCAAACCTTCCTCTCATTTTCTCCCCAAGAGGAAGGCTTCTGAGGGAGTTGGGGTTTTCTCATCTTCTCCCCTTCTCCATTCAGGGCCCTCAATTGAAACAATACTCCCTCCCCACACTTCAATTCCAATCACTGTGACTCGGGAACTTCCTTGGGAGAGTCATTTGCCATTCAGCCCTAGTAGTGCAGTGGTTAAAACGCTGTACTGCACCCAGGACATTGTGAGTTCAATCCTGACCAGGGTTCAAGGTTGACTCTGCCTTCCATCCTTCTGAGGTCAGTAAAATAAGGACCCAGCATGTTGGGGACAAAAATGCTAATTAACTTGTGAACCACCCATAGCATGCATTAAGTGCTTTGGGGCAGTATATAAGTGTAATTGCTGTTGCTACATGCCTCAGAAACTCTCTGGGGTTTCCCCCCCAGGCTTCTTCCTCTAGGGCCGTGATGGCGTACCTTGGCACTCCAGATATTCTTGGACTTCAATTCCCAGAAGCCCAAGCCCCCGTGAATCCGTACGAATGGGTTTACTGCAATTCATCCGGCCCACACTGCCCTTGTCGCTCCCAGAAGCGGAAGTAAAATGTACCCGTATGGGCGTGTTTTACTTCCGCTTCTGAGAGTAACGAGGGCAGCACAGGCCAGATGAATTGCAGTAAACCCATTCATGTGGATTCACGGGGGCTTGGGCTTCTGGGAATTGAAGTCCAAGAACATCTGGAGTGCCAAGGTTCACCATCACAGCTCTAGGGTTTCCTCTTATGCAATGTTGGGATTTCCAACGGGCTCTTTGCTGTCCTCTGTCAGGCTTGTACCTAAAAGGATGTCTTTGGGGGAGGATCAGTCCTGTCTCATGGCAGGCATATAATCTTCCATCTGCTATGGATATGCCTGGTACTTCCTTCCCATTAAGGGCCACGTGCTTTCCGGGTTTCCAGGGCCACAAACTAGGACAGGATATCTTGGAACATGTTCACCATGAGTGGGGGAGAAGACTTTGTGTGTGTGTAAAAAGAGGGAATGTGGTGGCTTAGTGATTAAGACACTAGAAGGTCATCAGGTTAGCAGTTCAAGACCTGAGTACTGCACAATGGAGTGAGCTCCCATCTCTGTCCCAGCACCTGCCAACCTAGCAGTTTGAAAACAAGAAATTGCAAGTAGATAAACAGGTACCACCTTGGTGGGAAGGTAAACAGTGTTCCATGCACCCCAGTGTCTAGTCATGCCTACCATACGTCCTCAGAAACATCTGCAAACGCAGACAGTGCTGGCTCTTTGTCTATAAACAGAGATGAGCACTAAACCCTAGAGTCGGATACATCTGGCTTTCAAGCGAGGGTGACCTTTACCTTTACCTAAAAAGAAGTGCCCCACATGTAGAGACTGTTTTGTAAATATTTTGTAAAATTTGATGAATAGTTAGTACATAAAGGTACATTTAGCTACCATTTCCCATTTTTCCTATGTGTGGAAACTTTTGGGACACCCTAAATTGTCTTAATTAAGGAAATGGAGAAATAAAACCCCAACTACTGATAACATATGAAGAGTTTATTAGTAAGCAGCAATGCAAACCATCTAGACTTCTATATCTGACCCTTGGACACATCCAGACAAAACTGTGAATTGCACATCTTCACTCATAAGATGAAAAGAGGCAGAAGGCAGTGCCTAAAAGAATAATAGAGACTTCCACTATAAAGTAAAGTACTTGCAAGCTGAGGCCTGTAAACATTTGTGCAATTTGCTGTTTTCTTTAAAAATGCAACCAGTTAGTTTATTTACATTTTGTATAATGTGTTTTTTTAAGATAAACCTATCAGTATTTTAATCAAACATTTAAAAGGATTTCAATTATAATTTTAATATTGTAATGAATTCAAATATATTTTTAATGTCTGGAATTCTTTTCCATTTTGCATTTCTACTATTTAGTAGAAATGCTATTTTGTGTATGTGTATATACACATACTATGTGTATGTGTAGAAATACACATACTATTTCCCCATCTACTAATAGATGGGGAAGAAGTAGAAGCAGTGACAGATTTTACTTTCTTAGGATCTAAGATCACTGCAGAGGGTGATTGCAGCCATGAAATAAAAAGGCAACTGATTCTTGGGAGACAAGCTATGAGAAACCTGGGAACATAGTGAAAAGTAGAGACATCACCTTGCAAACTAAAATTCGCATAGTCAAAGCAATGGTATTCCCAGTGGTAATGTACAGTTGTGAGAGCTGGACCATTAGGAAAGCTAAACGCAGATAAATAGATGCCTTTGAAATGTGGTGTTGGAGGAGAGTTTTGAGAGTACCCTGGACAGCGAAGACAACAAATAGATCAATCTTAGATGAAATCGACCCTGACTGCTCCTTAGAAGGTCAAATAGTAAAGATGAAGCTAAAGTACTTTGGACATCAAATGAGAATAGAGGATTCACTTGAGAAGGCCTTGATGTTGGGAAAGGTGGAGGGCAAAAGAAGGGGCCGACCAAAGATGAGATAGCTAGATGGTATTGTAAACACAATGGGCACAGGGCTGGGTGGGCGGCGGAGGATGGTGAAGGACAGGGGTGCCTGGAGGACAATGGTCCATAGGGTCACAAAGGGTCGGAATAGTCTGTGTGACTGAACAACAACTATTTTTACCTGTTTTGTAAACTGCCTTAAGTCCTACTTCTGGATAAAAGGCAATACAGTATATAAATAAAACCAGCCAGTCAGTCAGTCAAATGCCAGTATGATGCATGACTGAAAGAGAAAATACATTAGTCACTGAACTCTTAGGATTCACAATGTCAGATTATTCAAGAAATCAGCTCTTTTCTTTACATGCACAGCAGACAGCATGTTATCAGTACTAAATAAATCATGAAAAACACTGGAAACTAGTGTTTTGATTTATTCCTGGCTGAAAACTTTTAAAGGATGTGTTTTTATTTCATTATGTTAATAGTAGTTTTACCATTTTCCCTATGTCTTGACATATCTTTCGAAAACAGCCTGGAAATGAAAAAGAAAAGCTGATTCTGTAGCATACATGAATCTTAACCTATAAAACCAAGTGTTCACCGTTGGAATTGGCTATGGGCTGCTGTGCGTCGCCCTTCTTACCCGTTCCCTCCCTTCGAGAGCACGGGCGAAGTGGCTACGCAGGTCAACGAATGGTTTAAAAAATCGCGATTGGGGCATCAGCCCCACCATTGGCAAGAAAGGGAAACAACTTCATTTCCCAAAAAGCATTGAGTTTCGCCGTGTTTCTCCCAGTGTCAGCCAATCAAGATGATAAAAACAACGGACTCAGTCTTTGTTTTACGAGCCGCAACCAATCAAAAGTAGCGTTTTAAAACCTTGCCGAGCGACGGACGTCAGAAACTACAAGTCCCAGCGTCCTCCGTGCTGTGACCCCTCAGCCAATCAGCCTAAGGGACATGAGCATGGAGGAGGCTGGGAAAGCCAATGCGCCAACAACTTCCCTCCAGGAGGCACTTCGTCTCCCGGAGGGAAGCCATCCCCAGCTCATCGCGGTGGGCGGCTGGCCATGTAGGATCCTGGACTGCCTGCTTTTGGCAGCCCCCACCCAACCGGCGAGGACCTCGGCACCAGCGGAGAGGGAGAAAAGGCTGCGCCACAGAGGCATGGAAGGTGAGGCCCGGCACAGAAGGCTGCACTGGGGAAACGTAGAGTACGAAAGGCCCAACTGGCAACGGGTAAGTGGGGCGGGGGAGAGGAATTGAGGAGGGGAACGGGCCTGGGGAGCACGCCACCCACACAGGTCATAGAGAAGAAAGGGGGAGAACGAACCCACCTCCTTCCCCCCAGTCTCAGTCCCCTGCCCCACTTACCTGTTGGCAGCTGGGCAATTCGTACTCTGCGCCTCCCCAGAGCGGCCTTCTGTGCTGGACCACTCACCTTCCATGCCTCCATGGTGTGGCCTTTCCTCCCTCAATGCCGGCGCCAAGGCCTTCATCGGTGGGGTGTGGGCCACCAAAATCAAGCAGCCCAGTCGGCAAACGATGCTCCCGCCCGCCCAGCAAAGGCCTCCTGGGTGTCCTCACCAAGGCTTGGGGGGAGGAGGAAGAGCTCCTCCTCCCCCTGCAAAGCTTCAGCATGTGTGTGTGTGTGTGTGTGTGTGTGTCCTCACCGAGGCTTCAGGGGGGAGGAGGAAGAGGCCTTCCTCTTCCTGCAAAGCTTTGGCATGTGTGTGTGTGTCCTCACTGAGGCGTCAGGGGGGGAGGAGGAAGAGTCCCTCCTCCCCCTGCAAGGCTTCGGCGTGTGTGTGTGTGTGTGTGTGTGTGTGTGTGTGTGTGTGTGTGTGTGTGCTCACCAAGGCTTCGGGGGGGGATGAAGAGCCCATCCTCTCCCCATGGAGCTATGGCATGTGTGTGTGTATTGTGTGTGGGTGTGTTTGTGTTGTTTGTGTGGATGTGTTGTGTGTAGTTCTGTTGTTTGTGTTGTTTGTGTGGTTGTGTTGTGTGTGTGTATTGAGTGTGTGTGTGGTTATGTTGTGTGTGCTGTGTGTATTGTGTGTGTTGTTGTGTGTGTATTGAGTGAGTGTGTGGTTGTGTTGTGTGTGTGTTGTGTGTTGTGTGTGTGTGGGGTTGTGTGTGTGATTGTTTTGTATTTGTGTATTGAATGAGTGTGTGGTGATATTGTGTGTGCTGTATGTGTGTATTGAATGAGTGTGGTTGTGTTGTGTGTGCTGTGTGTGTATTTTGTGTGTGTGTGTATGTGTTGTGTGTGTGTGTATTGTGTGCGCGTGTGTGGTTGTGTTGCATGTATGCTTATATTGTGTGTATGTCTACCCCTCAAAACCACCCCAACCACAAGCACACATGTTATACCTGCCCGGCAGGGCAAAAAATGCTGATCTTAACCTATAAAACCAACCTATAAAACTTTACAAAGTCAAAAAAATAAAAAATTTACAAAAAACAACAAAGAATTCATTGTTTTATATAAAGCACAGGGGGGAAAAGCCCGGCAACGCCGGGCAAACTATGCTAGTATGTTATAAACCAGGGGAGGGCATGAAAAATCTCCACCATTTTTATTCTCTTTTTTTTTCACCACAAAAAGTAGCCTGATCCAGATGTAGGTAGGTTTGGACATTATTTAGATAAATATCAAAAATAAAAACTACAAACTCCCAGAGAAGGCACACAGTCTGGGAAGTCTACAGCCTGCAACTGTGCATTCTTTCAATCCATTCTCTTCACTATGTTTAGAAATTTGAACTGCAGTCCAAAGTTCATCTTTTAAACTGCATTCTGTTGATTTGAATGAGGCATCTATATTTAAATTAGCTGTATAGCTTTATTCAAGTACACATCCTCTGAAGCACATGGCTATATACCCCACCTCTTACGGATCCTAGTAAATATGCTATACAGAAACACGACTGGAGCTCACATTTTCAGTCACTTGTGGAATTCACACATTATAAATAATTTTGGGGGTCTGTAGGCTATAACTGTGTTTCTTTTCTAAATAACAGAACAATTGGTGTCACTATTTTTCCTGTGTTAGAAGGGAACTTCAGTTGTTAGATTTTTGTGTTATTCTTTGAAGGCTAAAAATTGAATATTTTGAGTGCATTGTTTCATATTTTGGGCCATTTCCTTTCCTTTTTTTAAGGGTTCATCTCTATAAAACAAATGAAAGTAACAAAAAGCAACAAGCAACACAAGAAATAACATAATGACTCAATTTTTAAAATCTGTAACATGAATGGTTACAAGTTACTTCAGGGGTTGGGGGAGTTACAAAGAGTTCCATAGGGAATTTAAATTACAACTTAAATTGTAAGTTTCATGTCTCTTGTTTTTTAATGGGAGCAATCCATATCTGTACAAATAACATATCCTTTCCTATGTTCCCATCCCACTCCAAAATTCAGCACCTAGAATTTTATTACTGATTTAATCTTTCCAACAGCTGAAGCTTTAATTGCAGCTCTTAAATATCAAAAATATTTCTGGAGCACTAAGATTATGCTACAAAAGCTGCATGCACACTTACTTACCTGAGAGTAGGCTTTGTTGCACACCAAGAGTTATGTAACTGAGTAAGCATGCACAGGAGTGCACTGCATGTTTGCCTTATATTTCTTGGCAACAAAGAGGACTGTAAACAGGCCAGAATGACTGGCACTTTGACTCAGGGTACTGAAATCTGGAGAGTGCAAAATTGCTGAAGAAATCTGTTGGTATTTGCTGTTGGCATGACCCCACCTGACCCAAGAGCACATATGGCTTCCAATCCAGCCACTTCTTTCCAAACAGAAGAAAACATAAAACTCTCAGGATTAGGCTGGAAACCATGCTCATTTCCCTCAATTCTCCTCCTACACATGCCAATCTCACATGACCCATGCTTAACTGATAGGTCAACAAAGGCCCAAGAGCCAAAATGGCTTAATTCCAACACTGACAGTAAGAGATGTTTGGGCTACCATGGCTTTTCCCAGCCTTTTGCTCTCAAAGTGTTTTGGACCTCCAACCCCATCCACCTCAACCAGCATGCCGCAGCCAATGGCTATAATGAGAGTTATAGTCCAAAACATCAGGAGGACATTGAGAGGAAGAACGCTAATATGCCAGTGCAGAGAAAAAAATAAGGCCAGAGCCCTTGCTTGGTACTTCATGTATCCAAACCGCACATAGCTGGGAAGCAAAGGTGTGTCATATGGTGTGTGCGTCATATAGATGAAACACTCTATTTGTATGCAAACATAGTGTATAGTGACGAGCTTCAATAGACGGATGCAAAGGAAGGCTAGATGGGATGAAGATTTTCATAATAATTACTGCAGACATCACTCTGTCCCCTTCCTCTACCCTACTCACCACAGATAATCCACCTCTGATCTTTAAGCAGGCTAGAGGTGGCTGCCCAGTGTTTGCACTAGTTCCCCCCTTCCCAGGTCTCTGTCCATCAATGTACTGCAAATGACAGTAACAGATTGCCTGTAAACATCTAATTTTTGAAGTGGTAGCCAGGTTAGGCTGTGCAAGCATATCAGAGTAAACAAAACAAAAAATGATGTGGCACCTTAAAGACTAGTGTCTGTATTTCGTCAGACACTGACATAGTGGACTTGATCCATGAAAGCTAACATTAAAATACAGGAGTTAGTCTTTAAGGTGCCACAATGTGTGTGAGGGGGTGGGGGTGGGTGGTTGTTGTTGTTTTTCTTTGTGGTCTTGTTTACTCTGATATATAAACATCTAAGTCTCAGACAGGCAAAAGATGGCTTTCTGTTCCCTTCATGGATATATACACACACAAACACACACTTTTTCTTGTCCCTGGGATTGTGGGGAGGTGATAATATGGATAGGAAAAGGAGAGACATGCGACAGGGTTGAATTTTTCAGAATGGTACTTTTTCAAAAAGTAATTGAAATTTTTTGATTCAAAACAAGCATTCATCTACCAACCATTTGCAATTCACAACTAATCTGAATAACAGATGTTACCAGTTGTGAAAAACACAACATTGATTTTGTACACTTATCTGTTGTGCTAACCATTCTGTACCTGAGGTGTATAAATTGATGCCATGAAGTCTCACTCTTATTATGCAGGGCTGTAGCCAGGGGGTGGTCAGGGTGGCCTTGGCCCACCCTGTGTTAGCAGTTTGCCCACCCTGGCAAAGCACGGTTTCCCATAGGAATACATTGAAAAGAGGCTTTGTTGCCCAACCTGAAAAAATGTCCGCCCACCCACATCTAGAATCCCGGTTATGGCCCTGCTCTTATGTCAGACAAAGTGGACTTGATCCATGAAAGTTAGCAAAATAGCAGTTAGTCTTTAAAGAGCCACAAGCTTCTTTTCTCGTTTTGTTTTGTTTACTCTCTGATATGCATGAGACGGTGTGTGTGGATGCCGTCGGGTTTGCACGGAGGTGCGTGTACTTGGTCTTCTTCCCACACATACACATTTCCTCACACACGAAAACCAGGCAATCTCCGCAAGCGCCACCCCAGCCCACCGGCTCGACACACAGCCCAGAAGCAGGCAACCACTCCTCTGCTGCACTGCGGCTGCTCCGTGTAACGCATACATACACACATACATGCACGCAAGCAAGCAAGCACACAAACCCTCCCTCCCTCCCCTCCTCCCTTCCTCCGGGCCAGGGGATGATGAGTCAGTCCGCTGGAATGAGCAGGGCGGCCGCCTTGGTGCCCGTGCCCTGCGGCCGGCCAGGGCGAGTCAAGTTGAAGCCGAGGTGAACCTTCCTGCATCCCGTGTCCGAGCACGTTGCATTCCCGGCGGCCGATTCTGGCCCACCCCCGCCACTCCACCTCGACTTTCACGCGAGGACAAGCGCTTGGCTAAAAACAAAAACAAAAAAAAACACCCTTTTCATTCATCTCCCCCTCCCCCTCCCCCTCCTCCTCCTGCCTGGCAGGAAATAAAACTTCACACACTCCTCCGTGTTTTCCTCCTTGGTTACGCTTTCGCGCGGGCGGGGGGGCTGGGGGGGCGTTCAGCGGCTCCGATATAATGAGACTTTCCCTCTCTCTCTCTCCTTTGTCTCCCCCCTCCCACCCGCCGGCAGATCCATCCACCGACTACAACCATGTGACTTGTTGGCGTGATGTCATGGAAAAAGGGAGGATGACACTGGAGAATTCTTCTTCTGCTGCTGGTGGAGCCCTTGAGGGCGCGCAGGCGCGTTACGTGTCCCCATTCCGAGCGCTCGAGGTGAGGGGGGGGCTGCCCGCGGGAAGCATCACGTGGCTGTCTAGTCCTCTAGACCAGGGGTGCCCAAACTACAGCCCGTGGGCCAGATCTGACCTCCACCAAATGCCAAATCATCCCACCCATGCTGCCCTCGTCACTCCCGGAAGCAGAAGTAAAATGCATGTTTTTACCTCTTTATGGGCACGTTTTACTTCCACCTCTGGGAGCAATGAGGGCGTCGTGGGCCGGATGAATTGGCATTGGGGGCCGGATCTGGCCCGTGGGCTGTAGTTTGGGCACCCCTGGTTTAAGCAGAGAAAATGGCAGCTTAAAATCTATCTCATCCTGTTGCAAAACAGATTGCAAGGCACATTTTACTTTTGCTTCCGGTGGGAGGAACTGTGTGTGTGACCGGCCCGCTGAACCACATGACTGGCCCACGCCGGAAATGTTTGGGCACCCCTGCTCTAGGCCCAGCCAAGTGGAGCTAATTGGCTCCGGGATAGGTCGCGGTCTGACATGAGTCGCCCCTCCCAAACCTTTGGTTCTGCAAAGCAGCAGAAGAGGAAGTCGGAGGGAGGGGAGCGGCTAAATTGCTGTAAAGGTAAAGATTTCCCTTGCTCGAAAGCCAGTCGTATCCGACTCCAGGGTGCAGTGCTCATCTCTGTTTCAAAGCCGAAGAGCCAGCATTGTCTGCCTCTGCAGACGTTTCCGTGGTCATGTGGCAGGCATGACTAGACACCGGAGTGCACGGAACGCTGTTACTGCAGCCAAAATGTTGCGAGCTCGATCCTGATGGGTCCTCAAGGTTGACTCAGCCTTCCATCTTTCGAGGTCGATAAAATGAGGACCCAGCATGTTGGGGGCAAAATGCTAATTACTTATAAACCGCCCAAAGAGTGCGCTAAGTGCTATGGGGCGGTATAGAAGTATTATTGCTGTTGCCTTTCTTTTCTTTTCTTTTTTAATAGCAAAGCTTAACTAAAGCCAGGAAAGCTCTCCCCTTCCCCCTTCCGTTCTCTCTCTTTTGGCTTGAAAACAAGCCAAGCTCAGCAGCTCAGGCGAAGGGAGGAGGGAGAGGAAGAGGGAGGGGACCGAGAACAGCTGAGCGTCTGTGGTCCTCGTCATGCTGTTTAAAGGGAGGGAGAGTGAATGGAGGGGAAGAGCGGGCGAGGAGCGAAGAGCTTGTTAATTACAACAGCCTCAGCCAGAACACAAAGGACCTTTAAAAAAAATTTTAAAAAAATTCTCCAGCAAACGCTTTCCTTCCCAAAATGGACGATGGAGGCTTTCTGAGAGGAAACGGTATAAACCAGGGATACCCAAACTTTTTTGGCAGTGGGCCGGTCACGTGGTTTTGGAGGCTGGTCACTATGGTCTGTGGGCCGGATCTGGGCTCTGACCAGTTCATCCGGCCCGCAAAGCCCTCGGTGCTCCTGGAAGTGGGAGTAAAATGCGCATACGGGCACATTTTACTTCTGTTTCCGGGTGCACCAAGGGCTTTGTGGGCTGGATGAATTGGCATTGGGGGCTGGATCCGGCCCACGGGCCATAGTTTCCGCACCCCTTGCGTAAACATCCACCTGTGGTTGGGCCGGGAGGTGCAAAACCCTTGTTAGAAGCTTTAAAGGGGAAACTTTGCTGACAACATGCCAGCTTCCTCCGCGAAGGTCATGCCCGGGCACACACAGAGCCACGCCAGAAAGGACGCCACCTTGCTCCCTCTTGCCCCCCTCCCCCATGACATGCGCATTGGGTGCTGGAAAGACTCACACTATATGAGGCTGGAACTGTTTCCCGCCCTTCACCGCAAACCGTCTGATAAAATGCCTTTGTGGCTCTTTTCTTGCCGTTCCATCTTCTGTATTTCTCCTTTTTCTCGGCCGAGTTTGTCCACTTATCCGCTATGCTAACCATTCTGTACCTCTGTACCTGGTGTGTATAAACTGATGCCATGAAGTCTCACTCTTACGTCAGACGAAGTGGACTTGATCCACGAAAGCTAACACTAATATACAGCAGTTAGTCTTTAAAGCAGGGGTGCCCAAACTTTTTGGGCCACAGGCCGGTCACGTGGTTCAGGGCTGGATCCAGCCCCCGACGCCAATTCATCCGGCCCAGGAAGCCCTCCTCGCTCCTGGAAGCGGAAGTAAAACACACCCGTCCAGGCGCATTTTACTTCAGCTTCCTGGAGCAACAAAGGCTTCATGGGCCAGACGAATTGGCGTCAGGGGCCAGATGTGGCCCCTGGACGGTAGTGGCCTGCTCCCCTGCTTTAAAGAGCCACAATTTCCCCCCTCTTTTTTTTGTTTACTCTCTGATATCCGTGCATATGAAGAAGTAACCCACAAAAGCTACCTGTACAAGTCTAGACACAGAAGAAGTAAATGGGGAGGGGAGGGAGAAAAGACACCATGATAAGCCATTGCAGCAAAAAAGCCTTAAAAACACGGGTCTTGTAGCTCCTTCTGACGACCTTCTTGTCACAATCTGAATTGACTGGAGAGGAACCCCATAAGGCTCTCCAGGGGCTATAATTAGTTTTCTCCTGTGTCATGGGACACAGCCCAGCGGGGATTCGAGCCCGGAGCCTCCTTAAATCCATGCCATCACTCTGCACACTGCCCTACTCTGTATGTGTGTGTGTGTACATACACTTGCGCCGTGACGTCCCCGTGTGGAGGGCAACCCACTCTGTCCGAGAAGATTAGCCTTGAACCAGGCTGCCTCGTTACGAACACGCGTCATCCGTGTGCTTCGGGAAAGGCGCCACCAGGGGAAAGTTCTTGCCTGGAACCGATTTTCCCATTAGACAGCAAACAGCATTCCTCAGGAATCTCAGTCCTGGAGCTAAATTGGGCCAGGGTGGGGGGCTAGACTTACTTGGGGGGATGAGAGGAGGGTTAGAGCCGCTCCCCACAGCCCTACCCAGTACGCAGGCTTGTATTCCCACCACAACATAAATGAAGTCGAGAGTTACAGAAAGCACCTCCTTGAGGATTGTGACATTTTCCGATCACAATCGGGTGTACCCTGCTAACGGCAGCTTTGTGTTGTCGGCTAATCTTTCTCACACTAGGTCAGGTGAAAGAAACTACAGAATGAATTCACATCCTGCCTAGACACGGAAGACTAGACAGACGTCCCAGGGGTCATCACAGGTTTGCCTGCTCCCACACCCTAAATCTGTGATGGCGAACCTTGGCACTCCAGATGTTCTTGGATTTCAATTTCCAGAAGCCCAAGCACCCAAGAATCCACATGAATGGGTTTACTGTGCTTCATCCAGCCCACGCCACCCTCGCTCCCAGAAGCGGAAGTAAAATCACTTGTATGGGTGTGTTTTACTTCCGTTTTCTGGAGCGACGAGGGCAGCGCGGGCCAGTAAACCCATTCATGTGGATTCACAGGGGCTTGGGCTTCTGGGAATTGAAGTCCAAGAACATCTGTAGTGGCAAGGCTCGCCATCACAGCCCTAAATTGAGATCTGGAGGAGATGCGTAGGTTGAGCACAACGCAGTGCAGGCAAGGGGGAATTTTGGCTGGAAGCCAACGAGGAAACTGCGCCGCTTTCAAGACTTCACTTTGTCAGACTCAGCATAACAGGGACACGCCAGTCGCCAGATGCAAATCAACAGGATGTGACACTTGGGCAAAGAACGAGGCTTGCCCGATGCACACAATACAAACAGCCTGGTTATGAATGGAGAGGAGGGAGGAAAGAAGAGAAAGCCCTGCCCGGGAAGGGAAACAACCCCCAAGGGGAGAGGAGAATTGCAAAGCCCATGGTGCACTCTTATCTTTCAGGTAGATTGGGGTTGTGGCTCTCTGCAAAAGTCCAAGGAACCATGTTGTTCCTTCCCCCAAAAGAATAAAGCTTGAGGAGCCACAGCCTCTGAGTTTGGTTTTCAGCAGTTCTTCAACTATATTTTTATACAGGGCATGACTTTGTTTCATATTTTGCTCTGGATTGAATAAACTAAGACCACACCTCCTCTGATTCAGCCAAAAAGAGAGAGAAGCCCAGCCCTCTTTACTGCAGAGCACTGTCTGTGTACCTTTTCCAAGAGCTCCTCAGCTAAAGTGTTTCTGCCACATTTTAAAATGACTCACAGAAGCCTATTATCTACCCTATTAGGGGTGGTTGTGGGTCAACTCCAAGGTTGCTTTTAGGACACAGTAAGAAACAAATTATTAGAAAGTTCCATTTTTAAATGGCTGCCATTTTTCCCCCATGGGGGAAAATAAAGTAATCCCTGCAATTGGCATGCCTCCTCCCATTTCCTCCCTCAAAAGAAAGATTATGGCTTGTCAGCTATAGCAGTCTTTTTAAAAGCCTCTACAGTAGGATCAAAGAAAGCTGGCTCATATGTCCAGTCTAGCTGCTTAATGGGTTAGACTCAAAAAAAGGTCACATGCTCAGAGTAAACCTATACAATAAATGCCCTCTAGCTATGTTTAACTTTAATTAACTACAATATTACAATTCACTGCAAGCTTGTTTTTCACCCATGCTCACTGTCTCCTGACTTGTCAAGATAAATAAGGTGAAGGGGGGGGGGGAGAGTGAGGTAAATCAAACTTCCTTGAAAAGGGGAATAAGAGAAAAATGCAAATTATGTAGGAGTCTCATGAATTTTTTTTCCTATTTTTGTGGTGGTTCCTTTTAATTAGTTACAAAAGGACACTTGTTATATTTCTAGTGATCGATCAATAACTCATTGCATTATTTGTAGAATTACTCTTCAGAGCTATTTTTAATGTACAGTCTAATCTTATGCAGGTTTACATAGTCACATGTATTCAGTGAGGCTTCTTCCCTAATAAATGTGTTTAGCATGAAGTCTGAAATGTTTGTTACCTATTGGTGAAATAAATAAATAAATCATCCATGTAGTATGCACTGAAAGATATTTTTAAAACTTTCTATTTAAAGGGAGGGGAGGGCTAGTATTGTTCAGACCAGTATTTTATAGTTTAGTCCCAATTAGAGTAAATCTATTTACTCAGTAGTATTTACAAAAGTGTTGACTTACTACTCAACAATTTATTCAATGGTCTGCTGACTAGCTTGATTTTAGCCATGAGATACTACTGGCCAGAGTAATTTAGGAATATTCCTTTGTATATTTATTCCAGTCTGAAAACCCTTCAATGGATTATAGGATTACAAATCCTGTTTTATGGAAAGTGTAACTATATAAAGTTGTCATTGTATCAAAGGTGAGTCTCAAAACAGGCAAACCACCACTACAACAGAGCAGCTATTTCTGAAAACCAAAAGTCATTTCTGAATCCAGTAAAACACAGAGCCACAGAGCTTCCTTTTATCATTACTATGAGGAATGGAAGCAAAAAATGTAGCAGTCCTCCCAGTAACCAGATCCAAAGGCTAAAAGGGCTTTTTAAAAATAATAATAATCTCTTTTTCAATTAGCTCAAAGTGTAAACACTACTGGCTGGTGGTAACCTATGGCACAATGGACTGGGGCCACCTCTTCATTCATGCTGGGGAAAAACACCCAGACATCAACAATGTGACTATTGTTATCTACCTTTCCCCTAGTTTGCCTATCAAAGTTCAGGCTCAGTTTGTTTGTATTGTGCAGCCAGTCAGAGAGCTTACTCTGCCTGTTGTGCTTACTCTGCCTGTTGATCAGGTCATCTCACAGGCAGCCATTCCAACATCCTCCACTCTCATAAAAATGCAAATGTCGCTTTCACAAACTGAATTTTAAAAAAGAATAATTGCATTTACCTTTTTGCCAAGAGGAATGCGTTTTAATTGACTGCAGTTAATAACTGCTGTCCAATAAGGGGGCAGCAGCTCAGTTTCTTCACTGTTTTATCGACACTCGACACTCTTTTAAACCAATCGTCCTTTCCTCTACCCCATTATCAAGCTGTCAAGTAATGTATAGCTAAAATGCATGGTACATTCATTTGGCATGTCACCCATCCTTCCTGTAGCAAGATCAGCACTATTTTATCAGTGCCAAGATTCAACAGATGCCTCCCCCCCACCTAATCCAGTTTTCCTAGATGTTACATTAAGTAAACTGAATGAACTTACTTCCAAGTAACTGTACAGATAGAGCTATATTTTACATGCATTTGTATATGAAAGATCTTAGAGTCAACTAAGTTCAACTCTGTACACCTTTCCGACAGTTAAGTCTCACTGGGTTCAGTAGTACATTCTCCCAGGTAAGTATGTATAGGATTGCAGTCTTAAGTAGAAATCAAAAGCATACTGACTTGGAGGGTTGTCTTGTTTCACTTGGTAGGATTTATTTCTGAGTAGAAATGCAGGGGACTGTATTGCTGGGATTTAAATCTGTTAGACTCCCCCCTCTCCCCCAGACATGACAGTGTCTGCTGTGTTAACAGAGTACTACCCTTGAAGCTAGGAAGCTTAAATGAAAGGCAGGAAGAGTGCATAGAAAAATGCTTAGTCAGCAAATGTTCCTGCAACATTAAAAAAAAAAAGGTGAAAAGTAAGCAGGCACAGAGCCAATGCTTAGATAACATCATTGTGTGCCTCCCTGGCTTTACATGCACAAATGTTACAGAGAGAAGGTGCCACACATCTGTGGCAGAATTAGGAGGCATTCAAAAAGGGCCAGTAGTTTCAGTCCTCTGTTGTCTGGACACTGGGCAAATAAAAACTTACTCTGGAACTATTAATATCAATTGGATTTATTACAATTTACTAAGCTCCAAGGCACATTACAGTGTTCTGTTAACTACAGAAATTTATAAAGGACAAACAGAGCATGTTTTCCATGTACAGCAATTTTGCTCTAGTGTTCAAAAGCTTCCGTGCATTGAATAAAGCAAAATCAAAAAAACACATGAAATTTTAAAATGTTCAGGTCAGTAGAAAGAAACTGAAACTTTTTTTTTACAAAGTTGCAACAGAAAAACACACCCCTGTATTACCCCACAATTTTGCAAAGGAATAAAAAAAGAAAACAAACAAACAAAACGTGAAAGACTAACACTCTGGGCTTGTAAAAGTAAGCAATCACCATTCTTTTGTAGCAAATTGTTTTAGGCATCAACACTGGCCTTGGCAAAAATAAAAGGGGCTTGGGGTTTTTTTTGTGTTTTTTAGGGTTTTTTTTCCTTTTAGAGAAGTGCATACATTTACAAAAATACACATCAGCAGCAGGTAATCGCTAAGGGCTATTAAACCATGTACCTAGCCAACACACTGCCAAAGAAATGAGAAACAGATATTATATGGTAAGCAAACAATATTATATATTCTGTTTTAACAAAAAAAACGGTAGAGAGAGAGAGAGAGAGAACAGATCTATCCTTCAAATGAAGAAGGGTACATACCTTTGTTTCAAAATATAGAAACATACGACGAAAATAAGGTCTATACATAAGACTACACTTTCCGCAGTCCTGCCCCGTGTGTTTTTGTTTCCAATATTCACAATTGTAGATCTTTAGGAGAGGCTGGAGGGAGTCGGGTTTGACTGTGTGTGTGTGTGTGTGTGTGTGTGTGTGTGTGTGTGTGTGTGTGTGTGTGTGTGTGTGTGTGTGTGTGTGTGTGTGTGTGTGTGTGTGTGTGTGTGTGTTTTGATGTCGTGGTGGTTTGTTTGTTGTTCAAGGGTCTCTCTCCTTTTTCACTTTTACGTCCCCCGCCAAAATGGTCGCAATCTCGCCTTGCATAAACGCCCAAGGCACGTTGGAACCGACCAGAGGGCACTTCTCGCCGCTGGGGCAATAGACCTCGCCCGTCGCCCCCTGGGCCTTGATGCTCTCACGGGAGCAAGGGAAGCAGAACTTGTGGCTGGGCACCGACGGGCACTGCACGAAGTGGGTGTCCTCCAAGCGTTCGTGGCAAATGGTGCAGCACAGGGGCCCGCTGTTGGCCATGGGCGAGTCGGGAATGTTCTGCGGGTGCCCTTGGTCCATGCCCGGGTGTGCGCCGGGGGGCGGCGGCGGGGGCGGCGGGCCCCCCTGCAGGCTCAGCTCCCCGTTGCGGGAGGCCAGGCGTCGCGGCCCGGGCACCGAGGCGGGCGAGACAGGGCTGCTGCTGTTGCGGCGCGTCGACGTGGTCGAGTGGACGGAGCTGCCGTCCTTGGGCGAGTGGGCATTGCCCAGCGTGTCCGCCACCGACATGAGGGCGGCCATGGGCGACGGCCCGTTTTGCGCCGGGGCCGACTCTGGCGGGGTGGTCCGGTTGGAGTGGGGGCCCAGGGGGGGCGGAGGGGGAGGCGGGGGAGGGGGCGCCCCCACGAAGCCCCCCGCCGACATGGTGAGCTTGAGCGCCTCGCTCTGGTTGGCCATCCACTGCTGCCGCTGCTGCTCGTCGCTCAGCTTGAGGCTGCCTTCCGACGCCGAGTCCGAGGGCTCCGGGGAGGCCTTCCTCTTCCGTAGGCCGCCCCCGCCGGGCCCGCGGCTGGAGGCCGGCCCGCCAGCGGAGGAGGAAGAGGAGGAAGAGGAGGAGATGGGGACCCTCGGGAGGCCGACGAGGGTGGTGGGCAGGAGCGGGCAGGAGGCGTCGAGGTAGGGCTGCGGGAGCATGTCGGCGCCCACCATCTCCTTGAAGAAGCGCACCGACTCCGGCAGGAGGTCGCCGAGGAGGCGCCAGTCGCCCGAGCCGTGCTTCTTCTCGTACTCGAGGTATTTGAAGCCCGAGGAGAGGCCGCGGCCAAAGTCCTTCATGCAGTCCTGGTACATCTGCTTGGCCACCCCGGAGGCGCTGGCGAAGACCGTGCCAGAGCCGCTCGGGTACTCGATGAAGAGCTTCAGCTCGTAGTCCAGCCCGGGCTTGGAGACGGCGTCGAAGGCGAAGACGCGCCCCAGCAGCGCGTGGTCCTTCTTGAAGCGCACCTCGTACGGGGTGCAGCCGGCCAGCGTCAGCAGCGTCTCCCGCACCAGCTTGGGCTTAATGCTGGCCCACTCGTCGGCCCGGCTGCGGAGGCTCTCGGCCAGCTCGGCCAGCGCCTCGGCGTTGCGCTGCTTCTCCTTCAGCTCCCGCTCTTGGTCGCCGCTGCTCGAGACCGAGCCCGGCCGCTTCCCGCACGGGTCGCCCGTCGAGGAAGAGGAGGATGACGAGGACGAAGAGGAGGAGGAGGAGGCCGGGGGCCCTCGCGGCGGCGGCGGCGGCAGGGCGACCCCGGAGGCGGCCGGCCCGTTGAGCAGCGTCTGAGGCAGCAGGCTGGGCGGCACGTTGAGCTGGGGCCCGGCGCTGCTGCCGGGAGGGAGGCCGCTCACCAGCCCGCCATGCGTCCCTCGACGGGAGGAGGAAGACGACGACGAGGAGGAGGAGGAGGAGTTGGGGCTCTGGCGGTTCAGCTCCGGAGGACCCTCATCAGGGGCTTTGGGGAAGCCGTTTGGGCCCCCCAAGCCATTGGGGAGGCGGCCCGCGTGGCTTCCGCTCAGGCTGCCCGGCGGAGGCGGGTATTCGAACCGGCTGCGCTGCTCGCTCAGCCCGTAGCGCTCCAGGCCCGACGGGGCCTTCGAGGCGGCGACGGCGGCGTCCACATGGTTGAGCTGCTGCTGCTGTTGCTGGACGGCGGCGGCTTCCTTGGCCGAGAGCGCCACGGCTTTGACGCCCACGGGCGGCGGCGGCCCCGGTGAGCGGCCGTCCTGGAAGCAGCCGTGCGCCCGCTTGAGCTGCCGGGCCGTCTCGATGACGAACTCGATGCGGTCGGCGCCCTCGTAGTTGACGCAGCCTCGGCAGACGGGCTCGCTGAAGTCCCAGATCATGGCCCAGGGCATGCGGGGCAGGTCGCACAGGTAGCACGACTGGCGCCGCGAGGAGGACACCTGCGCCGACGACATGGTGGCCGCCGCCGCCGGGCGAGGAACCGCCGCCTCCTCCTCCTCGGGTCACCCTCGGCTTTCCCGCTCTCGCTCGAGGGAAGAGGCGCTGCCGTTTCAGAAGGGAGGACGGGGGAGGGGTGGGGTGGGGTGGAGCGCTCTCTCTCTCTCTCTCCTGCGTCCCTTCTTTCCTTCCTTCCTTTCACCTGGCCGGGCAGAAAGCGCTTCCTCGCCTCCTCAAGTGGAAGGGCGTCGCGGGGCGAGGGAGGGGGCGGGCGGACTCCCCCTCCTCCTCCGGCCGCTTCTTCGGTGTCTCTAAGCAGCCGCCGTCCCTGTTGCTGCGCCTCCACCTCCTCCTCTTCTTATTTCGCTACGTAGCGAAGGCAAGCCGGGGGTGGGGGTGGGGGGGACAGGACGGGACGCGGGGCAGGAGAGGAGGGGGGAGGGCCACAACCTGCCGTTTCTCCAAGCTTGGCCGCCTCCTTCAGCCGTGTCATGAGAGGGGGGAGGGATACGACGAGGAGGGGGGGCAGGGCGGCGGCGGCGGCCACGCAGGAGGGGAACCCGCGCAGCCGTCGCTTGGCGGCCTCGCCGGCTGTTTTGGCGGGTCAGACTGCGGCGGCGCCTCAGGTTGGCGGCGGCAGCCACAGCAGCATGGCAGGCGGCGTCTCTCTCTCTGCCCTCTCACATCCCTGCTCCAGCGCCTTTCGGAATGGGAACCGAGGGAAGCTGGAGGATCACTCTGGACGGCGGGTGGGGGGAAGAGTTGGGCTCCTAGTGGGGCGCTAGTACCCCTTCCCCTTCCTCCTCCTCCTCCTCCTCTTCCTCACACGGTACTCCATGGGCCGCCGCGCGCTCCTTCGCACCCCAGCTTCGGACGCCCCCTCCTGGGTGGAGCGCTCACCACCACGTCACTGCCGTCCGTTCCCCCCCCCCTCTCCTCTCCCATCTCTCTCTCCGTCATCCACCACTCCCTCCTCCTCCTCCCACCCCCCTTCGCAGTTCCCCTTCCCAGCGTTTGGCTCGCTCTCTGACTGACTGGCTGACCAGCTTGGGCTTCTTCCTTCCCCCTCCCCTCCCCTCCCTCCTCTGTGCACAGGGAGCCCACTTGTTGCGGGGACATTGCGCATGCGCGGCGCCCTGCCCATTTCCTCCTTCCCCTCCCCCCCGTGTGTACAACAGCTGAAGCGAGGAGGCGAAGTTGCGGCTTGGAGGCCAAGGAGACGCTCCTCCTTCCTGCCCTCCTCCTCCCTCTCACACAGAGTCACACACACACTCCGAGGGCTATGTTTGGAAAATTAAACACTCGGGCGCTCGCCCTCTTCTCTCCCCCCCCCCTTTCCTACATGGCAGCTTCCCCAGAGCGAAAACGCCGCCAGGAAAGCACACGCGGGAGGGAGGGAGGGAGGGAGGGAAGGGCTGAGCCGACCCCTGGCGGGGGGTGGGGGTGGAAAAGCGTTTTCAACTCCCCTCCCCTCCCCGGCTCTCTCTTTCGGAGCGGCTCCAGCGCCTTCATCTCCGGCCGGGAGATTCCCCTGCTGAAGGAAAATGGATGGCAAAGAAAGATTGGGGGGAGGGGGTGTCGTTCCAGGGCCCGTTCGTGGCTTAAACGAGGGTGCGTGGGAATTTGCCTTTTGGTGGCTACACGCGCGGCACTCCCCTTGAACCCCACCCCCACGTGTCGACCTAACCCTAACCCTAACCCTAACCCACATGCCCAAAACAGAGCCTATCTTCGTAGGGAGGGAAACCGAAGAATTAAGCAAGATAGAAATAACCAGGGAGGAGGTCCTTGCATGTCTTGTTAAGCTAAACACTAACAAATCCCCAGGACCAGATGGCATCCATCCACGAGTTCTCAGGGAACTTAAAGATGAAATTGCTGATATCCTAGCCAAAATATATAATCTTTCCCTCAAATCAGGCTTTGTGCCTGATGACTGGAAGGTAGCGAATGTAACACCAATTTTCAAAAAAGGATCCAGGGGTGATCCAGGAAATTACCGGCCTGTCAGTTTGACATGTGTCCCAGGTAAAGTGATGGAAACCATCCTAAAAGATAGAATTAATAGGCACATAGAAGAGAAGGTGCTGCTAAAGGAGAGCCAACATGGCTTTTGCAAGGGCAAATCATGCCTCACTAACCTGTTGGAATTTTTTGAGAGTGTCAACAAGCATGTGGATAAGGGGGATCCAGTTGACATTGTTTATCTGGACTTTCAGAAGGCTTTTGACAAGGTCCCACACCAAAGGCTCTTGAATAAACTTACCAGTCATGGAATAAAGGGACAGGTCTTGTCCTGGATCAGCAACTGGCTAAGGGACAGGAAACAGAGGGTAGCACTAAATGGACACTTCTCCAAGTGGAGGGAAGTAAAGAGTGGGGTCCCCCAAGGTTCAGTACTGGGACCCCTGCTTTTCAACCTCTTCATAAATGATCTAGAGGTAGGAGTAAAAAGCAAGGTAGCCAAATTTGCTGACGACACTAAATTATACAGGGTAGTGAAAACTGTGAGAGATTGTGAAGAGCTCCAGAGGGATCTCTTGACACTGGGGGAGTGGGCAAAACAGTGGCAAATGAGCTTCAACATCAGTAAGTGCAGAGTGATGCATGTTGGGGCAAAAAACCCCAATTACATTTATAAACTGATGGGGTCTGAACTCTCTGCGACAAACCAGGAAAGGGACCTTGGTGTCCTGGTGGACAGCTCAATGAAGGTGTCAACCCAGTGTGCCTCAGCAGTGAAAAAAGCAAACTCAATGTTAGGGATCATTAGGAAGGGTATAGAAAATAAGTCAGCAAGTGTCATTTTGCCTCTTTATAAATCTATGGTGAGGCCCCATCTGGAATATTGTGTACAGTTCTGGTCGCCATACCTCCAGAAGAATATTATGGAGTTGGAGAAAGTAAAGAGGAGGGCAACCAGAATGATTAGGGGACTGGAACACCTTCCTTACCATCTGAGGCTGCAACGGTTGGGCCTTTTCACTCTTGAACGACGGCGTCTAAGAGGTGACCTGATTGAAGTTTATAAAATCATGCACGGTGTGGACAAAGTAGATAAGGAAAAACTGTTTTCCCTATCGCACAACACTAGAACTAGGGGACACTCCATGAAACTTTTGGGTACTAGTTCTCAAACAAATAAGAGAAAGTACTTTTTCACCCAGAGGATTACTGGTCTATGGAACTCCCTGCCAGAAGAAGTGGTGACAGCTGTCAGTCTTGACAGCTTTAAGAAAGGATTAGACAAGTTCATGGAGGACAAGGCTATCAATGGCTATAATTATGGCTACCTAAGGACAACCTCCGGGTTGGAGAGATAGGCAGGATATCTCTCAATGCCATTTCCAGGGGATCCTAAGCAGGTGAGGGCATCTCCTTGGGAATACCCTGAAGGAAATGGTGAGCCACTGTGTGAGACAGAATGCTGGACTGGATGGGCTGTGGCCTGTTCCAGCAAGGCTGTTCTTATGTTCTTATGTTCTTATGACCTAGACCCGTGATGGCGAACCTTGGCATTCCAGATGTTCCTGGACTTCAATTCCCAGAAGCCCAAGCACCCTGTGAATCCACACGAAGGGATTCATCCGGCCATGTCACCCTCGTCGCTCCCGGAAGCGGAAGTAAAATGCACCCATACGGTTAAGACTCTTCCAGGTTAACCCTTCCTCCGTACCGGCACACCGGCACGTTTTACTTCTGCTTCCAGGAGCGATGAGGGTGGTGCGGCCCGGATGAATTGCAGTAAACCCATTCATGTGGATTCACAGGGGCTTGGGCTTCTGGGAATTGAAGTCCAGGAACATCTGGAGTGCCAAGGTTCGCCATCACGGACCTAGACATGCTTCTGTGTTTTGACAAGGGTGCCTTAAAGAGGCGATCAGAGGAGGACTTGGCCTAGGAGGTTACTCCCTGGCCCTTCCATAGGACTTGAGCACCATAGGAACAGTAAAAGAGACCTAGTGGCGCAGGGTTTAAACTTCTATATTGCAGCCAGAAGGTTTTGAGTTCGATCCTGATGGAGATCCAGGTGTACTCAGCCTTCCATCCTTTCCAAGGGTGGTAAAATGAGTACCCAGCATGTTGGGGGTAAAATGCTGATTACCTTTTGAACTGTCCAAAGACAGCACTAAGAACTATAGGGTGGTATAGAACTGTAATGGCTATTACCATAAAACAAGGGCTATAGAGCCTAGCCCCCTGAACCATGTGACCGGCCCGTGGCCCGAAATGTTTGGGCACCTCTGCCATAAAAGAAGGGATGAAGACCGGCTAGCAAATAACCAGTAGGGTGGCTCTTCGCTCCCGGACAAAGGCTTCATGGTTCGGATGAATTAGCATCGAGGCCGGATCCGGCCCTGGGCCATAGTTTGAGCACCCTTGCTGTGGCTTGTTATAACTGAGCTGAGCAGGCTATAATCCCAGCACCTTACAATAACATTTGCTCAGCTCTTTCCTTTAGGGGTGGGATGGATCGGGCATGGACAGGGAATGCACTTGTATGCTCAGTCACAACGGTCTCCCCAAAGTGGTCCGAGCAGGCTCACAAGGCAGTCTTTCTGAACTTAACACATGGCAAGGAATCCCCTCTGGGTTATGTCTTCCTTCACTGACATCGGAGCTACTGTCATTTGAAATAGGTTCAGGGATCTGGTCCACCCCTACTGCCTTTCATCTGACCGAAGAATAGTGGGTTTCGCAACGGAGTAGACACAGAGAAACGTGGGCGGATGAGCTAGAAACCTTTGCTCGGAGGTCTCACTCTGTTGACCGGTGCCGGCTTCCAGGTTTTGCTGCAGGTTTGGCTAAACCCCACTGAGTTTAAAAGGACAAGCTTCTGAGGAGGAGGAGGAGGAGGAAAAAAATAAACATAGAGCCGATTTGTAGAGGCAGATGTCTCTGTTTCTCTGGGCTGGGGGAGTGGCAACATGCCTCGAAGCTGCTCTGTTTTCAGCATCTAGGGAAGATCCTGTGTTTTACGTGTCAGGACCTTCCTTCAGATTGCCCACCGAGTCTCTTCGAAACAAATGTTTTCCTTTCTCATCGCCACCATAATGCCTTCTGCCCTCTCCTGGGTTTACATGGGGTGGGGGTGGGGAAGGGACGTGGCACTGCAAATGTTCTCGGATTTCAGCTCTCATCATCCTTCACAGTGGCATTCTTCTTCAAATGCTGTATCCATTCCAAAAACAGTACTGGCTATCAAAATGGCATTAGTGATCACTAATAATGCAATAAGTACAAACAGGAGACCTTAGACTTGACTATCATTTTGCTGGGGGTGGGAAGAATAGTAGCAGGAAGAAAGTATGGAATTAGCTGAAATGTGTTTTTAGACTGCCAACACTGGCACAATGATACAATTTTAAGTGCCGCCAAAGTCGAGGGAGGCTTACTTCTGAGTAAGGTAAAGGTTTCCCTTGCTCGAAAGCCAGTCGTATCTGACTCTAGGGTGCAGTGCTCATCTCTGTTTCAAAGCCAAAGAGCCACCGTTGTCTGCTTCTGCAGACATTTCCGTGGTCATGTGGCAGGCATGACTAGACACCAGAGCACACGGAATGCTGTTACCTTCCCACCGAAGCGGTACCTATTTATCTACTTGCAATTTCTTGCTTTCGAACTGCTAGGTTGGCAGGAGCTGGGACATAGACGGGAGCTCATTCCGTCCTGCAGTACTCGGGAATTGAACTGCTGACCTTCCGCCTCCCAGTCAGCATCTTAGCCACTTGAGCCACTTCTGAGTAGACAGGTATAAAGATTGCACCACTGGCCGGTCGGTCTCTCTCTCTCTCTCTCTCTCTCTCTCTCTCTCACACACACACACACACACACACACACACACACACACACACACACACGTTGTTTCATTATATGGCTTTTCTGGAGGCAAAAAGCTTTGAGGTGGGGGAGGGGTAATTTAACTCTTCCCAGTACGTTTCTGCTTTTTATGACATAATTTAATTGCTAGTCTTAATTTACACAGCTGTTGATTTACTATTCAGTACCTCATCTACATAGGTTCCTATTCTATCTGGGATTAACAATTGGGTTTAGGTAGGTTCCTTCTGTTTTACTCAAAAACTCCCTTGAGTTCAATCAGGGACATTCTCTTCAAGTCAATGGAGAGTCCTTCAGACAATGTTAGGCGCAGGCAAGTCTCCTGAGAAAAATTGCAGGGGTAGAGCAAAGAGAGACTTTCCTAACTTCCAGAACAGGTATTTTGGATCATGGTCAGAACAGCCTAGAAGAGGCTTTAAAGGGTGCCCTTCCTACCTCTCCAGTTTCTGTGCTGAAGGCCAGTAGACATCCTGCGTTAATTCTCCAGGTGTGACCTTGGCTCACAGGCCCAGGAAAAGTCTGTGTGTCTTTCATTGGAATGGAAGGCCTGTTGACTGTGTATAAGAACCCAGTAATGTGGACAGGTTGCTACCACCAGCCTCTTTTCTGGCTAATTCTGTGAAAACCAACTGGATCTGCATCGCACCCTCTTGGGTTTTGACTCTCAAATCAAATGAATTTGCCACTTCAGCAAGAGGACCAGGCTCGCTCCTCAATTTTCTTTTGATCCTCAATTTTCTTTTGAATCACAGTGTATCTTTCAATTTCCCACCAAAGAGGCAGAATTGGGCTGCAGTGTAGTGATTGATAGCCAGGGTTGAGTAGCAGTTAAGAGTGTGGAACTAGGATTCAAGAAACCAGGGTTCAATTTTTGCAGGGACATGGAAATTCACTGATAAAACCACTTTTCAAACCATAGAATCACTGAGTTGGAAGGGGCCCTTCAGGTCATTGAGTCCAACCCCCTGCTCAATGCAGGAATCCAAATCAAAGCAGGTCTGACAGATGGTTGTCCAACTCTTCCTTGAATGTTTCCAGTGTTGGAGCACTCACCACCTGTCAAGGCAGCTAGTTTCACTGTCATACTGCTCTAACTGTTAAGAAACTTTTCCTGATATTCAGCCCATAACTGGCTCCCTTTAGTTTGAGCCCATTACATTTTGGCAGTTTCACATCTGGCCTAGGCACTGAAGAAGAATTATGAATCCTGCACTCTGCAAGAACAGATCTTGCTCCTCCTCCTTATGACCATCTTTCAGGTATTTGGAGAGTGCTATAATATTCCCCTCTCAGTCTCCTTTCCTCAAGGCTAAACATGCCCAGTTCCTTCAATCTTTCCTCATATGGCTTGGTTTCCAGTCCCCTGATCATCCCTGTCGCCCTTCTCTATACTTGCTCTAGATCAGTGGAGATCAACCTCCTTGGCACTCCAGGTGTTCTTGGACTTCAATTACCAGAAGCCCAAGCCAGCACTCCTACTGATCAGGGCTTCTGGGAATTGAGGGTCAAGAACAGCTGACCTGGCCAAGGTTCACCACCACTGCTATAGTATGTTGATAATTTTGTATAGTTGTTTTTTTGTTTAGGTTTTGTTGGGTCGATAAGTGGTTTTTCAATCTCGTTGTTCTGTGAATGACAATAAAGATGTATCTATCTATCTAGATTGTTTGCATCTTTTTAAAAGACATTTCATGTACCTGATGAGGGTTGCCTTAGGTTGAGTCCCTCTTGTTCTTAGCCTCATCAAAATAGTGATGGGCAGCTAGCGACCCTCTCTCACCCCCATTCCAGCAGGCTCCTAATCTGGCTGTTGTCCTGTTAACTCAAACCTTATTTTATTTTTTATTTTATATTCAAATTTATATGCCGCCCAATCAGGTAAACCCGACTTGGAACCTGAGGCTTCCTGGTCCTTTTCGCCCTCCTGTGACAGCCATCTTTACACTCACGCCCCACCCGGGCGTTAGCACCATCTGCTTTAGGTTCACTTCCAGTTTTTAGCTTCTAAGGCAAGTTCATTCCAGAGCAGTAGCCCAGAGGCAGCAAAAGGCAGTAACAAGTTTTATTTGATGAAACCTGTCAGAGACTGTAGTGATCCCGTAGTCCACAAAATGTTATGCCAAATAAAACTTGCTATACTTTAAGAGGCCCACATGGCCATTTGTTTCAGATAAGCGCTTTCCAGTGGGTGACCAGAAATGGAATGGGATCCATATTTTAGGGTGTTCCAGTCAAATTACCTGCTCTTGTTTGAAGGTCCCTGCCACCCCCACCCCACATCAACGTGATTTTTTCAGCTTTGGGATGAAGGCCAACCATTACCGGGCTCTGTAAAAGCCCTTCTTTTAGCGAGAAGGACATTTCAGGCTAAAAGTAACACACTCTGTTCCCTCTAGTGGTCTAAGAGTAATAACCCTAGGGAAAGTGCGCTTGAACATATACAAATAGCCACAGGCTTATGTTAAGGTTGGAAAGAGGAACGCTTCCAAGTCTAAAGATATAAACAGGCAGACGCCATGCCAGTCTCCCGCACCTTTCTGCTTTAAGCAAGCTGCCAAAAAAAGGGGGGTCACCTCTGCCCAGAGGAGGAAGAACTGTTGGAACCAAGTCCTGGTCCGTGTGAACGTCTTGGAGTTTATTTAGCGCTCCTCTGATCTGGAAATTAGCATTTATGTTTACAGGAAGAAGGGGAGGGAGAGCGGTGGGGGCATGACAATGATGACGTTACCATTTAGCAATTAGTCATTTTGTCTGCCTAAATTTGTTTTACAACAACAACAACATCGAGAGGGTGAGGGGGGAAGAAGCAGGAGACGGAAGAGAGGCCTAACTAACAAACAGGCAGCTCCCGAGCAAGGGAGCGGGAAACTAGTTGGTTGCCGCACGAGCGGCGAACAAGTTCTGCACAGCGCGGCGTTCCTCCTCCCGTCGTTTACCCCCAGCCTTACGGGCTTTTCTTCCATGCCTTTCTTATGGCTACTATTCCGATCAGCCGAAGATCACGCCTGGGCGGGCCGAAAGGCTCGAGCTAGTTCTGCAGGCGACTCGGACCTGCCATCCATCCATCCATCCCCCCCCCCCTTTCTCCCTTTCTTGTCGTGTAGACTGAAAGTGAACCTGGACTGAGCCTCCTCCTCCCTCTCCGTCTCTTTGCCTTCGGCTCCCTGTCTCGGCGCCGCCTTGCAGAGCGGAAACGACGGCAAAGATGACGCTGGTCGAGGAAATGTTGCTACTACGGGGAGGGGAGGGGAGGCTGCGTCGCCGGGTGCCTCACACACACACACACACACACACACACCTCCGACTCCTCCTCTCCCCCCCCCCTTTAGCCTGGATACCTGCAAACGAAGGGACTGCGGTGGCTTAGTGGTTGAGACACTGAGCTTGACGACTGGAAGGTCGGCAGGCCAGCAGTTCGAGACCCGACCCAAGTGCTGCAGGACGGAGTGAGCGTCCGTCTGTCGTCTGCCCCAGCTCCTGCCAACCTAGCCGTTCAAATGCAAGAGATTGCAAGTAGACAAATTAGACATCACTTCGGCGGGAAAGGTAACAGCGATCCATGTGCTGCTTCCGTTCCGCGTCTAGTCATGCCTGCCACATGACCACGGAAACGTCTGCAGACGCAGACAGCGCGCTAGGCTAGCTCCTTGGCTGTAAACGGAGATGAGCATGAGCACTGAACCCTAGAGTCGGATACGACTGGCTTTCGAGCAAGGGAGACCCTGACCTTGACCTTATGTGCAAACACCCCTCTCTCTCCCCACCTCCCGCCATAATAATATCTCTCGGCCAAAGGAGGATCAGCCTAATACTTTGCACCTCCGACTGGGGCGGTCTCTAGCCCAGGACAACTCCCGCCGTCTATGAACGGATTAGCCTTCAAGGTGCCGCCGGGCTCTTGGCGGTTCCTGCCTCCCCGGTCCTCTTGCGGGTTCGGTTCTGCCCGAGGCCGGGAGGGATCCTGCGGGGGATTCTATGCATAGCCAGAGCCCCTGTTTTTGTTTTTTCCGAGCTAGGAGAGGTGAGAACTGCCAAGGTCCTGCAGCCGGGGTGGGTGGACCTTCTTCTGGACAAAGCTGGCCCTTGGTTCGTTTAAGCCTCTGCCTCAGGCGGCAGATGCTGGGGAAGGGGCGGCAGTGGTTTTGCCTCCCAACAGTTCCTGGTGGACTCTCCAATGCCTGCCCTCTTCTCCCAGTGAGAGATCTGTAAATACCACACAAGCCTATCTAGATAGGTTCCAACTCGCCAACGGTGCCAGTTGGGGTGAAGGATGTGATCTCATTCCCCCTGGCTGAAGTAGAATTCCGTTGCCAGTCCACTCGGCAGGCAGCTGAACCGGGCAGCTGCTTGATTTTGATACCTGGGCCAGAGTGTGCCTGCATTTCCTGCCATCATTATTATTTGCCTCAGGCAGCAAAATAGCATGGCTTGGTCCAGCTTTTCCAGCACTGTACCAGTTGAGACCAGGCCCAACAGAGCCAAGCCATGTACAGCTATGCCATGAACAAACCAATCTCTCTACCTCCTCATACTTTGGTTCACTCCCAAATCCATCCCATTGATGAATTCTTCTTCTTTGTTTCCTCTTTTACTGCTTTGGGTGTCAAGGGAGATACCAAGCTTTTGCTCTGGCCAGGGGCGTGCTGGTTCCGCTAAAAGAGCGGTGGACCGCAGGGGGGGGGGATGGAGCAGAGCCTATGGAATTGGGTGCAGAGTAGCCATCCGGTGTCATACTTCTGCCCGCCTCTGGGGGGTGCCAGACCCTGTGGGGGACCGGAACGTGTCTCGGTGTCCAAAATAGCCACCACAGGCCTGGCTGTGGCACTTCTAGCTGCCTCCACCAGTGTTCCTTGGTGTTCTTGTAATGAATTCATTGCTAAAATGCTGAGTTTCGGGGGCAGTTCCTTCTTATAAAAGACCAAGCAGGGAAAAAGAAAATACTTGGAATTATATTTTTGTTATTTTTAGTTCAAGTCACATTGCATTCAACATCAAAAGGAGGAAATGAACTTCATCCCTTGTACTGTAGGTTTAATTCACAGCATGACCCTCAGCCTTATAAGACAACCTTATGTATAGGTAAAGGTAAAGGTTTCCCTTGCTCAAAAGCCAGTCGTATCCGACTCTAGGGTTCAGTGCTCATCTCTGTTTCAAAGCCGTAGAGCCAGTGCTGTCTGCTTCGCCTTCTGCAGAATTTCTGTGGTCATGTGGCAGGCATGACGACACCGGGGCACACAAAACACTGTTACCTTCCCACCAAAGTGGTCCCTTTTTATCTACTTGCAATTTCTTTCTTTCGAACTGTTAGGTTGGCAGAAGCTCATTCCATCCTGCAGTGCTCGGGAATCGAACTGCTGACCTTCCGCCTCCCAGTCAGGGTCTTAGCCACTTGAGCCACTGCAGTCCCTGACCTTATGTATAGTTACTCTGAAATGAGATCCACTGGCCAGAATTCTGTAGGCATTTGCCTAAATTGCCACAGCTAACCTTGGATAATTAGAGCTGGTAACAAAGTTGTGCTTGACCAGGCACTTGACCAATATATACCTTGGTGCTATTAGACACAATTTGGCTGCAGTACATTAAACAAAGGTTATGTGAACACTGGTAGGATCCTGGCCACTGTATTTAGTGAAGTTTACCTTCTAGTAAATGCAGTTTGGAGGATACTTACCAAGGAGTAACTGAAAGTGCTGGTTTGCACTGATTAATCTATCCACCCACATGCTCCTGCTCTTGCCATAAGGTTGATTAGTCCTGTTAGCAGATTGTTAGGCATTATCAGGTTAATATTTACCAGGCAGGATCTTTTTTAGTGGCAGCCCCCTACTTAGATATGTTTTCCTTGCAAATATGCCTCTGAGCTTCCTTTTAGAAAGACCATAAGTCATTCCCCCACTACAGTTCATTTATGGTTTATGGGTGGCTTAACAATTGCTCTTGCTTAATTCTGGAACTTTTTCATTGACTAACGTTGTATTGTTTTGATGTTTGGCTGTGATTATAGAAAAAACAAACTTCCTAGAAAAACTTATTTGATTTTAATAATTTACATTTTTAATATGGAACAACTTAATTGTGCCATATTTATCATCCTATCATGCTATCACAAGCATTGTCACTTTGAGAAGGCTTTTGTCCTAAGAAACAACTCAAAAAATTTTCAGAATAATTTACTTTTCGGGTATGAATAGGAGGTTTGTGACACTAATCAAAATGCTCTGAAATCCTACTGATTTCAATGGCACCATTTTTCATGTAAGTACATGTAGGATCTAAGCCTTTTTTTATTTCTCATTTGTGTCTGAATTATAATTTGTACTTGACAAATTGTCCTTTCCGTCAACTAATTACAGGGCTTCTGCAGTTGGAAAAGAGGGCAAGCTTCTTGGGAGTGATGCTTGCTCCTGGAACTCACTTCCCCACCCCAGGTCTAAATCTGCTCATGTCACTGTATCCCCACTGTAAATGGACCCATCCCTAATATAAATAAGTGGTGAGGTTTTGCTGGCCATTTTTCTATTATGTCAATCTGATAACTGAACTATAATGACCATCATTCTTTGATAGTGCCTCACTACAGATAATGAGAGGTGGGGGTGTTTTTTCTTGTACATCTGGGTGTGCCACTCCCCTCCCCATTTCATTGACTGCCTTTAGCTCTCTCCTCCTGGGAACAGAAACAATCAACACAACTAAATCAACAAAATCGGTAATTTTTCTTCCCCAAGGCTATTCCCAGCGAGGGACACACATGTAGTTCTCTTTCATGATGGTGCAGAATCCACTAAGCATTATCAGTTTGCTTACCAGCAGCAAGCCAGCTGCCCCCTCCCTATCCATACCCAGATTGTTTATCAAAATAATGACTTGCCAGTGTGTGGTGGTGGGAGTTAGAAGGAGACATCTTGTCTTTTAGCCTATATTCACAATTATTATTTTTTTTAAATCAGACCACTACCTCCTCCTCCAACCCTGATGTCTTGACTTTTCAGAGTAGCATGGGGGGTCCTTTTAGAAGAGAGAGAGAGAGAATGAAAAATAGAAGTGTGTTGGGGGCTGCTGAGTCTGTTCTGTGAAATAGCCCAAACATAGCTATTTTCATTATTTGGGGAAAGTTGATTTATTTCCACCTCTCTCTTAGTAGTAAATGGTATATTCCTCATTAAAAATGCTCATTTGATACAATCCCTGCTTAAGATGGAAGTGCCTTAGACAAAAGGGCGGGGGTGACATCCATAAGGAATCTTAGAGTGGCTAAGGTGGTTTCAATTTGGATGTTGAATTTGGATGGAAATTAATGGAGGGGAAAACTCATCTGTCCACCCCAGGGTTTTGCAATTAAATGTTATGGTTTGGATTTAACGTAGTTGCATTTACTGAGCCTCGCTTATCAGGAAATGTGCCGAGGTTCCTTTTACATCCAAGTATTTTCAGTGCTCCCTTAAGCCACGGAACACCAGACCTTGCTCAAGGGTATTGGCCCATGGTCTAGCTACAGATCAAGGCATGTTCAAAGCCTTTAGTTCTAAAGAAGCATCTCTGTAATTATTGGGAGCTTTCATCTGATATTGAACTAGAGTTTGCAGCTCACATTGGTTTTACTGAAGGGGAGAAAGAGATGATCAGATCATTTCTTTCCCTTAAAGGGAATGGAGTTATTTTTCAGCAAATCTTTCTACCTACCGGTACCTACTGACCTACCTTCCATGGATGTTCAACAGTGAGAAGAGACTGCTTTCTAAGTGTTTTCCTGACTGCTCTGGGGAAAGTGTACTGTACAAATCCCAATAGGTAAAGGCAAATGTCACCCTTGCTCAAAAGCCAGTCATATCTGACTCTAGATTTCAATGCTCATCTCTGTGTATAGCCAAAGAGCCAGTGTTGTCTGCGTCTGCAGATGTTTACATGGACATGTGGCAGGCATGACTAGAAACCAGATTGCACGGAATGCTGTTTTTCTTCCCACCGAAGTGGTACCTTTTTATCTATTTGCGATTTCCTGCTTTCGAACTTCTAGGTTGGCAGGAGCTGGGACACAGTCAGGAGCTCACTCTGTTGTGCAGTACTCGGGTCTCGAACTGCTGACCTGCCAACCTTCCAGTTGTCAAGTTCAGCATCTTAACCACAAAGCCACTGCAGTAAATCACTGTTAGGGAACATGTGGCCCGTGACATGGTCTATCATCCTTGGCCATTTGTCATATTGCTTGGAGATACCACAGCAATAAAATTGAGGTGAACAGACTCTTTCCCATCCCTAGTTTAAGATTGCTGCCCTAGAGTGCTCAGTAATTTTTGCTTCCAGAAGAACACAACCATCTGTGCATGGATGTATATGAGATGTCATCTTTCCCATGCTTTTTGACTCCAGGCTTCAAGAGGAAGCATGCAAAGGAGTTGTACTTTGGCAAATATTCTTTAGGTAAAGGTAAAGGTCACCCTTGCTTGAAAGCCAGTTGTATATGACTCTAGGGTGTGGTGCTCATCTCCATTTATAGCTAAAGGGCAGCGTTGTCTGCTGTGGCCATGTAGCAGGCATGACTAGACACCGGAGAACACGGAATGCTGTCTACCTTCCCACCAAAGTGGTACCTATTTATCTACTTGCAGTTTCTTGCTTTTGAACTGCTAGGTTGGCAAAACCTGGGACAGAGACGGGGGCTTGCTCCGTTGTGCAGCACTTGGGTCTTGAACTGCTGACCTACTGACCTTACAGTCGTCAAGTTCAGCTTAACCATTAAGCCCATAAATATTTGCAGTCCCATAAATATTCTTTATTTAGCAAGTGTCCAAGATCAGTCATTATTTTCACCCCATCCATTGTCTTTGGATGGTTTGGCCGTCATTCATTCTAAACTAATTTTTTTTAAAAAAAAAATGCTGCCTCTGCATCTGATTTCCAGACTAGGGCAGTTGTAAGAAAAGAAGAGGAACTCAGGAGGGTGAGAGGAGGCTGTAACCCACACTTGCCTGAGGGAGTAAAGCTCATCAAACCCAGTGGGATTTTCCTGCCAATAAACACTAGAGATTAGTACCTTGTTTAGATAGGCTAAATAGCCTCAGCAAGATGAACAGTGGGAAAGCCCTGCATAGATACATTCACATAATTTCTGACGCGTTTATGTGCAGATAGGAAATTAAAGCAAGATAGGAAATTAAAGCAAGATGTACAGAGTGATGGATGATTCTGTGCTAGAAATACCTCCTTATCCCCCTTCCCCCATCCAAAGAAAACATCTCCCTGATGGTGGACTGGAGGGAAGTGGAAAGAATCTACTAAGACGAACAGCGTTAGGGATGAAGCGAATGCTCCAGCATGCAAGCGAATGCAAGACTTTGCTTCTCTTCAGCCAGAGCACGGCTACTTTTCATTTTGTTTGTGTTGAATGTTTAAGGCTAGAGCTGGAAAAAAACCAAGCCCTTCCCTTGCTCTCTCAGAAGAATTAAAGGGTGGGGGGAACAAGGACAACAAGAATAACACTAATGAAGGCCAGAGAATTCTGCCAATGTGTTCTCTCTGCCAATGGAAGCTCTTTTGCTTTTGAGTAATGCGAAACAATATAAAGTTCCCAGGAAAACTCTTCATTGAGAAGAAATCCACTCAAGAGCCCTCTGTTCCTTTGCTCGCCTCCCCCCCCCCCCCGCCCCCCACTGCGGCATTCATCACCGACGTGTTCCAGAGATTCTCACAATGTCAGCAAAAGAGAGAGATGGAGGGAGGGAACGAGGTCAGGAAAGAAAATCTAGTTAGATCAGCCACACTGCCCTACAACTACCCTGTTAATCCCTTGGCAAGCTTTGGCGGTTTGCTCTAAAAGGCAACCCCCATCTTATTTGTCTTCCCAGTTGTGGGGCTGCCGGACAAAAAGACCCTGGGCAGGCAGACTTCTCACAGCCTGGTTCCGTTTTTGACGGGGGCATGCTACACTTCACACTCACCAGTAAACCAGAATATTTGACTTGGTGTTTTATTAACATTTTATGGGTTGCTCTTTGAGTTTATTTCTGGGAAAGCAGCAGAGTCCTGTAGTTGCCTCAAGGTTTAATCCATGTATTATTCTATAGGTTTTTTGGGACTGGGATCCCCATAATCGCAGGGGTGGAGGGGAGATGTTTAAGGCAGGCCCTATTATTGACAAAGCAAGGCTGCTGCCTCAGGCCGAAAATTATGCTTATCACAAAATGCCAGATTTTTAGTTATTTCATGTACTGTACCTGTATTATTGCTGCTGCTGTTCTACTGTAGAGGGACTTGTGGGATTTTCTGATTTATGTGCCAATGTAATTTGACAGGTTTTAGCCATTTGCATAGGGAATCATTTTGTACCCTGTTTAAGGCAGCAAAATATCCCTCTCTTGGCAGAAATGAAGTCCTATAGAGTACTCTACATTTACATACTGCTCTATAACAGTTTGAAGTGGGCTACCAAAGAGACCTGGTCATATACTAAGTCTAAGTCTCTGTATTCCAGCCTTCTGAACTTAGGTTGGTAATTACTGGGAGGTATTGTTGTAGCATACCAGTGGTAGAAATATTCTTCCTGGAGACGGTCACCAGTTGCCGTCTCTTCTCCATTTATCCTGCTTTACGGTATAATTGTATGCTCCTTTGTTCAAAATACAGACCAGATGTATTCAGAAGAGCTTTGTTCTATGTTCTTCCATGGTATGTAAACCAAGGTATCCAGTTATATCCAGGTTGTTATTTCCCTGAGCATTTGAATGAAGAATAATTTGATTCTTGGTTTGTTGCATTTTAGTTAATAATTTTGCTGCTAAGTTTTGTTTGCACATGTGTAGCTTGATTGTTTTAATATTTCATGGCCTTATTCGGATTGGGGTGTAGCTCTCAGATTCCTCAAATGATACTGTCGAGCTACTCATACCAATACCTCCCATTTAGCAGTCATGGGTGGACAGACTGAGGCTAAAAGTAAGAGTGGCATGCTAAAGGCAACAATACACCACAAGACTGAGTTTGTGGCTAACGTGAGAACTGAAACAAGTAAGGCTGCTTGACTAATTCACACTATGCTACTTAATACACCAGTGCTCAAGACTCTCAAAGTCTATCAGGCCACGTGTACAACACAAAAATCAAGAAAACACCATTTTACTTTCTTCTGCAAATTTCCTGTCCTGGAGGATATAATGGGATTGACTTGATCCCTATTTTTAGGTGTACAAAAGGAGTGTCTATGCTGAATGCTTCCATACAGACACAATAACTGCCACATATTATTGCCTCCCAGGCATATTTAAGTTGCATTATACAGAGGTTTTCTGGCCAGGTTATCCTGCTATAGTAATAGAGTAGACCAGTGATGGTGAACCTTGGCACTCCAGGTGTTCTTGGATTTAAACTCCCAGAAGCCCAAGTCAGCACTCCTGCTGATCAAGGCTTCTGGGAATTGAAGTTCAAGAACATCTGGGGTGCCATGGTTTGCCATCACTGGAGTAGACCATCCTGCCAGCAACTCAACGCAGAGTGTCAGGAAGCCGTTAACTAACTTGACAACCCTGAGGACTAATGGCCTTGGGTGGCGAAGTCCACAGGGAAGGGTGATGGTCCCCAAGTGGATTAAATCCCACTTGAATCCATCTTGGTAGAGGGCACCAGCTTCATCAATACTGGCCTGGGGCTGATGAAGACTTTGTGTGCCAAAAGGGTTCAGGACCAGAAAGTGATTTGCACAACTGGATCAGTGGTACAGGTTTCATGCTGCAATGTGGAAGGCAGATGAAAGGACATTCCATTATAATGTTCCCAGGACAATTTTCATGGCTGATCGACATGAGGCTAGCCAATATCTGGAATCAGATATGGCACTTGAAAGAAGAAGTTACAGACACTTTATGGCCTTCCAGATGTTGTTGAGCTTCAGCTGCCATCACTGTTAGTCATGCAGGCTATGGTGGGAGGAGGGCCACACTGTCTCCCAGGCCTAAAAGCAGCAGCTAATATGCTCCTTAGAAGGTCAAATAGTAAAGATGAATACAATACAATACAATACAATTTTAATTTATACCTCGCCTTGCTCGGCCAAGGCTGACTCAAGGCAGCAACAACATATCAATATCAATACAGTATATATGATACAATATAAAAATACAATAAGGCACGGAATAGAAATACAATATTACAAAACACAATACAAAATGCCACAGTCACAGGTCAATACAAAATAAATATGAATAATGAGTGGTTTTTGTATTTTTTCTCGTATTCATACAGCTCTGCCATTCAGTGTACTCTTTTCCAACGGACTCAGTGTCAGTAGCGGCCTCAGAACAGCAAAGTCTCCATGGACGCGAAAAGCTGGCGCAGGTGCTTCCACTCCCCCCGCCAAATCAGGGAAGGAGCTCCGCGCCTTGGCAGCGGTAGCAGAGGCAGCCATGGTAGTCCAAATTGGCCCTGGGAGCAGCTTCAGCTGGCAGGACGCAGCGGTGGTGGTCCTCTCGCCGGGGCCCAGCCCCGGCGGCTTTTCTTCCCTCCCAGGCCAGGGGAGGGGCTGGTCCTGGGAGCAGCCTCAGCTGGAGGGATACAGTGGTGGTGGTCCTCTCACCAGCCCCAGCTAAAGTACTTTGGACATCAAATGAGAAGAGAAGATTCACTTGAGAAAATCTTGATGCTGGGAAAGGTGGAGGGCAAAAGAAGAAGGGGGCAACAGAAAATGAGATGGCTAGATGGTATTGTAGGCACAAAGGACACAGAGCTGGGTGGGTTGAGCAGGATGGCAGACAGAGGTGCCTGGAGGGCGGTTGTCCATGGGGTTGCAAAGGGTCAGAATTGACTATGCGACTGAACAACAACAACAGCATGACATTTGCTGAATGCAGATTGATATGGAACCCAGTTACTGCTAAAACCAGCCTCCTACTACCAATTCCCTGCCCCCACCACCCACATGGATGGGAGGCAGTGCTGGCTCTCACCATGACCAGTCTGCATGTGGGGACCTGGTCTTGGTGTGGTGTTTCCAAGCAATGGGGGGGAGATGGTTTCCTCGTCTCTCTTGTTTACGCTAAGGAAACCTTGGCTGACTGCCCACCACAGCAGCCCTGAAGGATTCTGGGAGCTGGAAAGCCTCTCCCGCCCTCTCTCCTCCCCTCCCCAGCCGCCAAAGCATTAAGTAGGCCTGTCAGCCCTGCTCCTTCCTTCCCCACTTGGCAGCGGTTCAAAGTGCTCTTTCATTTGAAAGGCTGGAAGGCTGCCATGTGCAATGCAGATTCGCTGTGCCTGCTCTCATAAGGAACTGATAAATGCCGTTGCCGTTGCCATGGTGAGGGGAGGCTATCAGAACGGCCCTGGGATCTGCAGCATCTTGGCTCTGCAAGGGGGTTTCCCCTCCTCCTCTTCCCATTTTTCCTTCTTTCTGAGATAATAAAATGGTTTTTTTTCTTCAAACCCCCCCCCCCACTAAAATACAATATTCTCTTTAAAAAAAATTTAACCCTCAAATTGCAAGGGAGGGGAAAAAACGACTTTTGAAAGGGCTGGCGATGTTTTTCTAAGAGACAAAATGAACACAACTTGCCAGCTTGTGCTGTCTGAGCTTGACTAGGCTTTTTATATTCCCCCTCCCTCCAAAAAAAGGGGGGGAGAAAGGAAATCCCCTGCTTCCCTTGTTCTCTTCCACCCACCCCATCCGATTTGATCTCATTGACTTGCTCCGGTGGGTCCCTTCTGAACACATGCTTGGCAACCTCACAGGCATTCGTGCACAACTCTGTAATGCCTTCTGAAGGTCTGGTTGCAGATTGATTTGGATCCTAGTTTTCGCTTCAGCATAACCAGTGATGTTGACTTTATACTGAAGTCTTGAAAAACAGGACGGCATCCCTCAAATTTGTATCCGGTCCTGGTTTCCATCAAGGAAGGAGTAAGTTTCTAAACCTCATTGGAGCTTAATTTTTGTGGCCTAGGCCGGCTAGAATGGCAGTGTTTATAATCTACTACTCCGAAAGGTAAAGGTCACCTTTGCTCAAAAGTCAGTCATATCCGACTCTAGGGTGCGGTGCTCATCTCCGTTTTCAGCCAAAGAGACAGTGCTGTCTGCATCTGCAGATGTTTCCATGGTCATGTGGCAGGCATGACTAGATGCCAGGGTGCATGGAATGCTGTTACCTTTCCCGCTGAAGCAGTACTTATTTATCTACTTGCAATTTCTTGGCAGGAGCTGGGACAGATAATGGGAGCTCAGTCCATATCCCAGCACTCAGGTCTTGAACTGACTACTCCTATCTTACTTCAAAATAAGAACCTGTGGCTGCCATATCGTATGTTTCCCCATTGTAGTCTTGATCACACCTGATGGCAGCTTGTTATCAAGGTGAGAAATGCCCTCCTAAAATTGTAGGGTGAGGTACATCATCCCAATCCATGACATGAGCCATATCTTACTAAATGCTGGCTTTACGGTTCATCAGAAATTCTCCCATCCCATCTCATTTCTTTACAGTATTTGTATTCCACTTTCCCAAATAATTGTGCCAAAGAGCTCACAACAATAAGGCAATTAAAAAGAAGAATAGTGATTACGAATACTGTAATGATTATATCAACAGATAAAACATAATGCACATAAGTATCACAATGTGCACTAGTGAATAAAATGCCAATAAACACAATCCCTCAGTTTTAAACTTTACAACAGAGAATAAAACCTAACGTGGGAGGAATCTACTGCACACACAGCCAGAATAGATCACGGCTCCACACAAATGAAACAGGCCTTCAAGATAATCATTATAGCTCCCACATACCCCTTTGCTAGCACTGTTCTTAGAGGTTTGAATGACTGCTCAGCTCTGTTCACATACCACAAATGACCAATTTTGAATATTGATTTTGAATATAGCCATTGGCTTAGAGAACCAGAGATGCCCTTAGTTCTGCAATATTTTTAATGGCATTTTTTTTCTATGTCCGTTCAGTCTGCACTTTAAGAAGAGTACCATGCTGATTGCAGTGCAGGTGAGTAACTGAACAGGGAGCATTCAAGGTGACCTTTTATAATGTCATGAAATAAATGGGTGAAATTGTCTGATGTGGAGTTACTATGCGAGTTACCTGGAAAGATGACAGGTTGCTTGGCTGGTATAATTGTTTGTTAAACCATTGGATGGAGCTGGGTGGGTTTAGCTTGCAGGAGGGGAAGTGAAGCCAAAATTCTATTGTAAGTTTTACTAAAGGTAGGAGGGAACTGGATTACAACACTGAAAAACACGAATATTGACATATATTCATCAGTGCCATATATGTCATATAATAAAGATAGCTGCGTGCCATCAAAACAATTCTGACTTGTGATTATCCTTTCCAGTGTTTTCACAGAAGTGCTTTAGCATTTATTTCTTCTGGGGGACACCCTAAGACTGTGCATGTTGCCCAAAGCTATATAGGCTGGCTCTTCTCCAACGAGACACAATGGGGAATTGGACTTCTGACTTCTGGCTCCGCAGACAGATATCTAACTCATTGAGCTATCCAGTCAGCATATGTCTCATACCAAAACCCATATTCTCAACAGAACATAGCAACAGGCTATGAATACAGTACAGAACAGATTACAGCACAACCGCTATACAGTACCTCTGCATCAGCAATGTGTAAATAGTTATATATTCAGACTTTGATTGTGTATATTTGTTAGACAGGTCCAAGTTTTGGGTATATTATATATATCCAGGGTGTTCATGCTGACCCACAGAGCCATATACTGCTGGAGTCTTAGGAGGTTCCCTCCTTCCTAATGTCACATCTGAATTCTCTGTTTAACAAAAATCTGCAAAATAAAATAAAATAACCAAAGTCAAGTTGGGAGCAAACCTACACCCACCCCATTTAACTTCATGGGAGTTCTGAGTAGATATTTACATAATTGTGCTGTTTGTATCATTTTAGTTTATTCTAATCAAGGTATCATACTGCAGACTTTTGATTTCTTTTCTAACCAACTAGCAAAGCTGTCCTTAATTACTGGTAAATCAAGACCAGCTTTCCGATGGTACTTGCTTTCTGTGTAGCAAAGAAACACAGAAGGATATTTTCCATGCTCACTTCTCTTCCAGATGTCTTTCAAACCCTGAGTCTGAGAGTTGCTCCATATATGCAATTTTGTTCTTAGGGAAGTATTTCCTCCTGAGTGTGAAAACGACCTGACTAAAGCATTCATGACTGGTGTTCTTGAATGTAAATGGATCATTTTTAAAATGGAAACTGTGTGCAAACACCGAGCATTCAGTAACAACTTGACGCCCAAGCAATTGGTGGGTTTACAACAATTTGTTAGAACTGGGCTTTTAATATGCAACTTTTCTATCTGATTCCCTCATCATTAACCAACAAAAAAACACTATAAGAATAAAGCTAAAGAAGGGGATAAATAAAAAAATGAGAATAGAAAACTGAAGCATAAATTGTTTCAAATAAGGAAAACTGAAAAGGGAATCAAGAAAAGAAAAATGCATGCAGGGAAAGAGATCGACAGACACCCACCCAACACAGTATATTATTTGGAGTCAGTTCAAAATCACTTCCCCACGTTACTGCATTGAGTCAAAAGAGATAATTCTTCACCACTGGACAGATTTTTTTCCTTTCTTAAAAAAAAAAACAAACCAAAGCCACAGGAAGGGAAATTAGTTCAGATTTTGGGAAGCTGCTTGCATTCGACTGTGATTTTGTTACCTGACTCTCAGGATTCTTGCTTATGGTTGTCATGGTAATTCTGGTCTGCTCTATGCAATGTCTCACTGGAATTTCCTGATTATTCAAAAACTCTTCCAGAAAGTGGAAGGGTGGTGGTGGATACTCTCCTGTTTTAATTCTTATAACCATTTGTCCAAGGTTTCCATCACAAATCGAATAAGGTGAACCTGTTTTTAGCTTCAGTCACCTGCAAAAGCAGATTGCGAGACAAACAGGCTTTGAAACATTTGGTTGAAATGTCAAGGGAGGAAGCCATGAAAAAGAAAGTCTAAAAAGCAATAGCATGTAAGCAATTACAATGTTGTGTTCACAGTGACCACTAGTTTGCTGGTCCAGCTGTTTTCATTGGCAGAAAAATAGGGAGCTTTAATTATTATTATTTTTGAAACATTCAATGTATATGTGTCTACTGTGTGGGAGTTTTATTATGCAGAAAGAAATAACAAAGCTCCACAACTGGGTCACAATTGGCTAGTAAGTTTTTTAAAGCCAAAAATGACATTGATTGGTATGTATTCTCATGTTTTATTTTATTTTAGGTCAGCAGTTCGATTCCTGAGTACTGCAGGGCAGAATGAGCTCCCGTCTTTGTCCCAGCTCCTGCCAACCTAGCAGTTTGAAAGCAAGAAATTGCAAGGAGATAAATAGGGACCACTTCGGTGGGAAGGTAACAGCATTCCGTGCGCTCTGGTGTCTAGTCATGCCTGCCACATGACCACGGAAACGTCTGCAGAAGCAGACAGTGCTGGCTCTTCGGCTTTGAAACAGAGATGAGCACTGCACCCTAGAGTTGGATACGACTGGCTTTTGAGCAAGGGAAACCTTTACCTTACCATTTGCAAGAAAACAAAGATTCTAGCATTTCCTGGATAGAATAAAAGTAATTGTTTTCTAGACACAAAATCCATGTACTACATGTAAATGCTAGGGCCGGTCTTCTCTTATCCTCTGTGTGAGGACTTTCTGAAGATGTCTAAATCCTATAGGTACTTTTTCTATTTCTCTCCCCCATCTGTAAATAAATAAACTTCTAATCTTTTTTTCCTGTTTTATTTGTTATTCAGTTAGTACAAGGCCATTTTGCTTCAGTGCCATTGAGTGAGAATCTGTTTAAGCATTATTGGAACGGTCCAACCTTGACATTCTCTACCCGGCAACATATTGCTGAGTTCTGCGCTATCATCTGACAGTTTTGTGACATCACTTTGTAAACAGCAAGGCTCAAAAAAAAGGCTATTTCCCAGGAACAGTGAAGGAAAGCTCTTTCAGTGCTCCTGCTATTAGTTTCTAATATTCCTTCTTAAATATAATTGAACCAGAAACTGTTTTTGGATACAAAAGAAAAGAAGAAGAAAGAAACTGTTTCCAACAGAATACTATAGGTATTCTCTGCCATGTCCTTCATGTCACTGGTGTAACAGAGAACTAGACAAACAGTGCCCCCCAGGGGAGGCATGTCCCTGTGGCCATCTCCCCCCATTTTCTGGTAAAAGAAAAGTAAGTCACCACTCCTGAAAGCCCACAGGAGAGGCAATTCATCTCTTAAGATATTAGTGTGGCCTTTTTCATTAGCACTACCAAAAAAATGTTTTTCAAACAAAAATGTGGACTTCTAGCAATTTCTTCTTTCATTTTCTGCAGTCTCCGGAATTGCTGGAGAATCCCAGGGGCAGAAAATTGGTCCCTGAGCAGCCAAAGTTCCCACCCTTCTTCTAGCTTCAGGGAAACCTCTTGATATCAGCCCACCTGTCACAGAATTTCAATCTCTCTATCATAGGCCTTTGACATAACATAGATAAATCTCGGCCAACTCAAATTCACAAATCTATATTCATACATAAAGCAGGCAGCTTTTCCCAAAGGAAGATATATTCTTTTTACAACATCACCACATATGAGTGCATGATAAGATCAAAGATCACTCTAATCATGGTGTATAAGCTGTACGTGTTCAATTACACTTATTGCATGTATTTGTTTATTGACATCAGCGTTTGGTTTGGTCACTCACACTGGTGGTGTAAAGCAATAACCATTAAAATAAGGCTTATTATTAAAATTCACATAGACCAACAGAAGCATGGCGGGATGAATTATAAAAAGCTTCTCCAATATAATAAATGGATCCATGCTGCCATGTAAACAGAAGTTGTGGTGGCACATTTAACACCAATGGTGCAATTGGAGCAAAGTGCCCAGAGTTGAAATTGTTGCTGCACAGCAGCAATAGTGTTGGGTTTATTTTGATTCCACTTTTATAGCTGCAGTTGTATTTGAATAATGGAGTAAAACTACATGGGATTACACTGCTAATATCATTGAGGTTAAACGGCTAATAGTGTGTTCCCATATGAAGATATTTGTGATGATGTTGGTTGTGCTTTGCATTTCATTTTTGTTTTGTTAATTTATCATTCATTTCTCTGATATTGCTCCTTGAAGAGATTACACAGATGCACAAAGATTCTCAATTTTGGAAATATTCAAACCACCTTAATTGTGACTTGGCCACTGGGTTGACCAAGCTGGGATATTCCAGGATACGTAGTACAAAAAACTGTTTTAATAACATCTCATAGGTACCTGAAGTGGCCATTTCAAGGAGAGGAGTACGGTTGCTTCCCCTAGAACTGTGATGGCAAACCTTGGCACTTCAGATGTTCTTGGACCTCAATTCCCAGAAGCACAAGCCCCCATGAGTCAACACGAATGGGTTTACTATGATTCATCCGGCCCACGCCACCCTCCTCGCTCCTGGAAGCGGAAGTAAAACGCGCCCAGATGGGCGCGTTTTACTTCCGCTTCCAGGAGCGATGAGGGCGGCGCGGGCTAGATGAATCGCTGTAAACCCATTCGTGCAGATTCATGGAGGCTTGGGCTTCTGGGAATTGAAGTCCAAGAACATCTGGAGTGCCAAGGTTTGCCATCATGGCCCAAGAAGCATCCCTAAACCCTTTCTCCAGAAAGCTTCTTCTTGTGGCTTTAAAAAGGAAATTGGCAGCTGCCTGCACACCAGAGACGTAAGAAAGGAAAGTGCTTGTAAGAAAAGCATGGCAGTAGCTGCTTTGGAATGAATGGCTTTGGCCATGATGTTGCTGTCCTGGCATTGGCTGCTCAGTGCAGATGGAATCCAAGTCCAGTGTCTTTATTGCTTAGCCAAAGGCCATCACTGCAGATGGAAGCAGCCCAGCCCAAGCAGGGAGAGTTAAACTCATTCCTAGGGGACAGCTCCACTTACTGGCTTTGTGTGTGCTGGCATCACAAGACTGCACCAAAAGAGGGGGCGCGCACAGAGTTTTATATATGCTGCCTCTGCGGCTGTTGTTATTTTGCAGACCAGCTGGTGAGGCAGATGCAAATTACCAGACGCCTCATGCTAGGCACGCCAGGATGAACGCTGTCAATCATGGCTTTTCAGATATATTTCTGAATGTTGGCTTTTTTACCAGCAGAATATTAATTCCTCCCAACATAGGACATTGATCTGTTCTGCAGTAATTACACCTACATTTATTTATACAAAATATTGGAAATCATCTGACATTCCAGGTATAAAAGAAAGTATAATTAAGAGGTGGGATATAGTTATGATAGCAAAGTTGACCCATTTTAAAAGAAATATGACCAAATTATTAAGGATGGGATAATTTCCATTGATACCTGGTACCATATATTGAAGTCTGTAACATAGTTTGTTATTGTGATACCTACAATGATTTTTTGAGATACAGTTACTTAAATGGGGGGGGGGGTGTGTGTTGCATTCTGAGAAATGCTGTATATTATCTTTATGTAATAGCATGTTTGTCTATTATTGTTTCGTTTTTAAAAAGTGGAATTTTTGCCCAGTTTTATGGTTTTGCATTTTAAGCCATGTTCTCTAGTCATGCCTGCCACATGACCATGGAAACGTCTGCAGAAGCAGACAGTGCTGGCTCTTCGGCTTTGAAACAGAGATGAGCACTGAACCCTAGAGTCGGATACGACTGGTTTTTGAGCAAGGGTGACCTTTACCTTACCTAAGGTATTTCAAAATATGCAATATTATGCCATCACAGTTATGACAGTGAGGATAATGGAAGTTGTTCAGCTTGGAAGTTGTTTGCTTTTGAAGAGTCCCATCCAGCCAAAACAAATTCCAGAAGTGCAGCTATTCAAGTGGTCAGGTGAAATTTAAGACCAGTGTCTGATTATGAGTTCAGTGCTGCAGTTTCTAGGACAGTACAAGGTTATATGGAAGAATTCCTGTATTCTTTAATGTCAAGCTGAGAAAGAGAAATGGCAAGAAGGGGGGGGAGAGAACAAGCAGCTGTTTTACTGTAAATCCTGTCAAGATTTGATGTCTTTGGCAAACATTCAGAACGTGGGACGAAGCTCCTGTCTCCATTCCACAAAATGAGCTACAGGCTTGCAAAGGCGTGTGGTGGAGGGGGAGAGCAGGCAAATGCAAAACTAAACCCAACCCAACAGTAACAACCTTTCAGCATTTTGGCACCGTAAAGCGATGCACTAATGAAATAAATCGAAGCTGAACAAATCTCTCTGTGTGTACGTGCGTATACATTTTTTTTAAAAAAATCCATGCATACTATCTGTTCAAAATCTTCTGTGCTATAGAAATACATTTGCGATGCAGTTGCCCAGTAACCAGATAAAATGGAGGATGGACAGGTGAGGAGATCTGTGATCAGAGAGAAGATTACATGTAAAAGAAGGGGAAAGGAAAGGCAGAGGCTGCCACTTTATGGCCATAATGAACAGAGTGCGACAAATGACACAAACCTTGAAGAGGTATTCTGTTGCTTTGTTTTCTTCAGCCTGTCATGTATCTTCTTCTTCTTCTGCCATATCCGATCAGCCGCCATGAAGACTGTCGTGCAAATAAAATGGTGGGGCCTTTCATCTCTCTTCCGCATTGCAGCATGACCCCCGTACCACTGAACCAGCTCCGCGAGTCACTTTCTGAACCCGAGCCCTTTTGGCATGCTAAGTCCCCATCAGCCCCAGGTTACTATTGATGAAGCTGCTGCCCTCCATCAAGATGGATTCAAGCAGGATTTAATCCATTTGGGGACCGTCACCCTTCCCTGTGAACTTTGCCACGGCTGCTAGTCCTCAGGATTGTCATGTTAGTTAACCAGCACCTGACACGTCTCCATTTATGTTCTTCCGTTTATTATTCCCAACCCAAATGCTGTGCTCCCATATTTGGGTCCACCCAGGATTCCAGGAAAACCACCAAGAAAGAGATTCTCGTCGTCATCGTCATCATCTGCTATTCGTATCTGAATATACTTTTTTTCCTGGAAATCATTTTCTAAGAATTTTTGTTGTTGTTCAGTCGCACAGTCAATTCTGACCCTTTGCGACCCTATGGCCCTTTGCCCGCCAGGCACTCCTGTCCTCCACCATCTTCTTCAGCCCACCCAGCTCTGTGCTCATTGCATCTACAATACCATCTAGCCATCTCATTTTTGGCTAGATGGTACTGTTGACGCAATGGGAACAGAGGTGGGTGGGTTAAGGAAGATGGTGAAGGACAGAGGTGCCTGGCGGGCGACTGTGCAACGGAACAACAACAAAAATATTATTATGTGCTGTCAAACTGTAGCTTCTTCTTCCATGTCTAGGACATGAAACTGTCAAAATGAATGCACCTTTGGGTGAGTTCATTTTGCAGCTGACCTATAGCAACCCTAGAGATTTTTTTCAGGACAGTGTGGGGATTTAAACCCAGGTCACCTGAGTATTAGTCCATCAATCTACCCATCACACCATGCTGAACAGCGGTGAAAATAACAGGGTTGGGCCTTTTTAGTGGCTGTGGAATTTCTTTTCATCTGAGAGCAGGCGGATCCCCTCCCTGCTTGCTTTCTGCTTTCAAAGAAAAACCTTCCTTCTAGGTAGGCTATTGATTTAAAAATGCTGTTTTAAAGGGGTTTTTAAGAGGTGGTTGCCTTTTAAAACTTTTTAATATAGTTTTTTAAGTGTTTTAAAGGCAGTTAATGTCATACCTTTTGTTGTGCATGGATGTATATGCCTTTAAGAGAAACTGTAACAGTGAGAATGAAAGAATGTAACCTCAATTGAATACAATGTAACTCAATGTAAGTCAGCTGGATGGAACGTGATTCACCTGCCACTAGATGGCAGTGACTCGCAACCACATGGTGTTAATCATTCAATCACAGCGTACCGCGGGAAACATTCCCACCACAGGTAAACCAGGTAAAGAAGGAGGGGTGTCACCATGACGTCACTCATACAGGAACCAATGGGGAACCGTGTGCCTAGATTCAAATGTACAACTCTGTATAAAAGGAGCTGCGCCTCCGCCATTACCTCATGTTCAGATTGCATACCTTGTAATAAAGATGTGTTTGGCCCCATAACTGCTGCCTACTGCATATCAATCTGCAAACATCAAATTGGCAACGAAGGTGGGATAATGGCATCCCAGATCACCCTCGCCCCATTCAACACCTCAAAGCCAGAGACATGGGACCTCTATGAAAAGCAGTTCCTATACGCTATGGATGCCGAGGGCGTTGATAACGATGCAAAGCGACGAGCCTGCCTACTGGCTCAGTGTGGGCTACCGACCCTGGAGCTGGCGAAGAACCTTCTGATGCCGAAGCCACTCTGTTCGGTGTGCAGAAATCCTCGCAGCACTAAGAGGGCATTTCCGCCCAAAGGTGTCGGTGTTCCCAGCAAAGCTGGCGTTCCACCGGCGCAACCAGCGGGCCGGAGAGTCTGTGGCCGAGTTCGTTGCTCCCCTGCGGGTGGCTGCCATCCCATGCCGGTGGGGCACGTCCCTCAGTGAGGCCTTGCGGGACCGACTGAGGGTGTTAAGCCCTCAGATACAAAGGTTGCGGCTGTTAGGAATGCCCCTCGCCCCACCGCGAAGCCGGAATTACAGTCCTTCCTACGACTTCTAAACTTCTACCACTCATTCCTGCCTGGAAAAGCATCCGTAGCAGAGCCATTACACAGGCTTTTAAAGAAAGACACAGTTTGGCAGTGGGGTGACAGCCAGGAGAAGGCATTCAAGGAACTCAAACAGCTCCTCTCCTCAGAGGTGATCCTCACACACTTCGTAGTGTTAGTGTGCGATGCTTCACTAGTGGGGGTGGGTGCTGTACTCGGGAATGGACAGGAAGCCCCAATAGCTTTCTACTCTAGGTTCCTCTCCAAGGCAGAGCGCAATTACATGCAAACAGACAGGGAGGCCCTGGCCATCATCGCTAGGACAAAGAAGTTCCACGATTTCCTATACGGCCGGCCATTCACGATCATAATGGATCACAAGCCATTATTGGGTATATTCACCACGAGCAAACCCACACCTCAAATTTTGTCCCCCAGGATGCTCCGGTGGGCAATATTCCTCAACGCGTACCGGTTCACTCTGGCACACCGCCCGGGGAAGGAAATCAGCCACGCAGATGCACTTTCGTGTTCGCCCCTGCCAGCGCTAGGGGAGCCTGAATGTGAGGTAGAACAGGACCACCAGGTGCTACTGATTGAGTCTCTCGACTCAGCACCAATCGTACCCCCAAACCTCACCAAGGCGATGGCAAAAGACAAAGTCCTGTCCCTAGTTTGCTCCTGAGTTAAAAAGGGGTGGCCCGCAACTCCACCAAGCACAGAATTCCAAATATTCTTCAAGAGGAGAATAGAATTGTCCATTGAAAGGGGTTGTCTCCTCTGGGGGGAGAGGGTAGTTATCCCAGAAGCAATGCTCTCAAAGATATTTAAGTTACTCCACGTAAGCAACCTGGGGATTGTACGCTCAAAAGCACTGGCCAGAAGCTATTTCTAGTGGCCCCAAATAGATGTGGATATTGAACACATGGTAGGCACTTGCGAAAGTTGCCAAAGCTCCCGACTGAAGAGTCCCGACTTCCTCACAGAGAATGAGACATGGCCCACGGACCTTGGTCCAGGTTGCACATCGATTTTGCGGGGCCGTCCAGGGGATCGTACTTCCTCCTAGTGGTTGACTCATTTTCAAAATGGTTGGAGGTTTTCCCAATGACCAGCACATCCTCGGGTGCAACCATCAAGCAGTTGCGGAACCTATTTAGTTGTTTTGGGTTGCCCAATGTACTGGTCACCGACAACACCAGTTCTTTCACCTCTGTCGAATTCCAGGTGTTGCTAGAGAGGAACGTGATTTGGCACATTACCTCAGCCCCGTTCCACCCTGCAACAAATGGGCAAGTCGAGTGCCAAGTGCGGACAACTAAAGAGGCACTTCGGCGAATGGGCTCAGGGGATCTCAACCTATAATTGTGCCAGTTCCTACTCTGCTATAGGGTAACCCCCCTTGCATCCGGATGCTCACCGGCGGAGCTCCTGATGCGATGGAGACCAGTCACGCTCCTCGACCACCTGGACCCAGCCAGGGTGGAGGATAAGGGGAGAAATATAGGAATTGAGCACTCAAAGGTTTTTTCGGAAGGAGATACGATGTACTGCAGAAATTACACAACCGGACCAAACTGGGTGTCAGGGATTGTAATTGAGCAGACGGGTCCGGTATTATATAAGGTGGAAACAAATACGGGGTTAGTATGGCGGCGTCACGCCGACCAACTCAGGCGCAGGGTCATGGATACCCAGGAAGACGATGAATCAACGTTAGGGTCCTCCCCCACCCGCTTATTCCAAGGGGGAGATGGCAGTGACTCGCATCCACATGGTGTTAATCATCCAATCACAGCCTACCACGGGAAACATTCCCGCCACAGGTAAACCAAGTAAAGAAGGAGGGGTGTCACCATGACGTCACTCATACAGGAACCAATGGGGAACCATGTGGCTAGATTCAAATGTACAACTCTGTATAAAAAGAGCTACACCTCCTCCATTACCTCATGTTCAGATTGCATACCTTGCAATAAATGTGTGTTTGGCCCCATAACTGCTGCCTACTGCGTATCAATCTGCAAACATCAAACCTTTTAAATGATGAATTTGTGTTTTTAAATATTGCAATCTACTGTAACATTTGTGTTTTTAAATCCTTTGTTAACTGCCTTGGGTTTTTCTGCTGGGAGAAAGGCAGAACAGAAATTAAACATACCATTATGAGCCATTCCCCTCCTTCTGAGACCTGAACCAAGAATCTTGTGCTCCCTGTTAAGCTTTGCTGCAAAGCTCTCATCCTCATACCTGTCAAGTTTTGGATTTGAAAATAAGGGAAATTTTCCAACACCCGCGTGGGCTTGGCCCCACCCCTCCCATGCTCACTCCGACGTCCCCTATTGGTTGCAGTGCACCGCAGTGGCGGCTGGGGCCTGTATTTTTTTCTTTTTTCCATTATGTGGGGCGCAGGGACCCCCATTCTGTTATTCATCCACTCAGTCTGGGGCGCAGACGCTCAAGGCACGTGCACATGCCAAATTTCAAGGGAGATGGTCCAGCGGTGTGGGAGCTAATTCTGGACCCACAATGTTACATCTCTCTTTTAATACAGGAGATTTACGGGAAAATATGGTAGTTTCCTGGCCAAAATGGGAGATTTGACAGCTATGCTCCTCCTATAGCCCTGCCGCATCTTATATTACCTTTGCATGGCTAGTTGTGGAGGCATGCATACGTCATAAACCCACATATGAAATCCACCTTAAATGGAGACTCTAAGTATGCACAGTTCAGCGGTATCAGCTGCTCTTAAGATCAAACATGATGGGGTAGTTCCATGACTGTTTTGTTTGCATCTTAATATCTTGTCATATTTCAACTGTAGTCCAGTCGTTTAAAGGATAGAAGGCCACCCCCAGATGATCTTAAAAGCTGAGGAGGCATATGGTGGGGTGGGAATACAATTTCTCAAAAAACCTGCACCCAAGACCATTAGGGCTTTACTATTTATTATTATCACCCATCTGGGATATTTTCCCACTCTGGGTGGTGTACCTGGCCAGACTACCAGGTTATCCTGCTATGGTAATAGAGTAGACCATACTGCCAAATACTCACCACCAAGTATCAGGTGGAGGTTAACTAACCTGACAACCCTGAGGACTAATAGCCTCGGGCAGTAGTCCACAAGGAAGGGTGATGGTCCCCAGGTGCATTAAATCCCACTTTAATCCATCTTGACGGAGGGCAGAAGCTTTATCTATACTGGCCTGGGGCCGATGAGGACTTCACGTGCCAAAAGAGCTCGGGACCAGAAAGTGACGTGCGGAAGTGGATCAGTGGTGCAGGTGTCATGCTGCAATGTGGAAGGCAAATGAAAAGCCACTGCATTATTTTCTCAGGACAGTCTTCATGGCTGATCACCATGATGATCACTAATGTTCAGATTCAGATATGGTGGATTCAGATATGGTAGAAGAAGATGAAGGGTGGTGTACAATAATTAAAACCAGAAATATACACAAAATAAAAATTGATGGTATCTGTAGGAATTGGGGCCGTAAAGCGGCCCTTGAGGTCCCGGAGGAGACTGGTCAAAGGAACGACACGAGGCAAGATGGAGCGAAGACCAGTAGTTTATTGAGAAAAGGCTGCAACATATATAGAAGGAAAAAGCGCAACGCTGGCAAGACTGTCAGCTGACAGGAATGACATCACCTGAGCACTCAAGTTAATTGGGAATCTCTTCGGGGAAGTCAATTAACTGGGGCAAACATGGACCATTGTCTGAGGCTTAGGCTAGGGTAAATATGGCTTCTATTTGCACCAGAGATTACACTGAGACCTGGAGATGAGTGATTTACTCTAATGGGTAACCGGGTTAGATATTCGCTCTTTCAGCAGATCCGTTGGTCAGGTCAAAGAAATTGGGTGAATCAAACCCTATAATTTATCCACCCCCCTTAATTTAGCTGCCTGCAGAGCCCACGGCTCAAGGAGCGTCCTCCCGAAGCGACCTCTGCAAGGGCCGTTTCCATGCCAGATGGGCATGGGGAAACCATAATTCACCTTTCTGTTTTATTTAAGGACCTGACCGACGACTCTGCATAGGAGGGGCATCAGCTGATGAGCGGGAATGACGCTTCGGGGTTCCCTCCATGGGGGACATCTCGATAGCAGTGAGGGAATACATTGCATGAAACAACACACTGTTGTGCCCAGTATTACCACCCCCACAATCACTTTGAGTGTCGTCTGAATCCATCCCCATGGGAACCACGACCATAGGGAGTCCTGCCACCCCCATGAATAATCCTCCTTGATGTCCCTAACTGGGGTGTGGAGGTCCGCGAGCTGGCTCTGTATCTTGTGGGTATTGCCTGCGAGGTTAAAGAAACACATGCCATGGACAGACTTGCAGCCCAAATGATGTGACCACAGGGGATAATCGATAGCTGCTTGATTATCCAGTATGGCATGGCGAAGCTCTGTCTGCTCCTGGCTGAGCAGCGCTATTGCTGAGGAGGTATGGTCAATGGCTTTTGCTAATCCGCAAGCCAATTCTCCAAGCGTTGCCTATGGCTAAGCCTGACACGCTGAATATACTGACTACAGCCTGGTTTTTCAGGGCTGTGGGTCTGAATTCAGACTGCTTTCTGTAGCAAGGCAAGATAATGAGGTGTCATTGATCTCTTACTGTGACCTGGGGAGATTCTAGGCTATCTCTGCAGCTTCTGGCATTGTGCAAATGTCTTTCTAGCACCTATGGGGAGGTGTGAAGCTAACTGGGGATTACCAGCTACCGGGTACTCAATCTTTCCAAGCAATGGGCCGATGCAAAACATGGGCCGGTCTGGCTTCCTTTGGTGGAAGCTGGCCGTTATTAACAATATACAGAAATTCAAGTGTCCCTTGCAAATCCCAACTGGAGCATTGTACAAGGCATGTATAAATAATAGCAACTACAGATAACAATAGCAATAAAAGACATTCAGCTGCTTCTTGAGGCTTCCCTTCTTGGTGGGGCTTCATGTGCAACTTGAGTTTGGAAAAGTCCTTAGAAGTGGCACTGAGTGTGCAAAATGTTCATAGAAAAATGTCTTTGGAGATGTAAGTCATAAAGGAAGACGGACAGCTGATGACATTCCAGGACAGTGACTGGTGCTGCTCTTGGCAATCATCCGGGTCTGATTCTGGCCTCTGGGACCTGCATGGGGAAGAGGCTTGTTTGGGAGATAAAAATTCTGAAAGAGTTAGTTAGTTTTTGCACTTATAGGATAGCAATTGCTGTGCAACTATGGGACGTGGTTTTCCCCCCCTTTCTGTTTGTTTGTCAATGTAGGACTTAAGCGTCCGATAGACCCGTTCCACAATCGCTTGCTCCTGCGGATTGTGAGGAACGCCAAAAGTGAGCTTAATATCCCAGGTGGCCCTGAAGGTGGCCAGCTGCCTGGAGCTATAAGCTGGGGCGTCAACGGACGTCATGTGCCGACGTTCGCCCTTGGCCGTGGGAAAGGAGATGCTGCTCCACATGGGGAGCCGTTACCCCCTTCTGTGCTGTTACCCAAACAAACTGTGGGAAGGTTTTAATGCAAACGTCCATGTGCTGCCATCTGCCAAAATGTGGGGATGTGTGACGTCCATTTGCCACACCTGAATGGCCTCTGTCCCTTGTGGGTTGACCCCCCACGGGGGCCCCCCGGTGCCCCTGCACGACGCTGGCAAGAGCGAACTATGCCTTGGGCTTGAGAAAGTGGCAGATTGAACTGTCTGGCGAGCGCCTTGGCATTCTGAAGAGGGAATGCATGACTCTGAATTGGAGTTGTGAGGAACAAACTTAGCAAATTTTTGTCTATCACGGGAGTGATGTGTGCTCCCAGTAGACTGTGAAGCAAATTCCTGGGAAACTGGCTGTCAGCAATTATGTTGGAGCGTTCTTTGGCAAAGGTGCGCAAAGCGAGGTGCACGGCTGCCAGCTCTGCCCGCTTGCGGAAGAGTCAGGAGCGTGTGCCAAGCTTGGTCCTCTTGCCAAGTAAGAACCTAATATGTGCGACCCCCATAAGTGAAAGCTGTCCTAGCCCCCTGAAGAGGAACCAGTGACATGAATTCACACAAGGTGACTGTCTGCGTTTGAAGCGAGACGAGTCTGGGGTCTTATGGCAAACCTTGGCGCATGAAGCGCTAGGCTTCCCGTGGGTAAATTTCTCATGAAGGCCCCCCTGCGCACCTCCATTCATGGTGTGCGTGCACACTTTCACTGGAGCGATTTTGGTGCTACTGTGAGAAGGGTGCCAGATGCTGGCTTAGCCTTTTGCCTGTGCTTAGACTAGCAGCAAAAAGGGAAGGGGTGGCCTAAAAATGCCTGTATCCGATTGGAGGTGTGACCTGACTGCACTCTTAAAATGGTCCTAGGCTGTCCTGACTAATGAGTGGCACTCTGCACATTCTCAGGAGCTCAGGGACTAATCCTTCCTCTGTGCTCTGGAGTTTGCAAAATGTCTCTGCACACTAGAGAGGGTGCTGTGGGCCAGGTGCCATACGTAAAATGACCTACTAAGACTTATTAAAGACAAACCAACTATGACGTGCCAGCTGTAAGGAAATAATACACAAAAAATGAAAAGACACACAGGTTAAGCATTTCCAGCAGGGAGTTCCACTGGCGAAAGGAGAAAAGGAGGAAAGACAAGTCAGAAGTTAGCACAATGAGAATGCAACAACTCTTATCATAACGGGATCAGATTAGGCCAGGTAACCAAGGCAACTGGCTGGGATCCTCCTGTTAAGAAAATCCCTCTCAGTAATTAACTCTGAGCCTGTGAAAGGAAGCAAGTTAAGGCTGTAGGAAGAAATGAATTGGTTACAATTAAGGCCTGGAGAGGAGTTTTATTCCTGTAAAAAGGTAAGCATTTTCTGAAGATACAGAGCGCAAAAATGTTTGCGTGCTTTTTCCTGTGAAAGGGGTACAATGAGTGAGTTACTGATTACAGTCAAAATACCAGAGAATGAAGGAGAGTTTAGAACGGTTCTCAACCTGCGGCCAGATGTGGGCGAGTGGGCCAGATGTGGCCCATGTTGCTCTGCCACTCCCCCCGCCAAGCCAAGAAGGGCTGTGTGGTGAAGGAAGGGCAGGATGACCGTCCGGACCCCCAGAGCTGCCTGAGGCCCCGGAATTTGGCCCCTGACTTGAAAGGTTGAGAACCGAGGTTACAAGATGATAACACGGTACACACATAAAGACAAGGCAATTCTCTCACTCCTAGTGAGATTCCAAGAGGCTAAGAGACATTCAAAAAAACCTAAAAACACAGAGATGGGGTTTGAGGAACGCAGACGTAGGGAGGGGCCCCATAGCTTATGATACAGTGAGGAAAACTCATAGAAGTGATTTTTTGTTTGCAGATCGCGCTTCTGAAAAGAAAAATCTGTTTTCCTGATTGCAAAACCGGTTTCCAAGAGAGGCTTAATCCTTTGACAAAGAAAAAGTCTCAAGGGAAGAAGGCCTATTGTAGGTTAGGATTCCCCCCCCCTCTCCTGCCCAAACTGCTAAGCAGGCAAGGCAAAGGGTTTCGCTCATCATGCTTCCTCAAAGTTTAAATAGCTCCTGCCCATGAACAGAGTGCAAACTGTTTTAACACATATTTCACAGTGACATTACCACGCAGTTACACACAAGGAACACTTTTTCAGTCATACTGTGGTCATAGAGACAAGGCTTTTGCAATCATACACAGTTCTTGCAGTCATACATTCAGTGGTGCACCACACATACACACATCTATTTACGCATTCGCACATTCCTCCCCTGATCTGCAGTGTTCAATACTACACATGAGGAGATGGCTGATACACAGCTGGCTATTTACAGCCATCTGGGTGCTTTTACTTAGGGGACAAGTTTCTCTGGGCTACTCCCAAGGTGAGACAAGTAGGTTCTGCCTGTGCCCTGGGGGAACTCGGGGTACTATTGCTGGGATGGTTCTTCTGGCATAGCCAGGGCGATGGCTGCCTCCTTTCTAGCCTGGGCCAAACGCGTGCCAGGGTGGCCATTTGGCATGAAGACAATCTTTTGAAGATCTGCCTGGTCTAGATTGGCTTTCTCTTCTAAGGTGTCTCATTTTTCCACACTGGAAGCAGGCGCCTTGGGGTTTTGGCACTGCTCTGCGCCTGAGTGTGGCAATGGGTCTGCTCTGGAGCCCTGCGTGGCCAGGGGCCATGCAGATTTCCGTGAGCAGTGGGCGCTGAGCAGCCCTGCCTGAACGTGTGTCTGCCTTCAGATGGGCTGAGCACAGCAGTTGGGCGCTAGCTAATTGTGCCACTGGCAATTTCCCCGTGAATGAATCTTCCTCACCCATGCACTGAATGGAGTTCCTTCTTTGCAGGGAACCTTTAACTGTCAGAGAAGCGCCAAGGCCTCTCATGCCATGAATTCCTTCAGTGACGTCTGCAGCTGCCACTGAGGGAATGCTCCCTACACTGCCCTGCTGAAGCTGAAATAACGAATAGAGACTTCTTGGGGCTGATGGTTCTGACTGCGCTGGGGTTTTCTGGGTCTCTATCCGGACTGGGTCTACCTCTGCTGAGAGTTTCCTACATTTGCTCCATGTGCGGGTTATGCCCTCTGGAGCTTTCGGGGGTTGCTGAATGCAGTCTCCTATCTGATCCCAGAGCTTCAGGGTTAACGTACCTACTTCTGGGTAAAGTAGGCAGTGTTCCCTGAGGTACGCCAAAAGTCTCGCTAGCTCCCTGCTGTGAAAACGCAACTTAAATATCCTGGCCAGGATCTTGAACCCTTCCTCATGAGTTCTTTGGCTAGCGGACGGACTTGGTCTGTGAGAACAAGTCCCCATATTACCTGCAGTGGGGTCTCCGGAAGGTTCCTTCTCGGGACGAGTCGACGCGTCTTGTCAGGCAATAGGTTCGGGCGTCTAATGTCTGGGGTAGACCTCGGAGCGTGGACCTTCTGCCACGGGCCCTTCTAACGGCCTCTGCGATGTCAGGGGCTCACAGCCTGCCCTGAGCGGAACGCGTTTCCCTCTATGGCAAACCTCCTCGAAAGCTGGGAGCAAGCTGTAGGAATGTCTCTCTGGAATGCCTCGCCACAGGCCACTCCTCCGATCGGCTGGCTGCCGGCCGGAGTGCTGTGCTGTCCTCCAGGATGATGGGACAAGGTTCTGGCGCAGAACCTGGCCGCGTGGATCGCTACTCACGAGTAGACCTCTCCAGGGTCCCTTACTCACGAGTAGAATCACGTCTCGGGGTCACCAGATGTAGGAATTGGGGCCGTAAAGCGGCCCTTGAGGTCCCGGAGGAGACTGGTCAAAGGAACGACACGAGGCAAGATGGAGCGAAGACCAGTAGTTTATTGAGAAAAGGCTGCAACATATATAGAAGGAAAAAGCGCAACGCTGGCAAGACTGTCAGCTGACAGGAATGACATCACCTGAGCACTCAAGTTAATTGGGAATCTCTTCGGGGAAGTCAATTAACTGGGGCAAACATGGACCATTGTCTGAGGCTTAGGCTAGGGTAAATATGGCTTCTATTTGCACCAGAGATTACACTGAGACCTGGAGATGAGTGATTTACTCTAATGGGTAACCGGGTTAGATATTCGCTCTTTCAGCAGATCCGTTGGTCAGGTCAAAGGAATTGGGTGAATCAAACCCTATAATTTATCCACCCCCCTTAATTTAGCTGCCTGCAGAGCCCACGGCTCAAGGAGCGTCCTCCCGAAGCGACCTCTGCAAGGGCCGTTTCCATGCCAGATGGGCATGGGGAAACCATAGGTATCAATAGTGGCATAGCCCAATTATTAGACAAAACCATCACTTTGAATTGATCCTGAAAACAGGCCAGTAGTCAGAGCAACAGTTGTTTATAACAAGAACATTCTATGCTCCTTGAATTCCCATCTTTCCTTCTCCCTCTTTTCTCTTTCAAACTTTCAGGCACTCAGCTGAGCTCCAGATACGCCTCGGGGACTTTCTTGGTGCTAATCCTTGAATGCTCCCTCCCAGCCAGACTCTCTGCTTTTTCCCAAGCCAACACCCACTTGTTGTTTCTTCTTCTACTGTGGAGGTGCCCAAACTATGGCCTGTGGGTCAGATCCAGCCCCTGACACCAATTCATCCAGCCCACACCACCCTCATCGCTCCCAGAAGTGGAAGTAAAACACCCTCCTACTGGCGCATTTTACTTCCACTTGCGGGAGCAACAAGGCCAGATGAATTGGTGTCAAGGGCCGGATCTGGTCCATGGGCCATAGTTTGGGCACCCCTGGTTTAAGCAGGAAAAATGGCAGCCTAAAAATCTATCTCATCCTGTTGCGAAACAGATTGCAAGGCTCATTTTACTTCCACTTCTGGTTGGAGGAACCACGTGACTGGCCTGCTGAGCCACGTGACCGGCCCACTGAACCACGGGACAGGCCCACAGCTTGAAAAGTTTGGGCACCCCTGCTCTACTGTCTTATGATCTATGTCATCTCCCACAAGATCAGAGAGCATGAATGCCATCTGCCAACATGACTCTCTTTTCCTCTCACAGCTTCACTTCCAGTCTTTCTCCTGGAGAACTTGACATCATTTATATACATGCGTATATGTGTATTTCATACACCACCATCCCAAAGTGACTTGTGGCAGCATAAAAGGTCAAAAGGTAAGGTACAGCCAAAGAGGCAGTGCTGTCTGCATCTGCAGACATTTCTGTGGTCATGTTGCAGGCATGACTAGACACACGAAAAGCTGTTACCTTTCCTGCCAAAGCGGTACCTGTTTATCTACTTGCAATTTCTTTCTTTCAAACTACTAGGTTGGCAGGAGCTGGGACTGAGATGAAAGCTCACTTTGTCTTCCAGCACTTGGGTCTCAAACTGCTGAGCTGCTGACCTTCCAGTCATCAAGTTCAGTGTCTTAATCATTAAAAGTGCACGAAACAAACAATTTTCAATAGAACAATTTTCAACAAAACACAATGTTTAAAATATGCATCATGTGGATACCATAGAAGTTATCTATTAAAAATCAGAAAAGGCCATAAGGAATTTTTGGGAGTGGGGTGGGGTGGGGTGGGGGAGGAAGCATTTTAAAAGTCATACATGGAGCCAGTGGGATGTTTTTGAAAAGGATTTCACAGAGTAGGAGTCACATCTGAGAAGACCCTATCTTTAGTGCCTGCCGACTTTCCTGAACTTGGTAGAGAGTGAAAGAAGAGAAAATACAATCTTCAAGCAGCAGATATGATCTATAACCAGAGCAAAGAGATCTATCATTATTCACGAAGGACTCCACCACACACAAGATTCTCTCTTCCTCTCTTTTTTGGATAGTACTTTAAATGTACTTCAATAGATTGCATTTTCCCCTCTCAGTGTAGCATTAAATTTAATTTTCAGCTTCTCTAATATGGCGATTGCCACAGCATCCCACACTTCCATTTCTGGCTGGGAAAGAATAGGATTTGCACTTCACTATAACACACACATATGGAAAATAGTTTGTAGGAGTCTGTACCCTAAAAGAAGTTGGTCTTTACTCTTCCTTCCTCCACCCCATCCTCATCAAGACGTATGTCATTTACTCACCCTTGAATCAACATGGGCTGAAAAGGTTAATAAAGAATTATGTGTTCCCCCCCCCCCTTAGAAGACACTCAGCCAGAGTGAGACCAATGTGCAAAGTGGTAACAAAGATCAGTCCGAACAGTCAATAAATCAAGAATGGAGAATTTTTAATCAGAAATATTATCAGTGTCTCTGAACATAAGAAAACTTTAAATTATATCCTCTGGCTCTTCATCCACTTAGAATCAAAAAGCATTGTTTGCAAAGATCTTCTAGCTCTGACATGTTTTGCACGTAGGAACTTCTTCTTCTTCTACTACTACTACTACTACCACCACCACCACCATATCCAAATCTGAATATTGGTGATTCTCATGGCAATCAACCGTGAAGACTGTCCTGAGAATATAATGCAGTGGCCTTTCATCTGCCTTCCACAAAGTCCTCCTTAGACCAGGCCAGGATTAGGAGACAAGTGTGATTTATTCCACTTGGGGACCATCACCCTTCCCTATGGACTTCACCACCCAAGGCCATTAGTCCTCGGGTTTGTCAGGTTAGTTAACTGCCACCTGACACTCAGCGATGAATTGCTGGCAGTATGGTCTACTCTATTACCATAGCAGGATAACCTGGCCAGACACACAGGAACTAGAGGACCCAAATCCTAATCCCAGGCATCTCTAGTTTAAAAGATCAGATAACCCAATGCTCTAGAGTACACCCATCTTCCTTACTATTTGTTTGTCCCCTTGGTTCCAATTGGAGGGAGGACTGAGTTAAGACACTATTAATCTGGTGTCCCCTTTCTCATACCGACACACATGCACACACACACCTTTGTTGTGTGCCCCCATTCCTGCAACTGTTGTCACCATCATCAGTTCTGCCTCTTCTCCCCTACCCTGGCTGCTTAGACTCTTTCCATCATTTATTAATTAAAAGCCTTTAAATTTTAATTTTTAACCTTTAAATTAATTGGGACATAATTAAATCCAGTCACAATTCTAACTGTGCCTGACCAAAATTAGAACCAGGGACAGGGGGGGGGGGGTTTGATAAAAAAATTCATTTATTTCATGTGAAGCTTCTACTCATATTCATATTAGGATCTGTTTTTATAGAGCTCCAGGGAGGATTCACTGAACAAATGACATTCCTTTGTAGAGGTGGAAAACGATAACTGATCCTACAACCCATGCGATGAAATCTGACACCACCTACACACATCAAGCCAGTTAAATTTAACTTCAGATCCTAAAGCTTTAATGTCTAGGCACGATTTGGGGCTGTTTTCTGCTTTTCTTCCACACATTCCCTTATGGAGGCAGAGAATCCTGATGGCAGCTTAGCTGTCTACACTATTTTAGTAGCCCAATAAGGTAGAAAAGAATAAAGTGCAAATAAGGCAGACCAGTCTTGGCAGGTTATCCTTCTGTGGTAACAGAGTAGACCATACTGCCAGAGACTCAATGTCGAGTGTCAGGTGGCGGTTAACTAACCTGACAACCCTGAGGACTAGTGACCATGGGTGGCAAATATGAGGGTCCCCAAGTGGATTAAATCCCATTTGAATCCATCTTGATGGAGGGCAGCAGCTTCATCAACCCTGGCCTGGGGCTGAAGAGGACTTTGTGTGCCAAAAGGGCTCAGAACCACAATGCAACTTGCAGAACTGGATCGGTAGTATGGATGCCACAGTGCAATATGGAAGGCAAATGGAAGGCCACTGTGTTATATTGTTCCCAGGACAATCCTCATGGTTAATCACCAGCACTTGAAAAAGAAGGTAGAGGTGGGCAATTTTGGTGGACCTTGGGCCAACTTTAATGCAACACTCACCCCAACTTGTACTAGCTCCAAAATTGCCTTTAAGATCAAATATGGAAGGGAAGATAAAATGAGGGGGTGTCTGTACAGCCAATTCCACTTCTTTCCTTTTTGAAGAGACTTGGGAAACTGATGGGAACTCCTTTCCAAACCACCTGAGGCAAACCTCACTGTTTCTTGAGGCCTCCAGAAACAGAACACATTTTTTCCTCAGTAAAAGAAGAGGGAGATTTTTTTAAAAAAATCTTTGAGTGAGAGATTCCAGAAAGGCCTTTGGCCCACAAAATGCTCTCTGCCCACCACCTACAATAAAGGTCAGGATGCTATTGGTGTGCATGCAAAGTTCACATAATGTGCCACAGCTAATCACTCTACCAATGATTGTACAATGCACCACATTTATTTATTTATTATTTTGATTTCTATACCACCCACTTGGCCAAGGCCAACTCAGGGCAGTTCACAATCATAATAAAAACATAATTAAAAACTGCTTAAAAACTACCCTCCCCCTAAAAAAGGGTGCAGGGGCCGAGGGGGCCCATGGGCCGGAGGCTGAGAATCCCTGGAGTAGAGGGAGGTCCTTCAGATGATATGCATACCATAGTCTGCTCAGTCCCCTTTTTAAAAAGAGATCCTACACCCACTGACTCACAGATTCTGTATACGTGTAGTCCACATTAGCATTCCCATAGTCTTCCTGAGCTCTCTTTCCTTCTCTGTAAGATTTCTATAACATTACAGGAATGCCACTTATTTTGCCAAGGGTCTGGAGAGCTCTCCTTTTAAAGTCCTGGGGATTTGAATTTAAAATGCAAACGTTTCAAACATGCGTCACCCTGATTGCATTTTGATTAGGGTTGCTCATTTGGAAGGTGTCACTTTACTTTAGGGATTTGGCACCAGGAGTTACTGTTGCTTTGCTTTTCAGATCAGACTGTCATGAACTAGCTACCTAGGGAGTGAATTATTGCCCTTTCTGTGCTGAAGCACATAAATGCTATGGGGTATATTATTATACATTTGTCTATTTATTGGTGAAGTTTCTTCTAGAGGTGGGTTTTGAAAACTCTGGTGAAGTTTGTTCCCAAAGCAGTACAACACATTTCAGTCCAGTAACACAAAACTGGAACCTTCAACTCTCCTCCCAGGAACTGTGTCTGCCTGTATTTCCCGCTGGCTCTTTACTCATAGAGTTGGTTTCTCAAGATGGGTACACATCACACCTTCTTCAGGGAATCTACATCGTTTTTTCCACCAGAAAACAGAATGACATAAGAAACTCATTTCACTTATACTGCAGTTTTTCTCTCCAAAGTATGAATTTCTTCTTCCAGTTTCTGCTGAGTTGAAATACTCATTGCAGATGGAACTATGAGCAAGTCCTGTGAAAGCATTTTCAGAGATGAATTGCAAACTCATTGCTGGTCTTTTATTTGAACATACATCTCTACTTCCTTTGCTGTGGTTAAATAGAATTGAAAACACACCCAAAAGTGTGTCACATGATTGGCTGTTTTACAGCACTGGATAGGAGAATGGGTTAAATGGAGGGGATCACTATGCCTAATGAAAATGGATAACATTAGGAGTGTAACCAATTCTATTTCCCAAATCCTGTTAGGAGCATAAAACCATTAAGCAGCTGACAGTTTCTCTTTACTAAATGAGTGTGTTAACATGTCATGGCAGCCAACCTTTGATTAGCAATGCCCTGTTTGGAAGCAATTTATTATGTGGGTCAAGGCAACTGTGTAAAGCACAAACCCTCATTCCTTACCCACCCAGCAAAAGCACTTCTTCAAACCTATTTAGCAAGCTGACAAAATAAGAAACATGCTGCAAGACAGTTGAGCATTGTACCTAGGAGGACAAAAACAAATATGTTCCTTCTTGTTCCTTTCACACATACTTTGTGTGACTGTGGGTTCCTTCCTTCACTTCTGTAGCATATCTCTTGTCTTCAGGCAGAGATACCTTATCAAAGCATTTTGTTCTCATGATAACTTCATCACCTGGATATTGTCACATTTTGGAATTTGCCTGAGGGCAGCCCGTGATAGAGGCATGCATTTAGTCTACTGTATTGGCTGAATTTTGGGATAAAAAGAAAGAATAATAATATTTATTACTATTAGCAGCATGCCTCAAGGACTGTGTGTGCTCCCTTGGGCTCCTCTTGTCATGCAATTCCCTGTTGTTCACATAACTGACTTGTCCTGAAAGGTCCTGGTTCCTTCCTCTCATCTCCTTTCAAAAGCCTCCGTGACTTTGAATCAGGTATGTCAGAGTCAGGAATTCAAGAGGCAGATCTTTCCCAGTCACTGTATCTTCATGCTGGTGAAAAACCACACACATAAACTAGTTAAAAACACAGGTAGTTAATTTCAGGCATGAAAGGTTTCTGACTCAAAGTTATTTAGAGCTTGACTTTTTCTCCTCCTCCTCCTATATCCTAATCTGAATATTGGCGGTCATCATGGCGATCAGCCATGAAGACTGTCATGAGAATATAATGCAGTGGCCTTCCATCTGCCTTCCGCATTGCAGCATGACACCCATACCACTGATCCAGTTCCGCGAGTAACCTTCTGGTCCTGAGCCCTTTTGGCACACAAAGTTTTCATCAGCCACAGATCAGTATTGATGAAGCTGCTACCCCCCATCAAGATGGATTCAAGTGGGATTTAATCCACTTGGGGACCATCACTCTTCCCTGTGGACTTTGCCACCCAAAGCCGTTAGTCCTCAGGTTAGTTAACCACTTCCTGACACTTGGCGGTGAGTCACTGGCAGTAGGGTCTACTCTATTACCATAGCAGGATAACCTGGCCAGAATTTCAGAGCTTGACTTCTGGTCTGAAAAATTGCTCTGACTTATTTTCGAAAAGGGGAAGATATGCTACATTAATGACAATGAAAGCTGTCATGGCTATGTTAAGGGTGAGACAAAGACACTTTGCATCTCCTCTAATGCATCCCTTCCTGTTTGGCATAACTTCACATCACATTTCATAAAAACTTTCATTTTTGTGTGGGTATTTTATTTTCTGCTTCCAACTAGGGCATGGGATGTGAAGGAATCTGGCATAATATGTGAGGTGTTGAGGCTCAGAGCTTTGCAGATGTTTTGCCTGGATTGTGAAGAAGGATGCTCTGTTTGTGGTCAGAATACTGTTGTCTTTTCCAAGCATCTGCCAAGAAAATGTTTAGCTAATGTGATATTTAGGGGGAAAGGGAGAGGAAGTTTGCAATTTATAGCAGGGGGGGGAGGGGAAAAAGACTCCCAAGAGTGGGTGAGAGAAGAGCATTGGGAGTTTGGGAAATAATCCTCTTTTCTGGACTACATCTTCAAGAATTCCCTAGTCAACATAGTCACTGGCCAAGGCAGCTAGGGGATTATAGGCCTTGCAGTCCAAAAAAAGGAGCATTTCCATGGCCTGGACAATATACAGTATGTAGTGAAAGGGAATAGAAAACTGTCATGGGAAACAGCAAAAAAAAAAGTAACCAAAGAGATGTTGCTGAACTAGAACAACACCTTTGAACTGCATGACGGGGAGGCATCCATCTCTGAGCATAAGTAGAGTGTTATGTCTCTTCTTTTGGCAAAAAGATTTAAACAAAAATCTGATGAGCTATTATTATTATTATTATTATTATTATTATTATTATTATTATTATTATTATTATTATTATTATTATTATTATTATTATTATTATTATTATTATTATTATTATTATTATTATTATTATTATTATTATTATTATTATTATTATTATTATTATTGATAGAACAAGCTATGGCCAAAACATCAATAAGGAAACAAAGCTATTTACATAATCCTAGAAGACATTTAAAGCCAGACTAATAACACCAGAGACAGTGCTGAAGAATGTTGGCGCCGTTCACAAAGCAGCAGAGTTCTTCATGAAGCTGAGCAGTAAGTTAGTCATGTGTCCTGATGCCCAGAACATAATCCTCTTTTGGGAGGCATGTATTTGAAGGGTGGTTCAGTTCAGTTTTAAAGACAAAGTTCCAAAAGGAGAAGGGTGTCAATTTGTCCATAAGCTGTTGGACTGTGTTTTCTGACTTTTTCAGAGATTTTGAAGGGATGACTACTTCTAAATAGCACCCTGCTAGGGATTCTGGAGATTGTGAGCCCCAAAATAAAATTTCAACACTCTGTTCTTCCATTTCCCATTCCACTGACCTGAAAAAGAGCAGGCAGTGGCCTTGGCAATCTAAAGGAAACCCTCCTTTCTAACACCTTCCAGGAGATCCAGAATCACTGGAATGTTGTCCTCCCCTGCTTTCCAGAAAGCCAGATAGAGAGAGTAATATCGTGATGGGAGGTTACAATTATATGTTGTTTATAAAAAGAATAATAGTGCTATCAAGTTAGTTCTGACTTATGGTGACCCTCTTCAGAGTATTTTTAAGTAGAAGGTCTTCAGAAGTAGTTTACCATTCCCTTCTTCTGTGGACACCCCAGGACTGTCCAGCTAGCCCAAAATCACACAAACTGGCTCTTCTGGGATGCACAGTGGGGAATTAAACTTCTGGTTCTGCAGCCAGATGCTAACTCATTGAGCTATCCAGCCAATTTGACTGAAAGGTGACTGGTTAGAAGAAACCAATGTAAGTAGATAATTGACCTATAGTACAATTTAAGTGGACTTTTAGTCATGTTGTGAAATTATAGAACTGTATATAATTAGCAACTACTATAACTATGTTCACCTTTGCTCTGCAATATGCACAATTATTTTTATTTTAAATTCAGATTTCTATGCGGTCTAATCAGGTAAACCCGACTCAGGGCATCTCACAACAAGTTAAAACATACATAAAAACAATTAAACCATTAAAACCCCAACATACCCACCCACCTACCCCGTTCATATTTTAAAAACTAATTATTGCCTGGGATACAAAAGAAAAGGGTACAATATAAGAATATGTTTTTAGATTTTCATTTTACTGACTAGTGCTTAAATTGTTTGTCAGAAAGAGAGATAGCTTCGCCACTGGATATAGTATAAAAGAAGAGATGGGCATCATTTAGGGTCAGATTAACCAACAATGCGGCCCCTAGCTACCTGAAATTTAAGACATCCATAGTTAAACCTGCCCCTACCCCATTTGTGTATTATGAAATTTATTTCTTTTTTCTAAAAAAGTAAAGGATTCTCATGATGTGAGGCCCTGAACTGTTTCTTAGAGCTCTTATATATATATAAAATCAGATGATAAGAAATTTTATTTTATTTTATTTTATTTTATTTTATTTTAAAAGACTAGGACTCCAGCTGGGATGAACTGTATGGCATCAGCCAAATAAAGCAACTACTTAAGGCATATTTCAGGGAACAGGTTATTTGGGGCTCAAGTGAGTAATGACAAGGTCTCCTTAAACTTTCATGAAAATATTAATTCACATTCATAAAATATAGCCATATTATCCTGTCAGTATTAAATGGAGGGTGCCTTAAAACTGACTGCATTCAGTCATGACTGTAGCTATCAGTAACATTTAGAGATAATGTGGTCTATAGGGGTTGAGGATATAAATCAATCAATGTCAAAGCAAAAAATTCAGAGATGGGAAATCTTGATGCTACTAGGATAACATCCCACTCCCCAAGAACAATGGCACATTCCTAATGATAATTATGTGCCATCAAGTTTGTGCCCACTTATTGCAACCCTTTCTAGGTTGTGGGTTTTTTTGTTTTTGTTTCAGAAGTGGTTTATTGTTCCATTTTTCTGGGGTACTCTAAACTATGTAGCTTGCCCAAGACCACAGAAGTTATATCTTTTCCTGGAGGCACACAAGAGAAATTGAGCCCCTAACCACTACTTCTGCAGCCAGCTACCCAACCTGCTGAATTAATGAAACATTCTTCTTCTTCTGCCATATCCAAATCCGAATATTGGTGATCCTCATGACAATCAGCCATGAAGACTATCCTGAGGATATAATGCAGTGGCCTTTCATCTGCCTTCCGCATCACAGTGTGACACCCATACCACCGATCCAGTTCCGTGAGTCACTTTCTGGTTTTGAGCTCTTTTGACATGCAAAGTCCTCATCAGCCCCAAGCCAGTATTGATGAAGCCGCTGCCCTCTATCAAGATGGATTCAAGTGGGATTTAATCCACTTGGAGACCATCACCCATCCCCATGGACTTCAGCACTCAAACCATTAGTCCTCTGGCTTGTCAAGTCTAGTTAACTGCCACCTGATATTTGGCATTGAGTTGCTGGCAGTATGATCTACCTTATTACCATAGCAGGATAGCCTGGCCAGGCTGAAATATTATTATACTATAATTATCAAGTTTGCATGTGATTGTGGAAGGGTGATTGTTGTATGGGTTTTGAGTGGATAGGGCACTCAACTAGGTGTTAGGGTCTGTTTTTCCTCACCCAGTTTTTAGCTATGCCTGTGTAAAGTCTCAGTAATATTGTGGCCTCAATGTTTAAGCACATTCATGTCCTCAAGTCTGATGGCACTGTGCAGCGCCCTGATATAAATATAAGTAGGAAGAATCATTCCAGTCTAGCATAATCACAGGAGTTGGTTGATTTATTCACATAACAGATCTGTCACAAAAGAATTCAGAGCAAGCGACAGAAATTTTATAGAGGCTGACAAGGAGCACATTGAAGTGATCAGTTCCCATCCTTATCATTGATGTATATGTGTGAACTTCCCTGTCCTTGTCCACACCTGTCACATATAAAGCACAGATACTCAGTCTATTGTCAGTTCCTGTCTTGCTGCAGAGCATTGACTTGCTTGCCTGAATGTGTGTGTGTGTAAGGGGGTGGGGAATCCTCTCTTGGGACTCAGTCTGGACCATTGTCTGTACAGCAGCACTATTGGGCCACTGGGCATCCTGGGTGGGTTTAGCAAATAAGGTGATTCATGAACAAAGCCTTGGAACTCCGTCTGAGGCCAACTTTGACTATTATTAGCCTTAAATCTTGAGACTTCAATGGAAAATGGAACTGAGAAGACCTACTCAAGATCGGCTGGCTAGGGCAAGACTGACAAAGAATAGCTTTGATAAGCTTTGCAGATTGTGTTTCCAGGCAGTATATGGGGAAAGTTTTGGACGTGATGGCATGGGACAGTTTTTGTCTCCAGTCTCTAGAAAAGAAGACTTACTTAGACTTACAGGTAGATCCTCCCATGCTATGTAGCATATTGGGCAGCAAGGGATCTCCAGCAGCTTCTGTCTTGGCCTCTTCCCATGTCATTTCCAGGGTCTTTAAGTTATTTGCCATGTACTTCGAGGGTGTCTCGTTGTCATTTGGCATTAGGAGGGGTCCAACTTACTGCCACCTTAGGGATCCTGTTTTCCTCCATTTGGAAAATATGGTCTGCCATTTGGAGACTTCTTCCTGCAATGTTGTTATGTAATTTGCACAAGTCACTCCTTCAAAGCACCTCCTCATTAATTGGTAATGTGGTCAAAATAGTGAGTCTTTAAAATTCGGCAGAGGCACCTCTCTTGGAAGACATCAGAAAAGAAGGTAAGGTACATGGTTTTTTTTAAAAAATAATAAATTTCAACCATGCTGCCTGGAGAAAATTGGAGTTGCATGGTCCAACCTATAGGCAGGAGGGAGCAGGTTGGTAAAGGTACAGTACCTGCAAACATTGTATTGTAACATGGAGATTCAACCAGAGAAAACAGATTATAAATGCAGCTCAAGAACTGTTATAAGCATATAGGTACTGTACATGCATCAATGATATAAATGTTTTTTCTCTTTTTATAAAATATAAACTTGATTTTACTTTTGGTCAAATTCTAAATTTACTGAAGCCCTTAACTGCAGTCCACCAGGAAAGGGGAAATTAACTTACTTCCATAAAACACAATTATTTTTCACAGATCATGGAATAAATTTATTAATAAAAATATTATTTCTTCTTTCTTTTTATTCTATTAGTCGAAATTAATTCTACTTTCTTGTGCTTTTTTTCCTTCCCTCAGTAGCCAGAAGAATTTTGATAAGCCTAAGGGTAAAGAAATGGCAACATTACACAATCAGGCTTATAAATAGTCAGCCCTGTAATCCTAGAAAATCCTAGCCATGATTCCTAAGACTTTACATTGGTGGTGGTTTATGGTGTCACCAGAATCCCTTGATAGAATTACTGCCTAGCATTACATGGCTGATTATCAACTGCCTGTGTGTGTAAAAGGGTCTTTACAAATAATTAAGGTTTGTAATTCTGGATTATCATTGATTAATGGACAGGAAAGCCTGGTGCCTCCTGTGTTTTCAAAGACTGTTCTGCTATGTCACATCTGATCTTTCGCTGGTCCATTTAATGACAACTACCTCCATCCATAGCTCAGGTGTGTCTCCACGCAGCTCTCTATAAATGACATCCAGCTGTAGATGAATTGAATTTCATAATGATTTTTTTTAAAGTAGACAGAAAAGCAGGTTGAGCAGCAGCTTTTAGTTCTAATTTTTTTAAAGCATCTGAAATCCTTTAGTTTGAAAACACCATTGAACCCCTTGCTACTTGCAATTGTCAAGCATATTGATTCTAATTCTATTCTAGATACATATTTTAAAATCCCCAATGAGATCAGTAAGAATTCACCCTCTGTATGCAAATGTATGCGTCTCCAGACGGAGTTGTTGCCCTTTAGGAAGGAACTAAAGACCTGGCTGGCAGGCCAAGTTTGGGGTGCGGGTGGGGATGGGGGTACCGTTGGGTGGTTGGTATAGAGAAGTGTGCCTTCCCCCAAGGTCCCTTCGGTTCTTGCGCACCTTTTAGGGGTGGGTTTTTTACCTTTTAACTTTGTTTATCATGTGTCTTTTATGTATTTACTGTCCGCTATGTAAACCGCCCTGAATTGGGTTGTACCTGAGTGGGCGGTATATAAGCGTGAAAAATAAATAAAATAAAAATAAATGGCTGTCCTCTCATTATTTTTGCATTTTGAAATTATAGTTGTTTGTCTGTGTATACCAGCAACCTAGCCTCGATCAATTTTATTAATTTATATGTGAATATTTCATCAGACAGCTTTAAAAAAATATCACCTTGCTCTTTGTCAAAAAACTATACTATGTAATTGGTATTTCCTTTCTGAAATGATCATATTGCAATGCTAAACCAAAGCTGAAAACACAGACAGAAAGATGCTCCGCTGTATTTTTCTCCTGTCCATCCGATATATAATGCTTTAGCAAAATGCACTCCAGGTGTCCTTTGTTTCACTGTTGCAGTTTGCAAAATCAAGACAAACAATGGGTCATATTTTCCCCCTTCTCCCCAGGCAGGATATACAATACACTTAGACTTCCGTGACCTTGCCAAGAAACCTTTTGCTCAAAGACAAAGGCAAGAGAACAATGAGTTTGTTGTTTGATGCTGGGCTTTGCCAAAATCATTTTAGATAAAGGTCAGAATGGTGTGTGTATTGGGGGCGGGGTGTTCTGTGTTTTTTTATAGTTATAAATTCAACAGGTAATTAGTACAAATAAGTATTATCATTTTCTTGTGACGATGTCTATTAGCCTGGGGTGCCCAAACTTTTCAGGCTGGTTACGTGGTTCAGCGGGCCAGTCATGTGGTTAAGTGGGCTGGTCACGTGTTTCCTCTTACCGGAAACAGAAGTAAAACACGCCTTGCAATTTGTTTTGCAACAGGATGAGATAGATTTTTAGGCTGCCATTTTCTCTGCTTAAACCAGGGATGTCCAAACTACTGCCCATGGGCCAGATCTAGCCCCTGACACAAATTCATCTGGCCCATGTCACCCTTGCCACTCCTGGGCGCATTTTACATCCACTTCCAGGAGTGGCAAGGGTGGCGTGGCCTGGATAAATTGGTGTCAGGGGCCAAATCCAGCCCACAGACCGTAGTTTGGGCACCCCTGCTACTAGCCATTACTTCTTCTTTTTCTATTTAAGAAGCACTGAATGAAAGCAATGGTATAATAAATCGCAGCATTTGATCTTGGATAATATTTCCAGAGTTATCTTACATTTAAAAGAAAAGTACAAAGTTCCTTTTTTAAAAAAAATCACCTATCTCTGAGACATATAAACCAAAGAAGTGAATCGAGAGCTGTCGCATAGAGACAGCAGCCTCTTCTCTCTACCTGCTTGGCATACTAATGAAGCACTCCCACCCTGCGGACGGAGATGTGGAATGGCTTGTAATGTCAGCTCAAACCTGAGAAGGTAGAGCAGTTTTTCTCACACCAGAACAGAAACATGGCAGGAAATTACATTTCCCATAAACTCCAAAGAAAGGAAAGTAATGTCTCTTATTCTTGTCTGAAGGGAGAGGAGAGCTTCCAAAAGTAGAGGCTGGGATTGGAGGTTTCAGGATTTGGCCTTAGTTTAAATTGTGTGTGTGTGTGTGTGTGTGTGTGTGTGTGTGTGTTCATTTTTCTAGTTTTCAGAAGTTGGTCCTGAAATCTCAAGGAGTAGGTGGCTGCTCACCTGGCAACCCTGTATCTGGTTTGCTGGTTCATTCTAGCATACTGCAGACCACCCACCTTTAGTTTAAAAAATACAATTATTTTTCCTTGTAATAAGCAACGTGGTTATTTGCATTGCTGTATTGTATCCTTCATGGGGCCATGGTTGCTTAGTGGTTAAGGTGCTGAGCTTGATGTCCAGAAAGCCAGCAGGTGAGCAGTTCGAGGTCAGACTAATTGATAGATAGATAGATAGATAGATAGATAGATAGATAGATAGATAGATAGATAGATAGATAGATAGATAGATAGATAGATAGATAGATAGATAGATAGATAGATAGATAGATAGAGTACTGCAAGACGGAGTGAGCTCCTGTTGTCTGTCCCAACTCCTGCCAACCTAGCAGTTCAAAAGCAAGAAATTGCAGGTAGATAATAGGTACTGCTTCGGTGGGAAAGGTAATAGCATTCCATTCACTCTGGTGTCTAGTCATGCTTGCCACATGACTACGAAAATGTCTGCAGAAGTGCCTCTTTGGCTGTAAACGGAGATGAGTACCACCCCCTAGAGTTGGACACCACTGGCTTTCGAGCAAGGGAAATCTTTACCTTTACTTTTATTGTATCCTTCAGCCTGTAAATTTCTCCCAGCAGGCTCTGAGACGCAGGACCTTGGTAGCAAAAAAGGGCATATATTTCCTGTGACATTACAACAGCAGACCTCTAGGTCTCAGATTTCAACGTGAACATTTCAGGGAATAGGATTTTGCTGGTCTGGCAGCCCTCAAACAGAGATTTATCCTTCAGGGATAAGTATACATGTCGATGTATGAGAGAGGCTAACTTACATGAAAGCAGTAAAACCTCTTGACTGAGCACAACTCCATGGTTAATTCAGACATAACACATAAGTGAGAAATTGTTAGGCTATCCTCAGCCAACATTTCTCAGAACAGATACATATGAGGAAAATGCTGGGAACATTCTCTCCCCCCCTTCCTCCTCCCTCTCTATGACAAAGCCATTTTTTCAGAATTTAGTGTGAATATTTCCCAATTACATGTGTGGGAGGCTGCCATTCCCCTTCCATCATGCCCTCCCCCCGCCACATGATTCTTGGGCTGTGACATGGGGTGCAACGCAATAGACAGGTTGCAGACACAGATGTCTGCAACAGCAGCTGAAAGAAAATGGAACAAAAAAATAGACAAAAAGGAAAGCAGTTATATCACTGCAGACGATTACTGCCACACTCTCAAAATGGTTGATGAGTTCCTTCTCCCCATAGGGACGTTTCCATGAAATGCATCCTCCAATTTCGCTGCTTGCAAATACGGGAGGAATTTTAGGGGACCATTTTTGCTCAGCTTCATGCGTGTTTGGTACAGGAAGCACCAAAGTAACTTTTACTGCAGCAATCAGAAAGTTTGGAATAAGACCCTTGGCAGCGGTTGCCCTTGATTCTCAGATGATGAACTTCTTCTTCTGCCATATCCAAATCCGAGTCTAACCAATCATCGTGGCAATCAGCCATGAAGATTGTCCTGAGAATATAATGCAGTGGCCTTTTATCTGCCTTCCGCATCACAGTATGACAGCCATACCACTGATCCAGTTCCACAAGTCAATTTCTGGTCCTGAGCCCTTTTGGCATGCAAAGTCCTCATCAGCCCCAGGCCAGTATTGAGAAAGCTGCTGCCCTCCATCAAGGTGGATTCAAGTGGGATTTAATGCACTTGGGGACCATTACCCTTCCTTGTAGATTTCAGCACCAAAGGCCACTAGTCCTCAGAGTTGGCAAACAGGAGCTGAAATCAGACACCAAGAGGGGATGTGCCAACCCAAGCCCTCACACCACTTGAGGTGGGAGGAGATATGCCTGTGCCTTCCCTCCCATCAGTGACACCAACATCTTCACTGGTACTGCCACAAAGCCACACTGGCTCTAGTGCCATTAAGGGTGGCAGCAACAGCATCTTCTTTATTCTACCTTCCTCCTCACTTACAAAACTCAGGCACTATGCATCTGGCTACATGCATAATGCCAGGCTCCAAAGACGCTCAGGGACTAGCATGATACAGACAGTCAATCCAAATGCAGATGTGCTAGGAAGAGATGGGTGTGGTGGTACAGTAGCAGCAGAAGAGATGGGGGGAGCCAGCAGGGACCAGCTTATGCACAGGATAATTGGAAATAGTGGTTAGCCCTGCTGCCACCCACAACACTATGCTGCCTGAGGCAGTCATTTCCTCTGACTAATAGCCAGACTGATCCTGCCAAAAAGGAAGTTAAATGGATTGGGCTCAGTGGAGCCATCAGGGAAGAGTTTGGGGCAAACATCTAAGGTGTCACTTAGCTAATTAAGATGGAAGGTCTGAAACCATACAAATTCCTATTTTTAACGGGGGGAGAGGCCAAACCTGTAAAACCATCATGTTTTTGAGTCTGCCTTTGGTTTGGGTTTTGTGTCAATAGAATTTTGATATTTAGGATTTTACTTTTACAGTCATCCTTTGGGTATGACTCATGCATGCCATACCAATGTCCCCCAATCATTTTTGCAATGACAACCTTATAACTGGAATGCTTTTCTTCCTATGGAGAATTTGGACTCTTTCTGATGGGTCTTTTGAACAGGCATGTCTTCTCAGATTGTACAGGAGTGCATGAAAACTGGGCTGCTGTGCCAAATGCTAGGGCCTCTGGAAAGTGGGTTTGCATATCTTAAATTAATGATGCTTCTTCCACTAATTTACACTCTTCCTTCTCCTGAATCTAGTCCAGCTTTCCATAAGATATGTTCTTTGTATAGACTGAACCACCCCGATTTGGCCGGGAAAACCCCGTAATTCAACGTCTATTGACGTAATTTGACACCGGGGGAAAACACTTTCCACGCATGCGCGGAAAGCACTACACCGCTTGCGTAGGGGCTGCGCAAGCGGCATAGCGCTTCCGCGCATGCGTGGAAGGGGTAAAACCCTTCCATGCATGCATGGAAAGCGACCTGCGCACAAGCGATGTGCGCAGGTCCCGTTTTTGCGGAGCCGCGGGTTGACAGGTATGAACAGATAGGGAGATAAAATGCACCCTTGTCTGACATCTTTGCCTGTACAAAACTATTCTGTCTCTCCATACTTTGTCCTAACAGTAGCTTCTTATCCACAATACAACAAAGTGCTGGAGCATGCCCATTTCTTTCAGCACAATCATCAATTCCTATGATTCAGGCCAGGCTTTCTCAACCTTTTCAGGGTGGGGGCCAGATCACTCCCCTCAGAATGGCTGTGCAGGCTGGTCACGTTTTTCTGTGTGAGTTCGCATGCAAGATTTTGGTGAGATTTCAGACGAGATTTTGCCAAAACACACAAATGGCAGCAGTGGGAACGAGAAGGACATCGGAGGCCGGATGAAAAGGCTTCAGGGGCCGGGTTTGGCCCATGGGCCATAGGTTGAGGATGCCTGATCCAGGCAGGCAAAAGCCTTGTTATAGTCTAAAGAGCATAGACCAGTGGTGGCAAACCTATGGCACGCATGCCAGAGGTGGCACTTACAGCCTTCTCCTGTAAGCACGCATGCCATTGACCCCATAGAGTTCACCCTGCCCCTCTGCCTAGCATCCCAATGGGAGTGCTTACTCCCCCCCCCAGCACCCCACCCTTCTGTTTGGCACTCTATAATAGTGAGATAATATCATCTTAAAATGTGTTTCCAAAAGAAACATAAAAACAATGCAAAAATGATGAAACTGAGTTCGTCCTACTTTGGGCACATCATAGGAAGGCAAGACTCTCGGGGAAAAGACAATAATGCATTGCAATGTGGAAGGCAGCAGGAAAAAATGAAATCCAAACTTGATTGATTTCCCAAGAGAAACCACAGGCTATAACTTGCAGGAGCTGAGCAGGGCTGTTGAGAACAGGACATTTTTGGAGATCTCTTATTCATAGGTTTGCCATACGTTGGGGATGACTTGATGGCAAATATCAAGAACAACAACATAAGTTTCCTGATTGATTTGTTTCAAACTATTTTGCTTTTTTGTTTCTTCTGCCAACATGTTTTCAGCTGTGTTATTAATAGAATTCTAATTCTTAATATAAGTGTGTTTTCATAATCACATTTACATGTTGATTACATTTTTTGCTCCAGTTTTGTTGTGAGCTGCCTGAAGTTCCATTTTGTGGAGACAGACAGATGGACGGACAGACAAGTGGGCGGGCGGGTGGGCGGATGGACAGACAGATGGAAGGATAGATGCACTATCACTGGCACCTTGGTTTTAAATTCCATCTACACATTCTTGGATGCTATAGCAGTAGGTTTGAACATCCAAGGGCAAAACTAACTCTCAGAAAATGTATAGTTCCAGGAGTTAGAACAATTAGTTCCAAGAGGGAAGGAGCATACCTGAGTGACTGAGTGTGTGCTTTGTATGCAGAACCTCCTGTGTTTGGTCAAGTCTTGGCACCTTCAGCTAAGAGTATGAATAGGCAACAGGTTGGAAAATAACCTATTGTTCCATTGTTGTTGTAGTGACTACTGGCCTGGGCAGTCAAAAAGTTTCATTTGGTACAAGATAGTATCCTATGAACTCCAGGCGCAGACGGAGTTGGCTAGGAGAAACCTCTTCATACTCCTGTACCCATTGCAGAGAACTGTAGGAATCTCCCCCAACTGGCCACCTTTCAAATGTGCTAGGCTACAAACTCCATTATTCCCAACCAGTATCACTGGTCTATGTGGCTGGGGACAAAGAGATATGAATTTACTGCAGAAGTTGTTTTTAAATGAAAACTAAGGGAGAGGTTGTTTATTTGTCTTTTTCATTTGTGTGATTTGTATTAGTTCTAACGTTGGGATGAAACCCAACACAAATACATGCCAGTAATGTTAAGGACCAAAGTGACATCATTCTGCATAGCAGAATGCTGGTTCTGAGCCACCACTGGCTTTCATTTTTCCCCACAGTCCTGAAGAATTGAATACCTCAGACTTCAGTTGTGACTCAATCAATGGCACACTTTGTTAAGATGGCAGTTGGCATCAAATTGCAAAATGAAGGCAAATAAACAGGTCCTTGGACAGTAAACTGGTATAGTCGGGGTCTGAGTGCAGAATAGACGCCTTTCAGGTGTGGTGTTGGAGGAGGATTATGGGAGTACCATGGACAGCAAAGAGAACAAATAGATTGATCTTAAAAGAAAACAACCCCGATTTGGAAGGTCAAATATTGAATATGAAGTTAAAGTACTTTGGACATCAAATGAGAAGAGGGGATTCACTTGAGAAAGCCTTGATGCTGGGAAAGGTCGAGGGCAAAAGAAGAAGGGGGTGGCAGAGAATGAGATGGTTAGATGGCATTGTTGATGCAATGGGCACAAAGCTGGGAGTGTTGAGGAGGATGGTGGAGGATTGGGGTGCCTGGTGTGTGGTGGTCCATGGGGTTGCGAAGGGTCAGAATTGACTGTGCAACTGTACAACAATAACAACAACAACCAAGGTCTGCCTTACCACAAAGTAGGATGAGGCAACTGCCTCAGGTGAGAGATGATGGGCATGTGGGAGTGACAACCCCAGCTGCTGCTTCAGAGTCCCCCAACCATGCTCTTTCTTGGAGAGCAGAGTTATATGTGTTGCTACAACCTCTTAAACCAGGAGTTCCCACTTTACAGCCTGCGGGCTGGATCTGGCCTGCCACCACTGCACCCAGAAGTGGATGCGGACATGTTTATGACAGTCGTAAAACACGTACGCGCATACATAAGTGCAGTTACATCAGCTGTAAATGCACCTGCAGCTGTTGTAAACACAGAAGCGGGTGCATTTACTTCCTCTTCCAGGAGCATGGGCCAGCCCGCTCAACTGTCCGGGACATAGCTGTCAAGTGTCCCGTATTGGCCAGGAATCTCCCATATTTTACCCTCTTTTCTGCCGGCGGCCCGTATCAGTCATACTGCAATGCTCTAATGCCGCCACTGGAGGGCTGCACAGGGTAAGCATAGCTGTCAAGTTTCCCATTTTGTCTCAGGAAATTTCCCTTATTTTCAAATCCAAAACTTGACAGCTATGGTCCGGGGGGCATGGTCAGGCCCATGGCATAAAAAGATTGAGAACCCCTGCCTTAAACTGATCTGTTGCCTCCCATAATGGGGAGAGGAGTCTGTCCCACTGCTGGTGTTGAACTAAGGTTGGGCTGCCAGCCCCTGTCAGTGTGCAATAGGGAGGGGTACCATCTTACCCTTTGCCTCAGGAGACTGAATGTCTTAAGCCAACCCTGGCTGCCATGGTGATTGCTGTTTGCTTGACTGGCTTGTAAGTGTCTCACTCTGAAACAACATGGTGATGCAATGTATTCTCATCAAAGCCTGCTGAGGTTCAATGCCAAACCGTGAAATAATCCTAATAGTTGAATGCTAATGTAAACAGAAAGCACTTGCCTGTTTTTATTTTGTGTGAATCAGCAATTGATTGCTAACAGACCTTTCAAAAAAACAAAAACCAGACAATGGAGCATTAGGTAAATTACCCATATAGAGCTGTATAAAAAGCCTATAAATAAGACAACGCTGTTTCTCAATGTTCAAGATTTTGAAGATGAGACGGCATTTGTCTCCCTTTAATCTACAACCCATGAGGCAGATCATTGCAGGATAATATTTCACATTCTGCTAAGATCTTCTGAGTCTTTGTTGAGGTGTTATGTTTCTTCTTATGATTTGAAGAATAGTGTTTTGAAGTTTCAGCTGATTGAACCCAAATAATATATTTTGATCTTGCTAATCATATTTTCATTACATGAAAAGATTCTTCACAACCCACTCTCTTTTTTTATTTTTAAAGTATGTTTCTGGAGCCAAAGAGGATTTGTTTGTTTGATTGACTGGTTGAAATACTTATAGCTTGCCCTATATCATAGACTCTCAAGGCAGGTTACAAAGTACTATAAATGATTTTAAAGCATAAAGACATTTTAAACACTTTAAAATATCAAATACTAAATTCAAACATTCAAACTATTGCATTAGAATTCATGCAAGTCATGATCTTCAACCCCAAATTGCTCTAATAAATATGTTTTGAGTTGGTACAGAAATTGTGCCAATGTCAGTTCCAATCACGACTCAAAAGAGAGGACATCACATAGTAAGTGTGTTATGACAGATAAAATCTTCCCCTTGATTCTACAAAATGCACTATTCTCAATAGTGAAACATGGAGGAGAACCTCTCAAGCAGAACTTAATAACTGGGCAGGTTTGTATATATAGAGAGGTGCTTCTTCAAATATCCATATCCTAAGCCATATCCTTAGATCGAATCTTGACCTATAAAAACAATGTCTAAATAACAAACAGAAAGTTGCCACCAGAAAAACATACTGTACTTGGGAAATTGGCTGGATCAGAATAGGTTGCACACCCACAAACAATAAGAACAACAGATTTATTCCAGAAGAATAAGCTAATGCTGTATGGTATAACTCAGCATATATGAAACAAATAGATGTAGCCAGTGGTGGGCATCATCAGGTTCACACCAGTTTGCCAGAACCGGTAGCAGAAATTCTGGCTGGCCCCTCCCATCCAAGTTTTGAAATAAAGTAGTCCTAATTAGGGTGCAACAGGGCTTCCCCCCTGGCTATGCCCACAGTGTGGTAGTAAAATTTTTGGGAGCCCACCACTGGATGTAGCTTTTAATAAACCGTGTAGGACTTTATTGGCTGACTGAAACGTATCCCCACTGAAAAGGTTTATTATTTGGCTGGCACAGGGCCACCATCAGGGGGACCATCAGGACTCGCCTGGAGATGATGGGAGCCCGGCAGCAGCAGGAAACCACTGATGTACGCATGCACAAACAAACCACGCATGCGCAGGAAACCAAAGGGGCATGGCCAAAATGGGGGGGGGGGTTGCTTCCAGACCCGGAAATTTCTGATGCCAGCCTTGGGCTGGCACTTCCTCACTAGAAGTATGTTGAGAGATGTTAACAAATAACAAATGAAATAAGGCAATACAGCACTAAACCCATCCATTTCATGGACACTTACTGCCTAGATGACAGCTGAAATGTAGTAGTTTTCTACACACCTTTCTAGCTCTAACTATTAAACCAGAAGAGGCTAAGCTAAACCTATGGAGAGCAAAAGCAATACTCCTTGCTGAAAGGATGAATGCTGAGAAATGTCTCCCACCAGGACAAGATTCTGGTTGGACCATCTGGATGTCACTTAACAGACTTTGAAGCAAAATGAGAAGATAAAAGAATAATCAAATAAAATGCTAACCAATCACTCTGTACCTCTGTACCTGATGTATATAAATTGATACCATGAAGTCGCACTCCTACATCTGACGAAGTGGACTTGATCCACAAAAGCTAACATTAAAATACAGCTGTCTTTAAAGTGATACGTTTTTGTTTTGTTTACTCTCTGATATGCAAGTAAAATGGGACTACTTGAATACAGGACAAATTTTATGTGAATGTGGAGAAATTCAATCAATCCAGCATGCATGTGCATTCAATTTATGCCCTACCATGTGTGCAAAAGAAGATCTAGCAAATGGTTGAGGCAACACTATTAAAATAGCCCACTTCTGGTTAAAAATAGTCCAATTATTTTAATATTTTCATTTCTTTAGAATTTACTTGTATATCATCTTAACCTATAAAACCAAGGGTTAACCATTGGAAGTTCGTATAGGTTCCTAAGCCTGGCCCTACTAACATGCACCCACCCTTCGTGCACACGGCCGAACTGGGTCCGCAGGTCAACGAAGGATTGAGAAATGCACCAGTGGGGCAACAGCCCCACAAACGTGAAAAATGGGAAACAACTTCATTTCCCAACGTTCTTTGCACCGCGCCGCACCACAGCCAATCAGGCTGAGAGACGTGACCACAAAGCACATTGAGAAATGCGCCGCAGCCAATCAAAATTGAGCCACAGGGAAAAAACGCATCACAACCACAAATCACAAACCCATAACTACAAGCCCCAGAGTCCTGTGTGACATGAGCGCGCAGAACGCTGAGGAAGCTGGTGCCTGAAAAATTAAAAAAAACTCACCGCCTCACCGCCTCACCGCCACGCAAACACCAACTGCCCTTCTTTCCCACACCAACGGCGCCTGAAGGTCCCGACTGGAGTTTCCCCTTTAATATCAGTAGGTGGGGGGTTGCGATCCCCCTCTCCACTGGCTCCCCTAGGGTTGGGAGGTTTGTGGGGACAAAAGGGGTATGTCCCCCCAACACTTCTGGACCCAGGAGACCAGGGAAAGGGGTTCGATCCCCCCCCAAAAAAACTCTGTCTTTAAAGAGAAGAAACCAAGCGGTTTCTTCTCTTTAAAAATGGAGTTTTTTTAAGGAGGGGGAAAAAATCGATCCACTCTCCCTGGTCTCCTGGGTCCAGAAGGGTTGGGGGGGACATACCCCTTTCCCCCCCCCCAACCCTCCACAGACCCACGGGACCCAAGAGAGGAGATCGAATCCAACCCAACCCCCTGATATTAAAAGGGAAAATCCGATTGGAGTTTCTCCTTTAATATCAGTAAGTCGGGGGTGGCCATCCCCCTCTCCGCTGGCTCCCCTGGGGTTGGGAGGTTTGTGGGGACAAAAGGGATCTGTCCCCCAACCCTTCTGGACCCAGGAGACCAGGGAGAGGGGATCGAATCCACCCCCACCCCCCAAAAAACTCCGTCTTTAAAGAGAAGAAACCAAGCGGTTTCTTCTCTTTAAAAATGGAGGGGTTTTTTTAGGAGGGGAGGAAATCAAACCCCTCTCCCTGGTCTCCTGGGTCCAGAAGGGTTTTATATATATATATATATATATATATATATATATATATATATATATATATATATATATATATATATATATATATATATATATATATATATATATATATATATATATATATATATATATATATATATATATATATATATATATATATATATATATATATATATATATATATATATAAACACAATAAAAACATCCAAAAATACACAAAAACAAACAAAAACAACACCAAAAAACAATACAAAGTAAACAAAAACACAATCAAAAACAAAACAGTCAAAAAATACAAAACCAACCCACCCACCACCCACCCCCAATAAAGAAAACAAGCCAACTCACCACCACATGTCTTACCTGCACGACGACCGGAAATGAAATGAATAAAGAAAGAAAGAGACTACTTACCGGAAGAAGCTCCACCCAGAGGCCAGGAGAGAAAAAACAGTCAAAATACAAGAAAACCCCTACCAGCACCACCTGCTGGCCACAATAGTAAAAACAATTCAACAACACACAACAGCCCCAAACAAAAAGCCACAACAGTCAAAACAAATCTAAACAATAACACTAAATCACAATTTTACAGAAAAGTCACAATAATAACATGTCAAAAAATACACGAAAACACAATTTAACACAAATCACAAACATATGTCAATAATATAAAATAAAAAAATTATTAAAATCCTGTGCTGAGTTCTAACTCAAATAAAAACCCAAAACAACTAAACACATTTTAAAAACATTGAATGTAAAAAACATTTACTTTCACATTATTAAAATTATTACCTACGGTACAACTCTTTTTTAAAAAACCAAAAACTAAAACATTATTCAGTTACATAAAACAGCCAGCCAAGCAAAAAAAATCTGTATAAATAAACATTTTCAAAATTACAGACTAAGCAATTTTTAACAAACATTAACACAATTTAACCTTCCAACACAATTTAAAACAGCCCGGCAACGCCGGGCAACCTCTGCTAGTATATATATATATACTGTATATATATATACAGGCTGGCTTTTCTCCTAGGAGGAACAGTGGAGAATCTTTGACTCTGCAGTCAAACACTTACAAAGCCCTAAATATCTGTCTGTCTATCAGTCAGTTTTTATAGCAGAGTATTGCACAATTTGAAATTATAGACATATATATATATATATATATATATATATATATATATATATATATATATATATATATATATATATATATATATATATATATATATATATATATATATATATATATATATATATATATATATATATATATATATATATATATATATATATATATATATATATATATATATAATTTCAAATTGTGCAATACTCTGCTATAAAAACTGACTGATAGACAGACAGATATTTAGGGCTTTGTAAGTGTTTGACTGCAGAGTCAAAGATTCTCCACTGTTCCTCCTAGGAGAAAAGCCAGCCTGTATAGTCATGGACAGGCTGCACAATCCCAGGACACCCCCAGAAGAAGGGAAAGGTATACCTAGAAAACGGTGAAAAGAGTCACCATAACTCTGAATTGATAGTACTGAATTATTATTTTTATTAAGTCATTGTCAGCCCCTTGAACTCAGACCAGAAACATATTGGCAGCCAGTGCAAATCCTTCAGGACTAGTGTCATGTGGTTTTTGAAGGATGTTCCTAGTAGTAGTCTAGCATATTGCACTTGCTGCAGCATCTGTGTCATCTTCAATGACAGCCCCATGTAGAGCGCATATCAGCAATCTACCTGGGAAGTTACCTGGGAGGCATGGACTACCATAGCCAGGTTATCCCTATCCAGGAATGGTCATAATGAACCAGTCAAAGATGGCTTCAGGCACTCCTAGCCACCAAGCTCACATGAGCCCTTGATGACAAATATGAATACAGAAGTACCTCCACACACAACACTCCTGTTACTTCAGGAGGAGTGTGACTCCATCCAGAACAGATTTAATTAATTTATTTATTTATACATTTATAACCCGCCCTCCTGGTGGGGAACACCACTCAGCTCCTGATCCTAGAGACCATCAAATCGCAGGACTTATTGGGCTTCAGCTTCAGCAGTTTCCTTATACAAACACAGAATGCAAAATTCAGAGTTATACTGATGGAATCCTCCCCTCAACCACTGCCTCAGCCAACCATGTTACTTGAAAATCAACTCTGGAGGATTTCCTGCTCTTCCTAGCCAGTTTTGGAGATGCATATTCAGTAATAGAAGGATAGGAAAGACATTTGCTGTATCCCACCATTATGCAAGTAGACCTCCACTACAGGATCTTGCTTATCAGCCAAACTTCAGACACACAACCATTTCAGGCTGAGGTTCCACCCAGTTGTACTATGCCTCCCCAATCCATTGGGGGGGGGGGTGTCCACAGTCATTCTGTGAATGTTGAGTCCACGTCTAGATGCACAAAACATACATATACTTTTAGCTACATGGATATATAGCTTTCTGGTTCTTAAAATATAGGTTAAATCGTAAAACATAATGTAAATTTTTTTAAAAAAAATTGGACAGCTAGAGAAGTAAAACCAGCTGCAGTCTAGAATTAAAAAAAAAGTTAACTCTTTTTAAAACCTAAAATGAAACTTAGAGTTTGTCCAGACTTCCCCTTGTGGTGAAGTCTGGGATCACTGATTTTGTGGTTGCTTGGGGGATGGGAGAGGGGCTAAATCATGTTTAACCCACTTTCCCTGTCCAAACAACACAAGCAATCTTGGCTCATATGATTAAGTGGCTGACAAACCACTTTACCATTAGGGCAAATGAAGCACTTTCCCAGCTCTTCTGCAGAGGGACAGGGAAAGCATAATTATTTCCCCATACTTCTAGCTAATCATTGTAGTGCTAGATTGGTTTAAAAAAACTTAATTTGTCCTGTATTGTTGATCAAATTTGTGACTGTGAGCAGTTTCCTATTCAATGCTATAAGGAAAAATAGAGCGGGGGGGGGGAGGGGGATTTAAAGCCCTCCTAACCAATTCAGAGATACAACAATTAGCTAGGAGTGGGAAGAAATAATTATACTTTCCTGCCCCTCTGCAGAGGAGCTGGGGAAATGTTTAATGAAAATAGCTGATATGCTGAAGGGGCTCGTTATATAGGAATCATACCGGATTTTGAAAAGTTTGGGAGACTGATGGCTGGGAGATTACGAACGCACTTTATATACCAGGAACCTTTCCAAAATCTTGTGCAACTCCTTTAGAAGAAGAAACAGGAGGGTAAGGAAGGCCTAATATTTTTTACCCCAAAAGTAACTTTTCCGAACTCTGAATTACACACCAGCATTGCTCAGGTAAAAACAGATACTCAAGCTGACAAAATGGAGTCCCTTCTGCCTTTGCAGAAGAGAATTCAGATGGAGGCATCAGCTACTGTGCTTGCAAAATTATAGTAGGCAACCCCATATGAAGAAGATCTGGCAAGATCAATAGAAAACGGGAGGTCACTAATATCAACACGAAATGTAGTTTGTCTTTTTACTTCCTTCCTCCATATACCAAAAAAACCTTACTGAGCCTGCAGGAAATTGAGAGGGGACTTCTCTCCATTCTCTCTCTTTCCCTCCATCAATTGTCTTGCTCTCATCTAGGTTCAGAATCTGTAAAAACAAGCCAAACCAAACAACAGAAGAAGCAAGGGCCATTTTAATTTTAGCCACACACGGCTGTCTCTGAATTCTTTAAATGCACTCCTCTTTAAATCCTTCCGTTCACTATCTGAAGTGCTGCAGGCAGACTCCAGGCCCTTGCCAAGACTAATCTCTCTCTGGCCTTGTCAGAGAGACTAAACAGGAGGGATCAAATGGCTGGTAGCGGAACCAAACTCCATTCTTAGATGAGAGCCCCAAGCCAGGCTGGTTTCAAGTGATAAGTTATTATGTCTCACTTTTTGGGACCTCTTCTTCTTGAGTTCTGAGGCACATGCGCTCCCCTACTACAGACAGTCTCTCTCACACACAAACAACACATGCATGCACACACATGCAAACAAACACACAGCACCTTCATTTTGCAGTAATGTCACTGGATAAACTATACCAGGGATTCCCAACCTGCGGCCCATGGGTCATATCTAGCCCATGGCACCATTTCATGTGGGGGCCCCACCGCCTCCACCACACCCAGAACTGCCATGTGGTGGAGGAAGGGCAAAATGGCCGTCTGCCCCCCCCCCGAAGCTGTCTGAGGGAGTGTGACCCTGGCCCCCAGCTTTAAAAGGTTGAGAACTCCTGTACTATACTAAGACACACATGTTCAGGGGGCAATCAGTTCTCTACTCTGGCGATTTCTCAGCTGCCTTGAACCTACACATTATGAACTTTACCAGTAGAACTTGAGAAATCCGAATATCCTCCAGCTAAAGCACTTGACAATCAAACCTTCCTAGACTGCTTCTCATCCTAGGTTTTAGAAGGCAATGTCTGGCCTTTCCAGGGTTTTGCTGCCATCATGTGGGCAATGTCCACATTGTACTCTTCCTGTCTTGCCAAGGTTGTACCTTGTCTTCCATACAGAAGTACACGTGCATGTATGTATGTGTTTGCCAATTAAAAACAATTAGGCAGCTAGCTACCCTTCACATCTACCTAAGTAGTTCACTCAACAGTTATGTCCTAAAATCCTGCCACTCTGGGTTGTATATTGGGGGCAAGGGAAAATGTTATTACCTGCCGTGAAGTCACCTCTAACTTATGGCGGTCCTATGAATGAATGGGCTATTTCCAAAATGTTCTGTCCTCAGCAGCCCTCCTCAGCTCTTGTAAACTCAAGCCTTATGATCTCTTTATAGATAGTTTCATCTCATATTTGGTCTTCCTCTTTCCAAGTTGCCCTCAACTTTTCTTAACATTATTGTCTTTTCCAGAGAATCTTGACTTCTCAAGATGTGCCCAAAGGAAGACAGCATCAGTTGTCATTTGTTTAGTGTGGGTTAAAGTTTAAACTGACACAACTTTAAAGTTTAAAGTAACATAAATAGGTCTTCCTCTTTCCAAGTTGCCCTCAACTTTTCTTAACATTATTGTCTTTTCCAGAGAATCTTGACTTCTCAAGATGTGCCCAAAGGAAGACAGCATCAGTTGTCATTTGTTTAGTGTGGGTTAAAGTTTAAATTGACATAACTTTAAAGTAACTCCCCACATTCTGGGAGTAAGCAGCTTCTCTCTCTTGTCCCCATGCTGCAAGCAACAATGTTTAAACATAAAGATGGAAATTAGAGCAGTAACCCTTCCCCATTACATCCCCAGTGGAGGAAGACATTCCTCAAGAGAACCAAGAGGAAAAAATGAGTGTTGCATTTTCCTTACAACTTCTAACAAAAAGTTGTCCCACATCCTTGAGACTGTCAGGTTCATTCTTAAAGGTGCCAGATGACTCTGTTGTTTTGCTGCAGCAGACAAACATGGCTACCTCTGGGCAAACTGCATATAAAAATAAATTCATGCTTACTTATGGCTTTCTCCTCTCATGCATGCAAATCAGCCATCTATGAAACAATTTCTGGAATCTGAACTGGCAAAACCTGGAAAAAAGTCAATTTTTGTCAAGATACCTGTTTTCACAGCTGCATCCTGTTTTAGTCCATTCAAGGTGCATTACAGGGACAGTCAAGGGACAGTCTAAAGCAGTGGTTCCCAATGTGGGGCCGATGCCACACAGGGGGAGTTCAATTCCCAGAAGCCTAAGTCAGTACATTGGCTGATCGATCAGTGCTTTGTGGAATTGACTTAGGCTTCCGGGAATGGAAGTCCAAAAACCAAAGGTTAGGAAACAATGGTCGAAAGTCTAAGCCAGGACATCTAAGCAAGGATCATGCAGTTTGCACAGGGAGCATTCAAACAGAAGGACAGGGAAATAGCTTGCATTTCAAATGGTTTGTGGCATGGTCCAGTGTGAGCTACTTTTCAGCAATCACACAATGTACAATAGGACTTGGGAAAGACCCCATTCTGGGCAATGGCAGGCCAAGGCTTCTCTATTTTGATGCTGTGCTGGATTGATTCAGGCACAGATAGATGGGTTGCTTTAAGGGCAATTGCTCCCAGAAAAGTGACCAATTCCAGTGTGATCAGAAACAGATCCTTCCCCATTGTCTGATCACATTCAAAGTCAAAAGACAATCCACAGTTCAGCCATATCAGGGTCTAACCAAAGAACAGATGAATCAGGCATGAACAATTCATAGTCTTGGTTCACAAGGTTCAAGCACAAAGAGGGTCCATTACAGCAGTCTTATTGCATAGGTATACCTGTAGAAGGCAAATAGTTTAACTCATAGTGACTTCTTGCTGCTAATGAAGGAATCCCTCCTTGGATCTTCAGGCATATACCAATTCACTGAACTAGTGTGTGCCTAATAATCTAAATGTTGATTCATTATAAGTCTAACAATGAGAGCAGAAGGAAATGGAGGTCAGAGAGTCAAAAAAAGATGAGCAAACTTTCCTGACATCTACTCCCCAATCTCCCTTCTGGTCACTTAGGAGAGGACATCAGGCCAATAGTCATTATTGGCTGCAACTCGTATCCGAGTACTGTATACATTTTTTTCCTAGTTGCAGGAAAAATGCCACTGGCATGAATTTGTTTAAGGTGGGTCCCAGCTTGCCATGAAGTGACCCACACACACTATGATCTCGGAGCCATCTCCTGTGGCACATATGAAATGAGACATGCAGGATGTGGCACCAAGACTGCAATGGACTGTCACAGCCTTGAAGATATGGACATGGTGCACCTTCACAGCCAGTTCATCTGGCATTGTCTCTTCCACCTTCATGACCATTGGGAATCAGAATAGTGAAGTGGTTCCTCCTCTGCTCATTTTGCCGTTGGGCCCAGTATGATGGTTCTCCTTCGTATAGTTTGTGAATCCACACTCATGGGGTTATGCGCCTGCGCAGAACGGCCGATCGGAGGCTTGAAAAGCTATTGGTCAAAAGTTTTGGCGGTAAGACCGCCCACCGTACCGCCCACCCTGAGGCGCCCGCGCGCCATTTTACCTCAGTTCTCTTCTTTCCGCCGTAGCAGCAGGACGATCGTTGAGAGCTTCCTCAATTTTTTCGCCCTTCTGAGGGAAAGTCTTTTTGGCAAATCTTAACAATTTTTCTCGGTGATCTTGTCCTCCGGGCAGGATCGCCACCCCGGCTCTGTCTCTTCTCTTGAGTGGATTCAGTAGCCAATTTTTCGCATCGATCACCGTCTCCCCCCTCAAGGGGGTGGCGGCTGGTCGGCCCTTCGGGGTACTCGTCTCCAGAAACTTCCACTGGAAGAATTTTTTTCCGCGGTTGATGGCTGCAGCGTTTAAACAGTGCACGGCTTGCCTTAAGAAGTTTCCGGCTTCCGACGGACACAGCCTGTGCCTTTTTTGTTTGGGAGAGTCGCATCAGAGCCAGTCTTGCCCGCATTGCAAAAAGTTTACGCGCCTCGCGGTGCAGAACCGAAGCAATCGCCTCAAGGCTCACCTGATGGAGCTCGCTCTGGCTCCCGCCGCGTCCGCCTCCACGGCCGCCGCTGCCGCTCAACCACCGCCGGCCTCTTCCTCCGTGCTTCCGATGAGGAAGAAGAAGAAGAAGGACAAGAACGGTGAGAAGAAGCGCAAGCGTGGGTCGGAGAAGAGACGGTCGCTTCCCCCCACTCCGCGCACACCCGCCTCTCCCGGGCCTTCGCCGCCGTTCTCGACTGCCCGATGTCCTTCTCCGGGATCCTCCATCTGGGGAGGACGGTCGTCTTCCGGGTCACCTGAGAAAGGACGCAGGGCTGGGGCTCCAGCTCGCCCACCTCAGGTGCTCTCCTCTCCTCCTCGGGGCAGAAATTCCTCGCCGAGGCAGGCCTCCGTCTCTCCACGGCCCAGGACGCCGACGGACGAGGCGGTCGTCACCGTTCCGACGACCGTTTCGCCAACACCGACGCCGGCCACCGTTTCAGCTCCCACCGTTTCGTGGGCCACCATCCCGCCGGCCACCGGAGCTCCACCGCCAGCGGACTCGGACGCGTCTCAGATGGCCCTCGTCCGAGAGATGTTCCAGGTCATGGCGTCGTTTGCGACCAGGTTCCAGACCTCCACGCCTGCGGCCTCTGCGGCTCCGGTTCCGACCACCGCAAGCCCCGGGCATCCCGGCTCTGCCGCGGCCCCACCGACCTCCCGTGGGTCGAGTGCCCGCTCCGCCGGCCCACCCAACCCGTCATGGTGTGGTCCGGACGTTGATGCGGTGGACGCCCATCCCGCCGGCCCGCCCAGGCCGTACTGGCGCGGTCCGGACGTGGACGAAAGACTGCCTCCCTCGTCCTCCGATGAGTCCAGCTCGTCGTCGGAGGAGGACGAGGGAGACGTCGACGCCGAGCGCACGCCGGAACAGGCCATCGGCTCAGTGGACCCACCGCGTGGTGAGGACCAGCGCTCACTGACCGCCATGCTCACGAGGCTCGGCACCGCCCTCAACCTGAAGGTCGACCAACCGCCGTTGGAGGGTGAGGATCAGATGACCGCGAAGCTCGACAGGCGTGCTGTGCGGCCGGTCCACATAACCATGCTCCCCTCCATGATGACCACGGCGAGGGCGACGTGGAAGAAACCTTTGGCGGCACACTCCGTTTCGTCCAGGCTCGACAGCATGTACCGGGTCCTGGACGAGAACGTCGAGTTCTTGCAGGCGCACCCCCTGCCGAATTCCCTGGTGGTCAAGGCCTTCCAGCATAGGACGGCCACCAGCGGATTCCCGGTCCCGTCGACGCCGGAGGGAAAGAAACTGGACGCGGTGGGGCGTAAGTTTTACGCCACCGGCTCCCTATTCTTTCGGGCCGCAAACTATTCGGCCGCCATGGGCCTGTACCAATCTCACCTCTGGGAGCAGGTGAAGGTTGAGACGGCTAAACTGCCCGCCGATGCCCAGAAGAGGATTGACGCGCTGGCCACCGAGGGGGACTTCGTCGCCGAGCAGCTGATGCGCACTGCCCGGCATATCAACGATTATGCGGCAAAAGACATGGCCTCCGCAATCTACCTCCGTCGCCATGCTTGGCTCAGGGACACCTCCCTCGATGACGCTATGAAAAAGCTCATCGAGGAGTTTCCCTTCGACGGGCAGGGCCTCTTCGGTCAGGACACCGATAAGGTCCTGAATGAGATGCGCCAGACCAGTTCCACGGCGAAGTTCCTGGGGCTCACCACGCCGGCAACTTCCACCAGGCCGAGGTTCCAGCCCTTCACACGGCGGTTCCAGGGCAACCCACAGCAGCAGGGACCGACGGAGCAGCCTAGATCCAGCTCCTATAAACAGCGGCGACAACACAAACCCCGCTACCGGCCCTACGGACAGGACAAGCGTTCGACCGCGAGGCCCAAGCCCCGCGTTTGAAGCTGCGACGGCCGAGTCTCTCTCGCTCCACATCCCGTACCTCCCCCTCCGGAACTTCCTCCAGGCATGGTCGGGCATCACGAATGACCAGTGGGTCTTAAAGATCTTGTCCTCTGGCTACGCCATCGAGTTCGTGCGGGTGCCTCGAGTAGGAAAACATCGTCTCACCACCTCGTCCCCCCATTTGGAGGAAGAAATATCAACCCTTCTCTCCAAGGGAGCCATCGAGCGGGTAGCACCGTCCGACTGGGACAACGGCTTCTACTCGAGGTACTTCGTGGTCCAGAAGAAGGACGGAGGCCTTCGCCCTATCCTGGACCTACGCCGCCTGAACAAATGCATCCACACCAGGAAGTTCCGGATGGTGACCCTACAGACCGTCCTCCCCCTCATCAACAAAGGGGACTGGTTCACAGTCATAGACCTCAAGGATGCCTACTTCCACGTCTCCATCCTCGAGGAACACAGACGGTTTCTCCGCTTCCGTATCGACCATTCCGTGTACCAGTACCGATGCCTACCGTTCGGTCTGGCCACGGCACCGCGGGTCTTCACCAAATGCATGGCTCCGGTGGCTGCATTCCTCCGCCAACGGGGCATCAGGGTCTTCCCGTACATCGACGATTGGTTGATCGTCTCCCCCACCAAACCGTCGGCCGTTCGGGACACACAATACACGGTTCACCTCATGGAGAGTCTCGGCCTCAGGATCAACTTCACCAAGTCGAAGTTGACTCCCTCCCAGCGCGTCGAGTACATTGGAGCGGTACTCGACTCGCTTACTACGAGAGCCTACGCCCCCCAGAAACGCTTACGGGACATTGCGCAGGGGGTGAGCGAACTGCGCACGAAACCGTGCATCCGGGCGAAGAAGGCTCAGAGACTTCTAGGCCTGATGGCCTCAACGACGGCAGTGATCCCCCATGCCAAGTTGAAATTCAGGTCCCTGCAATCGTGGCTCCTGCACGAGTTCGACGCACTTCGGGAGAGCCAATCCAAACGGTTGACCCCATCTCCAGAACTGAGGGACCAACTGCTGTGGTGGTCTACACCACTCAACGTGGCCATGGGGAAGAGTTTCTACCCCCCGCAACCCTCGTTGCAGATACTGACCGACGCGAGCAACCTCGGCTGGGGCGCTGCTTGCGGGACTCTCACGGTCAACGACACCTGGACACCGCACGAAACGGTGTACCACATAAATTACTTGGAACTGCTGGCCATTTGGAAGGCTCTACGTTCCTTCGAGACTCTGCTCACCGGCAAGGCGGTTCAGGTGGCCTCGGACAATACCACGGCGGTGGCGTACCTCAACAAGCAGGGAGGAACACGGTCCACCACCCTCCTGTACCTTGCAGTACAGTTGTGGGAATGGTGTCTGGAGAGGCACATTTTCCCAATTGGAGTGCACATTCAGGGCACGCTGAATGTTTTGGCAGATCACCTGAGCCGTCTCACCTCCACGACCCACGAATGGGAGCTGGACGACGGAGTGTTCCAGGCCCTGTGCGAGGTCTGGGGGACGCCGAGCATCGACCTCTTTGCATCGGAGTCCAACAGGAAACTCAGCAGGTACTGCTCCAGAGCAGGCATCGGACTGAACTCCGAGGGCGATGCCTTCATGAAACGGTGGGATCAGGACTATCTCTATGCCTTTCCTCCGTTTCCTCTGGTCCAGAAGGTACTCACCAGGATGCACCAACCCAGAGCCAATGCAATTCTGGTGGCACCGGCGTGGCCGCGCCAACCCTGGTTTCCGCTACTGTTGCGCATGTCGTCGCAGTATCGCACACTGCCGGAATCACCGACACTCCTCCAAATGGAGCAGGGCCAGCTGCACCATTCGGACCTGCCCAGCCTCCACCTCACCGCGTGGAGGATAACCCCAGACTGGCCAGGATCCTTGAACTAGCGCGGCGCCCTTCCACAAGGAAGTCCTACGCTTCCAAATACAGGCGTTTTTGTGCTTTCCTGGCCGCCCGGCAAACACCCCCCACGCAGGTGGGACTGCAGGACATTTTAACCTACCTCCTCCAGCTGGCGGAGTCCGGCCTCAGCATCACCTCCATCCGAGTGCATCTCGCAGCAGTGGTAGCGCACTCTCCTGCTGGCTCGCCCGCTTCCGGGGCCTTCCGCGACCAAACGGTAAAGCGCTTCCTCAAGGGACTAAAGAACGCTTTTCCGCCGGCCCGGACACCGACGGCTCAATGGTCACTGTCCACCGTTCTTAACGCGCTCACCAGGACCCCCTTCGAGCCCATGGCTACCGCCGATGTTCGTCTCCTCACATGGAAGACGGCATTCCTGGTGGCCATCACGTCTGCACGACGAGCTGGTGAGCTGGTTGCCCTGCGAGCAGACGCACCTTTTCTCCAGTTCTTCAACGACCGCGTCGTCCTCCAAGCGGACATCACCTTCCTACCCAAGGTGGTCTCCAAGTTTCACATGGCACAAACTATCTCCTTGCCAACCTTCTTCCAGAACCCCACTAACGCCCAAGAAAGGACTTGGCACACGCTGGATGTGAAACGAGCTTTATTGTTTTACACCAGCAGGACTAGAGAGTTCAGGAAGTCACAACGCCTCTTTGTGGCTTATGGGGGAAAGTCCAAGGGTGAACCCATCTCTGCTCAAAGGTTCTCCAAATGGATCACCTCTACCATCTACCTGGCCTACGAGTCAGCTTCACTGCCACCTCCACCGCATGTCAGGGCGCATTCCACCAGGGCGGTTGCCACATCCACTGCCTTTCTGGAGGGCACACCGCTTGAGGACATATGTAAGGCTGCCACCTGGTCCAGACCTTCCACATTTGTCCAGCACTACAGGGTGGACACCAGAGCCACTGCGGACGCCAGGCTTGGCCGTGTCGTCCTCACCAGGGGGCTCCGGACTCAACGCCCCTGACGGGTCCACCTACGGGTTCTTCAGCTCATCGTGGGATCATCTCATCCGACTGCCCACCGACCAAGTAAGTGTGAGCTTGCTAATCTCCCATGAGTGTGGATTCACAAACTATACGAAGGAGAAAGTTCGGTTTCACTTACCAGTGATAACTTTCGTTCTTCGAGTATATAGTTTGTGAATACACACTACCCACCCTGCCTCCCCTCTTGAGCTGCACGGATGAGATCAGTTGGTTTATCCTGTGCTTGGCTTAAGTATGGAACTGAGGTAAAATGGCGCGCGGGCGCCTCAGGGTGGGCGGTACGGTGGGCGGTCTTACCGCCAAAACTTTTGACCAATAGCTTTTCAAGCCTCCGATCGGCCGTTCTGCGCAGGCGCATAACCCCATGAGTGTGTATTCACAAACTATATACTCGAAGAACGAAAGTTATCACTGGTAAGTGAAACCGAACTTTTCCAGTGGTATTTCCTCCACTGAGGGGACCATCACCCCACCTAAAGGGGCTAATTTGCCTGTAGGCATTGGCCCCTTTGGGGACTTTTTTTGCTTCCCATTCGCCCAAATTTTATAATATTTCCTGTTGAAGAAGTGTTCTGAAGAACCTACAAGCTTGTATTTCCCCCCTAACATTTAAGTTATCAAATATAACCAGCCCAGAATTTCATTTCCCCTTATGAATTGGTAGCTATGTTTATCTGTCACCCTCCCCGGGATTTATACAGTTAAACATACACCAAGGGCATTATAAGTACTCTACTATCTGAAAATTAACAATGACACAAAAGTTAGCAATAAGAATAAGACAATATATATGCCCAAATTCAGGGTAGACATCTTAGCACATACTTTGGTGGGTGACTAGAGTGTAGTGACAATTATGTATCTTATAATAGTCCTCCTTTATCTTACCTGCACACATAGGAGTCTTCATATTTGCTTCCATTTAGAGTCATTGATTGTGATCCCAAGGTCTCATTCGTAATTTTTTTAGAGCCAAATCCCTGCAAATGGCCAGCTGGATTTTAGCCTTCCAAGATGGCAATGGAGGCTGCTGAACAGTGTGAGGACTGGCTGTGATAGATGTGGAGCCACTCTGTTAACATGGGACTGGAAATCTTCTCCCCAATGGCACTGTGAAGAAGAAGACCAAACCATGGACCACATTATATTTGGAGGCACTTTGAAGGACTTGCCTAGTGCCACAGATGAAGCCCTTCAATGGCTTTCAAACCTAGATGTGGAATTCTAGCTAGGAAATGGAAATGGACAATTTTTACTTACAGTATATATCAACATTAATGCATACAATCATCATATGATAAATAAAATTTAGAGCCAAATGAATTATTATAGAATTTCAATAAAAATTGGATAAATTTTAGATGCTACTCCCTGGTTTTGATCTGATAACTTTTTGACCAGCTCCTCTAAGGGAGTTATACATTGAACTTTTATCAATGCATTAAAGTGCCCTATTCCTTTAAATCTGCAGAAGATCAAGACAACATTGTCTTCAATTTGTAACATTTCCATGATTCCATTACTTGCATGTTTCTAGTATCAAATAAGTAAATAAATTTGTGGGAGGAAATAGAACAGCTGTACAATGCTTTTTAACTGGAAGCAGTAGATATCACTCCAAAAGACCCATAGACTACCAATAAATTTCTTTGGAGACAGGCTTTTTATTTCAGAAATATTTTTATACACTCTATCTCCCTTTCGAATGGGTCAAACTTTGATTACACTAGTGTAGTAGGGTGTGTTTGGCTCCTGGGCAGTAAGTTTACAGATATGTTCCCTCAAGAAGTAAAAGCCCTTTGTCATAGGATATGATTTTTGTCATCTAACTGTAAAAAATACTTAATTGTGACAAAGACTTCCTAAAAATATGTAGTAAATTTTATTTTTGTGATTAGTCATCTATATAAATAAAATGGAAAGGTACGCCCGTGTGTCCCGAATGCATTTCCACACCTTTGGACAGAGCCCCCTGAAAGCTTGCACACACCTACCTTTGGCGTCACAGATTGCATAGCCGGAGTCTGGGGGCCGTGGGTGGAGCGTGAGCCCCACAAAAAAGCAAAAAAGCTACAGGCCCCTGTGCCATGCCCCAGCCAAACATAAAGGCCAGAACGAGCACAGGAGGGGTGAGGCAGATGCCACGCGCTTGGAGAGCAAGAGAAGGCAGTTGCCAGGCATGTGCACACCTGGCTGCACTCCGCCCCTCCAGCGGTGACCAAGGAAACATGACATGTGTGTGTGTGTGTGTGTGTGTGTGTGTGTGTGTGTGTGTGTGTGTATTAGTGTGCATAAAAGCAAAGAGGGCAGGGGGTGGTTAATGTGGGGGAGGCCAGTCAAACACACCCCTAAACACACACACCGGCGAAGCCAGGCGCCCATGCTAGTTGGAATATAAACATGAATTTAGTTTGCAGATCTGATTGCTAAAGTGTTTCATTGTGAGAAGGAAAAGAGATTAATTATAAGGAACTTGCGTTTCCTTTAACATCGAGTTTAACCCAGCAGTTGGTTTGTAGGTTCCTTCACTTCAAGTCACTAAAGATTGCAGAGAGCTGTCATAATGCAGCACTTTCCATTAAAAGAGACTGTTAATGACATTGCTGGAACAGCCCAGTGGCTGTGGATTTGGGTCTGCGGCAACGAAAGGTCATAAATCAGTTAACCTCATCAAGTAAATTGTTAAAACAAAGAATAGAGTCCATCTAGAATAGGAATAGATGCCATACTTTTGAGATGAGGAGGGTAAAATAATCTTTTTATGGAGACAGTAGCATGATGTGAGGGGTTTGTAGGGGAATGAAATTATTATCAGATAGTGATTAAAACGCTGAAGTTGAAGACTGGAAGTTTGGAGTTCGATACCCAAGTACTGCACGATGGAGTGAGCACCCGTCTCTGTTCCAGCTCCTGCCAACCTAGCAGTTTGAAAGCAAGAAGTTGCAAGTAGGTAAATAGGTACAACTCTGGTGGGAAGGTAAACAGCATTCAGTAGTATACACATGCCTGCCACATGGCCACAGAAATGTCTACAGACGCAGACAGCTCTTTGGTTGTAAACAGAGATGAGGACTGAGCCCTAGAATTGGATACAAATGGCTTTCAAGCAAGGGCAACCTTTACCTTAGGTGTAAAAATAGAAAAGGTGGAGAAGTCTGAGAAGCAGTGTCTTTGATAATAGGGACAGAAACAAACAAAGACACCATTGGTAGATAAGAACTACAGCATGTTCCTCTGCGTAGCACAGAATCTGAAAATATGATGACTGCTAAAAATGCTAGCTTTGGGGCAGTAAGCATGCAACTACTTTCAGAGAGCAATTTTTGTTTGATTGGTAACTTCGTCTTGCAAATATTTTATGAAGAAAAGCATGTCACTATAATTGACAGCTTTCTACAGCTTACATGTCTTCTGATAAAAAAAATCTTCTCTGATCTTCTTCTCCTGTTTCAGTAATCATGATGACACTACCTTTCTCTCTATGACATTTCTTAGGGAGATGATCCATCACAGTTGGAGTAATGCTCTCCGGAGCCCACTCTGAAGGGATGCTAGCTCAGAAATTGTTGGTGGGTTTTCACCCATACACTAATTTCTCCTGAGGTAATTCCTCGAAGTAGTGAGGAAAACAAAGGTGACGCCACCACCTAACTACCTCTTGTATTAATACTTGTATTAATACTCTTGTATTAAGAGAACACTGAACTACAAAAAATGAGGCAAAAAATGAGGCGGATCTAGAGGAGAAACAACGAGATGAATAGAGTAGAAGACAAGAATATCATCTAGTTTTCAGCATTAGGGATTTTTCTCTCAACTCTGCTCAGCAAAACCTGGTAGTTTGGGTGAAAAGTGAAAGTAAAGTATGGCTATTTTATTTTTTCTTTTATTTGTGATTCAACTACCACCCACTTTAAAGCCAGAGAGTGGATAAAACCCTGAAAAGTCTTCAGAAAATGGCTTTATTTCATAGGTTTATTTTTTTTGCTGAACTGTGGGGGTATGGTTCAACTGGATCAGTAGTGCAGGGGTCATGCTGCCATGCAGAAGGCAGATGAAAGGCCACTGCATTATATTCTCAGGACAGTCTTCACGGCTAATCGCCATGATGATTGCCAATATACAGATTCGGATACAGCAGCAGCAGAAGAAGAAGGTGGTATGTATGGCCCTGCAGTTGTTTATTATTATTATTATTATTATTATTATTATTATTATTATTATTATTATTATTATTATTATTATTATTATTATTATTATTATTATTATTATTATTATTATTATTATTATTATTATTATTATTATTATTATTATTATTATTATTATTATTATTATTATTATTATGTGTCAGAAATTATTCTGGGTTGAAAGGATTTTTTTCTGGAGAAACTTTGTTCCCAATGATGGAACTTGTAGTACAATAATATCTGAAGGGCCACAGGCTCCCCACATTTCTACACTTATTAATGACTAATACTAATACAGTAGAACCCCATACAATGGGGAAAAAGTCTGTTCCACGAGGTTCTTCGTTGTACGTTTTTTTTCGTTATGTGGGGTTCCATGTGCTTGGTGGGGGGGGGGCTTATGAAGGAAGCTTCCCCAGCTGCCCTGACTGGTGCTGGACGAGCCCATGGTGGCCATTTTTACTTGAGAAGGGCCAGGGGGAGTGCCTAGAAGCTGCCCTGGCCACTGCTGGGTTCCTGCCCAGTGCCGGTCAGGGCAGTTCACCCTCCGCCAGCTGCTTTGACTTTGGAAGGGCTGGGAGGAACCCAGCGCCACCCAGGGCAGCTTCTAGGCGCTCTCCCCAGCCATTCCAAACTCAAAGCGGCCACCGTGGGCTCGCCAAGTGTCAGCCACTTTGACTTCAGAAGGGCCAGGGGGAACCCAGCACCAGCCAGGGCAGCTTCTAGGTGCCCCCCCCCGGGCCCTTCCAAACTCAAAGTGGCCACCGTGGGCTCGCTCTCCACCAGCTGTTTTGAGTTCGGAATGGCCAGGGAGAGTGCCTAGAAGCTGCCCTGTCTGGCACTGGGTTCCTCCCAGCTCTCCTGTAGTCAAAGCAGCCAGCAGAGGGTGAGCCAGGTTCCCCCTGGCCCTTCCCAAGTCAAACCAGCCACCGTGGGCTCAGCCTCTGCTGGTTTAGCGTATGAGAAACAAGACACAGGAACAGCCGTAGTACTGGCTTAACACATCTTTATTGCATGGTGGTCTGGGGGAACATGCGGTAATGGTGGACGAACAGCTCAATATATACGGTGGTTATACATTTGAATGTGGCTCCACGATAGCCCATTGGCTACTGCCGGCGTGACGTCATTCCAGGTCACGCCCTTCTTGTCCAGGTGAGGTAGTGGTGGGAATCTTCCCGCGCTGTAGTTCTTTGGGGATTGGAACCTTGTGAGCTGGGCGCTCGCTATTGCCACCAGGTGGACATTAGCTCGCGACCTAATTACACGGAATACATTGATACAGTTGGTGGTTGTTTTAATGCATAGAACTAAGAACACAACAGCTGGTCAGGCAGCTTCTAGGACCTCCCCCCAGTCCTTCCAAAGTCAAACCGGCCGGCGATGTGCGAGCCCACCTACCTCCTCTGAAAGCCCCATGTTGTGGCATCTGATCCTGGCTTGCTTCCAGAGGAGGTAGCTGAGTGGGTCAGCTGCCTCTTCCGAAAGCAAGCCAGGGATCAGATACCCCGACCAGGTTGCTTTTTGGGGAGGCAGCCGACCCGCTCAGCTACCTACTGCTCCATTGCATCATACGAAAAAATTGTACAACAAAGAGTATTTTGGAACAAATGGATTTTTGTTGTACGATGCATCCACTTGTTCCAAAATCCTCTTTGTTGTACCATTTTTTCATTGTACGATGCATTCGTTATATGGGTTTCACTGTAGTAGAAATATAAAGTCACCTAACACTTCTTTGGCTACATAAGGAAAATTGCTCACCATGTGTGTGTATCAGTGAGTGTGAGTGTGTGTATGTGTAAGAGAGAGAGGGAGAGAAGATTGTACAAACTTTGTGTAGCATTAGGGATAATGCAAGTGCGGCGCCAAAATGGCCGCCGCGCTCTTTGCAGCCCCCCCCCCCCCCACTGGACGAAGACATCCGGGTAGTTAGGGGGCATGGCCAGCACCCTTATATAAGGGGCGGCCACGAGGCAGCCGAGCTGCCATTTTGCGAAGCGACAGAGCGGAGAAGTTTTTCCCTCTTGCCTCCGTCGCTCTTGCCTTGCTTAGGGAAGCCTCTGGCTGCTGATTTTCTTGACTTTTCAGCTTCCCATCGTTTAGCTGCTATGCCCTTGAAGAAGAAGGCGACTGCGAACGCGGCTCGTTCTGCGCGGAGGCGCCAGCTGGGTCGGAGGACCGCTGCTGCGCCTCCCCAGCAGCCTCCTTTGCCTGAGCCCACCCGGACCGGTGGGATGGGGTTTATTACCCCTTGGCCCGAGGCGGGGGGTCTGTGTACCGGCCCAGCTGGGGCCGCGGCCCCTGGCCCGCAAGCAGTGGCCACTGCCTCTGGCATGGCCCATTCTGCGGGGCCTTCTTCCATGGGTCCGCAGCTTCCTGCGGGAGGTTTCAGCCGTGGGGGGTGGCTGGGTTCCCTCCCCTGGCAGGGTACCCCCCCGGCCCTGCAGGGGCCGGGCCTGGGGTCGTGGCCGTATATGGCCCCCGGGGTCCAGGGACCTGGACCGGCGCCTGCAGTCAGTGGGCCGGCTGGCCCTTTGCCCCCACTTGGTTTAGGGGGCTACGTTAGTGTTGAGGCCCTTCTGGCCCGCGTTGCGGCCCTCGAGGCATCCCTCGCGAGGGTTAACCACCCGGGGGTGCCTTTTGGGGTGCAGGTTGATCCATTGTCTGCCGGTCAGCGGCAGGCGGCAGGACGGGTCAAGCTGCTCGAGGCGCGTGGGCCGGCTTCGGCCACTGCCTCGCAGCTCCCCACTCAACAGGCTGATGCTGGTCAGGCCCCATCGACGAGCTCAATTGCGGTCGTGAGCTCCGACGCCCCCAGCGGGCCGGAACCCCCGGTGGGGGCGGCCCGCGGGGGTGCTGCATGTGAGTATGCGGTTCAATCTAGTGCACCCACACACCTACCCACGTTGGGGGGGGGCATTCCAGTGGCCGTGGCCTCGCATGGGTGGCGCGACGGTTCAGGCGCCGACGTCCCACCCGGCGACTTCACCGCTCACCCAGGGCCCAGTTTTGGGTGGTACCTCTTATTCAGTTGGGAATGTGTTAGGGGTGGCCGGGTTGGTCCAGGCTCCTTTTCAGATCCCCGTGGTTCCCACTGTGCCGGTGTCAGCATTGCCGACAGCGGGGTATTCCTTGCCCCTGGGGGACCATTTGGCCCAGGCCACCAAAGAGAAGATCTGGCGTGGGGAGTATGTCGACATCTTCTCCCTTCTTAACAGAGAGCCCACCAAAGAGGAGAGGGAGGGGCAGGATGAGAAGGATAAGGAACAGGCACGTCGTCGTAAGCCGCCACATACGTGGGCCAATTGGTTGCCGGCGTACCTTATATACATGGCGGTCTACCTCAGGGCCCGGCCGGATTTGGCAATTCTGATGGTCCAGTATTTGGACAACATTTACCGGGCGATGGTCGACTTCCCGGGCCCGTCATGGTTGGCTTACGACGAGGAATTCCGTATGCGGATTCCCCTGCACCCTGAGATGAGGTGGGATGAGCCCTGCCAGAAGCTGTGGCTTCTGTACATGACTCCCGCGCGCCCTGCGCCTGGGAACAGATACCATTGTAGACATGCGGTCCAGCGAGCGGCCCCAGCACAGACACCCCGCCAGGTGGCGGGGCAGGGGGTTCCAGCCCGCCTGCTGTGCTGGACTTTCTCGTCCAATGGTTCCTGCAGTAAGAAGAATTGCCAGTACAGGCATGAGTGTCCCTCTTGCGCTGGCCCCCATGCGGCCTCCGCCTGCCCCAGGCCTGGAGGGGTGCGGGGCAAAGGTAGGGGCGGACAAGGGGCTGGCAAGACTGCCGCAGAGGGAGCTGGTCCACCGAAAGGCCCCCTCCCCAATTAATGTGGACATGTTGGAGCGTTGGCTCGCATCGTACCCGAGGGGGGCAGATGCGGTTTACCTGCTTGAAGGTTTTCGACTGGGGTTCCGTATTCCTTTCCAGGGTGATAGGTCCCCCCAAGATGCCCCCAACCTTTTGTCCCTTAAGGGGAGGGAGGAGGTGGCTGCCGCCAGCATTTCTAAGGAGGTTGATGCGGGCAGGGTCGCTGGCCCTTTCCCTGCACCCCGTTCCCCAACCTTAAAGTGTCACCCTTGGGCTTGGTGCCCAAGAAGTCACCGGGCGAGTTCCGCCTGATCCATCACTTGTCCTACCCAGCCGGCCGATCGGTCAATGATGCTATCCCTGATGACCTTTGCTCGGTCAGGTATACATCTTTTGACCAAGCGCTGCGCATGGTGCGCTCATGTGGCCCGGGTGCGCTGTTGGCTAAGTGCAACATTAAGTCTGCCTTTCGCCTCCTGCCGGTTCACCCGGGTGACTTTGAGTTGCTGGGTTTTAAGTTCAGGGGTGAATATTATTTCGATAAGGCCATGCCTTTTGGCTGTCCCATATCGTGCTCGGCCTTCAAGCGTTTTAGCACCTTCCTACAGTGGGCTTTTGTCCGCAGGTCAGGGTCCCGGTCTGTAGCCCATTACCTGGATGATTTTTTATTCGGGGGTGAACGGGGCTGGGACACGTGCACACGTCTCCTCAACACATTTCAGACGCTAATGGAGGAACTGGGTGTCCCTTTAGCGCCCGAAAAGACCGAGGGCCCATCTACACAGCTAGTCTTCCTGGGGGTGGAGATTGACACGGTAGCGCAGGCTTCTAGGTTACCAGGGGATAAGGTGTCAAGGATAGTGGCCCTTATCTCGGATTTGCTTGCTAAACGCAAGGCATCACTGCGGGACCTGCAGGTGTTGCATGGTCATCTCAATTTCGCTTGCAGGGTGGTCGCACCGGGCAGGGCATTTGCTCGGCGCTTGTGCGACGCCATGACAGGCTTATCCAGGCCCCACCATAGGGTCAGACTAACCCAGGGCATTAAGGCAGATATGCTTATCTGGCTCCAGTTCCTGAGGGAGTTCAATGGGGTGTCATTTTGGAGGTCTGACCTTCTGGCTTCCCCTCGTTTCCAGATACAGTCCGATGCCTCTGGGTCCCTGGGTTATGGGATGTACTTCAATGGGAAGTGGGCCTATGGTGGGTGGCCACCAGCCTGGTCAGGTACGGGGCGCCTGCGGGACCTTACGTACCTGGAATTTTTTCCCATCCTGGGGGCCTTGATGCTATGGGGTGAGGAGTGGGCCAACTCGGTCGTTCATTTCTGGTGTCACAATGCGGCCGTTGTCCACATTGTCAACTCACAGACTTCCAAATCACCCAGGGTAATGGACCTGGTGCGCCAGTTTGTATTGCGCAGCCTGCGCCTTAATGTGCTGTTCCGGGCCAGGCATGTCCCGGGGGTCAATAATGATATCGCTGACACTTTGTCCCGCCTGCAGATCTCCCGGTTCCGTGCCGTGGCCCCGGGTGCGGAGGAATTTCCCTCGCCACTCCCGGACGAGATATGGACCTTTGGCAAGGAGAGGTGAACCGGGCGATCGGCATGTCGCTGGCGCCACGCACGCGTAAGGCGTATCAACACGCATTCAATTCTTTCAGGGCATTCTGTGCCCAATTCCGGCTGCCAGATACCTGGCCGATCCCGGTGACCCATATACTTCAATTCATGGTTGACCTGCATTCCCAGGGCCTTGCACCTCGAACCATAGCATCCAGGCTGTCAGCGCTGGCTTTTATGGCCAAAGTAGGCGGACATGCGGACAGTACCGCTGACTTCCGTGTGAGACATGTTTTGGAGGGGTGGGTGCGGGAGCGTGGGCGTAGCCCGGACGACCGCCACCCAATTTCCCCAGGGGTTCTTACCCAACTGGCACGGGGCTGGCAGGACCTATGTTTTGATAGGTATGAGGCAGCCTTGTTTCATGCGGCTACAACGGTGGCCTTTTTTGGAGCGCTCTGCATCAGCGAGCTTGTGATGCTGTCTAAGGCGGATGCTAGTCGTAGGGCACTGGAACTCGAAGATGTCTATGTGGCCAAGGACTGGGCTCAGTTGAGGATACGCTCCTCTAAGACGGATCAGCATGGCGTGGGCAGTGGAATAAGACTGCTACGGTGTTCTTTGGCAGACATCTGTCCGGTTGGTGCCCTACAGGAGTTCCTTGCACTGCGTGGCACGCACCATGGCCCGTTTTTTCTGTCACCAAGATGGGTCTCCCCTTACTAAATTTCAATTTTGGAGGGTGCCGGTAGGCACTAGCCAGTGTTGGCCTCCCTGGGGCTCGTTGCGGCACCCATTCATTCAAGATAGGGGCGGCTTCTACTGCAGCTGTTTTTGGGTACTCCGGGGCTGACATACGCCGCATGGGAGGGTGGGGATCACAATGTTTTCAGTTTGTGTTCGCCCTCTTCAACCGTGAGTACCAGTTTAGTCACTGCACTGTTTCTCCCCCCCCCCCTTTTTTTTTTTTCCTTGACAGACCCTGGGTGTCGTATTACACCGGTGACAGTGTGCCTGGTGGGCCATAGCCATGTGCACAGGGCAGCGCGTTACGCTGCACAGGGCAGCGCGTTACGCTGCACAGGGCAGCGCGTTACGCTGCACAGGGCAGCGCGTTATGCTGCATAGGGCAGCGCGTTACGCTGCGGCGACAGAGTGGGGACCCCGACTGGGACTGGGTGCATCCGCACGTCTCAGGTGGTATGGTAAGCGCGGCATGTTATGGCGGGAACTGTTGCCATTCCTTTTCTACATCAGGGATGCTGACTCGCCAGATGTCCTGGTTATCCACCTGGGGGGTGATGGCTTAGGGCGGGTCACTGGCCTATCGCGGAAGCTTGCGATTTGCAGTGACCTGCCCCACTCCCGTTATGTGTGGCCTGCCACAACCCTCAATTGGTCGGACACGATACCGCGGTACGCTTACAGGGGGGCGTCCGGCCTCGAGGCTCTTGGCTGAGCAGACGCTCCGTGAACGGGGCTATTGCACGGTTCCTTTTCGACAAAGGTGGGGGACGCGTCATTCGCCTCACCGACATCAGTCTGCAAAATTACAAGCTTTTACTCAGGGGATGGGGCCCATCTGTCGCAGGGAGGTATGGACCTCTTGTTAGTGGACTGGCGAGCAGGCCTGTTGACCGAGCTGACGGTCTTGGGGGGGGGGGCGGTGAGCCTTTTGGGAAGCCTCCCCGTGTGGCGGGTAGCACTGGTAAGGTAAAAATTTATGACCCACAGGTATCCGGCAGGTTCGCAATTGACTGGACAATACTAGACAGGTATAAGTTGGTTAAACGTTGTCCGGTCAACGACGAACCAGGCGACGGGGTGATGGCTACAGCTAGACAGCATGCATCACCCCGTGATTTTACGGATACGCGTCAGAGGGTGGGGTCATTAGTTAGATATTGAGTACGGTCAACAATTTGTTTGTTGTCAACAAACAAATTGATACAAATAGATACATTGTAACAATTGCCGTTGGCAATTTTGGGTGGTACCTTACCAGTGTTACTTCAGCCTGCTTGCCTTAAGAATTATAATTGGTCAATTACCAATAGAAATTTATAATTCGGACTAGGGCATGAATCAATAAATGTGGCCCAATGCCGTTATCCACTTTCATTGGTGTCTGAGTCCTTTATTGGGGGGTGCGCCTGCAATGCAAGCGTGGCGCCAAAATGGCCGCCGCGCTCTTTGCGCCCCCCCCCACCGGACGAAGACATCCGGGTAGTTAGGGGGCGTGGCCAGCACCCTTATATAAGGGGCGGCCACGAGGCAGCTGAGCTGCCATTTTGTGAAGCGACGGAGCGGAGAAGTTTTTCCCCTCCACCCCCTCCCTAGTTAACAGTGTGATATTTTGGTCGCTTCGGGGCCGGGTGGGAATTTTTGGCTGGGACTCACAATTGGCTCTTGGGTCCTGGTTTTTTCGCCCATCCCACACTGTTGCTATGGTTTGATATAGGGGTTTTTCTGTTGCTGCAGTTGACTTTGGTCACATGGGCGGGTAGCACTGGTAAGGTAAACATTTATGACCCACAGGTATCCGGCAGGTTCGCAATTGACTGGACAACACTAGACAGGTATAAGTTGGTTAAACGTTGTCCGGTCAACGACGAACCAGGCGACGGGGTGATGGCTACAGCTAGACAGCATGCATCACCCCGTGATTTTACGGATACGTGTCAGAGGGTGGGGTCATTAGTTAGATATTGACTACGGTCAACAATTTGTTTGTTGTCAACAAACAAATTGATACAAATAGATACATTGTAACAATTGCCGTTGGCAATTTTGGGTGGTACCTTACCAGTGTTACTTCGGCCTGCTTGCCTTAAGAATTATAATTGGTCAATTACCAATAGAAATTTATAATTCGGACTAGGGCATGAATCAATAAATGTGGCCCAATGCCGTTATCCACTTTCATTGGTGTCTGAGTCCTTTATTGGGGGGTGCGCCTGCAATAAGCAATAGCAATACATTTATGCATTGCTCCATAGTATTTAAAGCACTTTCTGAATGGTTCACAGGTTATCAGCATTTTGCATTCCAAAAGCTGGGCACATTTTACTTCTGCTTTTGGGAGTGACTAGGGTGGCATGGGCTGGATAAATTGGCATGGGGGGGGGGGATACAGTATTGCAGGCACCCCTGTTGTAGACTAAAACTCTCATCTGCCCCAGACTGCATGTTTATTGAGTTTTAGACTGCAAAAAGGCTACTTCAGTGGTTGCAGCATTACAAATAATTGGGGGGAGGCATTTTCAGTACATCAGCATCTTTCTGTTAAACCAAAATATTAACGATTTCTTGAAACATATTGAAGTGATATGGGACAGATGTATTCTTAACTAGAGCCTGACTGAAAATACCAAAGAATGCCATGCAACACTTGTAGTGCATGGTTATGCAGACATAAATCTCATTAAATTCAATGGGACTTAATCCCAGGTTGAGTGCTTTGATCTGAGCAAATAGATTAGCATCTCATTCTTCTATACAGGAGTCCAAAGAAACCAATTAACATAAAATACACAAAGTCACAGATCATAAATATCCAAAATTCATAGATTAGAAATACTGTATCTAAAATAATAAATTATAATACCTGATAAAGATAGTGCAAGTAACAAAAACCAAAAGAAACAAACAGGAGATAAAAATAAAACAAGAGTTTATTCTCCAATGACTCCAATCGTATCCGACTCTAGGGTTCAGTGCTCATCTCTGTTTCAAAGCCCAAGAGCCAGCGTTGTCTGCTTCTGCAGACATTTCCGTGGCAATGTGGCAGGCATGACTAGATACCAGAGCACACAGAACGCTGTTACCTTCCCAATGAAGTGGTCCCTATTTATCTACTTGCAATTTCTTGCTTTCAAAACTGGTGCCCTATGGGGACATAGGGTTGCAGTTTCAGGTAATCATCTCGGTGACTGATCTAAATAAGCATTGTTCATTGTTATGAACTTATGAAGGTCTGTTTGTGAAATCCTCAAAGGTGCCCTACAACAAAGCAACTGAGATTAGCGTCTCCTGATGGTGAATCGAAATATGCAGAGGGAAACAACTACTGGACCAGATGAGGCTCTCTTGACAGTAACATAGAAAGCTGCATTACGGTTTGTCAAACAGTCGGGCCATCACAGGGGGACTTCAATTCTGTTGTGTTCTGATGGTTTTACTGTACACATGGATTGAAATGTATCTGAGTCAATGTAACCTTGCCTATAGCAACATTGTAACCTTCAGCTGTATCATATAAGCCCTGTAATAGGACGCGAGCTAATGACCACCAGCTGGCAGCAGCGAGCGTCCAAGCTCTCTTGGTCCGAACTCATCAAAGGCAACAGCGCGGGAAGTTTTCCCGCCACTACCTACACCTGGACAAGAAGGGCGTGACCTGAAATGACGTCACGCAGACAGTAGCCAATGGGCTACCATGGCACCACGTTCAAATGTATTACTGCTGTATATAAAGAGCTATTGATCCGCCATTACCTCATGTTCCCTCTGTCCACGATGCAATAAACCTGAGTTAACCCAGCCCGAGGCTGTGTCCCGTGTCTTGGTTTGCATACACTAAATTGGCGACGAGGATGGGATGATGGATCCCCACGGAACAGCCAGGGCACAGAGCGGGTTCAACATCACCAAACCGCAGGACTGGGAGCTGCTTGAGATGGACTTCCAGGCGGCACTGGTGGAACTCAGAGTCAAACAAGACGACGAGGAGAGGAAGAGGGCCATCCTCACCAGAATGCTCGGGATGGAAACCAAGCGGACGCTGGTGGGCATAATCGCTCCGAAGAAGGTGAGCGACTTTAAGGCGAGCGACATCATGAAGCTGCTGCGAGAGCGGTTCTGCCCCTCGAGGGCAATGTTTCCCGCTCGGAGCGCGTTTTGGAGGCGAGTCCAAGCGCCAGACGAGTCGGTTGAGGCATTCGTGGCCGCCATGAGGATAGCCGCCGCCCCCTGTAAATGGGGCGACATCCTGGAGATGATCCTCAGGGACGGCGTGTTATGTGGCCTGAAAGACAAGGAGGTGCAGCGCAGCTTGATGAATAAGGAGCCGCCACCCACGCTGGCCGAAGTCATAGAGGCCGCGGAAGCCGCAGAGTCCACGAATGCCGGAGTGGACGAGATGCATCAGTGGCGTGAGTGGCGTCCTAAAGCCGGCAAGGCGGAAAATTCGGTGCACGGGAAGGCCGGACAGTCGGTGCACGCGACTCGGCGGGCCTCAAAGTCGTCTACGGAAGGCAGCGACGGCGAGGAGGTCCAGAAGGTCCGGAAGGGCGGTCGACGCTGCGAGGGTTGCGGAGCGGCCCACGAGCGCGCGAGATGCCCGTTCAGGAAGGCCGAGTGTTACACCTGCGGCCGTCGGGGGCACATCGCCAAGGCGTGCAGAAAGCGGAAAGAGGGCCGGAGGCAATCACAAGACCGCGCGGCCAGGCCGGACCGTCCAGCAAGGCCCAAAGATGGCGCCCAGACCACGAGGAAGCAGGACGGCGTGGGCCGCGTCTCGGACAGCAGCGAGGACGACGCCTCAGTGTTCAGCGTGTCCGCGGGACAGTCCCATTACTTCGTTGAGGTATTAGTACAAGGGGCCCCTATTAAGATGGAAATTGACTCGGGGTCCTCCTTTTCCATAATTCCCCAGAAAGAGTTCCTGAAAATCGACCCCCACGTGCGGCCAAAGCTTAAAGCGTTGAGGTCCACACTACGGGACGTACAGGGAAACAACATTCCGGTATTGGGGGTTGGGAAGTTTCGGGTCAATTTTAAGAGACATTCTGCGGAACTGCCCCTAGTTGTCCTGAAAGGGGGAAGCTGTAGCCTCCTGGGAACACAGTGGTTTCAGCCCTTAGGGTTGTTCATAGGGGGGGTGCATACCGTGGGGGGAGACCCAATACAAGCGGTTTGCGATGCGCATCCCGCCGTTTTTGAGAAAGGACTCGGAAAGTTCAAGGGACCCCCTGTAGCTTTCGACATAGACCCGGAGGTCCGCCCGATAAGACTCAAACCACGCAGGGTGCCGTTTGCACTCAAGGACAAGATAGAGGCGGAATTGGACAAACTGGTGGGCCAGGGGATTCTTATTCCTGTTGATTCCGCGGAGTGGGAAACTCCAATTGTAACGGCTCTAAAGGCTAACGGGGAGGTGCGCATTTGCGCAGATTATAAGTGTACAATTAACAAGGCGATCCGCCCTAATGCATACCCGGTGCCAGTGATAAGCCACCTTTTGGCCAGGCTAAATGGGGGAAAGTGTTTCGCTAAGCTCGATTTGGCACAAGCTTATCAGCAACTTCCTGTGACCCCCGCCACGGCCGCGGCACAAACGATAGTTACACATAAGGGAGCGTTCCAGGTGTCGCGGTTACAGTTCGGCGTGAACTCGGCACCCGGTCTTTTTCAATCGCTCGTGGAACGCCTCCTAAAGGGCCTGGAGGGGGTGTTGCCTTATTTTGATGACGTGTTGATAACAGGGGGGAGTGAGGCTGAACTAGCGAAAAGGTTGGACAAGGTACTGACCGTGTTCGAGAAAGCGGGGCTGAGATTGAGGAAGGATAAATGTGTTTTTTTCGAAACAGAGGTCGAGTTTTTAGGGTTCCGAATCACACCCGAGGGGATTAAGCCGTCCAAATCCAAGGTAGCAGCCATTAAAAAGGCCCCTCGCCCCACATCCAAGACCGAGCTGCAATCTTTCCTGGGGCTCCTAAATTTTTACCATACATTCCTCCCGCGGAAGGCGTCCGTGGCCGAACCGCTCCATCGGTTGCTGAAAAAGGAGGAGCCGTGGATGTGGGGTGATGAGCACGAGAGGGCGTTCAAGGAGCTAAAGCAACTCCTAACATCTGAGGCAATCCTGACGCATTTCGACCCCAAACGGCCTGTGGTCCTAGTTTGTGATGCATCCCCGGTGGGGGTGGGGGCGGTGCTGTGCCACGTGTTGGAGGACGGAAGGGAGGCCCCGGTAGCATTTTACTCAAGGTCCCTGTCCCAAGCGGAGCGGAATTACGCGCAAACCGACAGGGAAGCATTAGCAATCGTGTCGGGGACCAAAAAATTTCACGATTTTTTGTATGGCCGCCCGTTCAAAATCGTGACCGATCACAAACCGCTGTTAGGGATTTTCACGGCGCACAAGCCCACGCCGCAGATCCTGTCCCCGAGAATGCTGCGATGGGCTATTTTCCTCAACGCGTACCAACATGAGTTGGAGTACAGGCCCGGAAAGGAGATCAGCCATGCTGATGCGCTTTCGAGATCCCCCTTGCCATTGTCGGACGCCCAAAAGGCGAGAGCAGAAAAGGACCGCCAGGTGTTGCTAATTGAGGTTTTAGACGCTCCCCCAATAGTGCCAGCCGACATTGCTAGGGCGACAGGAAAGGACAGGACGCTGGCGAAGGTTTGCTCATGGGTGCAGAAGGGGTGGCCGGGTTCGTCCCCGAGTACGGAGTTCGACCCGTTCTTTAGGAAAAAGCTAGAGTTGTCCCTAGAGAGGGGGTGCCTTCTGTGGGGCCAACGGGTGGTGGTCCCTGCGCCCCTGCGGACGAGGGTGCTCGAACTGCTGCACGTCAGCCACCCGGGCATAGTTCGTTCAAAGGCGCTGGCCCGGAGTTACTTCTGGTGGCCGCAGCTGGACACGGATATTGAGCACATGGTTGGCACTTGCGAGGCTTGCCAGGGGTCCCGCCCTGAGGCGGCCCGTCTTCCACATAGGGAATGGGACACAGCACGGGGGCCATGGTCCAGGGTGCACGTAGATTTCGCTGGCCCATTCCGAGGAACCATGTTTCTCCTAGTCGTGGATGCGTTCTCCAAGTGGCTGGAGGTTATCCCGGTAAAAAGCACGTCCTCCGCCACGACAATTAGCCGGCTACGGAGGGTCTTTTCCACGTTCGGTTTACCCGACACTTTAGTCAGCGATAACGCTAGTTGTTTCACCTCCGCTGAGTTCGGGGCATTCATGGCGACAAACGCCATTCGGCATATCACGTCCGCACCGTTTCACCCGGCCACGAATGGCCAAGTGGAACGGTTGGTGCGTACAACGAAGGAGGCGCTGCGGCGCATGGGCCCGGGGGACCTGAATCACCAAGTGTGCCAATTCCTCTTAGCGTATAGGGTGACCCCTTTGGCATCCGGCTACTCGCCGGCAGAGCTCTTGATGCGGCGAAAACTGACCACGCTCCTGTCCAGGCTAGACCCAACGAGAGTCGAGGATAAAGGGAAAAACGTGGGGTTGGCAGTCTCGAAAGGTTTCGCTGCCGGTGACCCTGTTCACTGCAGGAACTATTCCAGCGCAGGGCCAGCCTGGGTACCAGGGACGGTTGTAGAACAGACGGGGCCAGTGTCGTACCGGGTCGAGACGAACACCGGCCTCCTCTGGAGGAGGCACGCAGATCAACTGAGGCACCGGGTGATTGGGCCAGTCAGTGGAGCTCAGCAACAGGATTCAGCGTTAGGGTTCTCCCCCACCCGCTTAACCCAAGGGGGAGACAGCAGTGGACAACAGTCCCAAGCATGGGGGGAAGGAAGCAGAAGCAGCGGCCCCGACTCATATCCCTTTGATACGCCAGCTCTAGCAGGGGCCGGGGGAGGGGGAGAGGAGTTCGCGACCGCTGCCCCCGATAGTGATTTTGATTTTGATTTGGCGAGCCGGGGGGGTTTTCAGGAGTGTTCCCCCACCCATCCAAGCGAGAAGAGGGGTTTTTCGTTAGCCCCCAGTGCCCCCGGTTCCTCCCTAAGAAAGAGCACACCTCCCAACAGCGCCGCGGAGCCGCGGAAAGTCACTAACGAGTCTCCCTCTCATATTGCAGGACAGGAGACCAGGGGACAAAGAGAAGGTAGCAATCCCAGGGAGAGGCAGCCCGCACCGAGACCCCAGCGTGTTCGAAATAAGCCATCTTGGCTGAGAGACTTTGTCTCATAAGGGGGGGGGAGTGTGTTAAGGTGGGCTCGAGACTTTGTCTCGTCCTAGGGGGGAGGGATGTTGTGTTCTGATGGTTTTACTGTACACATGGATTGAAATGTATCTGAGTCAATGTAACCTTGCCTATAGCAACATTGTAACCTTCAGCTGTATCATATAAGCCCTGTAATAGGACGCGAGCTAATGACCACCAGCTGGCAGCAGCGAGCGTCCAAGCTCTCTTGGTCCGAACTCATCAAAGGCAACAGCGCGGGAAGTTTTCCCGCCACTACCTACACCTGGACAAGAAGGGCGTGACCTGAAATGACGTCACGCAGACAGTAGCCAATGGGCTACCATGGCACCACGTTCAAATGTATTACTGCTGTATATAAAGAGCTATTGATCCGCCATTACCTCATGTTCCCTCTGTCCACGATGCAATAAACCTGAGTTAACCCAGCCCGAGGCTGTGTCCCGTGTCTTGGTTTGCATACACTAAAAATTCCCAGAAGCCTAAGTCAGTACATTGGGGGATCACTGCTTGGGGAATTGACTTAGGCTTCTGGGAATTGAAGCCAAAAACCCAAAGGTTGGGAAACCCTGCGCTAGCATAATATTGTCAAAGCTGCCTGGCAGTTGTTCTCCACCATAGCAGGTAGATATTAAAGAGTGGTCTGTCATCCAAGCATTAACTAAACCTGGTCCTTAGCCTGCAACATCAGAGAGACTGAATGTGTTCAGTCTGAGGCTCAGTGAGGGGTGAAACAGTGAAAAGGATCTAGAGTCCTTCTTCCTATCATTTCCCTTTCATTCTTCACCCAAATACTATTCGCTGAGTTTTAAAAGTGTAGAATAATTGTGCTCATTCTTTTATTATGACAGGTATGTAGGAATTTTACCATGTATTAGAACTCTAGTTAATGACTGATCTTCTGCAGCACAGATTGCGACAAGAGAATTCAACCCTTTCATTAAGAAAATGTGGTTTACCCCAATCAGGCTGAAAGGTTCTCAGTGAGGCAAGGGCATTGTATTAGTAACCTCTTACACAACTGAAGTGCACTCAGGCTCAACCTTCTATTCTGTAACAATACAGTACACTGATACCTCATACAACGTCCAAACTTGGTTCCACAAGTTTGGACTTTATACGGATTTGGACTTTGTATGAGGCATGCAAAATCCTAGCCGTGATGCCTCATACAACGTCCAAATCCTTGCCACGATGCCTCATACCACGTCATTTCCATAGAGATACATTGTACTGTAACAGCACAGACTTCTGGGCAAAGTCAAGGAAACAGACAGGAAACTGACAGAACTTTAAGAAATCATTGTCTAAAGGCTAAAAACATTACAAAAACATGTCAAACAACCCTGGTTGTCCAAGAACCTGAAGAATGCTGCAAAAATCCCAGGATTTTCATAAGTTCATAACTCTTCACCTCATGCAAAATCCACAAGAGCAATGCATGCATGTGTCCTGCCTTTTATACTGCCCAGGCACAATGCAACCTGGGAAAAATCCCAATGCTTCATACAAAGTCACACGACTTTGTATGAGGCAACTTTTTTCAAGGAAATAGGCGATGTTGTATGAATCCGATGTTGTATGAAGCGGACTTTGTATGAGGTATTACTGTATTTCCAAAATACCTATCAACTCTATAGGAGGCCATATGGATTAGTGAAGTACAGGCACATGATTTAGATCTTCTGCAAGAGACCTCAAAGCACTACATGTCGGGAAAAGAAGACAAGCATCAGATGGATTTAAAGCCAAGATAAAGCTCTTGAGAAAGAACAAAATTGCCCTTTACTTCCGACATTGTTCAATAGTGAAAAAGATTTAGTTTGAAGTAAAACAACATGCGAAAGTAACTTGCATTGAGAAGGTCTTGCATGAGTTAGCATTCTAAATATTTTGGAAAGTTTTCTTGTTTGTCCCAAAAAAATCTCCAAGGCAGTGAAAGCTACAAACCAATTTTTTGGGAAGGGTACCATGTGTCTCTGTGTAGAGAACACCACCCAGAGTCATATTCCCATCCCTTTTTTAGGGAAAAAAAATACCACACAGGAAAAATACCATTCAAATAACTCCTTCTTCTTCTTTTTAAGTAGAAGCCTTTAGGAGCTGGGGGGGGGGGGAGAGATCCAAATCAGAAGTCAAAAGGGCTGATTCACGTTGGCCTTTATATCATATGACCATGATGGTGAACCTTGGCACTCCAGATGTTCTTGGACTTCAATTCCCAGAAGCCCAAGCCCCCATGAATCCGCACGATTGGGTTTACTGTGATTCATTCGGCCTGCGCCGCCCTCGTCGCTCCTGAAAGCGGAAGTAAAACGCGCCTGTCCGTGCGGATTCATGGGGGCTTGGGCTTCTGGGAATTGAAGTACAAGAACATCTGGAGTGCCAAGGTTTGCCATCAGGGTCATATTATCATTGAAAAATGCTTAGAATTCACTTGTGTTGATTGTGGAACTAATTCAAAGATTTGTAAGTGTAGTTACAGCTTAAGCTCAAATCAACTTGATGGCTTGTTGTTTTTGTTACCATGATCTGTCTAGTGAAACATTGATTCCGTCTTAATTTGAAAAAAGCATAATGCAAAATCTCATTGCAGAATATCAATGTTTCAAATGTATATTGCTTTTGAAATTTTATTTTTTTTAAAAAAAAATACCCTATCCACCAGGATTTCCCAACCTTTGGTTTTTGGTCTTCAATTCCTAGAAGCCTAAGTCAACTCCCTAAAGCACTGATCAGCCAATGTACTGACTTAGGCTTCTGGAAACTGATGTGCCCCATGTAAAGGACATCTTTCCTCTAGAGCAAAATCTCCTAATATTTGAGCCTTGTCTTACAGAGGTTGTGAGGAGGAATATGCCTCTGACTGGTACAATTCATTATTTATGTTCAAAGGCCTTATTATTTCCATTGTTTCCCATTTTTTCACGTCATTTCCCTCCTCTCATTGTTATGTGGATCCTGGATTCATAGCAATATATATCACAATAACAAGCATCTCAGTTAATCTCACTACCGTCTTTTTCTCCCCGTGAGCATTACTCTCTTGAGGAAAATAACATTTTCTCCCTCCATGTCTACCTTCTGCGCCTCCTATGCTGTTTTCAACACATCTATAATTTTCCATCTTTCTTCCACATTCAGAACAACTGCATTAACTGGGACAGACGAAAACTTTAGTATGAGACAAGAGTAGCGATATGGCTGGTGTCTTAAATTTCAGTAATTGGAGAAGATGAAAGTGAGGAAAGTAAAGGTAAAAAAATATATATCATGACGTTAATAAAATAAGTGGATGGCAGCTACTAGCAAATGGAGGGGACATAAAAGTATAGAAAAGGAAGAGAATAGCAAACAAGAGTGACTGCTTAATCATTTTCTCGAGAATTTTTCCTGAGATTGTTGTCTATAGTTCCCTGTTTCTCCTTTTCACCATTTTTTAAGATCGGGACAATGTTAGTCATCCTCTAATCATGTAGCAATTCACCCAGCCTTCATAATTTCAAGACATTAATAAATAGTGGTTCTGAGAATTCTTCAGCCAGTTCCTTCAGTACTCTTGGTTGCAGTTCATCCAATCCTGAAGATCTGAACTTTTTCAAGACAATAAGGTATTCCTTGGCTATGAGTCCTTCTTTATTTCCAGATACTCTCTGAGCTCTTTGTGAAGCCTCATTAGTCTTTTTTTGCTGTGTTCCAACTTTGTTCTTGTTGGAGTTATTTGTAGCTGTGCATTTAGAGTTTTCTTTTTAAGAAACACTCACCCATTTTGGACTTCTTTTCTCGTTGGGTTCTCCTAACATGGGACATTACTAATTACTGCCCTCAGTTTATTAAAATTAGTTGCCCTAAAATCCTGCATACACATATGGCCATACTCTGCTTTTGTTTCCTTTCAAATCAAGAACTCCAGTATAACATGGTCAATTTCCCTCAAAGTTCCTCTTTATCTAGCAAGTCATCTCTGTTGGTTAGAATCAAATCAAGAACAATTAATCCTCTAGTTTCATCTCCCCCCCCCTTTTTTTTTAGGAGGAAATTGTCGGCCACATAAGGCAGCAATTTCTTGGAAGGGTTATATTTAGAGTATAATAGAATGAGCAGAATTTGCCTCCCAACAAATATCAGGATAATTGAAATCTCTCATTGCTACTCTATTATGCCTCTGAAATTCTTGCATTTTGCTTTTCAATCTTCTTGATTGAGTGGTCAATAGCAAATTCCAACTACCGTGTTTCTTTTATTATTTCACTCCAGTTATATTAATCCATATATATATAGTGGCAGCTTCATCTCTGACTCCACTCATTTCCCATAGGTTCTTTTCAGAGTCCACAAGCCCACTGGTTGCTGCCACTAGTTCAGTATCTTTTTCCTCTCCTCTCATTGTTTAATCAAGTTTAATCAACCTCTTTGCTGTCCACAACTAGGAGGGTTTTATATGCCTTCACCCAAGGCAACAATATTAAACACACACCCTTGTGGAGTATTGTTCTGCTGTTGGTTTTTGCTTCCCAGCTAAAGTATAAAAGACATAAACAAGAAATGCCCCAGTAAAATCATTTAAAACCATCAATATTTTAAAAAAACTACCCACCCTATCCTTAAAAAGAGAGGAAGGATCTAGGTTATTTATATGAACCAGCAGGCGGGGGTCACCACCCCATCAGTGCCCCACACCTGCCCTGCCAGCCAGGTTTTAAGTTCTTTCCTAAAGGGTAGCAATTCTGTCTGCAGCCATAACTCTATTGGCAGGAGGTTCCAAAGGGCTGGTGCGGACACGGAGAAGCCCTCCTTCTTGTGCTAGAGAAACGAGCCCCTCTAGTCGATGGTACAGTTAGAGAGCCCCTCCAGTCTGCTCTAGTTGGATGGACAGATGTTCTTGGGGAGACGCACTCATCTCACAGTAGTGTTTAGTCAGTCATGCTTTGGTTTCATTGCAGCCAATGGAATTTCAGGTAGTCGTGATGAATTTGTCCTATTCCTTTCATTGAGACTAGTGGGTGACTTAACTTGGACTGGACACAATCCACTAAGGCAGCCAAAACTTCCACCATTCCATGTCTTCACAGGTGACATCGCAATTGTCATAAAGTTTGTCTTTTCACATGGAAGTCCTTCCCTATGAAATGGAAGTCTGGCCAGGTTATCCTGCTATGGTAAGTAGAGTAGACCCTACTGCCACTGACTCAATGCTGATCAATAGGTGGCAGTTAACTAACCTGACAACCCTAAAGACTAACGGCCTTGGGTGGCAAAGTCCACAGGGAAGGGTGATGCTCCCCAAGTGGATTAAATCCCACTTGAATCCATTTTGATTGAGGGCAGCAGCTTCATCAGTACTGACCTGGGACTGATGAGGATTTTGTGTGCCAAAAGGGCTCAGGACCAGAAAGTGACTCACGGAACTGGATCAGTGGTACAGGTGTCACGCTATGATGCAGAAGATAAATGGAAGGCCACTGCCTTATATGATTCCCAGGACAATCTTAATGACTGATCACCATGATAATAGCCAATATTTGATATTAAATACAGTACTTGAAGTAGAAGACATTTGTCATACCATTAATTTTGAACAGCATTTACTTCATCAAGAATAATTCTCCTGCTGTCATCATCTTTACATGCATGCCTTGATGGAAAATTGAGATCTGACTCCATCCATCAAAATGCTTCAAAGTGACCATTACCTACAATACAAATGAATCTCACTTTGACCACATGGGGCTGCATTTGTAACATATTGGCACATTAATTGAGAAATGGATGCAGAGGCCAGCTTACTGATAGAAAACCTGATTTAAGGGTGGAGAAGGAAAATGCAGCTATGCTTAAATTGCAAACTATATCCTAGCAACACTTGATCATAGCCTTGCTTGCAGTGTAGAGGTCTATCAAATCTGTATTTTCTTTCAGTCTCTTTAACCCTCAGTCTCTCGCCGAATGCAATCCTCAAGTAGGCTGTGACAGGTTTGCAGAAATACCTTGAATTATCCTTTCCAAATAAATGTAAATAATATGTATTGCCGCAGCATCTCTAGTTTTCCATTCTTCTGTGAATAACTGTGAATAATTTTTTCACAACCACTCATGTTTAATTTCAGCCTAATTGTCCAACTGTTCAAAGGATTTTTCCACTGCAGCAACAACATCTGTGCATTCCTAATTTACAGTCATTCTTTGTTGGAAGCTCTGCTTGAAAGTGGACAATACATTTCTGTTTCTTATCACTAGAATTGTGATATACAAATCTTTCGAGAGAACATGTCAGAAAAATAGTGCTTCAACCCATATAACAATGTAGTAGAATAGCAGCTTCCTTCTACTGTGCCCAAAGAGGTGAAATGCTCCTCTGAGCAAGAGAATCATAAGGTTCAAGGACTTCATCATCCAGAAGGAGGACAATATGGCCACACAATTAATACCTATAAAGCTACTGTATGTATGGTATAGTGTCAACTGCACAGGTTGCTTTGTTTCTAAAATACTGGTGATTTCATTAAAGCTCTAAATAACTTAGAATCAGGTCTCGAACTCCTACCTTTCAGTCTTCAAGTTCAGCATCTTAACCACTGAGTCTTTTTTTTCCATAAAAGTCTACCCAGATGATCCACATTTCATTAAGGTCTACTTGCAAAGGAGTCACTTGCAGTAGTCTTTGTGCACATATCTGAGCAAAGATCTTCAAAAAGCAGACTTCATTGTAGCTGGGGAGAATTAAATTATCAGCAGAAACAGGATTTTCTATTTCTTTAGAAGCATTTGGATCATTTCAAATAAGGAATGAAGAATGGAATGAAGAAAGGAAAACAAAGCAGATATACAGTACTTTCCCCCCACCATTGGCAGTGCTCTTAAATGGTAGCACGGGGGTGGAGATGTAGTCCAAAACCATCCAAATGGTGCCAGATTGGAGAAGGCCAGTCTATACCTATGAAATATAATGCTGCCAAATGATACATTTGCAGAGACATTTTGACATGCAGCCCATATGCCAATGCAATTGGGGTCCCATCAATCATCTCTCAGCACCAGAGGAAAGGTTGTTTAGGGAGTTAATGGAGAATGACCTTTTATTTTTATTTTATTTTTATTCTGATGAATTCCTTGGAACTGGCATCTACTTACATTTGTTCCCCTCTCCCGTATTGCTGGTCCTTACCCAAGGCTGGGTGAAAACAGAGCAATTTGAACAAATGACAGCTACCCCACCCACGGGGTCTGTAACTCAAGGCCATTAGATGTTATTCTCTAGACAGCTAACAAAGTGACAGGCGATTTCAGTAGCCAGCAACATCAGCAAGAGTTGGACATATCTGTACAGAAAATGATTTAATCAAATGATATGGCAGGGCGAGTGCTATGTTTTTGTAAAGAAAAGGCACTGTCAAAACAGAGGAGCCCTGGTGGCACAGTGGTTAAACTGCTGTACTGCAGCCAGAACGTTGTGAGTTCGATCTTGATCAAGGTTGACTCACCTTCCTTCCTAGGTCAGTAAAATGAGTACCCAGCATGTAGGGGACAAAATCCTAACTAACTTGTGAAACCGCCCAGAGAGTGCACTGAGCACTATGGGACAGTATATAAGTCTAATTGCTATTTTTATTGCTATTGCTGTTCAAGGTTACAACTCCCAAACACTCCCTTTATCAGACAACATGGCCACTATCTTAGTGACATCTGGTAACTCCAATTTTAAGGATGTTGTGAATTCACCTCAGATTCTAGCCCATTCTAGTCATTCAAGCTGCAAACCTATATCCACTAAATAGCTTCTGCACCCTGTTGTTGTTCAGTCGCACAGTCGATTTTTACCTTTTGTGACCCCATGGACCATTGCCCGCCAGGCACTTCTGTCCTCCACCATCTTCCTCAGCCCGCCCAGCTCTGTGCCCATTGCGTCTACAATGCCATCTAGCCATCTCATTTTCTGCCGCCCCTTCTTCTTTTACCCTCAACCTTTCCCAGCATCAAGGCTTTCTCAAGTGAATCATCTCTTCTCAATTGATGTCCAAAGTACTTTAGCTTCATCTTCACTATTTGACCTTCCCAGGAGCAGTTGGGGTTGATTTCTTCTAAGATCGACCTACAGGTGAAACTCGGAAAATTAGACTATTGTGCAAATGTCCATTCATTTCACTTAAAATGTGAAACAAATATATGAGATAGACTCACTACATGCAAATCAAGAGATGTCATGCCTTAATTCGTTATAATTGTGATGATCATGGCGTACAGCGTACATGAAATTATGTGATGATTATGGGGTACATGTGATTGGGGTTGGGATTTTGATAAACTGTAAGCCATAAGCATCAATATTATAACAAAGTAAGACTTGAACTATCTCGCTTTGCATATAATGAGTCTATCTCATATATTTGTTTCACCTTTTAAGTTGCATTACTGAACTGAATGAACATTTGCACGATATTCTAATTTTCTGAGTTTCACCTGTATTTGTTCTCCTCGCTGTCCAGGGGACTCTCAAAACTCTCCTCCAACACCACATTTCAAAGGCGTATATTCTTCTGCGCTCAGCTTTCTTTATGGTCCAGCTCTCACAGCCATACATCACCACCAGGGATACCATTGCTTTGGCTATGCGGACCTTTGTTTACAAGGTGATGTCCCTACTTTTAACTATGTTCCCCAGGTTTCTCCTAGCTTGTCTCCCAAGAATCAGTTGCCTTTTTATTTCATGGCTACATTCCCCATCTGCAGTGATCTTGGATCCTAAGAAAGTAAAGTCTATCACTGCTTCTGCTTCTTCTCCATCTATTTTCCAGGAATTGATAGGGCCTGTTGCCATTATCTTTGGTTTTCTTGATGTTGAGCCTCAAGCAAGCTTTTGCACTCTCTTCTTTCAGACTAAGCAGGAGCTTCTTTAGGTCTTCCTCACTTTCTGCCATTAGGGTAGAATTATCTGCGTATCTCAAATTGTTGATGTTTCTCCCAGCAATTTTGATTCCAACTTATGATTCTTTCATTCCTGCTTTGCATATTATGTATTGCAGGCGCACCCCCCCAATAACGGACACAGACAACATTGAAAGTGGATAACAGCATAGGGCCACATTTATTGATTCAATGCCCTAGTCCGAATTATAAATTTGCATTGGTAAAACGACCAATCGTAATTCCTAAGGCAAGCAGGCCGAAGTAACACTGGTAAGGTACCACCCAAAATTGCCAACGGCAATTGGTTACAATGTATCAATTTGTATCAATTTGTTTGTTGACAACAAACAAATTGTTGACCGTAGTCAATAACTAACTTATGACCCCACCCTCTGACGCGTATCCGTGAAATCACAGGGGTGATGCATGCTGGTTAGCAATCGTCATCACCCCATCGCCTGGTTCGTCGTTGACCGGACAACGTTTAACTAATTTATTCCTGTCTAGTGTTGTCCAGTCAATTGCGAACCTGCCGGATACTTGTGGGTCATACTGTTTACCTTACCAGTGCTACCCGCCAATGTGACCAAAGTCAACAGTAGGAACACAGAAAGCCCCCTATATCAAACCATAGCAACAGTGTGGGATGGGCAAAAAAGCCAGGACCCGGAGCCAATATGGGTCCCAACCAAAAATTCCCACCCGGCCCCGAAGCGACCATAATATCACACTGTTAACTAGGGAGGGGGTGGAGGGGAAAAAACTTCTCTGCTCCGTCGCTGAGGTAAAATGGCAGCTTGGCTGCCTCGTGGCCACCCCTTTTATAAGGGAGCTGGCCACGCCCCTAACTACCCGGATTCTCTGTCCTGTGGGGGGGGCCGCAAAGGGTGCGGCGGCCATTTTGGCGCCGCGCTTGCATTGCAGGCGCACCCCCCCAATAACGGACACAGACAACATTGAAAGTGGATAACAGCATAGGGCCACATTTATTGATTCAATGCCCTAGTCCGAATTATAAATTTGCATTGGTAAAACGACCAATCGTAATTCCTAAGGCAAGCAGGCCGAAGTAACACTGGTAAGGTACCACCCAAAATTGCCAACGGCAATTGGTTACAATGTATCAATTTGTATCAATTTGTTTGTTGACAACAAACAAATTGTTGACCGTAGTCAATAACTAACTTATGACCCCACCCTCTGACGCGTATCCGTGAAATCACAGGGGTGATGCATGCTGGTTAGCAATCGTCATCACCCCATCGCCTGGTTCGTCGTTGACCGGACAACGTTTAACTAATTTATTCCTGTCTAGTGTTGTCCAGTCAATTGCGAACCTGCCGGATACTTGTGGGTCATACTGTTTACCTTACCAGTGCTACCCGCCACACGGAGGGGCTTCAAAGAAGACCTGACGCCCCCCCCAGACCGTCAGCTCGGTCAACAGGCCTGCTCGCCAATCACCCAACAGGAGGTCCATACCTCCTCGCGACAGATGGACCCCATCCCCTGCGTACAAGTCATAATTTTGTAGACTAATATCGGGGTGATGACTAACCCGTCCCCAAGCCCTGTTGGCAAGAAACCGCGCCATTGCCTTATTGACCGCGCGCCTAGCGCGGTCAAGGGCCAGGAGGTTAACGCTCCCTCTGTAAGAATGGCGCGGGACAATGTCCGACCAAACCAGCGTTGTGGCAGGCCAGACATAATGCAAGTAGGCGAGGTCCTCGCAAATCGCATGCTTAAGCGATAAGCCGGTGACCTGGCCCAAATCATTGCCCCCCAGGTGGATGATTAGAATGTCAGGCGGGCCAGCACCCAGGCCAGAAAAAAGGAAAGGCCGCAGCTCCCGCCATAACATCCCAGGCTTACCATGCCATGCGAGACTGGCGTGGTCACCCAGTCCCAGTCGGGGTCCCCATTCTGTCGCCGCAGCGTAACGCGCTGCCCTGTGCACATAGCTGTGGCCCAACAGCCATACTGTCACCGGTGTAATACGACACCCAGGGTCTGTAAGAAAATTGAGAAAAAAGGCGGTAAGGTGACTGGATTGGTACTCATGGCGGGAGTGGGCGCACATAAAACTGAAAACATTGCGAGCCCCACCTTCCCATGCTGCGTATGTCAGCCCCAGAGTACCCAAAAGCAGCTGCTGTAGAGGCTGCACCAATCCGGAACGAATGTGTGCCATAACGGGCACCTGGTAGGCCCACCCTGGTGAGGGCTCTGGCTGTCACCTTCCAAAACTGAAATTTAGTAAGGGGAGACCCATCTTGGTGACAGAAAAACGGGCCGTGGTGCATGCCACGCAGTGCCAGGAATTCCTGTAGGGCACCAACCGGACAGATGTCTGCCAAAGAACAACGTAGCAGTCTTACACCACTGCCTACGCCATGCTGATCTGTTTTAGAGGAGCGTATCCTCAACTGGGCCCAGTCTTTGGCTACGTAGACATCTTCGAGTTCCAGTGCCCTACCACTTGCATCCGCCTTAGACAGCATCACGAGTTCGCTGACGCGGAGCGCTCCAAAAAATGCCACCGTTGTGGCTGCGTGAAAAAGGGCTGCCTCATAATGATCAAAACAGAGGCCTGGCCAGCCCCGGGCCAACTGGGTAAGAACCCCTGGGGAAATAGGGTGCCGGTCATCCGGGCAACGCCCGCGCTCGCGCACCCACCCCTCCAAAACATGTCGCACACGGAAGTCAGAGGTGGGATCCACATGACCTCCCACTTTGGCCATAAAAGCCAACGCCGAGAGCTTGGATGCTATGGTGCGAGGTGCAAGGCCCTGTGCATGCAGGTGAACCATGAACCGCAGAACATGGTCCACCGGGATAGGCCAGGTCTCTGGCAAGAGAAATTGAGTAGCAAATGCCCTGTAAGAATTGAATGCTTGTTGATACGCCTTACGCGTGCGTGGCGCTAGTGACAGGCCAATCGCCCGGTTCACCTCTCCTTGCCAATAGTCCACATCTCGTCCGGGAGTGGCGAGGGAAATTCCTCCGCATCCGGGGCCAAGGCGCGGAACCGGGAGATCTGCAGGCGGGACAAAGCGTCAGCAATATCATTATTAATCCCTGGGACATGCCTGGCCCTGAACAAAACGTTGAGGCGCAGGCAGCGCAGCACAAAATGGCGCACTAGGTCCATGACCCTGGGCGATTTGGAAGTCTGTGCATTGACAATGTGGACAACAGCAGCATTGTCGCACCAGAAATGCACCACCGAATTAGCCCACTGTTCGCCCCATAGCATCAAAGCCCCCAGAATGGGGAAAAATTCCAGGTATGTGAGATCCCGCAGGCGACCTGTGCCTGCCCATGCCGGTGGCCACCCACCACAGGCCCACTTCCCAATGAAGTACATCCCATAACCCAGGGATCCTGAGGCATCAGACTGGATCTGGAAATTGGGGGACGCCAGGAGGTCAGACCTCCAAAATGAGACCCCATTAAACTCCCTCAGGAATTGCAACCAGACGAACATGTCTGCCCTGATACCCCGGGTGAGCCTAACTCTGTGGTGGGGCCTGGATAACCCTGCCATGGCGTCGCATAAGCGCCGGGCAAAAGCCCTGCCCGGTGCGACCACCCTGCAAGCAAAATTAAGGTGCCCATGTAGCACCTGAAGTTCTCTCAGTGATGCCTTACGCTTGGCCAGCAATTCCGAGATAAGGGCCACGATCCTGGACACCTTATCACCCGGCAACCTAGAAGCCTGCACTACTGTGTCAATCTCAACCCCCAGGAATACTAGCTTGGTCGATGGGCCCTCGGTCTTTTCGGGCGCTAAAGGGACACCAAGTTCCTCCATTAGCGTCTGAAATGTGTTGAGGAGACGTGCGCACGTGTCCCAGCCCCGTTCACCCCCGAATAAAAAGTCATCCAGGTAATGGGCTACAGACCGGGACCCTGACCTGCGGGCGAAAGCCCACTCTAGGAAGGTACTAAAACGCTCGAAAGCCGAGCATGATATGGAGCAGCCAAAAGGCATGGCCTTATCAAAATAATATTCCCCCTTAAATTTAAAACCCAGCAACTCAAAGTCGCCCGGATGCACTGGCAAGAGGCGAAAAGCTGACTTAATGTCACACTTGGCCAGCAGGGCACCCGGGCCACACGAGCGCACCATGCGCAACGCATGGTCAAACGATGTATACCTGACTGAACAAAGGTCATCAGGGATAGCATCATTGACCGATCGGCCGGCTGGGTAGGACAAATGATGAATAAGGCGAAACTCACCTAGGGACTTTTTGGGGACCAAACCCAGTGGCGAGACCTTAAGATTGGGAAACGGGGGTACGGGGAAAGGTCCAGCGACCCTGCCCGCGACTAACTCCTTTTGAATGCTGGCCGCAGCCACCTCCTCCCTTCCTCTAAGGGATAAAAGGTTGGGAGCATCCTGAGGGGACCTATCACCCACAAAAGGGATACGAAATCCCTGCTTAAAACCTTGAAGAATATACTCCCTGTCCTCCCCCTTCGGGTACGATGCGAGCCAGCGCTCCAGCATGTCCACCTTAATTGGGGAGGGAGCCTTTTGGAGAACTAGCTCCATCCGTGGCAGCCTTGCCAGCCCACTGTCCACCCTTCCCTCTGCCTCGCGCCCCCCCAGGCTTGGGGCAAACAGAGGCTGCGTGGGGGCCAGAGCATGTGGGACACTCATGCTTATACCTGCAGTTCTTTCGATTGCAGGAACCAATTGACGAGAAAGTCCAGCACAGCAGGCGGGCTGGAACCCCCTGCCCCGCCGCCTGGCGGGTAACCTGCGCTGGAGCCGCTCGCTGGACCGCATGTCCGCAATGGTATCTATCCCCCGGGGCAGGGCGTGTGGGTGTCATATACAAAAGCCAAAGCCTCTGGCACGGCTCATCCCATCTCATCTCGGGGTGAAGGGGAATCCTCATACGGAATTCCTCGTCATATGCTAGCCATGATGGGCCCGGAAAATCGACCATCGCCCTATATATGTTGTCCAAATATTGGACCATGGGAATAGCTAAATCCGGCCGCGCCCTCAAATATACCGCCATGTATATTAAATAAGCGGGGAGCCAGTTGGCCCAGGTACGCGGCGGCTTACGGCGGCGTGCCTGCTCCTTGTCCTTCTCATCCTGACCCTCCCTTTCCTCCTTGGTGGGCTCTCTGTTCAGGAGTGAGAAGATATCTACGTACTCCCCTCGCCATATCTTTTCCCTAGTAGCCTGTGCCAGGTGATCACCCAATGGCAAGGAATACCCTGCCGTCGGCAAGGCCGAAAAAGGGACAGCCGGCCTGGTAAAAGGGGTCTGAACTAATCCAGCCACCCCCAGAACATTCCCTGTAGTGTAGGGACCAATGCCCACCCCAGTGCCCAAGGTGGTAGTCGTCGTCGCCGGGTGGGTCGCCGACAGCGTGGCCCCCGCACCACCCGCGCGAGGCCAAGGCCATTGAAAGGCCCCCCCTAGATTGGGAATGTGTGTGGATGTACTCGCTTGCACCGTATACTCACACGCTGCACCCCCGTGGGCCGCCCCCACCGGGGGTTCCGGCCCACTGGGGGCGTCGGAGCTCACGACCGACGTAGAGCTCATCACCGGGGCTTGACCCGCACCTGGTTGCTGGCTGGGGAGCTGCGAGGCAGTGGCTGAAACCGCGCCACACGCCTGCAGCAGCTCGACCCTCCCCGCCGGCTGTTGTCCTCCAGCCGACAGCGTCTCAAAAGGAACCCCGAAAGGGGCGCCCGCCTGACTGGCCCGCACCAACGACGCCTCCAGGGCCGCAATGCGGGCCAGCAAGGTGTCCACGTTGACCATGGGCAAAGGGCCGGCCGGCCCGCCTGGCCCAGGCATGGGTACAGGTCCCTGTACCCCGGGACCCACATATGGCCATTGGCCAGCACCGAAGCCCGGCAGGGTTGGTGGAGAAACCTGCCAAGGCAGGGGGCCGCACCACCCCCCAAGGCTAGAGGGCCCCGGGAGAGGCTGGAGCCCAAGAGGAGTAGGCCCGACAGAGTGGGCAGGAGCAGGAACGGTGTCCACCGCTCGTGGGCCACGGGCCGGAACCCCTTCCGCGCCCGCCCTCTGATCGGGCCAAGGGGCAATAGACCCCATTCCGCCGGCCCCGGCCGGGGCTGGCAAAGGTGGCTGCTGAGGAGGCGGCACCGCGGTCCTCCGACCTGGGTTGCGCCTCCTAACAACGCAAGCTGAACTCGAAGCCGCCTTCTTCTTCGAAGGCATCTCCACCGGAGCAAAAAGGGAAGCCGGAAAGGCAGAACCGCTACCAAAAGGCTTCCCGGTAAGCTAACGAGTGACGGAGACGCAGGGGAAAAAACTTCTCCGCTCCGTCGCTGAGGTAAAATGGCAGCTTGGCTGCCTCGTGGCCACCCCTTTTATAAGGGAGCTGGCCACGCCCCTAACTACCCGGATTCTCTGTCCTGTGGGGGGGGCCCGCAAAGGGCGCGGCGGCCATTTTGGCGCCGCGCTTGCATTATGTATATAAGTTAAATAAGCAGGGTGACAAAATGCAGCCTTGTCTTACTCCTTTTCCCTGGATAGTTGCTATAAAGTGCAGACTAAAACCTGAAATGGGTTCACATCACCCCTGAAACTGGAGTTACCAGCTGCCACAACACTATGCCATTAGCACATTGGTGAGTGGGGAAGTTGTAGGCCATAAGTTGCAGCTTTCCAAAGCTCTTAAATGGGTGTGTTTATTGGGGGAAAGGCCACATACGTTAGCTGGCAAGACTTGTGACACTTTAAAGACTAACTGCTGTATTTTAATGTTAGCTTTTGTGTATCAAGTCCACTTTGGCCTCCTCGAAGACCGTGGTATTCTTGAGCCACAATCAGGTGTATCCTGGTAACAGCAACCTTGTGTTGCTGGCTAATCTTTCTCACACTAGGTCAGGCAAAAGGAAACTGCAGAATGAACTCACCAAAGGGTGCCTTCATTTTGACAGTTTCACAGCTGGCCATGGAAGAAGAAGTTAGACTTTAAAGAGCCACAACATTTTTTGTCGTTTTGTTTACTCAGTTGGTCTTTGAACCCTTGCCTCTGTGTTCCTCTTGAGGTGAGGGACACATCTTCTCTTTCTTCTGTTACTTCTTTTCCTTTCCCTCCTCTCTCTCAGTTTCTTTATTCCCACTGTTTGCTCAGCAGGGAAACAGATTACTCCTGCCCAAAACCTGAACTGATCTTTTGAAATCTGGACAAGGACCACAGATTGCAATAAGAAATGATTTCTTCTTGCAACTTATTAGATCATTGCAAGTCCCATTTTTGTACTAGTCGCTCGTTTTGAACTTACAGAATCTGTTGTGGGTGTTCTTCCCAAAGCCTGTTGGATTAATAGTAGGGGGGAAATCGTAGGGTCACCAGAACAAGAACCTGCTATCTTGTAATTTTTTTAAAAAAAAATAAGCTTTCTCAAGTTCTACAAGAAGCCTGCATCACAATTGGCCTTCCAAAAGGCACTAAAACATCCTTCCCATGTATGCCAAGCCAATTTAATTTGAAGAGTGAAGAACAAGAATTCACAACTTAGTTTGTGCTACACTGTGGCTTTTGGAGTTTATCTGTTTGCAAATTGGACAAGAAAGGGAAAGCAGTGAAAAAACAGAACACCAGCTGGGAATATAACAGGTACAAGGTCAGGTGCACAGATCAAAAAGCTGACTCGATCTTCTTTGACAGTCTTCTTCTCTCTGATGTCTGGGCTACTCAACACAAAGAAAGCAATTACATCGGAATAAACATTGCATTCAGTCTGGGCACTTAAATGAAAATGTGAAACACAGGCATATATCCTTCTGTGGAATTTCCAAGGCAATGGCAAAAAGCTAGGGACAGGGTCCTTTGGGGGAAAGTGAAGGACTACATTTAGATACATGGCAAAGCAATTACATCGAGCTGTTGTTGCTTTCTAAAGAGTCTCTTTCATTTTAGAGACATGATTTTATGGTGGCAAGGAGCAGTAAGGGAAATAAGTTCATGCTGTTAATGTATACTGCACGCTTATATCAGTTTTATACCATTTTATTCTTTCTGGAAAGTACTCAAAATTGTTATTAGAGAAGTCTGTGCATGGACTGTGGTGGTTCAAGTGGTTAAGATGCTGAACTTGATGACTGGAAGGTCGGCAGGTCAGCAGTTCGGAACCTGAGTGCTGCATGATGGAATGAGCTCCCATCACTGTCCCAGATCCAGCCAACCTAGCAGTGTGAAAGCAAGAAATTGCAAGTAGATAAATAGGTACCACTTCGGTAGGAAGATAAACAGTGTTCCGTGCACTCTAGTGTTTAGTCATGCCTGCCACATGTCCACAGAAACATCTGCAGATGCAGACAGCACTGGCTCTTTGGGTATAAACAGAAATGAGCAGTGAACCCTAGAGTCAGATATGACTGGCTTTTGAACAAGGGGGACCTTTACATTTTACCTTTATTTAGTGCTGTAGTTCAAATGAGTAGACTAGATTGATCTAGCAGAGAATTCTCAATCCCTGCTTGGTTTTGAGGTCAGCATGTTGGGTCAATACCTAAAGAGCAGGTGTGTTACCCTGCCTCCATCTCCCCTTTAAGGTGAGTTTGCTCATAAGAAAATGATGAGTCTGAAGAAAGGAGACCTGGATACTTATGAAGGTTTTCCCCATGGGCCAGAATGGCAATTTCTGTATGTTTTAACTTGCACGGAGATTCAAGGACTTGAAAATGAAAAGCAAAGTTATTACAAAAGAGCTGTACATTTCAGAAACAGATGGGAAAGATCAATAGGCTTCTTCCACTGATTCTTTTGCTTGTTAAGAATGCTGAAATCCCCCATCTCCGAGAAGAGGCATTAAGAACTGTAGCAAAGAAAAGACAAACATTTCTTTTTTTAAAAAAATTATCAATACTGTTTATTTCTATCCATTGGTGAAAATGCAGCCTAATAACTAAAAATGTTCTCACACAAGCATATGTCTTACACAGAAGGCCTGGTTTCTTTGTGCGCTACCTTCTATCTAACTATTAATAATTGTTTTCTTTTTAAGAAGGTCTCACAAACGAAACACTTCTACAATGTGAGCTATTTGTTGTTTCCTGTGTGCCCTTTAGCACTCCCAGAGTTTGGAAAAGTTATTTGTTTGGCCTAAAGTTCCCAGAATTCCTGGCTAGGCTGATTAAGGAATTCTGAAAGACATACCTCAAATAAGTAATTTTTCTAAGCTCTGGATACCATTTAGCATATATAAACGTAAGCATATCCTGGAAGAAGAAAGATCTAGTATCTGCTGCTTCAAGAGTGACTGCAAAATCGCTTTGACCTGTATGAAGACCTGTATGAATTCCGAAGCCAATGAAGCCAATGGGAATGTTGAACAGATCCCTAGGGAAATTCTGCAACCAGTTTTGGAGTGACTTTGCACCTGGGTGCCTAAATGGGCATCACACATTAATCTACTTATACATTTTGAGTATCTTTGTGTCAGGAACAAGTTGGATGAATATGGGCTTACCAGGGGCCTCCCCCCCCCCAACTTGGTAAGATGCATCTGCACCCTGGCCACCTTGAATCGCCCATTGGGCAAAGAAAGACGGAGTATAAATAAACATGAAATGAAATGAAAAATGCACCCTATTCACAAGCCGCCTAAGGGCCTGAGATAAGATGACTGAGGACTGAGAAAAGGGTTGTTCAATGGTGGCACCCCATTATTGGACTACTGTCTCTAGGTTGATGTCGAGTTGTATGCCTTGATTTATTTTTATTTATTTATTTAGCTGAAGATCTTGCCGTTTCACCAGGCTTTCAAGTTATTTAAGGTGTTTGAATCTTTTTAATTTCTCTTATGTTTTAGTCCAGTGGTGCCCAAACTATGGCCCGTGGGCCCAATTAGGCCTGTGCATATAATTAATCCATCCCAGGCTGAGTACCCAGGCTCTCCTAGGACTTCCCCCACTGCCTGACATCATTTACCATGTCAGCCGTGGCGGTGGCGGTGATCACACTTTGTCCCCGCTGCACCGAGCAGCCTCTGGCTTGGTCCCATTGCTTCAGCAGCCTTTGGGGACATGGATCGCTGCATTGGGGAAATTTTTGGAGCCTTCCTCCTTTCAAAATCTGTGGCGCTATGAAAGCCCCATGGCACACCCAAGATGACATCAGCCCACCTCTGACCCCCGCACCTGTGTGTCGGGGGTGGGCCCGACCTGGGGGAAAAAGTTTGGGTACCACTGTTTCAGTCAAAGCTGTTCAATGACTTGACATGATTTTATGCTATGTTGTTTAAAGTGTTTAATGGTACAGTATTGATCCACTATCAATGTTTTTTGGTTGCTCTGGAAGCACAACTATTAAAGGACACACTTTAATTGCAGAAAACAAACAAATAACTGAGTGGTAATTTCCATTCGGAAAAGCTGAGGTCTGTTTTCTTATTGTTTCTGTCTGTTCACTTTGTGGGTAGATTTCATCATTTGGTGCATGTGCTTGAATTTGAATTTTGCTGACATGAGTTCCTAACTAAAAGAAAGAAAATTGGTTTGGAAACAGAACTGTCTCACACACACACATATGAATTTTGAAAAGATGAGACATTTTGAATTTGTGCAAAATTCCCTATCAGCTCTAGAAGAAAACATGTGAACTAAAATTGAGTGACAGTTTTTTCCTTCCACTCCCACTTCCATATTAAAAAAATAAAAAATAAAGCACCTTCCACTCTAGCAACCTGGCATGAAGAGATCAATATTGTGTCAGATCATTCAATAATCTGATGTTAACCATAGACTACTTTTGACAATTGCCTCCATGAATCAGAACCAATATCTCAAAGTATTGTTCTGGCCTAGCCTTCCTCATCTTTGCTCACTCCAGATGCTTCAGACTTCAATCCCATTGTCCCTAGTCTCTGGGCTAGCCAGGGGTGATGGGATTCATTGTCAAACTTGCTTTAAAACCAGCAGGTTGAAAAAGCTGTTTTAACCTCATTGGGATAGATGGCCCTAAGAAGCCACAGTCAAAATATTGCAGGATATGTGGTGGAAGAGAGCTTCGTCTGTGAAGAATGTTAAAAATAAATATAAAGAAAAATGTAAAGGGAGCTTGAAGTCCTTGAAATGCTCTTATATATGCAATGAATAGTGTGAACTCTTCTCCTTGTTAATCAGGGAAGAATTATACATTGAGTGAAGAACTAATCTGAGGGCCTTCATTTGGTGCCTTGCTACTTTTAAGCTTCTGAGGCCAGTCAACAAATGCAGTTTACTATCTCATTCAGTTGAAATTTTTGAAATGGTAGCCATGTTAGTCTGTGTTTCAAGCATATCAGAGAGCAAACAAAACAAGAAGACAAAAAAACCTTGTGACACTTTAAAGACTAACTGCTGTACTGTATTTTAATGTTAGCTTTTGTATATCAAGTCCACTTTGGCCTCCTCAAAGACGGTGGTATTCTTGAACCACATTCGGGTGTAACCTGGTAACAGCAACCTTGTGTTGCTGGCTAATCTTTCTCACACTAGGTCATGCAAAAGAAAACTGCAGAATGAACTCACCAAAGGGTTCCTTCATTTTGACAGTTTCACAACTGGCCGAGACATGGAAGAAGAAGTTACTCTTTAAAAAGCCACAACTTTTGTTTTGTTTTGTTTACTCAGTTGGCCTTTGAACCCTTGCCACTGTGCTCCTCTTGAGCTGGTAACTGAGGAAAATCTTTCTCTGTATAAGAGACCTGAAAGTGTCTTGGTGCAGGCATACATTTAACCCACCCCATTTGTGTTCCATTGCCTCTGGGCAATTTCCCAAACCTGCCTCTTCCCACCCCAATAATGCTTCAGTTTATAGCATCAGCAAGAACAGCCACTGGCTGAGAATGTTGGGCATTACAACCTGACCAGCTTGGAGGGAGTCAGGTGGCTTGGAAAAGACTGGCGTACATCTTTCCTCAGTCTTTTGTCATCCTTGTGTTCTGCCAGCGCTGGTAAATCCTTGGGTCCAGATGGCCTCACAGCTGTACTATTTGACAGAGATCAATGCAAGTAGCTTGGAAAACTGAGCTTAATTCTGCAAGAAAGACAACAGCAACTTTAAACGGAGAGGGGAAAGCAGCCTGTAGAGATGTGATCCTGAAAGGCCCTATGCTGTGGCTATGAACTGCAGCTATTCCTGCATACTGGAATGGAAGGAGGTGATGGAAGAAGTGGGATGTAAAGTGCTTTCCATTTCTGAACACCATCTGCCTTCCCAGCAGTTTGCATTCCTTGAGCTGCAAAGTGCTTAAACGACCACCCTCTGCTATTCTTGCAAAAGTGGCTTCTTTCTATATTAGGGTCAATTTGTAAACTCGGAGAGAAAAAGAGCTTCAGCTAACACCTTGGGCAAATCCCAAAGGTAACAATTCAGTGTTCAGTGTCTATTCGCTGTCATGCTCACCAGTGTTCGCAAAGGCCTCTGCTGATGTTTATTCCTACTGCAGGTTAAGCTGGATAGGTAAGGTAGAGGAAGGAATTGAGGGGGAATATAGATAGGAAATGACTCAAAGCCCCCAGAGAGGCTCTGATTCATCATCTCAGTAACACAGAGCCTGTGGCGCAGTAGAAAGGTGCTCATCACATCAGTCTCTATGGCCAGGTTCCCAAGGAGAATCTCAAAATGCTGGTAGTTGTACTGATCCATAGCAACAAACCACTAGCAGGACTTTTCATTTGCATCAGGAGCTGGTCTTTTACAAAGCTAAGCGGTATTCATTGCCTATTCAAGTTCAAGCACAACAACAAAAATTGCGCTAGAACAGCCTTTAGCTCCCAAGAATATACAATTGCTGGGAAAATTCATTCCCTGCCCCCACAAACATACACATGCATACAACCCGATTACTAAATTTAAAGGGGACAAACAAGACTGCTGTGGGAGAAGAGGGTGCCAGGGAACATTGTAATCCCTGTCTGTCAAAAAGGACTGGCATTCAGTCCCTGTAAGCACTATACCTGCTACGCCACTGATCACTACCGTGACTAGCTCTGTATTTCAGAGATCTATCTTCCCCTCCTCCCTAAAACACAGAAGTAGCCCAGTTAAGCTTGATAGTTGACACTTTTCATTATAGGTGACAAGGCTGAGACATGGGGAGGGGGGAAGGACAGGGACCTCAAAGTGCTGTATTCTGTCACAACAAGTGCATGTGCACATATGCATATGTATGTCTGTCCATGGGCGTACACTGCGACTTGCATATGCCTGGCTGTTCCAATGAAGCCTCACTCCTCCTTCTGCCCGTGACCATCACCTCCAACATTAAGCACAGGAAGGAGAAGTCCCAGCAGCCACCTCTTCCCAAAGACGTCCTCCAGGTTCTCCTTCCAGGGCTGGGGCTGAGCTGGCACCCCTTTCCGCACCTGGTACCGTGTTTGCCCTCGCAAGATCAGCAGCATTTGGTGACAGCAGAAGCCAGCGCAAGCCAGTCCAATTCCAAGCCAGAGGTACAGCATGAGGATGACGAACATTTCTGAGCTCAGAAGAGCTCCTGCAGGTCCACATCCAGAGAGAAGAGAAAGAGAGAGGGAAAGAGAAGGTTACACACTCATTCACACAGCTATTTGCATCTGCCAAGCAAGGTGGAGATTTTTGGAAGCAAAGGGATCCCTTCCCTCGAGAAAAGAGAACATGTGATTTTTTTTTTCTGATGCTGCTGGACTGCAAATCCCATCCACCCTGGTCCCTAGCCATCATGGCCTGTAGTGAGGGAAGATGGGGAGATCAGTTCAAGAGTCTTTACAGGATCACCTTATTCCACAACACAACTCTCTAACACACCAGAATTACAACTTATCATAGGCTAGGAGAACCTGGGGTATTTTCAAAAGAAAGACAGGTCTCTTCTACTCTCAGAATCTGTACAAGAACAAATTCCCCCACATTGACCCCACCACCACCAGTTCATGTCAATCATAGGGACCAGCTCAGTCAGATGGCCTCAAATGCCACCACTTACCTAAATGGAAAAGAACCTAACTCAATGCAAAGACCTGGAACTCAAAATTATGTAAGCCCATGAAAGGATAGTAACTTTCCCCAAACCAGTTCCTCCAGATGTGTCAGTTAACAATTCCCATCAAACCTCATCCTCCCAAATAACAAGGTTAATGGTGCCAGGTATGGGAAGACTGCACTAAGACTGCAGTGTCACCAAATATATTCTGGTTCACATAACCTTCAACAGGGAGTTGGCACTTGTAGGCAATAGCAATTATACTTATATACTACTCCATAGTGCTTAGTGCATTCTCTGGGCAGCTCACAAGGTAATTAGCATTTCGCCCCCAACATGCTGGGTCCTCATTTTACTGATCTCAGAATGGATGGAAGGCTTAGTCAACTTTGAGCTCCACCAGGATTGAACTCACAATGCCAGCAGTTTTGGCTGCAGTACAGCAGTTTAACCACTGCTCTTATGACTTGTTAGGCAGTTGATATAGCATATTTTTGAGGAAGGGGCTTGCTAAGCAACACAAGTTCCCAGGCCCTCGAAGGACATTGGACATTAACATCCAACACAAAGCCAGTGGAAAGAAACATGGGAGCTGCAGTCCAACAACAGCTGGAGAGAGAGAGAGGAGACCCATTCAGCAAGAGCAATAAATACACTTAATGAGAAATAAACACTATTGAATATAGTCATAAGCACACTTTCCAGGATCCACACCAATTCCAGCAGAACTTACCTCCACTTTAAATATTCCTTTTTTAAAATTATTTTCATTTTTAGACATACAATCAAAAGAATACCCAAATCAAAATATATAACAAATCAAAATAATTCTACATGTATCCACCCACCCACAGGACCTTGGAAGAAAAAAAATATTATTATCCTATATTTCACATACCCCCATTCATCTCCAAAGGTTTTCAGGTCTTCTTAGGTAGAGAGTACTCAAAAGTAGTTTACCATTCTCTTCTTCTGGGGAGATCCTACAACTGCAGCTTGCGCACGGACACAAAGACTGGCTTTTCTCCCAGAAGACACTGTGGGGAATCAAACTCCCAAATTCTAGCTCTGCAGCCAGATACCTAAATCACTTAGCTATCCAATCAGCCAGTGAGAGTTTTAAGGAATTAATTTTACCCGTGTCAGCTCCTCGTGAGTTTCCATGGCTGGCCAGGGATTTGATCTCCAATCTGACACTCTGTTAACTACTCCACAGTGGCTTGCTGCAAATTATAATGTTTACACAAATCCATGTCTTCCTTTTGGGTGACATGTGCCTCATTATTCTAAATACCAGGATTGAAGATTAACCATCAGAATCATCTTTTTAAATCTCCGGGGGGCGGGGGGAGTAAGACAGTGACCTAGTATGACTTGAAGTAAAATGCTCCATCCTGGTTGTAGCAATGATAGAGTTATGTTTTGGTTTTAATTTCTCTCTTTGGGATTCTGTGGCCTTATCAGATACTCCAGAACCTGACAAACTGCGGTTGAAACATCCATTCTGTAAGAGCCAGGGTTGGCTAAAAATGGAGTCGCCTTGGTTCTACTGGGACTGGAAGGGCTGAGGTCTACACTGAGCCTCTGCCAATGGAAAAAAGGATCCTTTTTGAAATTCTGCCTGAGAACCCTATCTGTATTGTCTGCAGGTGGCTAGACTAATAGCAACTCCAAAGTCTTAGCTGTGGTTCTCATAACAAGATGGGAGAGGAGGATCTTAGAGGCTGGGAAGAGGGTGTGTGTTGAACCATCTGAAGGAGGAGGTCCCCGATTTCCATACTTACTGGGTTCCCAATTGGTTTTTAAACCTGATTGATTGATTGCTCAGCCTGATGGGTTACCAAGTTGGGGAAAGGGAATATAATACTGTGAAGAAACTATGGTGGCTCAGTGGTTAAGAAGCTCGCCTTTCTGTCTGGAAGGCTGGCAAATTGGCAGTTCGAGACCCAGGTACTGCATGATGGTTTGAGCACCTGTCTCTGTCCCACCCCCTCCCAACCTAGCAGTTTGAAAGCAAGAAATTGCAAGTTGATAAAAAGGGACCACTTTGGTGGGAAAAAGTCTTGGGGACATGAAAGGAGTCTCATTCGGGCATCCCCTGAGCGGATCTTCTGCAGCAAAAATTCTTTCAACCCAGAATAATATCTGATATGAAATAATAATAATAATAATAATAATAATAATAACAATAATAATAATAATAATAACCTATTATTATTATTATTATTATTATTATTATTATTATTATTATTATTATTATTATTATTATTATTATTATTATTATTATTATTATTATTATTATTATTATTATTATTATTATTATTATTATTATTATTATTATTAAATACCTGGCTGATCTCTGTCTAACCATGGGTTAAAGTGCTTCTGCTGTGAAGCCTCCAGGCTTCCTAGATAGGCTTATTTCTTTCATGCCTGAGAATATAAAGCTGTTCCAATTTGCTAATTGCAAAAGCTTGCCTGTTTTTGACTGAAACTTTCTGTAACATGCTTTTTTCAGCCTTCTGCATAAAATCAAGAAAATGACTGGCGAGTGTTTTGTTTTTCTTTTGCTACCACAGGACAATTAGGCTGACACCTTATCTGTCCAGACCAGCTTTAAAGAGAGTGAGGTTGATTCCAATTAAATCCCAGAAGTTTAGCTTTAGGTATCTTCCATGTGAGTTCACCTTGCCCACCTTCTAAGGAAGGGTTGGGAGAGAATCTGAACCTTACACATTCCACTACATAAGCTTAGGGGCTAGACTAGGGGAAAATGGCCAGGACAGGTCAGAAAAAAATGACAGGTCCAGACTGAACTGTTAGAAAGGGGAAATGGACTTTTCCTATTCTGTTTTGTGGAAATCTGCTGTCGATATTCCCTGAATTTCTAAGATGTCCTGTCATTAGCACAACTCTATTATAATCCTAAAGCACTGTATTAGCTTCATGCAGCTTTCTTTTTCCTGAGCTCTGTTTATTGTACTCACAAGCTTCTTTCCCTGATAATGAAAGAGATCTTATTATTATTTTTAGAGGGAAGCTCCAGTGCAGAAATGCCAGATTAGAAACTATTAAGTAGTTTGATTCTGTCTATTTAGTCCTGAGTGATAACAATGGCTAGTAGTCCCATGATAAATGTTAATTAACCCAGCAAAGTTTAGACAATTGTATTGTTGCCAGTTTCTTTTGACCTGTGCTTGCCTTGCATATACAGTACTTTGAATTTTGAATACAGTTAGTCCTTGTTCTGTTCCTTGAACATTTAAACCTGCTGATTCCCCCATTCCCAAAACCTATAGACCACCTGACTAAGGATAGTGCTTCAAATTCCTAATGGTGGATTCTAGTCCAGGTAAATTTATTTGTTATTATGTGCTATCAAGTCAGAACTGACTTATAGTGACCCTAATAGGGTTTCTAAGGTAAATAAGGTATTTAAAGAATGGGTTTACCAATTCTACCACCATCATCCCAGTGAGTTTTCATGGGTCACTGAGTATTAGTCCATTCCTCTAGCCATTATAGCACATGAAAACTTCTAGAATAATAACATATGTTACTCTTTAGTTTAGGATGGTACATCAATCCTTTTTGTTGATTTGGCTGCTGCCATCAGAGTTTTGGACCATTACTTTTTGGGGACCCAAAATCTTCCTTAGTTTTAAAGAAAAATGGTGACTTTCACAGGCTATCTTACAGAGTAATATAATTTTTGTTGTTGTTCAGTCGCACAGTCGATTCCGACCCTTTGCGACCCCATGGACCATTTTCCTCCAGGCGCCTCTGTCCTCTACCATCCCCCTCAACCCTCCCAGCTCTGTGCCCATTGTGTCTACAATCCCATCTAGCCATCTCATCCTTGGCCTCCCCCTTCTTCTTTTGCCCTCCACCTTTCCCAACATCAATGCCTTCTCAAGTGAATCCTCCCTTCTCATTTGATGTCCAAAGTATTTTAGCTTCATCTTTACTATTTGACCTTCCAATGAGCAGTCAGGGTTAATTTCTTCTAAGATTGACCTATTTGTTCTCCTCGCTGTCCAGGGGACTCTCAAAACCCTCCTCCAGCACCACATTTCAAAGGCATCTATTCTTCTGCGTTCAGCCTTCCTAATTGTCCAGCTCTCACATCCATACATTACTACTGGGAAAACCATTGCTTTGACTATTCTAATTTTTGTTTGCAATGTAATGTCTCTGCTTTTCACTATGTTCCCCATGTTTCTCATCGCTTGTCTCCCAAGAATCAGTCGCCTTTTTATTTCATGGCTGCAATCCCCATCTGCAGTGATCTTTGATCCTAAGAAAGTAAAATCTGTCACTGCTTCTACTTCTTCCCCGTCTATTTTCCAGGAACTGATGGGGCCTGTTGCCATTATCTTGGTTTTCTTGATATTGAGTCTCAAGCCAGCTTTTGCACTCTCCTCCTTCAGCCCAATCAAGAGATTCTTTAGGTCTTCCTCACTTTCTGCCATCAGGGTGGTATCGTCTGCATATCTCAGATTATTGATGTTTCTCCCAGCGATTTTAATCCCATATTGTGATTCCTCCATCCCTGCACTGCGCATTATGTGCTCTGTGTATAGGTTGAATAAGCATGGTGACAAAATGCAGCCTTGTCTTACTCCTTTTCCTATTCCAAACCACTCTGTTATTCCATGTTCTGTCCTAACTGTTGCTTCTTGGTTCATGTACAGATTTCTCAGGAGGCATATGAGGTGCTCTGGTATTCCCATCTCTTTAATTACTTGCCACATCTTGTTGTGGTCCACACAGTCAAATGCCTTAGTGTAGTCAATAAAACAAAAGTAAACTTGTTTCTGGTATTCCTTTGTTTTCTCCATGATCCAGCGTATGTTGGCGATGTGGTCTCTAGTCCCCCTGCCTCTTCTGAAACCAGCCTGCACCTCTGGTAATTCTCTCTCCACATGCTGCTGAAGTCTGTCCTGTATTATCTTGAGCATCACCTTGCTGGCATGTGGGATGAGCGCGATTGTTCGATAATTTGAACATTCTTTGGCATTGCCCTTTTTTGGGATCGGGACGTATACTGATCTTTTCCAATCCTGTGGCCACTGTTTTGTTTTCCAAATCTGCTGGCATATTGAATGCAGTAATTTGACGCCATCATCTTTTAGCGCTTTGAAAAATTCAACTGGGATACCATCATCTCCACTAGCTTTGTTGTTTGCAGTGCTCTTTAGGGCCTTTATGACTTCGCTCTCCAGGATGTCTGGCTCAAGTTCAATTTCTTCATCATTGTGATTATCAGGAGTGTTGAGGTCCTTTTTGTAAAGTTCCTCTGTGTACTCTTTCCATCTTTTCTTAATTTCTTCTGCATCAGCTAGCTCCTTTCCGTCTTTGTCCCTTATCATGGTCATTTTTGCTTTAAATGTTCCCTTGATTTCCCCAATTTTTTTGAAAAGATCTCTGGTTCTGCCTCTTTTGTTGTTTTCCTCCATTTCTCTGCACTGTTCTTTTAGGTAGTTTTCCTTATCTCTCCTTGCTTTTTTTTGAAATCCTGTGTTCAAATGGTTGTAGTTTTTCCTTTCTCCTTTGACTTTTGCGTTCCTTCTTTCCTCTGCTATTTTAAGAGCCTCATCAGACAACCACTTTGCTTTCTTACTCTTCTTTTCTTTTGGTATGGTTTTCTTTGCTGCTTCCTGCATGATGTCCCTCATCTCCGTCCATAATTCTTCCGGTACTCTGTCTACCGAGTCTAAGCCATTAAATCTGTTCATCACCTCCACCGTGTATTCTTTAGGGATGCTGTCTAGGTGATATCTTTCTGGTCTCCGTGTTTTCCCTATTTTCTTTAGTCTAAGCCTGAATTTTGCGATCAGTAGGTTGTGATCTGAGCCACAGTCTGCTCCAGGTCTTGTTTTTGCTGACTGTATGGAGGTTCTCCATCTTTGGCTGCAGAGTATGTAGTCAATCTGGTTTCGGTGTTGGCCATCTGGTGATGTCCATGTGTAAAGTCGCCTCTTGTGTTGCTGGAAGAGAGTGTTTGCTATGACCAGTGCGTTCTCTTGGCAGAACTCTATCAATCTTTGCCCTGCTTCATTTTGTGTTCCAAGACCAAATTTGCCTGTTATTCCCTCCACTTTTTGATTTCCTACTTTGGCATTCCAGTCTCCTAATATAATTTGGACATCATTTCTTGGTGTCTGTTCTATGAGGTGTTGTAAGTCCTCATAGAACTGGTCCATTGTGGCTTCATCTGCACCAGTGGTTGGTGCGTATATTTGGATCACAGTGACATTGAAAGGTTTGCCTTGAAATCTGACTGACATCATTCTGTCATTTTTGAGATTGTATCCCATTACTGCTTTTCTCACACTTTTATTGACAATTATGGCTACTCCATTTCTTCTAAGGTTTTCTTGCCCGCAGTAGTAGATATGATGGTTTCCAGAGCTGAATTCACCCATCCCTGTCCATTTGAGCTCACTGATGCCCAAGATGTCAATGCTTATTCTTTCCATCTCATTTTTTACCACTTCCAGTTTTCCTTGATTCATAGACCTCACATTCCATGTCCCTATGCAGTATTGTTCCCTACAACACTGTATTTCTCCTCCCCCTTTCGTATCCCTCCCCCTTTTCAGATCTGCTGTGCTGAGCATCCCCTTGTTTTGCCTTTTGTTTTGGTCCATAGGGTTCTCTTGGCAGACTTTGTGGCGTGCCTTGCCGGTCTCTACGCCAGTCTAACTGAAGTATAACTGACAGTATAACTGAATATATGAAAATTAATTGAAAGAAATATTAACTTTCCTTGAATTCTCATGACAGTATGAAATGCTCCTCTAGAATGGGTTTGGGGCTACTTCATCGTCAACCTTTTCTGATTTAGATGTATGGTAATTTTGTTATTATGTTTTCATTAGAATGGAATAAAATTCTTTACTTTTATAAGTTCCTTAGTTTTGCCATTTTAATTTATTTTCTGTACCAGCTACTGTTCAGTGCCATGGTCATCTTGGGTGTTATGTTAAGAGTCTTGGTTAGGGTTAGGAGAGCTCTCTCTATCTTTCTCTCTCTGGAGCAGAAGCACCGTTGCACAGTTCCTGGAAGGCTGAGAGGCCTGCCTTGCAAAGGTTGGGAGGGATTTTCGAGTGTGAGTCTTCACTTCTGGTCCAGAGAAAAACATGGGATTGTCTCACCAGTCGACCTTCCCAAAAACTGGAGGGATTTCAGATTTCTGAGTTTTCTCTTCGGATCCCAAGAAAGCGAGAAGGAATCAGTTCAGTTTCACTCTTTCCCTCCTCTGACGACGACGCTTCCCAGGTCGGTGCCCTGAATTGCAGCGGGGGAGAAAACTCTCGAGGAGACCCTCTTTTCCCTCCCTCCGCCGAAGAAGCGAAGCGAGCACCCCATCTCATATTATATTATATTACAAAAAAGTAATATAATTACTTTTATGGAATTAAAAATCAACAGTTTGGCTAGGTAACAAAACAGATGTAACTGGGGCAGTGTCAATTTATATCCACTTCTTTTGTTTTTACAACCCCTCCCCCTTCAGAGCTTAAATATGTATGCTTTGATCAAGAAATAAATGCACCTTGTTCAACGAAATACAGGCCTGTAACTGACATCTCTTTTAAAATAAATGGGACAGAAAATCTTTTTCCATAAGGCCACTTCCCCATCAGATTTAAAAAGTATTGCATTATAAGAACTGCAATTTGGATTTTTATTTGATTTTAACTGAATGTATAAGAAATGTTTTGACTTAGTGTATATTTTACTTTCTGTAAGCTCCTACAACTATCTCACATTTGCTCAGAGAGTAAAAAAAACTGGGCTCAAAGATTCCAGTGACAGGGAAGAAAATGTTCAGCCTCTGGAGAGCAGCCACTAAAGGCTGTAGAAGTAACCTGGCTATGTGCCCTGATTTACACAAAACAATCCTTTTCCTGAAGGGTTGTCAGAGGACAATTCTCTATTTCAAGAAGTTCTCCATTTGAAGGGCTTTCTGGTTCTAATACTATTTAAAGCTAAGGAAAGCTGAGCGGAAAGGACAGAACAAACTAATATGTTTTTGTTGGCAGAACCTTTCCTGGACTGAAACCCATTTCTCCAGATGCCTGTTGCACCTGCACACTACACTGAAACAGTAGTGTGCAGTCAATGAAATCTTATGCTGAAAGACACTTGTCCAAAAAGAAGAAATGTATCATAAAAGTGGAAAGGAACTGATCTTACCTCGTTGTTGTTTTTTTAAACTAGGTAACTTCTTTGGTAGATGGTAGGAATGCTATGGATGTAATATATCTTGACATCAGCAATGCTTTTACAATGTGCCCCATTATATTCTGATTAGTAAGCTAACTAGGTCTGGGCTGGATAACACAAGTGTCAGGTGGATAAATAGTTGGTTAGAGAACTGTACTCAGAGAGTGCTTATTAATGGCTCCTTCTCAAACTGGGAAGGGATAACAAGTGGGATAGCACAAGGCTCGGCCCTTTGCCCAGTGCTCTTCAACATTTTTATTGTTGATGTGGTTGAATAAGTGCAGGGAATACTTATCAAATTTGCCAATGATGCAAAATTTGCAGGATTTGCTAATACTTTGGCAGGAAAATAATTCAAAAAGACCTTGATAGGGCTGAAAACAACAGAATGAAATTTAACAAGGACTAGCTGACTCCGGGAGGGGGGCTTATTTATAGTGCTTGGAAGGCCCCCCCAACACATACCAACCCAGACTTCTCCCTGTGACACACAGAGACACGTGTGGACATACCGTGGTTGCTTGGAGGCTGTGTGTGTATGTGTGAGTGTGTGTCTGTCTGTCTGTCTGTGTGAATATTCCTCCTCCTGAGTTGGTTTTCCTTCTTCCTGCCCCGTGTGTGTGTATGTGTGTGTGTGTGTGTGTGTGTGTGTGTGTGTGTGTGTGTGTGTGTGTGTGTGTGTGTGGACTGTCCTGTAGGAGGGGGTGGTGGATGAAGGGTTGGAAGTTGCAACTGCCACTCAGGCCCCGCCCCCTTCCCTCTCATCCCTTTTGGCAGGCAAGGCACTATGGAGGTTGTAGTTTTTTCTGTTTTTCCCATTTTGTGGGGCCCACGCCCCCCTATGGTCTCGATACCCCAATGTTGACCATATCTCCCATGCCAGGTAAGTGTGTGCACAGTTTGGACAGGGACAGTTAAGGGGTGTGGATTTGTATTCTGGACCCACACGGGGACATTTCTCTTTTATAGGTATAGATAAGTGCAAAGTTCTCCATCGGGGGGGCACCAAATGCATAGTTATAAGATGAGGGTACTTGATTTCATAAAACTACAAACAAGAAGGATCTTGAAATTTTTGTAGATTCCAAGCTGAGACAACAATATGATGTGGTTTTGTTTTTTGTTTTTTTTAAAAAAGGACAAATGCTATTTTAGGCTACATTAACAGAAATATAGTCTCCAAAACCCATGAGATACTTGTTCCCCTCTATTCGGCACTAGTTAGACAACATTTAGAGTGCTATGTCCAGTTTTGAACACTGTAGCTTAAGAAGGTTGCCAACAAACTGGAACAAGTTCAGAGGAGAGCAACAAGGATGATCAGGGGACTGAAAACCAAAACATTTGAAGAAAGACTGGAAAAACTAGGCTTATTTAGCCTTGAGAAAAGGAGACTGAGGGGATATGATATCACTCTTCAAATACCTGAAAGATGCTAATATTAGAGAAGGGGTGGGATCTATTCTCAGTCATCCCAGAGTGCAGGATGTGTAATAATGGGCTCAAACAGAAGGAAGCCAGATACAGTATAGGCTGAATATCAGGAAAAACAGCTCAACTGTTAGAACAGTACAATAATTAAACCAACTAACTTGGGAGGTGGTGAATGCTCCAATGCAGGTAAGTCTATACCTCTGCAGTTTGCTATTCAGATGTTAACTGCTGGAGAGCAACCCCAAGGTCCCTGCCTTCTCAATGTCAAAGAAATCATTAAGCAAATGTCTATTCCTAGGCATTATGTTTTCCCTTTAAGCATATGCTTCCTTCAAAATTCCATGCCTGAGCCATCAGACGTGCAAATAAAGTTCATGCAGTATGGGGTCCATCATTTTGTGACCAAGCATAAAACAAAAAGCTGCTAATTTGCAACATGAGGTTTGAGGCAAGATGTAAAAATATCATGCAATTCTGGTCCTCAGTCCAGCACAGCTGTGATTTCAGGCATTAGGTATGGGAAATAAGACAAGAAAAGGATGATTCAGCTCACTTCTCCTTCATGCATGTGCTTGCCGGACAGATTTGACATCTAACCCCTCAACATCCTACATGAATGTCCCTACTTTGTCGCTCCAGGAACATGTCTCTTACTTTGAATTAGAATCCCAATAATGAATTATATTATTCATTGAGAATGTAATGATTGATTGATTGATAGATAGATAATGTAATAATTGAGCAGTGGCTCAAGTGGCTAAGACACTGACTGGAAGGTAGGAGGTCAGCAGTTTGATTCCCGAGTACTGCAGGATGGAATGAGCTCCCATCTTTGTCCCAGCTCCTGCCAACCTAGCAGTTTGAAAGCAAGAAATTGCAAGTACTGTAGATAAATATGGACCACTTTGGTGGGAAGGTAAACAGCGTTCTGTGTGCTCTGTTGTCTAGTCATGCCTGCCACATGACCATGGAAACATCTGCAGAAGCAGACAGCACTGGCTCTTCATCTTTGAAACAGAGATGAGCACTGAACCCTAGAGTCAGATACAACTGGCTTTCGAGCAAGGGAAACCTTTACCTTTACCTAATGAATTACATATTGACATTGCTTTAACAGTTCATTGAACTCAATTTCATCTGTCCAAATAGCCTAAGAAATCACCATCGCCACTGCATAATTAGACATCTGTGATAAGCAGTGATAATTAATTTACTGAAAGTTACAAGAGTACTCAGAAAAATGAGTACGACATTCAAATACATCACAAATTCTAAAGAAAATGAACGAGGCTGATTCCAGTACTGTGTAGCACTAGATGGTATTTTATGATGTTTTTCATGATTTAAATGGTTCTCATGGTACTTATTAAGACTATCAAAACTACATTAGGAATACCTTCAGGAATTTCTAAAAGACATTTTTAAAATGTTACTGTCTTCACCTGAAGCGAATGTTTTCAAGATGATGTCAATAGGAAAGGTCAGAGTCATTCTAATCCAGGCTTCTGTCTATAAAAAGTCAATTACTAAGCAATTCATAAGCTTTCTTCCCTCATCTTCTCTCAGTGTGCATGTCAGAAAACAAGTACATGTCTGTGTTTGTATCTGTGTGTTTGTACGTGTGTGTGTATGTTTCTGAGTGAGTGAGTGAGAGAGAGAGTTTGTAAGAGAAAGCCGGCATGGTGGGTGCTCTTACATCTGTTTTTAACATCTAGAACAGTATTTCCCAGCCTTTGGTTTTTGGACTTCAATTACCAGAAACCGAAGTCTATTCCCCAAAGCACTGATCAGCCAATGTACTGACTTTGGCTTCCGTGAATTGAAGTTTCCCTGTGGGCCTAAGATATTTTGCTGCTTAGAGTGTGAAAAGGTGCTGCTTTTCCCAAAATCGTTGTGGGTAGAACCCAAGGCTAGATAAGTTATTTCAACTTCCAAGGGAGAAAACCCCGCAACCACTTCTTTCCATTTCCCTGATGTTAAAATATAAAACCAATTCCATGATGATTAACAATGGCTACCTTTGCATGATGGCTACCCATCTTGTCTAATGGCAAGACTGGTCCTGCTATTTTGCTAGGATAGCAAATAGATATTGATGGAATTCCATGAAATTATCCAGTCATGTTTTCTAAAAACGAGTCACTTAAGTGATGGTGAATTGAACATGTGTATGATGAAGTTATTTTAAATATCCCAAGATCTGCTGCTCATTGTGCCTTTGCGTTCTAGTGTCATTGAGATCTCAAGAAAGAGAGAGAACAGAGATTCTCTGTTATCAATTTCTCTAGTAGTGAGTAGCAGCTTGTGACTGTATATAAGGAGACTGTGGTTGCTGGTTATCCCAGGATTTCCTTGTAAACTTGAAATAAAAAGTGTGGGGAAACGACCCATTCAACATTGCCTTCCAACAGTGCAGTGTTGTCCTTCCATCCTTGTCGGTTCCCATTCATTTTGGAAGACATCGTGAACACTAAATAACAAAAGACAGACTGCATTCCTTTCATAAAACAAAGGGACAGACTCAATTTTGCTACTATATGATACAGGTTTGAAATTTTTGGATCTGGAAACCAAAATTGATTGGAAGCCCATGTCATCTCCTCTTGGTGCTCAAATTCTGGTGGAAGATATATAAAGATTTTTCTCTGAAAAGGCTGCAATCTCCATTTGAGGTCATGTTTCTAACACTTGCGGGATGGGTGGGTGCCAATTTAGTTGTTTCATTTTCCCTTAAGCCACTTACTTAAAAACATACAGTACATTCAGTGCCTTAATCTTCTTTGTGAGATAAGCAAACCAACAGCTGAAATCACTATTTTCATAATTCAGTCTGAGCAAAGTTTGCAAAAGGTAAAGGTAAGGCAGGCTACATGGTTCTTCTGCATCTTAGCACTTGAATTTATTTGTTTCCCAGAAAGACATGAGGTCAGTTTTGACACAAGAAACAGGGGTACTATTGTTGCTATCCAGAAATGACTTGGAGTATCATCAATAAATGAGGACGAAGTTGATTTCCCACTTAACTCAATATGCAAACCCTTTCAGGCCACTAGGAGTGGTGACCTTTCTGTCCACAGTTACAATTATTCTATTTGTGAAGGTTGTCCTATGCCAGACACACCATTGTGGCAGGAAAAAAGTCAGGCGTGCTGACTTGGGCTTCTGGTAATTGAAGTCCAAGAATAGTTGGAGAGCCAAGGTTCGCATCACTGGGTTAGACTGTGGCCTACAGCAGAAGGAAATGTTGTGTTCCTTGGATTTTTAAGGCCATGGGACATGCTGCACTTAATCTGACCACAGATTTCTCCGTTCAAGCTTTCTGTTCCCAGAGCAGACAACACCATGCATATGGGAGGTCCATAAACAGGACAGGAGTGCCTGTTGTGCTTTCCACTATGTGGTATGTGGTGGTCTACTGCTTCTGACACTGATGATAACATGTGGCCATAATGGTTTGTAGATACTGCCAGCCATATCCTCCAAATTTGTGAAGTCACTTTTCATACTGAGAGTCTTCTCTCACCTTTTGGCTCCATCTTTGGGCACTCAGTTCCCTGCTTTGTGTAAAAGACATTCATTTCATTTGTACTGATTCTAGCACAATACTGCTACAGTCAGTAATCCTAAATCCTAACATTTTAAGAGCAGGAGCAACATGTCTTTCAACCCACCGTCTGCAGTGATGCATAGTTTTGTGCCACTTTTCATGTTATTAGACTATTCTAATAATACACCATTGACTTAAATTAAACTAATCCCTTCAATCATGCAATTAACTCACTTGGGTTCATAATTAAAGGAGAGATTCCCAACAGCAGAAATAATAAGGAACAGCTGTAATTTCAAACAGAGGTAGAATTGTTAAGAGTTTGATGAAGAATGAATCATGGGATCAAGGATTTGTGTTGTAGCTAAGAACCCTAATGAAATGAACTTTATTTTTTCTTCTTTCTACTTTATGATGTTGAACTGAGTCACAAAATCAGAAAGAAATTGACAACTTCTTGGGTCAAAAAACTGATCCAATGTTTTGACTTCTAACCCCCAAATCCAACCCACACTCCTTGAGGGAAATAACATTTGAAGTAATGACCAGTCAATTGTTAGTCATAATCCCATAGATAAATCTTAAAGCCAATGAATCACCTACAATCTTTCCCCAAAACATTTTTGTTTTATTGTGATACAGGCAATAGAAACTGTTTATGCTTCCTTGTTTCTAAAAAGAAAACTTCTAGAACTGAGGCCCAATGGAAACACAGCACAATTAAGCCCACTGGCTGGGGGGGGGGATTATTTTAATGCAGCCCATTTCAGAACTGAATCACAGGGTATTTATTGTGCCAGGGATTTCTCATTTTGGCTATATTTTCTTGTTGCTGTTCATAAATTTTGACCCACAGAGCAGCTGTGGGAGGATTTTGAAATATGGAGAGTGGGGAGAAAACAGAAGCTGAACACAGGCAAAGGAGGATTATGGTAGGAGGAATAGCAACACATTTACAGATGAAGGGAGAACAACATGATAATAAGACACAGAAAGACCAGAATCTGAATTTCTTTGGAGCTTGAAAGCAGAACAGTTGCAAATGCTTTATAGCTGGATTTACCACATGGGTTCTGTTTGTTGTCTCCCTCTGCTAACACACACTCATAGTGGACTCCTATGGATGATTTTACTAGAGGTTAGTCCCACTTAATTAATGAGGCTTATTCCTAGATAAATGTGCTTAAAATAACAGCATTGAACATGCTATGTCCTTTCCCCAGCATACCATCATAACATCCCATCCCTGATCTGATTTTGGATGCTAAGCAGGATTAGATCTGGTTAGTTCTTAGACAGAAGGCCACCACAGACAACCTGGTGCCATATTATGGAGAGGGCATAGTACAGTGGTAGACCATGATACCTGGGAAGGGTTAAAATAAAAAGTGGACTTGATGCACAAAAGCTAACATTAAAATATAGTAGTTAGTCTTTAAGGTGTCACAATGTTTTTTGTCTCTTTTGCTTTATTTACTGTCAGTAATGGTTGGGGAAAGGACTACAGTGGCTTAGTAGTTAAAATGCCGAACTTAACAGCTGGAAGGTTGGCAGGTCAGCAGTTTGAGAGCCGAGTGCTGCATGATGGAGTGAGCTCCCATCTCTGTCCCAGCTCCCAGCTCTGCCAACCTAGCAGTTCGAAAGCAAGATATTGAAAGTAGATAAATATGTACCACTTTGGTTGGAAAGTAAACAGTGTTCTATGAGCTGTGGCCTCTAGTCGTGCCTGCCACGCTGGACTCTGAAGTCACCTTATCTTATTTTAAAATTTTAATTTTTTTAGATTTTTAATTTTTAGGATTTTAGAATTTTGAAATTTTAAAGTTTTGAAGTTTTTAAATTTTTAAAATTGTACTGTATCTTAAATTGGTGTTTCTGTAGCTGTTTTAAATTAAGGGGTATGCCTTATTCAAGTTGATATATAGCAACCGAGAAATTTCGTTGTTCCTGCAAGGGGACAATGACAATAAAGATTTATCTCTTATCTCACATGACCACAGAAATGTCTGCAGACACAGATAGCACTGGCTCTTTGTCTATAAATGGAGATGAGCACCGAACCCTAGAGTTGGATATGATTGGCTTTCCAGCAAGGGCATCCTTTACCTTTACAAATGGTTGGGAAACAATCCTACCTGAATCCAGGAGAGTTGCTACCAATCAGAGTGAATTATCCTGAGTTACAAGGACCAATGGTCTGATTCAGTGCAAGGCAGGATTCTACTTTCTACTTCAACACTCCTAAGTTCAAACAGACTTTCCCGTATGCAGTAGATCTGGGAAATTTATGCATGACTGTTTTGCTGTATTGATACTGCTGCAGGAAGAAATATAGTACAGTGTTTGGAATGGCAAAGGTACAAGTTGGAGCAATCACCAACAATTACATATGAGCAAGTTTATCTAGAGACATTTTGGTGCTCGAGGCAGAGGATCACGTGCACATGCATAGATCAGCAAGGTGCAGAATAATCAAGGTCAGTCATGTTACTTTGGCACCTGGAACGGAAAACCCCAAAGCACCCTTCCTCTCACTGGCAGTGGGTTTTTTTAATTAAAAAAATCTGCCTTTTTGTGCTAAAGGCACCTGTCTCAGACTGCCAAATGTTAGGACAGATCCTAAGAAAATGTGGCTGGGAGCAGGGGTAGAGGACTCTTTGCAAACAGTTTCACCAACCTCTAGTAGTTTAATATAATAATAACAAAATATCCTACTGCCTTTCATGGTACACTAAGGCTTTCAAGCAGACCCCAGGCTGGTTATCACTGACTCACCCTTTGAGACTGTTGGGTGCTTTTCTTAGAATCTAGTAAATTATAGATATGCTACACTGGCTATAACCTGGAGCAAGCCCTAACCTTGGTTTCAAGACAGCCTTTGTTCAACATCCTGAATGCACAAGATACTTGCTGGATCAAAGCAAAGCAATCACACTTACATACTGCTCTATAGCGCTCAGTGCACTCGCTCGGTGGTTCACAAGTTAATTAGCATTTTCCCCCCAAAAAATGCTGGGTACTCATTTTAGCCACATCCAAAGAATGGAAGGCTGAGTCAACCTTGATCCCAGGTCAGGATTGAACTCACAACCTTTTGGTTGCACTACAGCAATTTAACCACTACTCCACCAGGGCTCCTGATCAGGCCAAAAGTGCAAGGAATGCATCATTTTGTTTCTCCACAGAGGCCAAACAGGTGCCTATGATGCTACCAAACAAGACATGAGTCTGAGAGCACTCTTTCACTCATGTTATCCAACAACCTTCTTACAAGAAGTTCTGTACTGACAGTTTTGGCTTCAATGTGTTTGTCTGACCCCTTTAAAAGCAATCCAAGTCAGTGGCTATAACTATTTTTTGCAGTGAATGCCATAATTCAAATATGTACTTTTTAAAAGTCCAAATCTAGAATCTCCCAACAGCTTTATTGAGTGACCCTGCATTCAAATATCTGAATAAGGGAGAGACTTCTGTGTCTCTACTTTCTCCACATTTTGCCTATTTTAATACACCTATTCACAATTCCTTTGCTTTCTTTCTTCCTTCTCAGAATGCCCCAAATTTCACAACTTTATCTAATTTTTATCTCCCTGTGCTGCAAGAGATGGCTCCGTGTAGTGTGGGTCACTACATGGCAAGCTGGGATCCACCTAAAACAAATTCATGCCAATTGCATTTTTCCTGGGGGAAATGTATACCTGGACACAAGTAGCAGCTGATGATGAATCTCCCTAATCTGAGATAAACTCCGCCATTGCCAGTCCCAAGCCCAGATGAGAAACGAGGAGGGTTGGGCGTCGGGCTAGATACCCATCCCTGTAAAAACTAAAACCACTACAGAAACAGCAAGAAGAATCTCAAGTTTTTTCAAGACTGAAACCATTGATACATAGCATGGGAGGATCATTCTAAATCTAAGTCTAATCTGAGATCACCATTAATCTAAGCAGTCCCAGCAGTTCAAAGGAGAGCATAAGAAGCTGCCATACACTGAGACTATCTAGCCCAGTATTCTCAACTCTGACTGGTGAGTTCTTTCAGACCTCCAGGTACGTCTCCTCTTCCTTAGCCCTCCTTGAAGATCCCTGATAACCTTTAGCAGTCACCCATCCAAGTATTAATCAGAACTGACTCTGCTTAGCTTCCAAAGCCTGACAAGTTGCGTTGAAGATCAGCTGGTGATGTAAAACACCAGTGAAGCAACCTACAGGCCCAGAAAGCCACAGATCCAATCAGCATTAATAATGATGATACTGGATTGAAAGAAAAGACCTAAGGGAGAAATAGGGAGGTTCAAAGAAGGATTGGGAAAATAAAGGGGAAAGAGGAAGAAGCCAGAGTAGTTTTTTCTGTTGGATGAGAAGAGACGTACCTGAGAAGAACTGGCTGATGGAGTGAGGCAAGAGAGTGAAGAAGGCCAGGGGGTTGGCAAAGGAGGTGGCGAGCACAGCTGAGAGGTAAGCCACCCCTGCCACCAATGAATGAAGGCAAGCCAAGGAAGTGTACAGGCAAAACATCACGAAGTTCCGCATGTTTCTGCTCCCAATGCAGTTCCCTGTGAAGAAACAGTGGTGGTCGTGCCTTTGGGTGAGCCTGGCACACAGTCGGCAGAAGTGGGTGCAGGGCAGGACCGAGCCAAGAGGCCGGCTCCCATCTTCTGACCCATCCCTGGCCACCCCTTCCGCTTCTCTGGTGGCTGTGGCTGAGCCCACGTCCTCCTTGCCCAGATTCTCAGGGGTGTTTTGGATGACCAAGATGTAGTTGCCCAGAGCGTTGAAGGAGAGGAAGAGGAAGAGAGCCCCATGCAGCAGGGCAGAGGAGAAGAGCGGGCAGGCCGAAGAGTCTTGGAACATGCTGGGAATGAAGAGGAAGAGCTGGAGAGCAAAGGTCACCAAGGAGATGCAGAGGAAGTAAACTGGCGCCACCACATTGAGGAACCGGAGGGCCAGCATGATGGGTCACATGCCTGGAATGGACAGCAAGAGGAGAATCATAGACTCATGGAAGAACTGAGTTGGAAGGGGCCCTTTAAGCCAGGGGTGTCCAAACTTTTTGGGCCACGAGCTGGTCACGTGGTTTAGGGGGCTGGTCACTATGGACCAGGGCCGGCTCCAGCCCCCGGGCCATAGTATGGGCACCTCTGCTTTAGGCCATATAGTCTAACCCCCTGAGTTACTCCCCTGCTCAACACAGGAATCCAAATCAAGATCTGACAGATGGTGGTGCAATTTCCCCTTGAATGCCTCCAGTGTTGGAGTGCTCGCCACTCCTGGAGGTAGTTGGAGCAAGCTTCATTGTAGCCCAGCCAGCAGGCGGACTCCTTCCCATTGGATGGAAGGGGTCCCCAGCCAGGTCTCTCTCCCGTCTAATACTGGGGATGATGGACAGCCCTCGCTTTTTCCCTCCTTCTGCCCCCCTCCCCGCCCTCCCTTCCCTCTTGCCTCTGGTCTCCCCCCCCCCCTTTCCAAGGCAACCCCCTCTCCCTCCTCTCACTTCCTAGCTCAGCGGTGCCCAGACAGGGAGACCCACTTCCCAGCCGTGGGGGAAGGAAGGAAGGGAGGAGGGTTCGCTCCTTCGCGCTTTCGATGCTGCTAGGATCCAATCTTGGGTTCGAGCCCCGGGGACAGCCTCGACGCGGGTCGGGCTCCCTTCTCTCTCTCTCTCTCTCTCTCTCTCTCTCTCTCATATCTGATCTGCTTCTTCCCTTGCCGGGTCCCCTTGCCTGCCTGCCTGCCTGGCAGCTCAGCCGCGGCTCCGATCCGAGACTGTTTACTTGGCTGGCAAAGGGAGTCCCTTGGAACTTGAGGAGGGCTTACTTGTGAGTAGACGCGCAAGGGATGGAACTGGCATTCCAGAGTTCCTCTCTCTCTCCTGTGGCAGCGGCAGCTGAGGATGAAGATGATGATGATCTTGGTCTTCTTCTTCTTCTGATGATGATGATGATTATGTATTATTAGGTGGGGAGGGGAGGGAGGGGAGGCAGTCGGGTGGCCGTTCTAATCCGCTGCAATACGGATCAACCCCGATGCGCTCGTTTAGCCCGGAAAGCCTCGCCTCGGTCAGGAGCCGCCGCTGAAGTGGCGCCGGGGCCGGTGGCGAGCCAGGGAGCCTCTCGGCAAGCCAAGCCCTCCGCGCGCGCCCCCGCCGGTGCCTGTGTGTCTCTCTGTGTGTGTGTCTGCGCGTCTCAGGTTGCCGTCTGGCCCTTGCACCTTTCCCAACAACAGCAAACTCTACCTTCACGGCCAGCCGCCTCCCCCTACCCCACTCCACGCCCAACCTTGGGGCTTTACACCAGAGGTACGCAAACTCGGGGCCGGGGCCCGGATCCGGCCCGCAATGCCAATTCATCCGGCCCGTGAAGTCCTCGTGGCTTCCTGAAGCAGAAGTAAAATGTGCCCATACAAGCGCGTTTTACTTCCGGGAGCAACGAGGGCTTCGCGAGCCAAATGAATTGGCAATGGGGGCCCGGATTCAGCCCCCAGGCCATAGTGACCATGTGACTGGCCCGCGGGCTGAAAAGTTTGGACACCCCGGCTTTAAACACCCAAAGGCGGAGGGTTCGCTTCCCCAGAGCCTCTCCAGCCAGGGAGCCAACCCTCTTCATCTTCCTCCTCCTCCTCCTCCTCCTCCCTCGCAGCTTGTTTCGATGCCTTGGCTCTTCCTTCCAAAACAAACCCACGTATGACACATAGATGGACAATGGAGGGATGGGGCTCCCCATTATTTCTTCCAAAAGACCCCCCAAGCAACCAATAGAAGAGAAAGTTCTGCTCTCAGGTGGCCACCCGGCCTTCCTGATCCACGGGTGGGCTGTGAGAAAGGCAAACTTGGGATCTGAGCTGGGGAAAGGAACAAGCGGTCGATCGGGAGCCACCACTGGGAATCTTTCGGGGTTCGCACCTCCAAGTCCAGCAAATAAAAAGGAAAGGTTGGCTACACTCCCGGCTTGCCGACTCCAGATCCCTCCCTCTGGTTCACTGGCCCTGCCGGGACCCCTCGGTAACCTTCAAGTCTCCTTGTCTTTTTTTCAATAGGTCTTTTTCCTTCGCCAAGATGTGTTCTTGGCTGTTGGGGTGGGTTTTTTAAAGTGGGGTCGGCGGCATCGTTTTTGTTTTCGCTTGATATTCATGAAGCCGCTTTCTTGGCTTGGTATGTTGGCCAAACTTAAGTCCTCATTGGCACATGTTTCTGGCAGTAATGAGCAGATCAGTGAATGAGCCGGATTCTGTATCTCTCCACATTCACTGTAGGAGCCCTGGTGTCCAGTGGTTAAACTGCTGTAGTGCAGCCAAAAGGTTGTGAGTTCGACCCTGACAGGGTCTCAAGGTTGACTCAGCTTTCCATCCTTCCGAGGTGGGTGAAGGAGTTCCCAGAATGTTGGGGGCAACATGCTAACTGACTTGTGAACTGCCCAGAGAGTGCACTAAGCGCTATATAAGTGTGATTGCTATGCTTTTGCTTTGCCCACAGCCAGCTCCCACTTGAGCATGTTGGCCTTACAGTTAGGCTCTCCAACCCTCAGCCTATTCAGAGTCCTCCAAGTGACGTAGGGGAGGTTGAATTATAAATATAAATTATTATTTATTATTTGGATTATTCCATATTTTTTGGATTATTCTTTCTTCTAAATGTTTTTAATATGCTGCAAACCGCCCAGATTGGGGGAAATATCACAGATGGATGGGATATAGGTAAAGGTCACCCTTGCTCGAAAGCCAGTCGTATCTGACTCTAGGGTTCAGTGCTCATGTCTGTTTATAGCCAAAGAGCCAGCGCTGTCTGCGTTTGCAGACGTTTCTGTGGACATGTGGTAGGCATGCCTCAACACCTGAGTGCACGGAATGCTGTTTACTTTTCCACCAAAGTGGTACCTATTTATTTACTTGCAATTTCTTGCTTTCGAACTGCTAGGTTGGTAGGAGCCAGGGCAGAGATGGCCGTCGTGCAGTACTTGGGTCTCGAACTGCTGACCTTCCAGTCGTCGAGTTCAGCATCTTAACCACTTGAGCCACCACAGTCCCTGGAAGGGATATAAACGTAAATAAATAAATAAATACAGTAATTTGACGCCTGTGGGGCCTCTTGTCCCCCAAACCGTCTTTACCTGGGCGGCAAAGAACCGATCAGGAGCTGCTGGAGCCTCCCAGGCTGCTCTCTCCGGCGGCCCCAGCAGCAGCACTGCGAAGTCCCCTTGCCCCACAGGCCCACCTGAATCAGAGGGGGTGACAGGATCCACCTTCCTTGGCATGGGATGGCTCTCCACCTCTTCTGGAGCGCCACAGGGAGCTGTCCCTTCAGCACCACCAGAGAGCAGAGGCAGGTGGGCGGAAAGCGTCTCTCGGTGCCAGTCGGAAAAAAGACCACTTTGGCTTTGATCTCCAGTCCCCTCCAGGACGATTGCCCTACAGACATCCTGGGGATATGACCCTGACAACGTGTTAACCTTGGAGTGGGGGGAAAGAAAACTCCCTCAGTCCAAAGAGCCCACCCAATCCCTCTGGCTGTCACCCAAGTGGCCTGAGAAGAATGTTAAGTGCTCACCTGAAACATCTTTCATTCTCAGGGCCAAAAGTCCTTCTCCTCAGATCTTGAGAAATTCCTGTTTTGGGGGGGAGAGTAACTCTCAAAATCCCTATCCAACATGGCCAACAGGGAATTTTGGAGCTGTAGCCCAAAGAGAAATATCTCAATCTCTCTACCTAGTTCAGCATCCTGATTCTTACATTGACCAACCGAGATGCTTCTGGGGCATCCATAATCAGGGATCTTGAAATGCCTCCTTTCAAAAATTAGTATTTCATGACACTGCAGTCCATGAAGGGATTCTATCCCACTAGCTAATCTGGCTATTAGGTAAAGGTCAAGGTCGCGCTTGCTAGAAAGCCAGTCGTATCCAACTCTAGGGTTCGGTTCTCATCTCTGTTTATAGCCAAAGAGCCAGAACTCTCTGCATTTGCAGACATTTCCATGGTCACGTGGCAGGCATTAGACACCAGAGTGCATGGAATGCTGTTGTCCTTCCCACCCAAGTGGCACTTATTTATCAACTTGCAATTTTTTGATTTCAAATTGCTAGGTTGGCAGGAGCTGGGATATTGATGGGAACTCAATCCATCATGCATCACTCAAGTCTCAACCTGCCGACCTTCCGGTCGTGAGATTCAGCATCGTAACCACTAAGTAATTAGGATTTAAGAAGCCCAATTCAATCTATAAAAGGACAGTCAGCTTTAAGCATAAAACAGTCAATGGTTTTATATTATACAGTAAAGCAATAGGCATTCAATGCTCCCAATGACTGCCCAGTTAGAATGTGGCCTGGCCACATTGCATTTTGCTGATTGGGGAAGCAAGCTTTTGCATGGCTGCCTTAAATGAAATGAGAAATCAATAACTGAACAGAATCTATCCATTTTACCAAGATTGTCTGCCTTTGAACAGCTAGCAATTTCCTTCCTATTTAAGTGTATATACAAAAGGCATACTGCTTCCCACACACATATCTACAACACACAATAAATCCACACACACTGTCACACATCTTATACATACTGCATTTGAAGGGAAAACAGACACACACTTTGCTCTAAAAGAAGCCCTTCATAATGACTGTATGCAAAAATGTACGCTCAACTCAGATGAGAGAAGGAGAGAAAGAGACTTGTAGCACTAAATCTAAAGGTTAAAACACTGAATCTAAAATATATGGGATAGATGCTGGCAATTAACCCACACAGAGTTTGAGAAAAGTTACTTTTATTAAAATCTATCACTCAAAGAATTTCCCAGTCATCACAGCCAGGGGCCATGCTAACTGCAGAATTCCAGTAGATAAAGTCCAAAAAAGAGATTATTTTTTTTTGCAAGTTCAGAGACCACCATCTGGTTGTCTTTTATGGAATTATCCCCTCCAGGTGTCTTTTGAGAGCCTTCAGTGAAAGCAGTCTTCCTGAAGCTGTTTATTCCAGAGTATGGGTACTTCTATAGTTAGAACATTTTCTTTAAATGTAACTTAAACACTGCCTTCCTGCAAATATGCCTCATCACTTCCACTTATATTCTCATAAAACAAATCATCTCCCTTTAAGCTTCCCATCCTATCATCTTAATATCTGAAAATTGTTCTTCTTCACAAACCTATGCATGTTTACCAAAGTAGTAGCTTTCACTGAGTTCAATGCAAATTCTGCCCAAATAAAGATTGCAGACATAATGTTCTTAACTTTTGGTTAACTCCATTTCCACTGTCCACACTTGCACCAAAGAGCCTTTTCATGCTTGGAGATATATGTTTTCTGAAAGTTTTTAAGAGCCTGGCAATAATTGCGGATCTCTCTGGAATTCATTGTAATAGCACCTAATCTGCCAGGAAAGTGTCAATGGACACTACCCATATGGACATTACCCTGAAGAAGGATCATATGAATAAATGGAACCTCATACAAGCATTGTAGAGGGAATCTGTAAGTTTATCCACTGAGAACAAGCTCATTTTCCTGGTGGTTCTCCAAATAAATGCTAAGGAGGATCTGGTCTAACTTGTACTTTCACAGAAGACACAAGAAAATACTGGGCATGAAACTGAGGTGAAGTCATGGCTCAGTGATAGATCACATGCTTTGCACATTGAAGATCCCAGGTTCACTCTCGAGGGTTTTGCAGTAGTGTGTGTGTGTGTGTGTGTGAGAGAGAGAGAGAGAGAGAGAGAGAGACTCTGCTTATTTGTTGTTACAGGAAAAGTTTCAAGATCTATGCAATTCACCATCTCAGGATCTATTTTTAACCAGACACTGTTGCCTCCATATTTTAACATCTTTCCTCCTTTGAAGAGAATGAAGTAACAACAACCAAAAAAATGCATAGAAGCCATTTCATGAAATGACAGGTTCACAGACTAAAGATAATGACTAACATGAAAGGCATTAATCCTCCCCGTATAGGCAGACCACAAGATTATACTTTATTAATGAATTGTATAACAGAAATTGAACAGCTTCTCCCAATGGAGTTATTACAGAGGCAAAGTAATTCATGCTCTGATTTCTCATTAAAATGCCTTTCTCAGATCTGATGTTTGCTGGCTGCTCCCAGCAAAAGTGAAAGCTTCACAGCTTTGAAATAGACTACAAACATATGACTGTATATATGTTCCGTACAGTCCATCAACTCTATCATGTAGAGTTTGTTTTTAACTTAATTCATCTTGTGATTCCTTAGTGAGTCAAAGTTTCCTTAATTCATTTTAATTAACATTAGCCAATAAGACATTTGGCTCATTCTATTCATTACGTTTAAAAGAAACCAACTTATGAACAAACTAATTGTGCCGTCAGCCTTGTCTCGGCAGATATTTAGACTTTATAAAATATGAAGGCTACAGTCTTATATTCAGTTCACTCTCCAGACAGTAAACTCCACTGATCTCATGTACATTTACCTCCAAGAAAACATATGTGTTCTTGAAATGTCACATGGTAAATAATTCTCTGGAATACCCAAGTGACATTTTCTCCCACCAAAATAATGCCTCTGCACACAGAACAGCTACTGTGCCTGATAAAGCCAGATACCAGTAGCATTTGGTGTTAATACTAACAGAAAGAAATTTTCAGCACATGCCACCTAATCTTTTTGCCACAAGACCATTTTTTTCTTACTCTATGTCTATGTTCTCCTTCTCATCTCTTGATCTTAACACAGATATCTGGCAGACATTTCATGTTTACAGATGAGTTGATTTACTAATCATCATAGGCATATGTTCGGAGGGAAGGAAATGACAAAACTTTTGATAGATCCAAGGTAAAGGTAAATGTGATCTTGGCTCGAAAGCCAGTCATATCCAACTCTAGGGTTTGGTGCTCATCTTTGTTTACAGCCAAGGAGACAATGCTGTCTGCATCTGATTCTGCAGACATGTCTGTAGTCATGTGGCAGGCATGACTAAGCATGACTAGACAGTGGAGCACTCGGAATACTGCTACCTTCCCAATGAAGTTGTACTTATTTATCTACTTGCAATTTCTTGCTTTCGAACTGCTAGGTTGGCAGGAGCTGGGACAGATGACGGGCACTTACTCCATCATGCAGCACTTAGGTCTCGAACTGCTAAACTGCTGACCTTCCAGTCATCAGGTTCAGCTGAAGTCCCTTGATAGGTCCTAGCCCTTGGTAAATGACTAGACCAGGGGTTGCCAACCTAAGGCCCACGGGCCAGGTATGTCCCCTGGCACCATTTCATGTGGCCTCAATCCCTCCAAGGGCATTTGAGAGAAAAAATGTCTGCCCCTTTGAAGTTGTTGGGACAAAATGGCCACCCCCCATCATGCAGTCAGGGCAAAATGGCCATCCAGTCCTCAAAGCTGACTGAGAGAGCGTGACCAGGCCCACAGCTTGAAAAGGTTGAGAACCCCTGGACTTGACGATGATTTTGCCACCTGAAAGACAAGTGACTCCAACTTGGGAGCTTAACCCCCTGGCCTATAGTTGGTCTTGATGGCCTTTCTACCTTTGCCAGAAGTTGTTTGTTTTTTCAAGACAGTGGACAGTACCTTCCTATACTCATTTATTGAGAAGTAGGTACCACTAATTTCAATGGGCTTACTCAGATGGTTAATAGATATAGTATGGAGTAAAGTTTTAAGGGCAAAGTGACTCTGCAAGGGAGTTCTTCATCTACTGATATTAACCAAAATTCTTTTGCAGTGAAAAATGTAGGGCTCTGTATGCACCTAATAGCCAGGACTATGTCCATATTAGCAATGCAAAAGCAAAGCAATCACACTTCTATACGGCCCCTTAGCGTTTAGTGCACCCTCTGGGTGGTTCACAAGTTAATTAGCATTTTGTCCCCAACATGCTGGGTACTCATTTTACTGACCTCGGAAGGATGAAAGGTAGAGTCAACCTTGATCCCTGGTCAGGATTGAACACACAACCTTTTGGTAGCAGTACAGCAGTTTAACCACTGCGCCACTGGGGCAGAGATTGGTGGACTGTCTTTAGTGTTCAAAAACAAAATGTCAGTCCTTATGAAACATTGTCTAAACTCGAGCAACAACATCATCCTCAAAATGTGGCATTCAATAAATTGAAAGTTAAGGGGGTTACCTATGCCTTGCTACTTGAAGTATATGAGAAGAGTGTATTTGTGTAAGTACAGGGCACAATGAGGCTTTTCCAGCTTTTTTAAAAAAAATTGTTTAAAAATGGCATGAAGGTTGCCAGAATATGTATGGCCTCACTCAGTCCAGTGATGGACATGGAGGCCATCTTCCCTGCAGCAGGTATTTCATTAAGAAATTTCATAGCGTTCAGTTCAGTGGTCCATCACAGGGGGCATCTGGAGACAAATCAGCAGTGAATTCCATAAAAGACCCAGCCTTCAGTTGCTTTAAAAGTATAATACCTATAAAGCCGGGACAGAGAATGTGTGTTTGTCAAACTACAACTCCCACAACCTCTTATCATTGGCCATGCTTGGCTAGGTGTGGAGGCCAGCAACCTCTGGGGATTGCAGGTTTCCTATCATGGCTACAAAACAATCTTGCAGCATCTTGATTGTGAACTATACTCTCATGGCCTATAACATACCTCATTGGATGTCGGCACATGCTTTCTGTCTACTATTGCCACTAACGTGAATGTGTAACATGGGAGAGAAAATATAGTAGTGACATATCAGTTCTTCTGGTGGTTTACAAGCTATGTAGCAACCTACAAAGATGAAGATCTTTCCTTATATTATAAAAACAGCCAGCTTAAACACAGGTCTTTGCCTCCCACTTAAAGAGCAGAAAAGCAGAAAAGGAAGCAAAAATCATGACCTACAAAAACAAACAGAAAACAACAGCTCTGTCCCTATGCTATTCCACTGTAGAATATGTTAGTGAAGTGTGATATAAATCACACATGCTTCACAAATCATGCAGGATTATTGCTGGCTGGCTGAAACCTACCCACACTGAAAAAGTCTACTGTTTGGCTGTTTTGCCCCTCTGGAAGTATGTTGAGAGGTGCTAGCAAATAATGAATGAAATAAAGTAACACAGCACCATACCTATCTACTTTATGGACACCAACCCTCTAGATCCCAACAAAAATTGAGGAAAAGTTTTATGTACACCTTTGAAGCTCGAAATATTAAACCAGAAGAGGTTAAGCTAAAGCTATGCAGAGCAAAAACAATACACCTTGCTGAATGAATGAATGAATGCTGAAGAGTGTCTCCTACCAAGACAAGATCCTGTCTGGACCATCTGGAAATCATTTAATAGACTTCATAGTGAAGTAGAAAGACTGAAGAATAATCCAGTAAAATGGAGCTACTTGGATAGGGGGGGGGGGAATCTGTGAGTGTGGAGAAAGTCAATTAAAACAGCATTTAGGTAAAGGTAAAGGTTTCCCTTGCTCGAAAGCCAGTTGTATCTGACTCTAGGGTGCACTGCTCATCTCTGTTTCAAAGCCGAAGAGCCAGCGCTGTCTGCTTCTGCAGACATTTCCGTGGTCATGTGGCAGGCATGACCAGACACCGGAGTGCCCAGAGCGCCCAGAGCGCTGTTACCTTCCCACCGAAGTGGTCCCTATTGCAATTTCTTGCTTTTGAACTTCTAGATTGACAGGAGCCAGGACATAGACGGGAGCTCATTCCGTCCTGCAGTACTCGGCAATCGAACTGCTGACCTTCCGCTTCCCAGTCAGCGTCTTAGCTGCTTGAACCACTGCAGCCCTTTATAAACAGCATTTATATGCTTGCAATTTATGCCCCATCACATGCATAAAAGAAGATCTAGTAAATGGCTGAGAGAACACTATTGAAGTTGCCCAGTTCTGCTCAAAAAGAATATAGTTATTTTTAACATTTTAATTTGTTTTGAATTTTACCTATATTCCGTATATAGGGAAATATAAATAAATGTTACCTATATTTCATATAAACCATCATTTTAAATGGTGCAATTCTCTGACACAAATAAAGAGAGAACATTAGAAGACAAGAAGAAGAATGAACCCTTGTAGCTCTGGATGGCAATACTGGTATTGTACCTGTAATAATGTTTCTAGAATAAATATTGTTACAGAATTGGCATCTAGGTTTGTTACGAGATCTGGTCCCTGAGTTGTACCTACCCTCAATGCGCTTGTATGCCTAGATCTTCTAAAGATCTTAATGCAATTAGCATAAAAACCAAAATGGGTTTGTAAGGTCATTTAGTTGAATGCATTTATAACTCCTCTGCAGTTAAGAATTCTGGCATAGGTATGTTTCCATGGGTACTCAGCCAATTAAACTTATAAACATTTTCAGAGGACTGCAAAGGTCTTTAGAATATTTAGAATCCCTGCACCTTGGATGTTATAATAATAATAATTTCATGTCAGAAATTATTCTGGATTGAAAGGATTTATGCTGGAGAAACTCCACTCAGGGGATGCCCAAATGAGACCTCTTTCATGTCACCAAGATCTTTTCCAACAGAAATGGTCCCTATTCATCTACTTGCAATTTCTTGCTTTCAATCTGCTAAATTGCCAGGAGCTGGGATGTTGAAGGAGGAATATTCACACTCATTCAAACACAATTCTAGCCTTTGCCTTTGCTTCTGCCAGCACATGCCTGCACCAGGCTACCATGGAGGATGTGTGTTTGGGTGGTGATCACATAGGAAAGAGATGTTGGGATGATCAGTCAACGGCTAAATGAAAACATCAAGATAGTGTACAGCAGCTAAATGAAAGAGAAGATCCCATGCTAATGTTTTTCAGGAAACTGATAGATTGTTTTTCTAAATCTGTCAACCTCATCATACTCTCCTATCACATCTTAGTGCAGTGCCTTTTCTATTGTGCAGCTTCTGAAAGGATACTGTAGACCAGGAGAGAGAGAGAGAGAGAGAGAGAAGGATGCTGAAGGAAAGCTATGAGGAAAGCTCTGGGATGTGGGGGGCTTTTTAGTTTAGGAACAGATGGATCAAGGGACTGCTGGTGGTTTCTAACAATTGTGTATTCCATAAAGAAAGTGGAAAGAGAATCATCAACCTTTGAAATAAAACTAAAAAAAAAATTGGCATCAGCTAATGTATGTGATTGGTATATGTTTTGTCGGACAGAGACCTATCCTGTTTAAGAACAACTAAAGTGATTAAGAGGACAGAACAATTCCCTTATGTGATAAGGTTACAATAACTGGGACTGCTTACCTTAGGAACAACTGTAAGGGGAAACATGATAGGGGTGCATAAAGTTTTGCATGGATTGAAGAAAATGAAAATTTTGAAGCAGATTTTAAAGTAGTTATTCTGCAAGCACCTTGAAAACAATGCAATAATAACTAGAAGCTGTAACAATAGGGTGCTTCACTCTCAAGTAAACCCTATCATTCTTCTGAGCTGCAGCCCCCTCGCTGGACAACCCAGGCCTCTTGATATGTGCAGATAAGGTAGCGTCGAGCCAAGTAATCACTCCAAGTATATTGAAATCAAAGGTATAGAATAAAGTTCATCAGAAGCTTAAAAAGCATTTCAAAATAAAGAAAGCTCATTTTTGCAGTTCAAAGCATAGCATCCAGGCAAATGTCTCCAGCCCCCACCTTTTTATGGGTTATATCTCTTCCCTCAGGGTCCACCTCCCAGCCATTCCCCTAAGTGATTGCAACCAATGATATCACAGGATGACATATCTTTCACATATTAGGTTTCATTTCTCCCAGCTCATGAGGCCAACATTGTTTACATTCCACTCCCGGTATAATCCCGATATAATCATGTTAAAATCTCCATCTTGAATTAGGCTAAAGCACAGGGTATAAATTTTGTTACAGAAGCCAACAAGGATTTGTCAAGAACAAATAGTGTAACTGCCTCGGTAGATGGTGGGAATGTTATAGATGTAATGTACCTTGTATCACGTACGCTGACCAGGCCCCAGCTTGTCCCAATGCCGCCAACACAGGACCCAGCCTTGCACTGATTGCCACTCTCCCTAATCGGCATGGGCAGGTCACTTCATTCCCAGACTAATGAAATGGTTTGCCGACTCAGAGAGAGAAAGCAAAGCAGGTTTTTGGTAGCGTTGCGAAAGGGTGCCCTTACAGAGTTAACCCTGGCTGGGAAAACCAGTAAGGAAGATGGGGATCTAATGGGAATTGGCGGTGCCTTAAAAAGTGTTGCAGATCAAAAAAAATCCTGCAAGGCCCTCTTGAACTAGTAGCGGCTTTGCCCATTAGATCTTATTCACCCTTATCACGGCTTTCTTGTGGGAATTTGGCCTTCGATGTTGCAGCTAGGTGAGGGGGAGGCGAGCACTGTCCTGGGAGCAGCTAGGTGAGGGGGAGGCAAGCACTGTCCTGGGAAGCTGAGATTCCTGAAATCTCTCCCCTCTCTAGTCCTCTGATTATCTGGGCACAGCTGCACTGGCCGAAATAACAAAGAGTCCATGTTGCAAAGTAACAAGGCCTTATCTGAAAAATTCCCCTTCAGCTCCTTCCTAGCTGGAAAGAGGCAGAATAACCGTTCTTGACAAAGAAAATCCTTTCAAAGATTTAGTGGAATAAAAAAATAGAATATAAAAATCCTCTCTAAACTACGCTATGAAAAATACATGTTTCCAAGAAAGTAAATCAGAGATTCAAAATGAAATACTTATCTAAAAGAGAGTGGCTTGCGATCCGCCCATTCGGGTTACAGGTCAGATCTATTCTGGAAGACGGAGAGCAGCATCTTGGGATGATCTGAGATAACTGCCCTGTACCCTCCTTCTATCTGGCTTGATTGCCACAATATTTATACAATTTCTGGTGAGAATGCGTGCGGAGGTGTTCTGAGTGACAGACACCCTCTTTTGAAGTCCACTCTGGGACAGAACTTTTAATCAGCGTTCCCATCTGAAAGACGTGCATCTCACGTCTACCAACAGGTGGCTCATCTGAGAATCGTGCTTCTCTCAGGTAATTAGTCTGAGAACAGACACTTTCCCAGCTTCACTGTCTGTGAATGGAGGGCAGGCTGACCCGCTGATTTAATTGGGCAGAAGTCGGCCTCTGCGTACTATAACCTTCCAAAATGGATCCTTCTAAGCTAAGCAAAGTTAAAACATTTTAACAGAATAAAAACAAATTAAAACCATAAGCATCTAGGCTTTAAGCAAACAGAGTAAAGTACTAAAATTGATTCTTCCCTGGCTATGAAATCTCGACATCTTGACTTCAGGAAAGCCTTTGATAAAGTGCTGCATGCTATTCTGATTAGTAACCTAACTAGGTGTGAGCTGGATAGCACAAGTGTCAGGTGGATACAGAATTGTATTCATAGAGTTCTAATGGCTCCTTCTCAAACAGGGGGGCAGTAACAAGTGGAGTACCACAAGGCTCATTCCTGGGCCTAGGGTTCTTCAACATTTTCATTAATGACTTGGATGATGGAGTACAGGGAATATTTATCAAATTTGTTGATGACACAAAATTGGGTGCAATAACTAATACCTTGGAAGACAGGAACAGAATTCAAAAATATCTTGATAGACTTGAAAATTAGGCTGAGAACAGCAGAATGACATTTAACAGGGTTAATTGCAAATTCTTCACTTGGGGTGGGGAATGCACAGTTACAAGATGAGGGGGTTACTTGGCTTAGTAATACAATGAGAGAGAAGGATTTTGAATTTGTTGTAGGTCACAAACTGAATATGAATGAGCAGTGTGACTGGCTGCAAAAATGGTAAGTGTTATTTTAGACTGCATTAACAGAATGCCCATTTCACATGTAAGCAAGGTCATGCTCAAGATCCTACAAGCAGTATGTGGGTTGAGTACTACCAGAAGTACAAGCTGGGTTCTGAAGAGACAGGGGAACTAGAGGCCAAATTACCAACATTTGCTGGATCATGGGAAAGCAAAGGAGTACCAGAGAAACATTTACTTCAGCTTACCTGGCTACACTGAACCTTTGATTTTGTGGATCACAAAAAACTATGGCAAATCCTTAACAAGAGAGTAGTAGCAGATTACCTTACCTGTCTTCTGAGAAATCTGTATTTGGGTCAAGAAGCAACAGTTAGGACAGGATATGGAACAACATATCCAGTGCAACACAGCTGGATAAATCACAAGCTGGAATTAAGATTGCTGGGGGAAATATCAACAACCTAAGATATGCAGATGATTCCACCCTAATGGAAGAAAGTGAAGAAGATCTAAAAAGCCTCTTGATGAGGGTGAAACAGGAGAGTACACAAGTTGGCCTGAAACTCAACATTTTAAAAAATCCAGGATCATGGCATCTATCTGTCAGATCTGCTTTGATTTGGATTCCTGCATTGTTGGACTCAATGATCTCATTGGCCCCTACCAACTCAGTTATTCTTAGATTCTATTATTCTATGGAGAGAGGAAAAACTTATGTTGGCTAAAGGAAGCCTAACTTTTGAGCTCCTGATGAGTCTATTAGACAGCTTGGATGAAAAGTAATGTTGTTGTATTGCCTGAAGAGACCAAGAGCTTTCTTTACAGCACTTTTCCTGTAGCAAAGGACAGACAATAAGGACTTCAGCCAAATGACAGCCCCTATTCTTCACCTTTACCTTTCCTCACCTTGCTTATTTATTTACATCTTGCTGAGTGAAGGGAATATTCTCTCAAAATAATGAACTGCAGTTTATGTCTTGGCTATTTTTTGGATGGTGTAATTAAGATAACTGCTTAGCATTGATATTAGAACTCAGGATCATTATCTAAAATTGAATGATGTGATATCTAAGACAGGCAAAGGAAGCACAGTTTCACAAAGCACATTAGTTAAACTTTGAAAGGGCCATCTTTGTAGACAAGAAAAGAAGGAAATTGCCAGCTATTTCCCTGGGAAGCATTCATTTCTCTACTGTCATCCAGATGACAATTTAATGTACTTAGAATAAGTACATTTCATATTATGACTATTTTTTCTCTCTAATCTGGTTGCATGTTCTGTTTCAAATGTCAATGTCAAAAGGCAAAGATTAGTTCACAATTTAAGTAAAATGTATATTACCTAATCTTGCAATATAGTTTCTCCAGACATATAAATCCTTCGGTTCTATTTGCTTGAGACAACAAATACCTACCCTGGGGGAACGTCTCCCCCTCAGGACATCAGCCTGCATCACTCGTTCCTCCCACACAGCACAGCTCCAGGTGCCCGAGATTAGCAAGGAAGGCCATGACTCAGAGAAGAGCCTTCTGGGTGGAGGCACCAATGTTGTGGAACTCTCTTCCAGTTGAGCTGCACCAGGTCCCATCCCTGCCTATGTTTAAAAAACAGTTTAAAGCATTTCGTTTTAAAGAGGCTTTTGAGAATGTTTTACCAATGGCTGAGTGTTATGGATTTAATTTTGTCTCTCTCCGATGCCAATAGGTTTTTCTTTTAGGGTTTCTTTTCAGGACGTTTGACCCATGGGGCTCCGTTCGTGGACGTTTTGAGCCATGGGGCTCCATTTGTAGACGTTGGATAGCCAAGGGTATTGTGCAATTAATTTTGTTATGTCATTATTTAAACTAGGTTTTGCATAATTTGCATTGAAAATTTTGTAAGGTGTTAACTGTGTATTTACTGGAGGTTTTTTTGTTAATTTTCTCTTTATTTGTAACTGTATTGTATTATTATGAATCATATTGTATTGTATACATTTGTTGTACGCCACCTCGAGTCGCACATTGTGTCGAGTGTGGCGGGATAGAAATGTAAATAATAATAATAATAATAATAATAATAATAATAATAATAATAATAATAATAATAATAATAATAATAATAATAATAATAATAATAATAATAATAATAAATGTAAAAAAATTAAATGTGTGACTGTTTTTAATTCAGTGAGTTTTATGCTTACACTTCATTATCTTTTCTAATTCCTTCAATAGTGCCCTTCTGAGTCTCAGTCTCCTTCTCATTTCTCGGCTGCAGTCCCCATTTGGACTGATGATTGAACCTACCAAGCTATACAAATCTTTTACTATTTAAATGTCTTCATTGTCAATATTAAAGTTGTGCAGTTCTTCTGTAGTCATGATTCTTCACTTCTTAATGTTCAACTGCTTTGCAGTTGCTTTGCTTTGGCACTTTCTTCTTTCCCTTCCACTAAAAGCCATTTCAAATCATGGCTGCTTTTTGCCAATATGATGGCATATCTTAAATTATTGAGGTTTCTTCCACCAGTTTTCAGTCCTCTTATGTGTGTATCTAGTCTGGCTTTCTGTATGATATGTTGTGTACACAGATTGAACAGATAAGGTGATAAAAATATCCCATGTCTGACACCATTGCCTGTAGGAGGACATTCTGTCTCTCTATTTTCTGTCCTACCAGTAGCTTCTTGTCCATGTATCAGAGCAATCAAAAGCTGAGGCAAATCCCTTTTTATTTTTCAGAACAACCCAGAGCTTCTCATGATCCACACAATCAAAGGCTTTGCTATAGTCTATAAAACCTTGAACTAAAGGTTTAATTAAGCTTCCCTTAGAACAAGCAGCTCAACTTTTCCTCTTAAGAAGACACCATTTCTACATAAGAAATCACTGCCTTATCTAGTGAGGCTGTAACATGTCATTCTGCAAGCTGCCAAAAAAATTGTAAAGACAGCTATCACTTGATAATGAACCAGCCAGCCTGTCCTTGAATCAGTGGCCTAGAAGGGAAAGTCTCTTTACTCCAGAACTCTAGTTGGCTGGGAGAAATAATTTATAGCCACATTGTGTTCTAGGACCTCTGGCTTTCAAGCAGGAGCTACGGTATCTATAAGGAAAAAATATCTGGGTTTCTCATTAAACCTGTATTCACAATGTTAAACCGCTCACACAAAGCAAGTGTTTGACACTATAAATTGGATTTAGCAGCTCAGGCAAAATGAATCTTTCCATACAGTGAGGGCATTTTTTGTAGGTCAGAGAAGTGGTGACAGAACCAGAACCAGTAGACATTCACTAAAGCATGTAAAAACCAGTGAGGAAAACCCCTGTGTGAATAGGATGCAGTGGTAACCCTTGGCTTCCCATTCACACATGTGGTACGTTATTTTCAACATCCGAATGCCCACATCAGGCTTAGACACAGTTTGGCAGTCTAAAGGAACTCACACCCACCCACCCACCCCCATTACAGTGGTACAAGGGCATAATGTGTTCCATGGGATTGCTCTTTAAGTGAGTTTGCTCTTTAAGTGAAACACCATTGTAAGTGACCAATTGTGACTTCTGGCGAAGGGGATTGCAAACCCCGATTTAGTTGTTAAGCGAGTTTTTGGTTGGTTTTAGTTGTTAAGCGAGGTGACCATTCAGATAAAATTCTGTTCTTTAAGCAGGTTAGTCTCTAAGTGAGGCGCTCTTTATGTGAGGTTTTACTATACTTTTAAGAGTAATTTCCTTAAATGTAGATAAGTGGCTAAGACGCTGAGTGCAAGGCGGCAGGTCAGCAGTTCGATACCTGAGTACTGTATGATGGAATGAGCTTCTGTCTCTGTCCCAGCTCCTGCTAACCTAGCAGTTTGAACGCAAGAAATTGCAAGTAGATAAATAGGGACCACTTCAGTGGGAAGATAAACAGTGTTCCATGCACTCCGGAGACTAGGCATGCATGCCACATGTTCATGGAAATGTCTGCAGGCGCAGACAGCACTGGCTTTTTGGCTTTAAACAGAGATGAGCACTGAACCCTAGAGTCAGATATGACTGGCTTTTGAGCAAGGATGACCTTTACCTTTACTAGATAAAATTAGTCTGCCCTTGTGTGACTTCCTCCATATTTGCTCGTGTGTGTTCTGTGCCATTAAGTCAGAAATGATTTATAGCTGCCCTAATAGATAAGGGTGATATTTAAAGAGTGGTTTCATCAGTCATAATCCTTTTCTCCAAGTTCTCATGGCTGAGCAAGGATTCAAATCTAGGTCTCCTGAGTACTAAGTCATCAACACAACCACTACACTACAGCTAGTAGCCTGTCCGGACTTCATTTGCAATTTTTTTCCTATTCACACGTTTAGAACTATGTTTCTGATGTTGTTTGCAGCCCTGTTATGCTGCCACCATCTTGAATTGTTTGTTGCCATCCACTGACTTGACCATCTCATTGTTCACCTCTGGTTTCTGGCCAGTTAAAAAAATTTTAAAATGGCACTGGTCCCAAAGTCAAGGGTGAACCAACGGAGTCCCCTGCCTTCCAGATATTTCTACTGCAATCTCCATGAACCACAGCAACCACAACATCTTCCATCAATCTGTGAGGAGGAGGAGAAACTCAACACTTCTACAGCAGGTTTGGGAAACTTTTGATGCTTTCTGGTTACCCAAAGATTGCTACATTTATAGATACTAAGTGCTTTGGATCAGCTGTATCTACATGTCTACAGATGCGCTTCAAGACTATGAAAATACTATTGAAGAATGTATTTCCTTTGTAGGCCATCTTACTTCTAATAAACCCTGTCACTAATGTTATCAACACTTAATTTCCAAGGGGAAGGAAAAGAGACTGCTCCTCTGTTCTCAAAGGATCTGGTGAGTTGAAATAACTCTTTTCCAGATGTCAGAGTTAGTCAGTCTTGTTCATCAGCCTCTTTCAGCACTTCTCAACAATAAAATGCATGTTGAAATCTGTCACATTAGTGCAGCTGTACTTTTCTTATTTAGTAAGCCAAACTTTGATCTGATGTTTGTTTGTATGTCCTCATGGCCCTGATTTCCTAAATTTGTATGGGAAACTGCTCTGGGCCAAAATATGTCATCTGAAACTTTAGTGTATGAGAACCAAGACACAGGAACAGCCGAAGTATTGGCTTAACACATCTTTATTGCATGGTGGTCTGGGGGAACATGTGGTAATGGCGGACAAACAGCTCAATATATACGGTGGCTATACATTTGAATGTGGCTCCACGATAGCCCATTGGCTACTGCCGGCGTGACGTCATTTCAGGTCACGCCCTTCTTGTCCAGGTGAGGTAGTGGCGGGAATCTTCCCGCGCTGCAGTTCTTTGGGGATTGGAACCTTGTGAGCTGGGCGCTCGCTATTGCCACCGGGTGGTCATTAGCTCGCATCCTAATTACAACGGGTTACATTGATACAGTTGGTGGTTGTTTAAAGGCATAGAATTGAGAACACAACATCCCTCCCCCCTAGGATGAGACGAAGTCTCTCATCCAAGATGGCTTATTGCAAACGCGCTTTGGGCGTGATGCTGGCTGGCTTGTCCCAGGAGTGCTACTGCTTCTCTGTCCCCTGGTTCCTTGTCCTGCAACGGGAGAGGGAGACTCGTTAGTGACTTGCCGCGGCTCTGCGGCTTTTGGGGAAGGGACGGAAAAACCGGGGGCACTGGGGACTAACGAAAAACCCCGCTTCTCGCTTGGATGGGTGGGGGACCACTCCGGAACCCCCCCCCCCGGTTTTGTAAATGAAAATCAGAATTATCACCTGGGGTGTCATTAGAAGGATTCCTCAGGATATCTATGAGGACAGATTCCTTCCCCTCCCCCCTAGGTGGGGACCACTGGCCCCCCTCTCCTCCCCCTTGGGCTGAACGGGTGGGGGAGAACCCTAACGCTGAATCCTTTTCCGCGCCGGCCGTGCTCTGGTGTTCCTGAACCCTGCTACGGAGTTGGTCTGCGTGTCGTCTCCAGAGCAGACCCGTGACGGTCTCTACGCAATACGACACGGGACCCGTCCATCCAACAACGACGCCCAGGACCCAGGCTGGCCCCGCGCTGGCGTAATTTCTGAAATGCACCGGGGCACCGACTTCGAAACTTTTCGTGTCCGCTAACCCGATATTCCTCCCTGTGTCCTCCACCCTAGTGGGGTCTAGCCTGGTCAGAATCGTGGTCAGCTTCCTACGCATTAAGAGCTCTGCGGGCGAGTACCCAGAAGCTAGGGGGGTTACCCTGTAGCCCAGCAGGAACTGGCACACTTGTAGGTTGAGATCCCCGGGACCCATGCGCCTCAGCGCGTCTTTGGTAGTGCGCACGAGGCGCTCGACCTGGCCGTTTGTTGCCGGGTGGAACGGGGCGGAGGTGATGTGCCGAATGGCGTTTATCTCAGTGAATGCCCTGAACTCTGCGGACGTGAAACAACTAGCGTTATCGCTAATTAGGATGTCGGGTATACCGAACGTGCTAAAAACCCTACGCAAATGCTTCACTGTTGTTGCCGATGAGGTGCTCGTAACTGGGATGACCTCCAACCACTTGGAGTAAGCATCTACTACGAGGAGAAAAAGTGTCCCTCTAAATGGGCCCGCAAAATCAATGTGCACCCGGGACCACGGCCCCATCGCCGCGTCCCATTCCCTGTGCGGCAGACGCGCCTCTTCGGGTCGGGAGCATTGGCAGCTCTCGCAAGTGCCTACCATGTGCTCGATGTCGGCGTCTAACTGGGGCCACCAGAAATAGCTCCTGGCCAGAGCCTTGGAGCGGACAATTCCAGGGTGGCTGACGTGCAGCAGTTTGAGCACCCTCAGCCTCAGGGATTCGGGGCCACCACCCGCTGGCCCCACAGAAGGCACCCTCTCTCTATGGACAACTCTAGCCTCTTCCTGAAAAACGGGGCGAACTCAGCCGCCGGGGAGGACGCCGGCCACCCTTTTTGCACCCAGGAGCTGACTAGAGCTAGCGTTTTGTCCTTTCCGGTCGCCTTGGCGATGTCTGTGGGCACAATGGGGGGCGAATCTAAGACCTCTATCAGGAGCACTTGGCGGTCTTTTTCTTCCTCGCCCACGGTGCTGCTAGTGAGGGGAAGGGGAGACCTCGACAGGGCGTCCGCGTGGCTTATTTCTTTCCCTGGGCGGTACACCAACGCGTGCTGATACGCGTTTAAGAAGATGGCCCACCGTAACATCCTAGGGGGCAGGATCTGAGGTGTGGGCTTGTCCGCAGTGAATATGCCTAGCAGAGGCTTGTGGTCGGTAACTATGGTGAACGGGCGGCCGTAGAGGAAATCGTGGAACTTCTTAGTCCCCGCTATTATTGCTAGCGCCTCCCTGTCTGTTTGGGCGTAGTTTCGCTCAGCCTGGGACAGGGATCTGGAGTAGAATGCTACCAGGGCCTCTCTCCCGTTTTCCAGCACGTGGCACAGCACCGCCCCCACCCCCACTGGGGATGCATCACATATCAGAACCACCGGCTTCTTGGGGTCAAAATGGGTGAGAATGGCATCAGACGCTAGGAGTTGTTTCAGTTCAACGAATGCCCTCTCTTGGCTCTTGCCCCACTTCCACGCCTCGTCCTTCTTGAGCAGCTTATGCAGCGGCTCTGCTACCGAAGCCTTCCGAGGCAGGAAGGAGTGGTAGAAATTTAAGAGCCCTAGGAACGACTGCAATTCGGGCTTGGAGGTGGGGCGAGGGGCACCTTGAATTGCGGCTACCTTAGATTTGGAGGGTTTAATTCCCCCAGGGGTTACCCGGAAACCCAAGAACTCAACCTCTTTTGCGAAGAAGACGCATTTGTCTTTCCACAACCTCAACCCCGCCTTTTCAAACACCGCCAGTACTTTGTCTAGCCTTTCAGCCAACTCCTCCTCACTCCCCCCCATTATCAATACGTCATCAAAGTATGGCAAGACCCCATCCAGTCCTTTCAAGAGGCGTTCCACAAGCGACTGGAAAATGCCGGGGGCCGAGTTCAAGCCGAACTGTAAGCGCGTCACCTGGAACGCCCCCTTATGCGTGACTATTGTTTGCGCAGCGGCTGCAGCTGGGGTTACTGAGAGTTGCTGATAGGCCTGCGCCAGGTCAAGTTTTGCGAAACACTTTCCCCCATGTAATCTGGCCAACAGATGGCTGACTACCGGCACCGGATACGCATTAGGGCGGATCGCCTTATTAATGGTGCACTTATAGTCAGCACATATGCGAACCTCCCCGTTGGCCTTCAGTGCAGTTACAATCGGAGTCTCCCACTCCGCGGAATCAACAGGAACAAGAATTCCCTGGCCCACCAATTTGTCCAGTTCCGCCTCTATTTTGTCATTTAGTGCGAAAGGCACTCTGCGCGGCTTGAGTCTTATTGGGCGGACCTCCGGGTACAGGTCGAACGCTACCGGGGGTCCCTTGAATTTTCCGAGTCCTTTCTTGAATACTTCGGGGTGCGCGTCGCACACCTCCTGTATTGGGTCAGTCCCAACGGCATGCACCCCCCAATGAACAAACCCAGGGGCTTAAACCATTGAGTCCCGAGGAGGCTGCAACTTCCCCCCTTGAGAACAACCAGGGGCAGTTCTGCGGCATGCTGCTTGTACTGGACCTTGAATTTTCCAACCCCCAACACCGGAATGCTATTACCCTGTACGTCCCACAGCGTGGACCTCAACGCTTTGAGCTTAGGACGCACGTGGGGGGAAATTCCCAAGAACTCCCGCTGGGACATGATTGAATAGGAGGAACCCGAGTCTATCTCCATCCTAACAGGGGCCCCTTGCACCAGTACCTCAACAAAGTAACGGGCGTGTCCCAAGGACACGCTGTACACTGGGGCGTCGTCGCTGCTGTCGTCGGAGATGCGGCCCACGCCGTCCTGCTTCCTCGCGGGCTGGGCACCCTCCTTGGTCCTCGGCGAGCGGTCTGACGAGCTTTTCCAGTCTCTGCGCCGCCGTCTGCAGACCTTGGCGATGTGCCCCCGGCATCCGCAGTTGTGGCACTCGGCCTTCCGGAATGGGCACTTGATGCGGTCATGGGCCGCTCCACATCCGTCGCAGCGTCGGCCTTCCTTCCGAACCTTCCGGACATCCTCGTCGTCGCTGCTCTCCGTGGAAGATTTCGGCGTCCGTCTGGCCGCATGCACCGACCCCGCTGCCTTGTCGGACTGTGGGGGCCTTTCTCTGAACCCCTTGACTCCGGCCCTCGTGGCTTCCACGGCCTGCGCCGCCTTCACAACCTTGCGCAGCGTTGGGGGTGGCTCCTGGTTCATCAGCTTTCGCTGAACCTCTTCGTCCCACAGGCCGCACAGCATGCGGTCCCTGAGGGCGATTTCCAGGTTTTCCCACTTGCATGGGCCGGCGGCCAACCGCAGGGCCGCTGCAAAGGCGGCGATGGACTCACCAGGCGCTTGGACTCTCTTTCAGAACGCGTCTCGAGCCGAGAACATCGAAACCGAGGGCTGGAAATGGTCGCGCATCGCCTTCAGGAGCTGTTTGACCGTCAGCTCGCTCACCTTCTTCGGTGATACCAGGTCCACCAATACTCTTTTGGCGGCATTCCCGAGCATCCGGGTGAGGATGGCCCTCTTCTTTCCCTCGTCCGTAATGTCGGACACCACCAGCGCATCTTGGAAGTCCATTTCGAAGAGTTCCCAATCTTCCGGCTTGTTGATGTCGAAACCGGCATGACTAGCGTGTGTCTTGATCTCGTGGGGATCCATTATCCCATCCTCGTCGCCAATTTAGTGTATGAGAACCAAGACACAGGAACAGCCGAAGTATTGGCTTAACACATCTTTATTGCATGGTGGTCTGGGGGAACATGTGGTAATGGCGGACGAACAGCTCAATATATACGGTGGCTATACATTTGAATGTGGCTCCACGATAGCCCATTGGCTACTGCCGGCGTGACATCATTTCAGGTCACGCCCTTCTTGTCCAGGTGAGGTATGGCGGGAATCTTCCCGCGCTGCAGTTCTTTGGGGATTGGAACCTTGTGAGCTGGGCGCTCGCTATTGCCACCGGGTGGTCATTAGCTCGCGTCCTAATTACAACGGGTTACATTGATACAGTTGGTGGTTGTTTAAAGGCATAGAATTGAGAACACAACAGAAACAAAACATTATGTTTTTCATATTAACAAACTGCGAATCAGTCAGGACAGTTTGAAGGGACTAGAGTTGGAAAGTGTGCATCCTTCAGGCATGCTGTGGCCATGTTCTCACTTGTACAGCCATTTTTTTATTAAGCCGAGCATCTATTAAACATGCAAGATATCTTCAAATTATCAGACATCTTCTAGATAAAGTCTATGAATACAAATACAGCAGAAGATAAGTAAAGGTAAAGGTTTCCCTTGCTCGAAAGCCAGTCGTATCCGACTCTAGGGTGCAGTGCTCATCTCTGTTTCTAAGCCGAAGAGCCAGCGCTGTCTGCTTCTGCAGACGTTTCCGTGGTCATGTGGCAGGCATGACTAGACACCGGAGCGCACGGAACGCTGTTACCTTCCCACCGAAGTGGTCCCTATTTATCTACTTGCAATTTTCTTGCTTTCGAACTGCTAGGTTGGCAAGCAGACATATATATCACCTATCATCTAGTGATAGATGTTCCACCAAGTCCCAAGCAGCCTTGTGAACATGTGTCTCAATCAAGATGTTCATGGCAGGATAAAACAAAACATAAGTTTATTGTTCTGATAAATCCATTCAGAATCAAACTAAGACCTGAATACAGAAGGCCCAAGTGCTGCCTTCCACATGGCAAATGGTAAACACAGGATTATTTATGTATTATTTATTTATTTCCCTTGCAGGATACCTCAATTTGATTACTATATTGGATTCTTTTAGCTGATGCCTTAATTATAAACTTGGCAGTTCTACATACAATGTGCATGTTAGAACCATACCTGTCAAGCGCAGTTCCGGAGATTACGGGACCTGCACAGAACGTTTCTGTGCAGGTCCGTTGTACGCATGTGTAGAAGGCTTTTACGCATGCGTAGAACGTTTCTGCGCAGAAACGTTTTGCGCAGCTCACTTCTACACATGCGTAGAAGGCTTTTACACATGCGTAGAAGGCTTTTACGCATCCCTGGCTGCACAGAAGCCTTCTACGCATGCATAAAAGACTTCTATGCACGCATAGAAGTGAACTGCACAGAAGGGATGCGCAGTAACTCATCCCCCCCCCCCCGCTGCCAAGTTACGGGGTAGCGGCAGCTCCGGGCGGGAAATGACGAAAATCGGCGCAAAAAAACAGGAAATCGCAGCCAATCCGGGATACTTGACAGGTATGGTTAGAACCCAGGAGGAGATAGGACAGTTTGTGATTAGAGTCCCAAAAAGGGAGATTATCTAACGATGGATAGGCATGTATTATTAAGGCACCTTCTCCAGTTTACATTCCTTTTAAAAGTAGCTCAGGTATGTACATATTGTATTTTTATTGTATTTTATTGCACTCCATTGTATTGCACAGATTTTAATTATTCTGATGTGTTATTGATAAGGTCGTAAGACTAATCAATTAATAAACATTCATTCATTCATATTATTTATTTATTTATTTATTACTCACATTTCTACTGCCGCCCCCTCGCCAAGGCAACTCCGGGCAGCTTACACATAAAACAAATAAAAACTTTACAAAAACATTTTAGAAAGCATTAAAATTAGATTTGTTTAAAAAAAATCAAAAAGATTTAATGCTGCATCACAAGATTTTCAAAAGCTGACAACCCAGGCAATACTTAAACAGGATGGCTATCTCCCCAGCCGCCCCACACACCCGCTGTGCAAGCCAGGTCTTAAGGCTCTTGCGAAAGGATAAAAGCTCTGCCTGGAGACGAAGTTCAGTTGGCAGGAGGTTCCACAGGGCCGGGGCAGACACAGAGAAGGCCCTCCTTCTTGTGCTAGAGAGGCCAGCCTCTCTAGCAGATGGATCATGGAACTATCAGGGAGCCCCTCCGGTCTGCTCTAGTGGGAAGAGCAGATGTCCTTGGGGTGACGCGGTCTCTTAAGTACCCTGGTCCACTACCATGTAGGGCTTTAAAAGTAATCACCAGCACCATAAATTTTACCCAGAGGCACACTGGCAACCAGTGCAGCTTCCTAAGCAGTGGCGAGGCACAGGCATAACGCCCGCACCCCATCACCACCCGAGCAGTTGCAGCCTCTGAATGGTCATCAAGGGCAGCCCCATGTAGAGCGCATCGCAATAGTCAAGTCTGGAAGTGACCAGAGCATGCGTGACTATGAGCAAGGAGTCCCATTCCAGGAACAGGTGCAACTGGCAGATCACACGAAGTTGTGTGAAAGCCCTCCTGACTACAACTGCCACCTGTTCACTGAGCAGGAGTTGTGAGTCCAGGAGGACCCCCAGATTATGCACCGAGTCTGTCTGAGGCAAAAAAGCCCCATCCAGAACAAAAGATGGTAACTCCTGTAATAACGCGGGGACCCTAATCTACAGCCACTCGGTCTTGCCAGGATTCAGTTGTAACCCGTTGTAACGAATGCCAAGAGAGACAAGATATGTAACCCCATCCCAGCTATCTATCAATCTAGTCCTCCCCCTCCCCGTTATTTTAGACACAACAGTCCTGCACTTCTTCTAACACAATAACATGCGGATCATTTTCGGCTGATGAGTTGACATCATTGAGAGAGGCCAGAGGAGACCAGTTTAAAGGGACTGGCCTTTTGTTACATCCTAATGCCAACCTAGCAGCTTGAAAGCAAGAAATTACAAGTAGATAAATTGGTGGCAAGGCAAACAGCGTTCCGTGCACTTCGGTATCTAGTCATGCCTACCACATGTCCATAGAAATGTCTGCAAATGTAGACAGCACTGGCTCTTCAGCTATAAACAGAGATGAGCACTGAACCCTAGAGTTGGATACGACTGGCTTTCAAGCAAGGGTGACCTTTACCTTTAATGGCACTTTGCTGCCAGCTGCCTAGGACAGGATTGTACCTGTAAAGAGGGACAAAGCAGACACATCTTGTCTGGTTATTCCATAAGCCTGGTTCTGAGCCTGCACTTGGAGTCTTACTAGCTGGATTGGGCATTAGTCAGCTGGCACAGCCTTCAAGAGCCCTCGGTCACTTAAACCACAATTGGGTTTACCCTGGGCAATGGCCACCTTGTGCCAGCTAATCTTTCTCACACTAGGCTGGGCGAAAAGAACTGCAGAATGAACTCACCAAAACGTGGCTTCATTTTGGCAGTTTCACGATTGGCTTTGACACGGAAGAAGAAGAAATGCTAACATTATCTGTGGTAATACATGCTTATTTCCAGGAGCTGAATATGTGAGCTACCCACAAATGCAGCGACTCTCCTTGTGCAATAAACTTTCCCCTCCCAGATTTATTCATTAAACATAAGTTTTTTATTTGGTTTCATTATCTCAGTGAAAAACGAGAGAGTGTTGAGTGCCCAGTAGGAGAGAGAAATGCTATAACATTTTAGTTCTGACTGAGAAAGGCTGAAGGAAATGAACGAGAGAGGAATGAAATTAGAGACAAATGTACCCAGGAACAATTTGTAGAGCATCTTTATGTGTCATGAAATCAACATTTGGATCATTTTGCTGCCTGCTGATGCTGATGCTGTTGCTGAAATCAACATTTGAATCATTTTGCTGCCTGCTGCTAATGCTGGGAAATACCCGCTTTTTAGAGTCAAATGCCCTCCTGCAACCCAGGAATTGCTGTAAAAGGCGAATATCCGGTGAAATCATCCTATACATATAAAAATGGGACAAGAGTTTTTACATGGAAAAAAAAATCTAATTGCTGCACTGTAATGATCACACACTACTTAATATAATGGAGCATGAAGTGCTGTGTGGTGTCGGAATGTGGAGCAAATGGGTAGCTGGGGGGCACTGGAGAAATGGTGAAAGATACCGGTAAAAACTTTTGTTTCTTCCAAATGGACATGGATTTCTAAAAGGATGTTTGAATGTAGGCAGGCCAGAGTGCTTAGGATACTGAATCAGTCACTGTGTGGCACATAGGGAGTATTTATTTATTTATTTATTTTTATTCTTCAAATTTCTATTGCCGCCCATCTCGGCAATGACTCTGGGCGGCTAACAACAATTAAAAGCAACATCAAACTAATTAGTAAAGGTTTCCCTTGCTTGAAAGTCAGTTGTATCCGACTCTCGGGTTCAGTGCTCATCTCTGTTTCAAAGCCGAAGAGCCAGCGCTGTCTGCATCTGCAGACATTTCTGTGGTCATGTGGCAGGCATGACTAGACACCGGAGCGCATGGAGCGCTGTTTACCTTCCCACCGAAGTGGTCCCTATTTATCTACTTGCAATTTCTTGATTTCAAACTGCTAGGTTGGCAGGAGCCGGGACAAAGACGGGAGCTCATTCTGTCCTGCAGTGCTTGGAAATCGAACTGCTGAACTTCCGCCTCCCAGTGAGCATCTAAGCCACTTGAGCCCTTAAAAACCTCATTAAAAATTGTAAATAATTTACCCACTCACCCCATCCATTAAGAGAGAGATAGAAATCTTAAGCCAGCAGGCAGGAGTCACCCCTCCATCGGTGCCCCACACCTGCGCTACCAGCCAGGTTTTCAGTTCTTTCCTAAAGGGCAGCAATTCTGTCTGCAGCCGTAACAGCAGTCAGAAGGAGCCTCCTTACAAAAAGAAATGTTAGTAGTGTGGTTGTTATGGCAATGGTGTCCATTTGTCCCTGTTGTGTTTTGGGAGGGATGGGCAAAGTCCGCCCTTCCAGATGTTGTCAGACTTCAACTCCTTGCATTCATCACCATTGGATGCTGGTTTGGGAGCTGGGATCTTCAATCCAACATCATCTGGAAGCCCACATTTTGTATTTTCCTGTCTTACATGATGGGAGGAGAATGGGGAACCTCTTTTTATTATGAAGGGTGGATTTCATTTCAGAGACCACATTTCAGAGGAGGCTGAGACCAGAGCTCTAAAGGAAGGACTAAAAATAGTAGCATGTTTTAGCTGGCCACTCTTGGCTAGTAAAGAGGCCTTTAGGGAAACAATTTCAGTCTTTCAGTGTGGTAAAAAAAATCCCAAACAAAACCAAAGAAATGTTGTTAGGAAGGCATCCAGGGAAACAGAGTTAGCAATTACACTTTTATACTACCCCACAGTGCTTAGTGCATTCTCTGGGTGGTTTACAGGTAATTCACATTAGCATTTTGCCCCCAACATGCTGGGTAGTAATTTTACGGACCTCAGAAGGATGAAAGGTTGAGTCAATCTTGTTATCAGGCAGGATCGAACTCACAACATTTTGGCTGCAGTACAGCAGTTTAATCACTGCACCACCAGGAAAATCTAGCCCTGGGCTATGGAGTCCTCCACTTTATACATTATCATGCACATCAGATTCATTCCCCCATGCTTAACTACAAAAGTCTGTGATTACTCAAAGTGAACCTGTTATAAGTTTGAGTAGAGGAAAAGATGCCCCCTCCCTCACTCCCTCACTCACTCTCTCTCTCTCCCTCCAAAATTGAAATGATCAGTTCCACAAAATGAAGTTATTCATTCTCCTTCCCACCTGTACTTCTTGTCTTTCCTTACAAAACATACTTTTGCTTAGAAAAAAGACTGTAGCAGTGATGGTGAAACTTGGCATTCCATCTGTTCTTGGACTTCAATTCCCAGAAGCCCAAGTCCTTGTGAATCCACACAAATGGGTTATGGACGCGCAGTAAACCCACTTGTATGGATTCACAGACACTTGGGCTTCTGGGAATTGAAGTCCAAAAAAAGCTGGAGTGCGGATTCCCCATGCCCCGCGGGGCATGGAACGGCCCGCCAGAGGCCACCGCGGTGAGAGAAGCTCCCAGCCCGTGGGTTCTGCGGCCGCCAAATTAAGGGGGGTGAATAAAATATAGGGTTTGATTCACCCAATTACCGTGACCTGACCTACGGCTCTGCCAAGTAAGCAGATAGCTGACTCCTGTGAAACATTAAGTGTGTAACTCATCTCCCGGCTCGGGGGAAAATCCCTGGCGCAAATAAGCCATGTTTGCCCCTGCCTAAGCCCTACACAATGGTCTTCCTCGCCCCGTGTTTGTCCAAGTTAATTAACTTCCCTTTGAGAAGTTCCCTATTAACCCGGGTACGTGGGTGAGGTAATTTTCCTGTCCGGTGACAGTTTTGCCACCGTTGCGCTTTCTTCCCTATAAATGATGTTGCCTTTTTCCAATAAAGTACTGATCTGATCTCGCTCCTTTGCCTCGTGTCGTCACTTGATCAGTCTCCTCCGGGACATTAAGGCCACGCCAGTGGCCCCAATCCCTACATCTGGTGACCCCGACGTGATTTACTCGTGAGTAAAGCGACCCAGGAGAGGTCTACTCACGAGTAGCGAACCACGTGGTCCGGTTCCACGCTTGAACCGCGACCCGTCCGCCCGGAGGACAGCGCGGCGCTCTGGCCGGCAGCCAGTCGGTCAGAAGGACGGCCAGCGGCGAGGCATTCCAAGAGAGGCATTCCTGCACCTTGCTCCCGGCTTTCGGGGAGACTTGCGCCAAAAGGGAAAAACGCGTTCCGCTCAGGGCAGCTGTGAGCCCCTGACAGTGCAGAGGCCGCCGAGGGCCCGTGGCAGGAGGCCACGCTCCGAGCTCCACCCAGATGATCGTCGCCGAAACCAGTTACCTTGCCCCAAGACGCGTCAACCCGTCCCGAGGAGGAAACTTCAGAGGACAACTCGCAGGTAATATGGGGACCTGTTCTCAGGGACAGAGTCCGTCCGCTAGCCAAAAAACTCGTGAGGAAGAGTTTAGAATCCTGGCCAGGGTATTTAAGTTACGCTTTCACAGCAGGGAACTAGCGAGACTTTTGGCGTACCTTAGGGAACACTGCCTGCTTTACCCAGAGGTAGGTACGTTAACCCTACAGCTCTGGGATCGGATAGGAGACTGCATTCAGCAACCCCCGAAGGCCCCAGGAGGGATAGTTAGCACATGGAGGAAGTGTAGGAGACTCTTAGAGCAGATCGAGCCAGTCCGGATAGAAGCGGAAGAACCCCCGTTAGAGAAGTCATCAGTCCAGCCAGTCGAGCCGACTGCGCCCACCACACTCTATCCGACGTTCAAGTACCAGCAGAGTAGCGCAGGGAGCCTTCCCGCGGTGACAGCTGCAGACGTCACCGAGGGAATGCAGGGCATGAGAAGCGCAGGCGCTCCTCTGACAGCTTCGGGTTCCCGAGTTACCAAGAGTCCCCTTCAGCGCACAATTGAAGAGGAGATTAGGAAGGGGGAATTGCCAGCAGAAGAACTAGCTGAGCTCAGACAGATATGTCCAATCCGCATGGAAATGGACGCGCTCACGGGCGCACAGCAGATTGTTCACTCCCCAGTCCCGTATAAGCTGCTCATGGCTATGCGGAAGGCAATTGCAGAAACAGGGCTCCAAAGTCGTTTTACTAGGGGCACGCTTCAGCAGGTGTGCGAGACCACCATGTGGATTCCCCATGATTGGAAGGCCGTCATGAGGATGATGCTGACCCCTAGCCAGTACATGATCTGGGACAGCGAGTTCCGCCTAGAGGCGCAAACTCGGGCTGCCAGGATGGGAGGCGCGGTGCTTCCTGAGCAGCTGTATGGCTCAGGTAATTTCGAGTCAATCAATGCTCAGATCAACCTGCCTCTCGCCACTCTCGAGATGTCAGCCGAGGCAGCCTTTAGGGCTTACTTTAAGATCCCAGCCACTGGCAAAGCGGCTAAAAATTACACCTCCATTAAGCAGGGAGCCCAGGAACCCTACATGGACTTCATCAATCGCCTGGAAGAAGCCATTAGCAGGCATATTGATAATGAGCAAGCCCAGGAAGAGCTCATGATTAAGCTAGCCAAGGACAATGCCAACCTGGACTGCCGTAGAATCTTGCAGTCCCTAGGCAATCGTCCTGACTTGACCCTATCGGACATGATTAGAGCTTGCGCCGACGTTGGCACAGAATCCTATAAAATGGGTCTGCTAGCGGCAGCGGTGCAAGGAGGGAAAAGGCCTAATGGTAAGAGCAAGGGAGCATGCCACAATTGTGGCAAGATCGGTCACTTCGCTAGGGAGTGCCGATCCAAGGGAGGCGGGCAGAAGTCCGGCCGTCCCAAGGCTCCGAACACCCTCTGTCCGAAGTGCAAGAAAGGCTATCATTGGGCCAGGTATTGCCAGAATTCGGGAAACCGGAACACGGGCATGTCTCTGGCCCCAGTCCAAACAGAGGCGTCCTTCACCCAGAACTCCCCAGAGCCAGAGTAGAGTCCAACCCCATCCCAGACATTGCGCGGGCGCAGGCCAGCCCCAGGGGCAGCGCGGGGCTAGAATTGACTTGCCAGGCGGACGTTACATGCGACCTGCCAGGCACAGTCTATCTGGTCGATTCCCAGTACATGGGACGCCTGCCCAGAGGCTTTATAGGTTTAGTTTTGCCCCGTAGTGTAGCTGGTGCACGCGGAATTTTCATAATTCCAGGAGTCATCGACTCCAATTTTTCAGGCGTTCTCCAAGTTCAGCTTTGGACACACCTGCCCCAAACCATCCCTAAAGGAGACACCTTAGCGCAACTGATCATGGTTCCTTGTCGCTCGCCAGCAGAGAGCCAGGGAGGGCTCAGTGACAGCTTCGAGCCCCGGTCAGAGGACCGCTCGAGCACCAGTGAGGCAGCGCGAGGATACCAGGTCTTAGCGACAGTGGAGACCAACATTGAGTGGAAACAGCGCCCGGTTATTGAGGTATTTCTTAATAATCGATCATTCTCAGGCCTGTTAGATACCGGAGCTGATGTATCCGTGATAAGCAGAAGCCAGTGGCCAAGGGAGTGGGCCATTGAGCCGGTCTCCGATGTGTGGGGGGTAGGCGGCGTCCAGGAAGCGTTTAGGAGCCGAGAGTGGGTAGAAGTCACAATCCCAAGGGCTGAGGGCACGGCGGTAATCCGACCGCACATTCTTGACGTGCACATCAACCTTTGGGGGCGAGACATTCTGCAGCAGTACGGTGCCACGCTTACCTTTGGGTAATGACGTTGCCACTTAAATGGCTCACCGATACTCCGGTCTGGGTAGAACAATGGCCGGTAGTGGGAGAGAAATTGGTTGCTCTCAAGCAGCTAGTTAAGGAACAGCTAGACGCAGGACACATAGAACAGTCCACAAGTCCTTGGAATTCGCCAATTTTTGTTATTAAGAAGAAGTCGGGGAAGTGGCGACTCCTCCACGATCTCAGAGAGATCAATAAATGCATACAGCCAATGGGTCCGCTTCAATGCGGCATCCCGAATCCGAACATGATTCCCGAGGGGTGGGAGATCCTAGTCGTAGATCTCAAGGATTGCTTTTATACAATCCCCTTAGACCCCAGGGACCGGGAGAGGTTTGCCTTTACCGTGCCGGTCGTGAACCACAGTGAGCCCACGCAGCGTTACGCGTGGAAATTTTTGCCACAGGGCATGCTCAATTCGCCCACTTTGTGCCAAATTTACGTTCACGACGCACTGGCAAAGTTTCGAAAACTCTACCCACAAGCCTTAGTTTGTCACTTTATGGATGATATTTTGGTAGCGTTGCCAAAGCTTGGCGGCGAAGTGTTTTCAGACCTCCAGGCCAGCCTGGGGGACAAAGGGCTGCTCATTGCCCCGGAGAAAGTGCAGAGAACCGAGCCCTTCTCATACTTAGGCCATCGGCTTCTCCGCTCTTTCGCCGCACCGGTTTTGCCTCAGATCAATTTACAGGACTCAGTCACCTTGGTAGAATTACAGCAAGTTTTAGGAAACATTAATTGGGCCAGACCGTATTTTCGATTGGATACGGATCTTCTGAAACCGCTCTTCTCGCTGCTAACACTAGGTAAGCAGCCAGCAGACCGGATAAAAATTTCTCGAGACGCGCGCTTGGCGCTCGAGAAAGTTAACCAAGCTCTCAGCCAAAGATGGGTAGATAGGATCGCCCAGGGGCCCTATGCCCCAATCCTGAATCTGTACATCGTGCGATCGGGATCCATGTTCACTGGGGCGCTAGGAGTAGACTCAGAGAAGGGAGCGAAAATTGTGGAGTGGGTATACTTGCCTAACACCTCATCTCGGAACATTGTTCCGCCCCAAGAACTGGTCTCCGCGGTGATCTACCGCGGCAGGCTGAGGGCTAGGGATATTTCTGGGCATGATTTAGCCAAGATCGTAGTCCCGTTCACCAAGGAACAAATTCAGCAGTTGATGCAGCTAGGTGACTCGCTTCCGATAGCTTTGGAAGGATTCACTGGAAGCTTGGCATACCACTTGCCTAAAGACCCCAGACTCGTCTCGCTTCAAACAGGAACGGTCAGCTTGTTCGAATTGCTCTCGCTGGTCCCGCTTCAGGGGGCCAGAACAGTTTTTTCTGATGGCGGACGCACTTATGGTGTCCTGACCTGGCAGGAGGGCGAAGCTTGGCACACGCTGCTAACTCTTCCACAGAAGTCCGCACAGCGGGCGGAGTTGGCAGCCGTGAATCTTGCTTTGCGCCCCTTCGCCAAGGAACGTTTAAATATCATAACTGACAGTCTGTATGTTAGGAACTTACTTCACAGTCTACCGGGAGCTTACATCACTCCCGCGATAGACAAGAATCTGCTTAGCCTGTTTCTCACTGCTCAATTTCATTTGCGAAACCACACGGAGCCGCTCTATATTGCCCACATCTGCAGTCATCAAGACCTACCGGGTCCGATTTCCGCGGGCAATAGCAGAGCGGACGCGGCGGCAAAGGAAATTCAGCAACGTTCAGTTTTGGGAGTTTTCACTACTCCAATTCAAAGTCATGCCTTTTTTCACCAAAACGCCAAGGCACTCGCCAGACAGTTCAATTTGCCACTTTCTCAAGCCCAGGGTATAGTACGCTCTTGCCAGCATTGCGCAGGGGCACCAGGGGGGCCCTCGTGGGGGGTTAACCCGCGGGGGACAGAGGCCAATCAGGTGTGGCAAATGGACGTCACGCATGTGCCGCAGTTTGGCAGATGGCAGTACATGCACGTCTGCATAGACACTTTTTCCCAGTTCGTTTGGGCGACGGCGCAGAAGGGGGAGACTGCCTCCCATGTGGAGCAGCATCTCCTGTCCTGCATTGCGGCAATGGGCAAGCCGCGGCACGTGAAAACGGACAACGCCCCGTCCTACTGCTCTAGGCAGTTGGCCACCTTCATAGCCACCTGGGACATCAAGCATACATTTGGCATTCCCTACAATCCGCAAGGGCAGGCGATTGTAGAACGGGTCAATCGGATGCTAAAGTCCTATATTGACAAACAAACAGAAAGGGGGGAGCCACCGGCCCTCCCCAAATCACAGGGAGAAGCACAGTTTTGTCTGAATAAGGTATTGTTCACATACAATCACCTCAATGTTTTTTCGGACTGTACGCCGCAGGAGAAGCACTTCCGCCGTTCGGAAGCTCTCCCGCAACCTATGGTCCGGTACCGAGTGCCACCGGACCCATCTTGGAAGGGCCCGGTGCCGCTCATAACCTGGGGGAGAGGGTATGCTGCAATTATGTCTCCAACAGGTGTCGTCTGGATTCCAGCCCGGTGTGTCAAGCCCCACTTGGGAACGCATGGCGTGGAACCAGGCCGGCCCGAGTCCGATCCCGGAGATGAAGGACCTCGCTCTGACCGAGAAGATCCGCCGGAGGAAACGGCCGCCGATGCCCAAGATCACCTGGGGGATGGTCAAGACTCTTTGCTGTGACGCCCAGGACGCCGTTCAGCGCGAGGAGAAGGAGCCAACGCCGGAGAACCTCACAGCCGCAGTTTTTGCCCAGATTCATGCCAACACAGCGGCGATTACCCTCATCCTGGCCCTTTCCCTGCTATTGGGGGGAGGCGTTCAGGCTACTCCAATCCAGGCCGACGGCTTGCCGCCTGGGGAAGATCTTTCCGCACGAATGCAGTACAACTTGTGGGAAAGGTTGGCGGGTCTCGTCAACCAGTCCGATTTTTGCTTACAGCAGGACGTTGGTTCTGCATCTATCCTCAGCACCTGTCTCATCCCCGTGTGCCACACTCTGGACGCGCGCACCAAGGATGGCGACTGGTTGTTGAAGGCGTTCTTTGGCCCACACACTCCCACCACCTTCTCAGCATACGCACGCTGGGGGGGATTGCGACTTGCATCAACCTTGCCGGCTGACGCAGCCACTCTTCATACCCCTCGAGTGGCGATCAGCCCGGACGCTGCTTGTACCCGGATGACCGGCTGCACCTCAGGCGGTCAGACTCGGCGTCGCTGCATTAACCCCAGCAGCGGCAACTGGACTTGTAATAAACCAGAGACACTCATTTCGCTGTACTCTCATGTCACCCTACCTTCAGGGTGGTTTTTCACCTGCAACCAGTTCACATGGAACTATATTCCTGCGAATCTGTCGAACTCAATGTGTTGTATCAGTCGTTTGACACTGTTACTTCCTACTAAGGACATGATTGCCCCAAGTACTAATGACACAAATGTATCAAATGTTGATGTTTCCCCATTCATACGGCACACACGCACAACCCAGTTAGACAGCTCTTGTGACAGCAGCCTTAGGGTAATGAGTCCCGCTGAGTATGTATCACTAGCAGTCAGCCTAGTCGGCGTGCCAGGCTTGGCCGTCGGCAACGCACGGAGGATTGGCCGCTTGGCTTGCGGCTTGGCTAAAGCCATTAACCAAACCTCCACAGCGATAGCGCTCCTCAATCAGGAGCAGGCAGAACTTCGCCATGCCGTTCTCGACAATCGAGCGGCTATCGACTACCTCCTCTTGCTGCACCACCTGGGTTGCGAATCTTTTCATGGAATGTGTTGTTTCAATCTCACTGATAACTCCCGTAAGATCCAAAGCCAGATCACGGATCTCCACACCATAGTTGCAGGCATTACAGAAGGCTCCGCGTGGGGGGCTTGGTGGAGTTCCCTGTGGAATTGGATGTGGTCATGGGTTCCCTGGGGGTGGCTGCAAACGGTGCTTAAGGTAGTGGTGGGGATAGCCATACTAGGCATTACGCTCGGTTGTTTTGCTCAGTGCATTCCCTCGCTGATCTCCAAGTGCCGCCCCAGAGAGAAATTCCGTGACGTCATACCCGCTCAACAGCTGATGCCGCTCTTGCGCAAGGTCGCCGGTCAGGTCCTTAAATAGAAAATAAAGGGGAGATGCGGATTCCCCATGCCCCGCGGAGGCCACCGCGGTGAGAGAAGCTCCCAGCCCGTGGGTTCTGCGGCTGCCAAATTAAGGGGGGTGAATAAAATATAGGGTTTGATTCACCCAATTACCGTGACCTGACCTACGGCTCTGCCAAGTAAGCAGATAGCTGACTCCTGTGAAGCATTAAGTGTGTAACTCATCTCCCGGCTCGGGGGAAAATCCCTGGCGCAAATAAGCCATGTTTGCCCCTGCCTAAGCCCTACACAATGGTCTTCCTCGCCCCGTGTTTGTCCAAGTTAATTAACTTCCCTTTGAGAAGTTCCCTATTAACCCGGGTACGTGGGTGAGGTAATTTTCCTGTCCGGTGACAGTTTTGCCACCGTTGCGCTTTCTTCCCTATAAATGATGTTGCCTTTTTCCAATAAAGTACTGATCTGATCTCGCTCCTTTGCCTCGTGTCGTCACTTGATCAGTCTCCTCCGGGACATTAAGGCCACGCCAGTGGCCCCAATCCCTACACTGGAGTGTTAAGGTTCACCATCATGGCACTACAGGATTCTAAACTCTTATTGCACAGTACAGGACCATGTGCTTCAAACTAATTTTTGTAACAAAATTCCACCTACCATATCTTTGTGGGCAAAGGCAAAGATAGAGTGGGCTTTGTGTGGTGGAGAAACTGTAGAGAAAAGAATGAATATCAACTATGCACTGTAATGACAAAGAAATTGAAACTCGGGAGTGTGTCTTTCTCATATGAAATTTTTACAGGGATCAGACTCCTTAAGCTTGTAATGAGTGATTTTCTGGGTAGGACCTTGGATTGATCTTTTAAATACTCTCTCTCCCTCTCTCTCTCTCTCTCTCTCTCTCCCTCACACACACACACACACACACACACACACACACACACACACCATATCTACTGGTTCAGTATCTGCGGTTTCAGTTATCTTTGGGTCTAAAAATTACATTAAAAATCCCTGAAATACATAATATGCAGTAAAACCTCTGGTTACAACCACTTCGGGTAACATTTGCTGCGGTTTATGATGGCAAATCCTATGGAAATGCTGTCCCAGGTTACAAATTTTTAATGGAATTGCTTCAGGTTACGACGATCAATTCGCAACCATTTTTTACATTCTCAATGCATCCCTATGGATGTTTCAGGTTACATTTTTTTTATGTTACAACGGAGGCTGTTGGAACAGACTTCTGTCATAACCCAAGATTTTACTGTATATGTATTTCTATAGCACACTGCCAGAGCTGGCCACTAAAGGCCACTGTCTGCAATGTAACATTTACAAGGAATGGAGGCAGACAGTTTGGTAGCTCTAATGTAGAGCAATGGAGACTTTTGAAACATTTCCCCCCACTTCTATGACTCAGATAAAATATATTAATAGGGTTTGGTGTTATCTGTAGTTTCAGGTATTTGTGGAAAGTTTCAGAACATGTCCCCTGTGGAACATATTCTGGAGAGGTGGGATGACCTATACTTGGTTTTAAGTTATGTCAATGGAGTTCATTTTTCTTTGTGGGTGGTTTTTTCAAGAGCTTTATCTGACCTGTGACCACACAATAAACATTTATTGGTTGTAAAGGAAAGAGTCAGAGTCTGGCCAGGTTATCTTGCTATGGTAATACAGTAGACCATACTGCCAAAGACTCAACATTGAGTGTCAGGAAGTGGTTAACTAAACTGACAACCCTGTGAACTAACGGCCTTGGGTGCCAAAGTCCACAAGGAAGGGTGATGGTTCCTAAGTGGATTAAATATCACTTGAATCCATCTTGAAGGAGGGCAGCAGCTTCATCAATACTGGCTTGGGGCTGACGAGGACTTTGCATGCCAAAAAGGCTCAGGACCAGAAAGTCACTCGTGGAGCTGGATCAGTGGTATGGGTGTCATGCTGTGATGTGGAAGGCAGATGAAAGGCCACTGCATTATATTCTCAGGACAGTCTTCATGGTTGATCACCATGATGATCGCCAATATTCGGATACAGAAGAAGAAGGAAAAGGAAACGAAGAAGAAGAAAGAGTAGTTGGCCACTCAATTTACCCAGGTTTCCTTGAAACCATTCCCCTCACTCAAAAGAACTCTCCTCAACATTAATTGTATGTTTGGTGGCAAGAGAGAGGCTGCCCAAGGGCAACAAATGTATAGGGTGTACTACTTCCAAGATTGACCCAGCAGCCTAGTGTGTTGCAATAAAAAAACACGGCAGTAAACTTGGCCTCCAAGGCAAACCATTGGCTGGCTTAGGTGGGTGGGGGGAGAGAAAGAGATAACTTCTTGTATTATTTTCACATCATGAATAATAAAGGAGCACATTATGGCTCTGTGTGCCAAAATTACTGATTACAGCTCTCTGTGTTACTGGCGATAAAATAATAGAACCCCACATTGTGGGGAAAGCAGCTTGTATGGGGGATGCCCAACAGAAAAACAGCAGACCTGGCAAAGGATTTTTTAAAAAAAACCTCCCCTGCATCATCTTTTGGTTCCAGCTGCCTTCTGTGAAAGATCCTTCCCCTGTCCCCAAAGAAGCAAATGCCAGTCTTTTCTTATTAATGTTAAGGTGGCTTAGGGTTAAGACGCTGAACTTGACGATCAGAAAGTCAACAGGTCAGTAGTTTGAGACCCGAGTATTGCACAACGGAATGAGCTCCTATCTCTGTTCCAGCTTCTGCTAACCTAGCAGTTCGAAAGCAAGAAATTGCAAATAGATAAACAGGTACCGCTTGGGTGGGAAGGTAAACAGTGTTCCATGCACTCCAGTGTCTAGTCATGGCTGCCACATGTCCACAGAAACACCTGCAGATGCAGACAGCACTGGTTCTTTGGTTATAAACAGAGATGAGCACTGAACCCTAGAGTTGCATACAACTAGCTTTCAAGCAAGGGCGACCTTTACCTTTATAACACTAACAGAGTCACTGGCCATTCTCGCTGAGAGAATCTGGGATCTCTAATCCAAAAAAGCAACTGTTTTAAGCTCCAAACATGCACCTCACCCCTTAGTAATGTAAAAGCTTAAAGGAGAAATGGTTGTATAGACATAGCAGGTTTATTTCCTTTTATTTATATAACACATAACTATTTATCTGGGTGGCTTACTGTTGTGTTCTGTAAAGCTGTGCCTTTAACAATGTACCATTGCCATGTGTTAACAATGTAACCTTTCTGTGTGCAACATTATAACCTTCAGCTGTATCAATGTAAACCTGATAAGGGGACGCGAGCTAGTGACCACTAGATGACAATAGCGAGCGTCCAGCTCTCATGGCTCAGATCCACCTGGTTCAGCAGCGCGGGAAGATTCCCCGCCACCTCTTCACCTGGTCAAGAAGGGCGTGACCTGACTACGACGTCACGCGGGCAGCAACCAATAGTCTGTCGACGAGCCACTTTCAAATGTATAGCCAGCTGTATATATTGAGCTACCCATCCGCCATTACCACACGTTCCTCCGGATCATCATGCAATAAACCTGTGTTAAGCCAACCCTTCGGCTGTTTCATTGTCTTTGGTCCCTTACACTAAATTGGCGACGAGGATGGGATATGGCAGCCCACGGGACCAAGACATGCGCCGGTTTCGAAATCAGGAAACCGGGCGACTGGGAGATCTTCGAGATGGACTTCCAGGCAGCGCTGATTGAGTCCGAAGTCACGGAAGAGGCAAAGAAAAGGGCCATCTTCACCAGGATGCTCGGACAAGAAACCAAAAGGACCTTGGTGGACCTGATTGCACCGAGGAGGGTGAGCGAATTCAAGGCCAAGGAACTCATGCAGATGCTACGTGAGCACGTCCGGCCCGCCACGGCGATGTTTCCCGCTCGGAGTGCGTTCTGGAGGCGAGTCCAAGCGCCCGGGGAGACGGTTGCCGCATTCGTGGCGGCCCTGCGGCTGGCGGCCGGCCCGTGCAAATGGGAGAATGCTGAAATCACCCTCCAGGACTGTGTACTGTGCGGCCTGAACGACGCCGAAACCCAGCGCACATTAATGAACCAAGAGCCGCCTCCCACGTTGCAGGAGGTCGTCAGAGCGGCCCAGGCCGCAGAAGCTACAAAGGCCGGGGTCCAAGAACTCCAGGACTGGCGGCCGAAGTCGAGCAAGGCAGAGATTCCGGTACAGGAGGCCCGGCGAACTTCGAGGTCGTCCACAGAGAGCAGCGACGACGAGGACGTCCGGAGGGTCCGGAAGGAGAGCCGGCGGTGTGATGGCTGTGGAGCAGCCCACGACCGCGTAAAGTGCCCGTTCCGGAAGGCCGAGTGCCACAACTGCGGCCGCCGCGGGCACATCGCCAAGGTGTGCAGGAAGAAGCGTGAGGCCCGGCGGAGCTCAGCAGTCCGTTCCGCGGGACAAGACCGCTCAACGAGACCCAAGGACGGTGCTCAGGCCACGCGGAAGCAGGACGGCGTGGGCCGCATCTCCGACGGCAGCGAGGACGACGCCCCAGTGTTCAGCGTGTCTGCAGGACACCCCCGCTACTTTGTTGAGGTACTAGTCCAAGGGGTTCCCATTAGGATGGAAATTGACTCGGGGTCCTCATATTCTATCATTTCCCAGAGGGAGTTTTTGGGAATTGCCCCCCACAAGCGACCCAAGCTCAAAGCGTTGAGGTCCACACTACGGGACGTGCAAGGGAACAGCATTCCAGTGTTGGGGGTTGGAGTATTTCAGGTTAAATTCAAGAAGCACGCCGCGTCCCTTCCCCTAGTCGTGCTCAAAGGGGGAGATTGCAGCCTCCTCGGGACTCAATGGTTCCAGCCCCTGGGTTTGTTTATTGGGGGGGTGCACGCCGTTGGGATGCACGCCGTTGGGACTGATCCAATTCAGGAGGTGTGCGAGGCGCACCCCGAAGTTTTCAAAAAAGGACTGGGGAAATTCAAGGGGCCCCCAGTGGCATTCGACCTGGACCCGGAGGTCCGCCCAATTCGCCTTAAACCACGCCGGGTGCCGTTCGCACTCAAGGACATGATAGAGGCGGAACTGGACAAATTGGTGGGCCAGGGAATCCTTGTGCCTGTTGATTCCGCGGAGTGGGAAACTCCAATTGTAACAGCACTAAAGGCCAATGGGGAGGTCCGCATATGCGCCGACTACAAGTGCACCATCAACAAGGCGATCCGCCCGAATGCATATCCGGTGCCGGTAGTCAGCCATCTGCTGGCCAGGTTACACGGGGGAAAGTGTTTCGCTAAGCTCGACTTAGCACAGGCCTACCAGCAGCTTACGGTGTCCCCTGCCGCAGCTGCTGCGCAGACCATAGTCACCCATAAGGGGGCGTTCCAGGTGACGCGCCTCCAGTTCGGCGTGAATTCGGCGCCTGGAATTTTCCAGTCACTCGTGGAACGCCTCCTGAAGGGACTGGAGGGGGTGTTGCCTTATTTTGATGACGTGTTAATAACGGGGGGGAGTCGGGTTGAATTGGCCAAGAGGTTGGGGAAGGTCCTGACAATATTCGAAAAAGCGGGGCTGAGACTGCGAAAGGACAAATGTGTCTTCTTCGCAACCGAGGTTGAGTTCCTAGGGTTTTGTGTAACTCCTGAGGGAATAAAACCATCCAAGTCCAAGGTGGCAGCCATTAAGAAAGCCCCCCGCCCCACCTCCAAGCCCGAGCTGCAGTCGTTCCTAGGGCTGCTCAACTTTTACCACTCCTTCCTCCCCCGGAAGGCAGCGGTGGCTGAACCGCTACACAAACTGCTAAAGAAAGACCAGGCATGGAAGTGGGGCGATGACCAAGAAAGGGCATTTAGTGAGCTAAAAAGCCTCCTAGCGTCCGACGCCATACTGACCCACTTCAACCCCAAACGCCCGGTAGTCCTGACCTGTGATGCATCCCCGGTGGGGGTGGGGGCGGTGCTGTGCCACGTGTTGGAAAACGGAAGAGAGGCCCCGATAGCATTTTACTCCAGGTCCCTGTCCCAAGCGGAGAGAAACTACGCACAGACAGACAGGGAGGCACTAGCAATAGTCGCGGGGACGAAAAAATTTCACGATTTTCTGTATGGCCGCCCCTTCACCATTGTAACGGACCACAAGCCCCTGCTAGGCATCTTTACCGCAGATAAGCCCACCCCACAGATCCTGTCCCCGAGGATGCTCAGGTGGGCCATTTTTCTCAACGCGTATCAGCACGCGTTGGTCTACCGGCCCGGGAAAGAGATCAGCCATGCGGACGCTCTATCAAGGTCTCCCCTCCCCCTAATGCCCAGCCAGGTGAGCAAGGGGGAGCGGGACCATCAGGTTCTCATGATAGAGGTGCTGGATTCGCTCCCCGTAATGCCCGCCGACATTGCCAAAGTGACAGAGAAGGACAAGACGTTAGCGGCAGTTAGCTCCTGGGTGCAGAAAGGGTGGCCGGCGTCCTCCCCAGCGGAGGAGTTCGCCCCATTTTTCAGAAAAAAGCTAGAACTGTCCCTAGAGAGGGGGTGCCTCTTGTGGGGGCAGCGGGTGGTGATTCCCACTTCCCTTCGGCCGCAGGTGCTCAAACTGCTGCACGTCAGCCACCCCGGCATCGTGCGATCCAAGGCGCTGGCCCGGAGTTACTTCTGGTGGCCCCAGCTGGACGCCGACATCGAGCACATGGTCGGCACTTGTGAAAGTTGCCAATGCTCCAGACCAGAGGAGGCCCGCCTTCCCCACAGGGAATGGGACGCGGCTAAGGGGCCGTGGTCCCGGGTGCACGTTGATTTCGCGGGCCCGTTCAGAGGCACCCTGTTCCTTCTTGTAGTGGACGCCTTCTCCAAATGGTTGGAGGTTATCCCAGTCACGAGCACCTCCTCGGCCCAGACCATTAGGCATTTGCGGAGGCTCTTTTCCACGTTCGGCATACCCGACACATTAATTAGCCACAACGCTAGTTGTTTCACGTCCTCCGAGTTTAGGGCATTCATGGAGATTAACGCAGTTCGGCATATCACCTCCGCCCCGTTTCACCCAGCCACCAATGGCCAAGTAGAGCGCCTCGTCCGCACCACGAAGGACGCATTGCGGCGCATGGGCCCAGGGGATCTGAACCTACAAGTGTGTCAGTTTCTGCTAGGGTACAGGGTGACCCCATTGGCGTCAGGATACTCCCCCGCAGAGCTCTTAATGCGTAGAAAACTGACCACCATCCTTACTAGGCTAGACCCCACGAGGGTAGAGGACAAAGGAACATCGGGCTGGAGGCCACAAAGAGTTTCAGTGTAGGCGCCCCCGTGCATTGCCGGAATTACGCCAGCACGGGCCCAGCCTGGGTACCAGGCGTAGTTGTGGAGCAAACCGGCCCCGTGTCGTACCGCGTGGAAACCAGTACAGGGCTCCTGTGGAGGCGGCACGCGGACCAGCTCCGACGCAGAGTCTCCGATGAGCAGGGCACAGACCAAACAGAGAAAAAGTCAGCGTTAGGGTTCTCCCCCACCCGTTCAGCCCAAGGGGGAGGAAAGGGGGACCGCGGGCCTCCACCAAGGGGGGAGGAGGATATTCTCGTAGATATCCTGGGGGATCTTTCCGAGGAGGAGGAACCCGACCCCATACATATCTCGCGGAAGGTCCCCACAAATGCGGATACCCCTACAAAGTTAGATTTTGATTTTCAGAACCGGGGGGGGGGTTTCGGAGTGGTCCCCCACCCATCCAAGCGAGAAGAGGGGTTTTTCGTTAGCCCCGATTGCCCCTGGTCTGCCCACAATGGAGTTTTTCCCTTCCCCTAAGGCCGCCAGACCGCGGCAAGCCACTAACAAGTCTCCCTCTCCCATTTCAGGACAAGGGACCAGGGGAACAAAGAAGCAGTAGCGCCCCCGGGGGGTTCAGCCCTCTTCACGGCCCAAACGCACATGCAACAAGCCATCTTGGCTGAGAGACTTCGTCTCATCCTAGGGGGGAGGGATGTTGTGTTCTGTAAAGCTGTGCCTTTAACAATGTACCATTGCCATGTGTTAACAATGTAACCTTTCTGTGTGCAACATTATAACCTTCAGCTGTATCAATGTAAACCTGATAAGGGGACGCGAGCTAGTGACCACTAGATGGCAATAGCGAGCGTCCAGCTCTCATGGCTCAGATCCACCTGGTTCAGCAGCGCGGGAAGATTCCCCGCCACCTCTTCACCTGGTCAAGAAGGGCGTGACCTGACTACGACATCACGCGGGCAGCAACCAATAGTCTGTCGACGAGCCACTTTCAAATGTATAGCCAGCTGTATATATTGAGCTACCCATCCGCCATTACCACATGTTCCTCCGGATCATCATGCAATAAACCTGTGTTAAGCCAACCCTTCGGCTGTTTCATTGTCTTTGGTCCCTTACACTAAACTTACGTTGTAAAATAAAATACTTCCACTTACCCACCCCACCAGTAATGAAATGAACCAACGACAAAAAATACTAAAAATGAAAGCCAACAAGAAATCCTAATGGCAATGATTACATTATGTCAAGAAAAGAGTAGTTAAGAGCTAGAGCGGGAGCAACATGTTACTAAAAGCCTCTGTGAAAAGTTCCACTTCTGAAAAGACTGGACGAAGGAATCCTTGCACACAACTGACAGTAACACATTCCATAACAAGGCCACCACCAAGAAGGTCCACTTCCTTGTTGATATTTTACAAACCTCTTTTAGAGTAGGCACCTTTAAAGCAAGTCAAAACCTGGAAGGAAAGTTGGCACAGGTAGCATTCCTCTGGTTTAACCACAGAAGAATTCTAGGTTATCAATAGGAGACCATATTTGGCTTCAAGGAACATCTCTAAGAATGAGGTGGCTATCAGAAATCACCTGACCTAAATAATCCCAGAATACTTTGCAATGATGGCAATGGTGTGGTCTAGCGTCACTGAATTGTGGAGTAGAAAGTGGTCCGAAGGATCACTGGGGCCACTTCCCCACAGAAGCAGTAAAATCCGCTGCTAGAGCAAACTTGATAGGTGACTGTCCAACTTCCTCTAGTAGGACATTTTGAAGTAAAAGCTTCTGCTTCTCCCATGTCCAGGCCAGATGTGAAATGACCAAAAGGCACCCTTTGGTGAGTTCATTCAGCAGTTCCCTTTGCCTGAGTTAATGTGAGAAAGAATAGCTGACAACCTTGTGTTGCTGCTACAAGGGTATGCCCAATTGTGGTTCAAGAATACCACAAACTTCGGGGAGGCTCTTTCTGTGTACCCCGAAGTGAAAGCTGATAGCAACATGTAGAGTGAGGCAAGCTTCTGCTAGGATAAATGATACCATTAAACATGTAATGCAACCCAAGCATGCAGTGAGTACTAACACAATTTAGTTATGTAACATGGAAAATCCTTCTAGGCAAAAGCCTGTCTTATTGCCGCTGGGTTACTGACCTTAATTTGCGTGTCTTCTGAACTTTCTTTGTTCTGTTCAGTTGTTTGTTTTCCTTCTAAGAGGAGAGACACTTCTATCAGCATCTCCATCCTTTCGATTCACCCATATGGCAAGAATAAGAAAAGCTTCTGTACCTATTTTTAACTAGCTCACCTGAATTGTTTCCCTTCCTGTATTAATCATCCAGTGCCATTTAAATGCCAGGGTGTAGTATAGAGAAGTTCAGACTGACCCAAGAACTTGGAAGCATGTTAATTTTTAAAGTACTGTAACTTTTTAAAAGTATGAGGAAGACTCGGAGTTGATATAAAATGTGATAAAGTTTTTAAAATTTCAGTCAAAAGATTTCTAAAATGGCTTATAATGCCCTTTTAAAGTGACTAGAAAGCATTATTCATTACCTTAATAAGATAACTTTGTTCCTACTTGTTAAATCATTATACATGTTAATGTAATCCTCATAACCAAGAAGTACCTACTTACAGGTAACTAGATTACTTGTGGTTCATTACTTTCGTAGTTTTCATCACACATATTGGCTGCCCAAATGGAAACTTTTTCATAGGCCAGCAAGGTGAATTTGTAAAATGTAGTTCTCCAAGTATTATCAGGATTTTGGAAAAACAGAACAAAATCTAACTTGACTATGGTTTTCTACATATTCACCATCTTTCACTGGGCAATTATCCCATTAGTATTTTAACAAGATAAATTACAGAGGAACATTACTATTAATTACCTGTATGTTATTTAGGTCTGCAGCCAAGCAAACAAAGCCCTACTGTTCAAATCCCTTAACTATAATAATTGGCATTCTTTGCCTCAACAGTCTGCAAAACGGTTATATACATAATTTTAGGGCTGCAACATTTAGTTGAGTCATCATTTAAATTAAAATAATTAATCAAAACTCTTAATTTTTAAAAAAATGTTGATGAAAGTGGGAAACAACCTTTAAAAACATTGTTTATAGTGTGCAATGATAACTTGTGAACTGCCCAGAGTGCACTAAGCACTTATGACAGGGGAAACAAAACTATGACCCATGGGCCGGATACAGCCCCCAGAACCATTCCATCCATCCTGTAATGCCCTTGCCAAACCAGGAAGTTTATATGGACGTTTCTGCACATGTGCAGATGCATCCATATTTACTTACTGGTTCAGTGCGGACATCTTTGCACATACGCAGAAGCATCCGTATTTACTTCCTGGTTTGGAGCGGACGTGCTTGCGCATGCACAGAAGTGTCTGCACTGAACTAGGAAGTAAATATGGCCATTTTCATGCATGCACAGAAGCATCCGTGTTGAACTAGGAAGTGTATATGGACACGCATGCGCAAACACGCCCTGCTCCGGGGCCATGGTCTGGCCTACTCGGCTGTTCTGTGGCCCGCTCGGCAGCCTGGTCTGGCCCGCTCAGCAGCCCAAAAGTTTGGGCACCCCTGCTATGAGGTGGTATATAAGTCTTATTGTTACTGCTATTGCTATTGATACTGCTACTGCTATAAATTGTGGATGTCAGCAGTTAGCTTGGAATTAGCTATGCCTCTTGCAGCGAAGACGAAGAGTGCATTCACCTGTAATGCCAAACCATGGTTTGCCACTGGTAAATATGAGCTATTGGGGACCTTGGGTCCCACTCTTTCTTTTCCTTTTCTTGGAGTGCCTGCAAAGAAAACATTAGATGTTTCAGTTTCTACAGTGGTGGTGTTTTGTTGTTGTTGTTCAGTCGCACAGTCGATTCCGACCCTTTGCGACCCTATGGACCATCTTTCTCCAGGCACCCCTGTCCTCCACCATCCCCCTCAGTCCTCCCAGTTCTGTGCCCGTTGTGTCTATAATACCATCTATCCATCTCATCCTTGGCCTCCCCCTTCTTCTTTTGCCCTCCACCTTTCCCAACATCACGGCCTTCTCAAGTGATTCCTCCCTTCTCATTTGATGCCCAAAGTACTTTAGCCTCATCTTTACTATTTGACCTTCCAATGAGCAGTCAGTGTTGATTTCTTCTAAGATTGACCTATTTGTTCTCCTCGCTGTCCAAGGTACCCTCAAAACTCTCCTCCAACACCACATTTCAAAGGCATCTATTCTTCTGCGTTCAGCTTTCCTAATTGTCCAGCTCTCACATCCGTACATTACCACTGGGAATACCATTGCTTTGACTATTCTAATTTTTGTTTTCAAGGTGATGTCTCTGCTTTTCACTATGTTCCCCAGGTTTCTCATGGCTTGTCTCCCTAGAATCAGCCGCCTCTTTATTTCATGGCTGCACTCCCCATCTGCAGTGATCTTAGATCCTAAGAAAGTAAAATCTGTCACTGCTTCTACTTCTTCCCCGTCTATTTTCCAGGAACTGATCGGGCCTGTTGCCATTATCTTGGTTTTCTTGATATTGAGTCTCAAGCCAGCTTTTGCACTCTCTTCCTTCAAACCGATCAAGAGATTCTTTAGGTCTTCCTCACTTTCTGCCATTAGGGTGGTGTCGTCTGCATATCTCAGATTGTTGATGTTTCTCCCAGCAATTTTGATCCCATATTGTGATTCCTCCATCCCTGCATTGCGCATTATGTGCTCTGTGTATAAGTTGAATAAGCAGGGTGACAGAATGCAGCCTTGTCTTACTCCTTTTCCTATTCCAAACCACTCTGTCATTCCGTGTTCTGTCCTAACTGTTGCTTCTTGGTTCATGTACAGATTTCTCAGGAGGCATATGAGGTGCTCTGGTATTCCCATCTCTTTAATTACTTGCCACATCTTGTTGTTAAGTCTTCATTATGGTTTGTTCAAAACAAGCCAATTTTAAAAGAGGATTTGTGAAACTCTTCTAGTTTCTTCATTGCAGCCCTTCCAAATCTCAATCTTCTTTTGATTTCTTGGCTGAAGTCCTCATGTGGATCAATGGCAGCAAACTTTCTTTAGATTGGAACTCAGTGGCTGTAAATGGACGGTAGATGGCAGTACTGCATTGGCTGGAGATATTTGCACTTTACAGCTGTGTGCAAAAGGCCTTTTGAAGCTATCCCTCCTAATTATTAATGGACAAAGAAATTGGGGAGACAATTTTTCTAATTTTTTTCCAGGAAAAGGAAACATTCTCTAACAATTTCTCAGAATTGAGCCTCTGGGAAATTAGTTGGTTTTTTTGTAGTTCTCTTACTTCTATTTTCAAAATACGTATCTGAAATTTTGCACTAGCTCAGGAAGTGGGAACAACAACTATGTTGACTGCATGGGTGTGCACTGCTTTTGAACAAATGTTTAAATATAAACCAAATTGGAATATTTCTGTAATTTCAAGGTGAAGCAAAAAATCCCAGAAGTACACGTGAGTGGGGTGGAGACTGCACAGATTCCTCATGTTAAAGCTGGCATTTATGTTGCCGTTGACTGCAACTCGATCTGAGCATACTTTCTTTTTTCCTGCCCCAGGGTGCCGGGAGGTCTAGTCTTGGAGTTCTGGGCTGCCTTCGCCCTCCGTGGCAATCAGCAAAAATGCCACTGGCGTGAATTTGTTTAAGGTGGATCCCAGCTTGCCATGAAGTGACCCACGTACAATGATCTCAGAGCCATCTCCTGTGGCACATATGAAATGAGACATGCAGGATTTAACACCGAGACTGCAGTCGACTGCCACAGCCTTGAGGATATGGACAAGGTGCGCCTTCACAGCCAGTCCATCTGGCATGGCCTCTTCCGCCTCCATGACTGTTGGGAATCAGAGTTCCTCCTCCACTCATTTTGCTGTTGGGTCCAGGCATATGTAGTTAAAGATATTAAAAGGAAAAGGATGCAATGGGATTAAAAATGGAGAAAGGGAAAGGCGGTTGCCTTGGTGATATCTGCGGGCATGATTGGGGGGGAATCGAGAGATTTGATGAGCAGCACCTGGTGATCTTGCTCGACCTCGCACTCAGGTTCTCCCAACTCCGGAAGGGGGGACCAGGAAAGTGCATCCGCATGAGCAATGTCTTTCCCTGGGCAGTGCACCAGCGTGAACTGGTACGCATTTAAGAAAATTGCCCACCGTAGCATTCGTGGGAACAGGTTCTGGGGAGTGGGCTTGGCCGTGATAAAAATTCCCAGGAGGGGCTTGTGGTCTGTGACAATAGTGAACTCCCTCCCATACAAGAAGTCATGGAACTTCTTTGTCCCTGCAATGATCGCAAGGGCTTCCCTGTCTGTCTGGGCATAGTTGCGCTCCGCTTTCGAGAGGGATCTCAAATAGAACGCAATCGGTGCCTCCCTCCCGTTCTGAAGCACATGGCAGAGGACAGCCCCGACCCCCACCGGAGAGGCATCACACACAAGTACTATGTGCTTCCTGAGGTCGAAATGAGTTAATATCGCCTCGGAAGAGAGGAGCCGCTTTAACTCATTGAACGCTCGCTCCTGACCCTCCCCCCACTGCCAGACTGCATACTTCTTCAGCAGGCAATGAAGCGGCTCCACCACGGATGCCTTCCATGGGAGGAAGGAGTGGTAGAAGTTCAGGAGCCCTAAGAAAGACTGCAGCTCTGGTTTAGCGGCTGGTCTGGGGGCGTCCTGTACTGCCACAACCTTGGATTTCGATGTTTTTACCCCATCGGGGGTGATTCAAAACCCCAGAAACTCAACCTCATTTGCATAGAACACACATTTGTCCCTTCTCAGGTGTAGCCCAGCCCTCTCAAACACGGATAGTATCCCATCTAACCTCTGGGCTAGCTCTGACTCATCCGCAGCTGTTATCAACACATCATCAAAATATGGCAGGACCTTTAAGCAGGCATTCTACAATCACCTGAAATATCCCGGGGGCTGAGTTCATGCCGTACTGGAGGCGTGTCACCTTAAATGCACCCTTGTGCATAACTATCGTCTGGGCAGCTGCTGCCACAGGTGTAACCGTTAACTGTTGATAAGCCTGTGCTAAGTCCAACTTTGCAAAGCATTTACCCCCGTGTAACCTGGCCAGCAAATGGCTAACTACCAGCACCGGGTAGGCGTTGGGGTGAATGGCCTTATTGATAGTACACTTGTAATCAGCACAAATTCTAACCACCCCATTAGATTTCATGGGAGTCACAATCGGTGTCTCCCACTCCGCAGAGTCCACCGGAACCAAAATCTCCTGACCCACCAGTTTGTCCAGTTCCACTTCGATTTTGTCCTTTAGTGCAAAAGGCACTCTTCGCGGCTTGAGCCGTAAGGGGCAAATGGAAGGGTCTATATCAAAGTCCACTGGAGGCCCCCTGTACTTCCCAAGTCCTTTTTCAAAAACAGTGGGATGTGCATTGCACACATCCTGAATGGGGTCAGCCCGGACGGCGTTGATGCCAGTCAATGCAATGCCCAGCGGTTCGAACCACTGGGTCCCTAGAAGACAACTGGGCACACACACACCCCTTAAGAACTACCAGGAGCAGCTTCCTCATGAAGTTTTTGAAACGGACGGTGAAATCTCCCACCCCCAGGATTGGAATGTAGTTTCCTTGAATGTCCCGCAAGTTCGTCCTGAGAGCTCTCAGTTTTGGCCGGTCCCTAGGGGGTATTCACAGGAACTCTGTCTGCCAAACTATGGAATAAGCGGTCCCTGAATCCACCTCCATCTTCACCTGAACCCCCTGCAACAGTACCTTCACAAAAAAACGGGTGTGTCAGTCCGACACATGTCTCACCACAGTGTCCCCTGCGTGCACCTTTCCGATGGCCTCGTCTTTTCAACCGTAGCGGCTGGTCCGGTCAGGGTCTCAACTTCTGTGTTGCCTGCACACCTTTGCTATGTGCCCCAATCGTCCACAGTTGTGGCACTCTGCCTTCTTGAATGGGCATTTCTTCCGGTTGTGTGAGCCCCCTCACTCCTCACAGCGCCGGCTTGCTTCAGTGGTATCTCTCCTTTCGGATGGCCTTTTTCTCACTTTCTGGACCTCTGGTTCGCTCTCGCCAGAGCCCGAAGAGGACGTCACGGCGGCTGCCGCAGCTCTTGACTCTCGTGCACGTGGTGACGAACAGCGGTGGGCTTGCACCGCGGACGCCAAGATTCCTGGGGTTGTGGACCTCGTCCTGCATGCCTGTACCCCATCCTTTACCGCCTCAGCAGCTTCGTGGCCCACAAGACCTGCTCGAATGTAATGTCCTTGTCTCAGGCTAACAATTTCTGCTGAGCCTCTTCGTCCTGCAGGCTGAGTAAGAGACGGTCTCACAAGGCCTCAGCCAGGAAGGCTCCCCACCAACATGGAACGGCCACCAGCCTCAGTGCGGCTACGTACTCCACCACAGTTTCTCCAGGCCGTTGGTCTCGCTAGTTGAATGCCAATCTTGCCGGGAACATGGATACTTTTGGGCGAAAATGTGCCCGCAGGGCAGTGGTACTGTCTTGAATACCCTCGGCATCAGGAGGTTCCTTGCCAGCTCCAGGGTTGGCAACCCATAGTGGGCCAGCAGGCAGACTCGCCTTTGTGCTTCACCCTCAATCTTCTCTGCATCCATCGCATATAGGAACTGCTCCTCGTAGAGGCCCCATGACTCCGGCTGGAAAGTATCAAATGGAGACAGGGTGACTCTGTGGGACGCCATTATCCCACCTTCATCCCCAATTTGATGTAGGCAGATTGATTGCACATGAGCCAGCAGTCGGGCTAAACACTACTTTATTTTAACATGGTCAATCTGTACATGAGGTAATGGCAGAGCCTTGCCTCCTTATATATGGCACACAATACATTTGAATTTGGCCCGAAGGCACCTATTGGTTACAGTCTAGGTGACGTCATTCTGACGTAATGCATACCTGACATAGTTTCACCTGTGGCGGGAAGGTTTCCCGCGTTAGTTACTCATTGGTTGAATTGGAGCCACGTGAGCTCCGTCAGCTGCGCTAATGGCGAGCAGCTGAACTACATGTATACACAACAAACACAAACAAGCATTTTTTCCCTGAGAATAAACCTCCTTACTTTGTTGATTTATAGCAGCAAAGAGGGCTGAGAACAAGAGAGCATGAAGTGACATTTCAAGTGGTGTGAAGGAAGTCTCTTCGCATTGCTCTTTTAAGATGGAATTGATAATAACTGCGGCCATTGCCCTTTCGAAGTCCTTCACTCACTCTCTTTTCTGTGACTGCCTTAGCCATCAGTCTTCTCACTGGTGAGATTCAGACTTTCTCTTTTTCCTCTGCTGATGGTGGTGAGAAGGTGAAAAATTAAAGGATGCACTCATCTTTGAAGACTGCCACAGATCCAGCCAGAAGCCCTTCTGTCAGCACTATTAGGCCCTTCAAAATTCTAGACCCTGGTACAATTGTATCAGCTGTGTAACAGACCCATTACTCACAAGTAGGACCTTGACCGGACCACACCTGAATTGCCCCCCCCCCCTTGGCTAAGCAATCCAGGATTTAAAACTATCTTTCTCACATCTCCTGACCTAAATCTAGGCTATAAGTATGGTAGTGCATAGGAAATTAAACAACTCCAGTCATCTTCTTGTATATTGAAAGTATATTGTATATTGCAGTCAAAGTCAGTTACAGAAACAAAGTTTTCAGGAAGCAAAGATTTCTTAGTTTCAGGAAGCAAAACAGTTTTAAGCAATGAAGCAATTTTAGTTCAGAAAGCATACTAAAAACAATAAAAGCCTGACTAAATGTGAAGCCCAAAGGGGTTCTCCCTCCGGCTTAATAGACTACATGTTTGCAGAGTTGAAAGCACCTTAGAGAACTACTCACACATCATGGCAAAAAGCAAAGAGAGTTCTTCTTTCTCCCTGTCCTTTTATCTCCTTCTAAAGTTCCACCCTCCGGATGACTCCAGCCAATCGCTACACAGTATCACATGCCTATTACAAATTAGGTTTCAATTCTCCAAGAACAGGAGGGTTTGAATGTTTTGACTACTAAGCAGCTTCTGCCCAGTGACCTACGACAAGTGCCTACCAGTTGTTCAATGTCCCGGTCTACCTGGGGCCATCAGAAAAAGCTCCTGGCCAACGCCTTTGAGCGCACTATACCAGGGTGACTAATATGTAGAAGCCTAAGCACCTTAGAGCGTAATATGGAAGGAACAACTACCCTCTAGCTCCAAAGGAGGCAACCTCTCCCAAGTGAAAGCTCGAACCGTCTTCTAAAGAACACTTTAAATTCCTCAGCAAGAGGGGGTGTGGGCCAGCCTTTCTTAACCCAGGAAATCACCTGGGATAGGAGTTTGTCCTGTGCTGTTGCCTTAGCAATGTCAGAAGGCACTATAGGGGGTGAGTTGAGAGACTCGATCAGCAGCACCTGAAGATCCTGCTCAATCTCGCAATCTGCCTCCCCCAGGTCTGACAATGGGGACCGTGATAACGCGTCAGCATGGCTGATATCTTTACTCGGGCAATGCACCAGGGTGTACTGATAAGCGTTCAAGAAAATGGCCCAGCGTAACATGCGGGGGGACAGAATCTGGGGAGCTGGCTTAGAAGTCACAAAAATCCCCAGCAAGGGCTTGTGGTCTGTTACGATAGTGAATTCCCTCCCATAGAGGAAGTCATGGAACTTCTTAGTTCCAGCAACTATGGCCAGAGCCTCCCTGTCGGTCTGTGCATAGTTGCGCTCTGCTTTAGATAGGGACCTTGAATAAAATGCAACCGGAGCTTCCTTCCAAGACATGACACAGGACAGCCCCCACTCCCACCAGTGAAGCATCACACACAAGAACCACAGGTTTCCTGGAATCGAAGTGAGTCAAGACTGCTTCGGATGAAATAAGCTCTTTTAACTCACGAAACGCATACTCCTGGGCCTGCCCCCACTGCCAGACTGCGTCCTTTTTAAATAACCGGTGTAGCGGCTCCGCCACGGAAGCCTTCCTTGGCAGGAAGGAGTGATAAAAGTTGAGCAGACCTAGGAAGGACTGCAACTCAGACGTTGTGGTTGGACGGGGGGCATTGCGGACGGCAGCAACCTTTGAATCAAAGGGTTTAACTCCCTCGGGAGTGACCTTAAAACCAAGAAACTATACTTCCCGTGCAAGGAAACTCTACTTCCTGCACAGTGGACTCCGAACCCCCCGAGGCGGCAGGCCTGTGCTTAAAAGACTTGACGCCGGACCTTGCAGCTTCGGATGTCAATGGTCCCACTGGCATGGGGTGGCAGCCAGCATCAGTGCAGCAGCGTAGTCGGCTACAGACTCCCCGGGATGTTTTTCCCGTCTGTGGAATGCCACCTGGGCCGGGAAGATGGACACCTTCGGCTGGAAGTGTGTCCAAAGAGCCGCCAAGATCTCAGCCAGTGGGACGGTGTTGATGTCCCTGTGCAACACGAAGTGCGTGGCCAGCTTGAGGGTAGCCAGGCTGCACTGTGACAAGAAGCAGCAGCGAGGAGACCGGAACAAGATGGCGGGGGAGTAAGACACGAGTGAAGCAGGCTGCGAGATAAATGTATTAAAAAGGTGAAAAAACAAAGACTGTCAAAGATAAAACTGAGAAAAAAGACAGAGGAGTGCTGTGGGGGTGAAGAAGGTGAAGATTTCAGGGGTCAAGAGAATCTGGGCCAGTGAGACAGAGTCTGAAAAGGCTCGAAAAGGCAAAGAGACGCCGACTGAATGGGACGACACAGATTTGCAAGCCTCTGTAAGTCCTCCGTTTGCTCTTAAAGTTTATTTTGGGCTGTAAAGACCACCTAATCAAGGAAGGTGTGATTGATGAGACTGAGAAGGAAAAACAGAATTGTGGAGAGAGTGAAAGATTGGGCTTCAAAGGCAAGGTGAAGAGAGTAAGTCTGAAATAAGTCTTGAAAGTGAGTGAGAGAAACCTTGAATGCCCTTAAAGTATTGGAGCAAAGTTTTGAACAAAAAAGAGTGATGAAAGGGGAACTCTGAGGCAAGAGAGCTGATGGATTGAAAGAGGGGGTGTCTATCTGTCCCCCCCTTTTTTTTTTGAGAGGAAGAATTTCTGAAAGACGAAATAAATAAAAAAGGAGAGAGCGAGTGAAGAAAAACAGGCCCTTGAAGATGAGAAACAGCTGATAAAGTAACTGCGACCTTAAAGCAGTGAGAGGAGAGAAAAAAGAAGTGAGAAACAGTCAGTCCTAAATGAGTTATTATCATCCCAAAGATTTCAGACTTTAGACTTACTCTAGAGATTCTAGAGATCTTAAAACTATCAAAATGGATCCTGGTGATAAAGTAATAGAAGATCTCAGGGACCAGATGGAAAGGTGGATGGAAAGAATATCGGCTACAGATGAAAGACATATGAAGAGGATAAAAGAGCTTTTTAAGGACACAAGAATGGCAATTCAAGAAAGAGGTCTGGACATGGAGGACACAATTCAAGAAAAAGGACAGTGCATGGAGGACACAATAGAAGTAAAATTGAAAGAAATTATGAATGGTCAACAAGAAATAAGGGAATTGCTGGTTAGCTATTTGAAAACAATAAATAATAACTTTATGACAATAGAGGCAAAATTAAAATCTGTGGATGAGGAGATAAAACATATACAAGCAGTAGAGAAAGAAATGGATAAAAGGTTGGACAGAATAGATGAGGTAAGGAAGCAAGAAATGAAAGACACCATGAATGGACAACAAGAACTAAGAGACCTACTAGCTAACTCCATGAAAGCAGTAACTAAAAATCTTGAGACAACAAAAGTAAAAGACTTGCAAGAAAAAGATAAAAGAATGGGTAAGCAAGAAAAAAGACTGTACATGCTGGAAGAGATGGCGAGACAAAAGAACGTGCTGATTAAAAATATTCCAGAGGGAAATCCAGACCGTCTGAGAGAAAGAATTATTAAATGGTTGAATGAACTGAAGGTGGGGAGAGAATTCACACAAGGGGATATCCTAGCAGTTTATAGATTGGGGAAGAGAAGAAATGGGTCCTCCAAAAGGTATGTTTTGGTAAAATTTGCAGGTCTGGACAGAAAATTAGAATTAATGGCATTTTTAAGAAGAAATGGTACACGAGTACCAAAATTGGATGGGGAAAAACTGGATATTTATCAGGACATAACTAAAGAAGAAAGATTGTGGAGGAAGAAAATTAAACCAGTTACTACATTGCTAAGGGATAAGGGAGTGAAATATAATTGGCAACAATTACATCATTTAAGATTCTTCTGGGCTGGTAAAGTTGTTGTGATAAACAAGCAAACTGAATATTTGGACATATTAGAATCTTGTAATATTATTAAGGGAGGATCAGAAGAATGGAGGAAACTTAAAGAGGAGCTTTTAATTTTGAGAAGTCAATTCAAAACATAAAGAAGTGAAAAATATAGGGAGAAAGATAAGGGTAAAAGGGAATATCTATGGAAATCTCATAAAAAGGTTAATAACTTTTGATAAGAATGGTCAAAAGGGGGTAAGGTGGATGGAAAATCACAATGTAAAGTTTGAAATAAATGGTTTAATATGTTTGAAATTGTAAATAACCCTCTGTCAAGGAATGCCAAGGAAGGGTAAGCAGTAGTAAGGCTGGAATATGATGTCTTGGAAATTGTTATCTTTTAATGAGTTTCCATTTGTTGTTATTTTGGTTTCTATATTTGTTCTGATGTAAGATGGAGGAGGTTCAGTTTAAGGAAGAGACTAAAATATGTAAATAACCTTTTGTTACTGGGGTCTAAGATCATGAGGAAATACATGTTGGGGAAGACTGCAGAGAAAATCATATGTGCAGTATATAGATAAAGAATTTGCAATAGGCATAGAAAGGGTATTGAATAAGCTTAACTACTACAGTAATTGTAGGGGGGAGGGAAAGAAAGGGGGAGATAACCTTAGGATCAAAAATTTGTATAGAAAAGATTTGAAGGAAAGGTAAGGATATGTGTAATGGTAGAATAACCATTAGTAGTAGGAAAAGAGAGAGAAAAACAGCTGCATGTTATGAACAACAAAAGTTATTTAATGTCTTAAATATTAGCAAGAATCCATCTTACCCCTATCTATCAGGATACAACAAAGGAAGAAAGATTGTGGAGGAAGAAAAATAAAAATAGTTAAGTGACAAGGATATGTGTCAATCTTCCGTGTAAGAAAAGTTGTTCTGATAAGTAAATAAATCGGGATTTTGATTACACTACAATCATGTAATATTGTCAAAGAAGGATTAGAAGAATGAAGTAAACTTAAAGGAGAGCTTTTAATTGCGGGAGGCTAACCCAGAACATAAAGTAACATGTAGAGTATGATGTTTTTGAAAACGTTTCTTTAAAAAATAAAAGAAGTGAAATATATAGGGAGAAAGATAAGGGTAAAAGGGAATATCTATGGAAATGTCATAAAAAGGTTAATAACTTTTGATAAGAATGGTCAAAAGGGGGTAAGGTGGATGGAAAATCACAATGTAAAGTTTGAAATAAATGGTTTAATATGTTTGAAATTGTAAATAACCCTCTGTCAAGGAATGCCAAGGAAGGGTAAGCAGTAGTAAGGCTGGAATATGATGTCTTGGAAATTGTTATCTTTTAATGAGTTCCCATTTGTTGTTATTTTGGTTTCTATATTTGTTCTGATGTAAGATGGAGGAGGTTCAGTTTAAGGAAGAGACTAAAATATGTAAATAACCTTTTGTTACTGGGGTCTAAGATCATGAGGAAATACATGTTGGGGAAGACTGCAGAGAAAATCATATGTGCAGTATATAGATAAAGAATTTGCAATAGGCATAGAAAGGGTATTGAATAAGCTTAACTACTACAGTAATTGTAGGGGGAGGGAAAGAAAGGGGGAGATAACCTTAGGATCAAAAATTTGTATAGAAAAGATTTGAAGGAAAGGTAAGGATATGTGTAATGGTAGAATAACCATTAGTAGTAGGAAAAGAGAGAGAAAAACAGCTGCATGTTATGAACAACAAAAGTTATTTAATGTCTTAAATATTAGCAAGAATCCATCTTACCCCTATCTATCAGGATACAACAAAGGAAGAAAGATTGTGGAGGAAGAAAAATAAAAATAGTTAAGTGACAAGGATATGTGTCAATCTTCCGTGTAAGAAAAGTTGTTCTGATAAGTAAATAAATCGGGATTTTGATTACACTACAATCATGTAATATTGTCAAAGAAGGATTAGAAGAATGAAGTAAACTTAAAGGAGAGCTTTTAATTACGGGAGGCTAACCCAGAACATAAAGTAACATGTAGAGTATGATGTTTTTGAAAACGTTTCTTTAAAAAATAAAAGAAGTGAAATATATAGGGAGAAAGATAAGGGTAAAAGGGAATATCTATGGAAATGTCATAAAAAGGTTAATAACTTTTGATAAGAATGGTCAAAAGGGGGTAAGGTGGATGGAAAATCACAATGTAAAGTTTGAAATAAATGGTTTAATATGTTTGAAATTGTAAATAACCCTCTGTCAAGGAATGCCAAGGAAGGGTAAGCAGTAGTAATGCTGGAATATGATGTCTTGGAAATTGTTATCTTTTAATGAGTTCCCATTTGTTGTTATTTTGGTTTCTATATTTGTTCTGATGCAAGATGGAGGAGGTTCAGTTTAAGGAAGAGATTAAAATATGTAAATAACCTTTTGTTACTGGGGTCTAAGATCATGAGGAAATACATGTTGGGGAAGACTGCAGAGAAAATCATATGTGCAGTATATAGATAAAGAATTTGCAATAGGTACAGAAAGGGTATATAATAAGCTTAACTACTACAGTAATTGTAGGGGGGAGGGAAAGAAAGGGGGAGATAACCTTAGGATCAAAAATTTGTATAGAAAAGATTTGAAGGAAAGGTAAGGATATGTGTAATGGTAGAATAACCATTAGTAGTAGGAAAAGAGAGAGAAAAACAGCTGCATGTTATGAACAACAAAAGTTATTTAATGTCTTAAATATTAGCAAGAATCCATCTTACCCCTATCTATCAGGATACAACAATGGAAGAAAGATTGTGGAGGAAGAAAAATAAAAATAGTTAAGCGACAAGGATATGTGTTAATCTTCCGTGTAAGAAAAGTTGTTTTGATAAGTAAATAAATTGGGATTTTGATTACATTACAATCATGCAATATTGTCAAAGAAGGATTAGAAGAATGAAGTAAACTTAAAGGAGAGCTTTTAATTACGGGAGGCTAACCCAGAACATAAAGTAACATGTAGAGTATGATGTTTTTGAAAACGTTTCTTTAAAAAATAATAATAACAACAATAATAATGTGATGATGATGATGATAATAATAATAATAATCATTATTTGCTGTGATCCTGGTTTCTTTGGTGCTTTGCCCTAAGATGGAGGAAGTTTGGTTTTAGAAAGAGATTGAGGGAGGGAAATATGTAAATAATCCTCTGTCAAGGTGTGTTATAGATAGCTAGATTATAATTTATAAGGTGATACATGTTAAGGTTTGCAGAGAATTGGATGTGCAGTATATAGATAAATAGAAACACAAGAGTAAGAACCTGCAACTAGTTATAGAAAGAAAATTGAATAAAAAAAGAAGGGGAAAAAAGGGGAAAAAAGGTGGGATAATTTTGGGATTAAAATTTGAACAGAAATGATTTGAAGGAAATGTAATAAAATGAGTAATGGTGTGACAACCATTAGCAGGAGGGAAAGAGAAACAGCTGCTTAGCCATGAATAATAAAATTTATTTAATGTTTTAAATAATAACAAGATCCCGCTCCAGTTCCGGTCTCCCTCCCCTTCTTCGGCACTTCGGAGGCGGTCCCTCAACGGAAGGACAAGGGGAGTGAAGAAGACAGAAGATGGTGAAGGGCTGGGTGAGGGTGATTGGGAGGTGAAGGGTGGGTGAGGGTCAACGTATTCAATGTATATCTGTTCATTTGTGTTTTTCTTTGTGTCTTTTTATTGTATTATATTGTATTGTATTGTATTGTATTGTATTGTATTGTAATGTTATGAATGTTTAAGTTTTGTAATTTTGTTGGAAAATTAATAAAAATTAAAAAAAAAAAGAAGCAGCAGCGCTTCTTGTCCTCGTCTACGATGTCCTGAGCCACCATTGCGTGGCTGAACTGTCGCTCGTACAGGACCCATTTCTCAGGAGCGGTCACATCGAATGGAGCGATGGTAGGTGTATAGGACGCCATTATCCCACCTTCGTTGCCAATTTGATGTTCTGGTAGAAATACGAAGCAGCCAGCATAACAGGGCCAAACAACTTTATTAGGCAGTCAGAACATGGAGAGCAATAGCACAGCACTGCTCAATATATACACTCAGAAATGGATACATTTGGGCAGGAAGCGACAGGAGGGGGAGGGGGTAACTGGGAGGTCATCGGACTGGAGTGAAGACTGTACAGGCTACATAGTTTAGGCGAGAACGCAGTCCTGCGATATTTCAAGACCAAGAAGAAGGAAACAAAATGGAGGATTGTACTGATCCCAATTATTTCACAAAACGTTACAGCAATAAATGTATTCAAACACAACAGTCTGATACGGAGATTATAACGGGTCCAGAACACAGCAGCCAGACTGATGATGGGCATAACGAAATTAGGTCATATTTCCCCAGCCTTGGCAGTCCCGCACTGGTTACCTGTGCTTACCATGTAAAATGCAAGGTGTTAGTGCTATCATATAACGCCCTGTGTGATTTGGGACCTTGTTATCTGTCGGAGCATCTCTCCATCAGAACACTTCCCCGCATCACCCATTCATCATACTCTACATAGCTCCGGGTGCTAACCCCGAAGATGGTTAGACAGTCTATAACTAGAAATAGAGCCTTCTCAGTGGTGGCACCAAGGCTTTGGAGCACACTACTGGTGGAGCTGGGCCAGGCCCCATCCCTGGATATATTTTAAAAAAAAAACTTAAAACTTTCCTATTCAAGGAAACCTTTAAGAATATTGCACCCTTAACAATAAACTAGCTGGTCAGTTGACCCTGTGTGCCCACATACACCAGGTATTTTATTTTATGATGTACCTATTTGGTTGTTTTATTTTGTTTTGTTACTTGCCTGCCACATGACCACGGAAACATCTGCAGAAGCAGACAGCACTGGCTCTTCGGCTTTGAAACAGAGATGAGCACTGCACCCTAGAGTCGAATACGCCTGGCTTTTGAGCAAGGGAAGCCTTTACCTTTACCTTTATTATGTTATTTTGTATGTGCACCGCCCAGAGAGGGAAATATCCCAGATGGGTGGTATAAAATGCAATAAATAAATACAGTTGAACCTCGGTTAATGAAATTAATGTGTTCTCCAGGATGTTTCATTCAACGAAAATTACTTAAACTGAATTTTCCACAGGAATGCATTGAATGCAATTTCCCATAGGAATGCATTAAAACCAAAATATGTTAACTGAAATGTGGTTTCTCATAGTAATGCATTGAAAACCAATTAATCCGTTCTGGAAAAAATTACATAAAACAGGCCATTGTTTTCTATAGATTTCCTTTCGTTATGTGATTTTTACGTTAACCAAGCCATTTGTTAACCGAGGTTCTACTGTAAATAAATACAGTAAAACCCAGAGTTATGAAAAAATTTGGTTCCCTGGCCTATTTTGTAACTCGAATTTTTCATAACTCGAGGTATGCATTAAAAATAAAAATTTTTAACAACGAAGAGATTTCCTTCCTTCTGGCTGCTGCTGCTTCCTTTTCTTATACTTCTGGAGGTGTGAGGGAGTGGCTGGGAGTGATTCTTAATGCACAAAATGGCGGCAGTGCCATTTCGGGCGCTAAAAAACCCAATTTTCACATGTCAGGGTATTTTGTAATTTAGGGTTTTTTCATAAGTCGGGACCCCGGGTTACGAAAAAAATCATTTTGTAACTTGAAAATTTCGTATCTCGAGGCATTCGTAAGTTGGGGTTTTACTGTATAAAGTTCTGTCTGCTGCAGAAAGAAGATGTGGGGAAAGTGTAAAATAGGACAACCCAAATGATGAGTGCTCCCATTATCAGGAAAGACTACGATGGTCAAGGTCCTTCTGCAAAAAAAAAGGTGAGAAAAGGCTCATCCAGATGGGGCCAAAGATCCAGTCTTCTCCTTCTGGATTCTTGCTTGTCAAGAAGGAGTGTTTAGATCTCTATGGAAACTGCATTTTCCTTTGAAAAAGCAACTCTTCTTCTGGAAAATTGTGGATGTTTCTGTGGATATGCCTCACCAAAGCCTAGTAAAAAGCTTCTGATTGGGACTCTGGCTACAGAAATGAATTTCCAGTCACTTCTCTAAAAACCACCTCTCTCTTAAGAGCACTAAATTCCACCCATCAGAACAAACAGCAAAGTCTAGAAGCCTTGCCTTGCTTTATCTTCAAGATATCAAATAAACAAACACCCTGCAGGAGGAATAAAGCAAACATGAAAAATCTCAAAATTTTGTCACTGTTTGTCATAAACAAGACAAGGTGAGTGTCATGTGGAGGAAGAGAGAAACAGCCATATCATCAGTGCTAAATCAAGGATAAGACTAAACAAGTACTGCATCTGGAAATGTCATTTGAAGGGATGTAACAGAGGCACATAAAATTATCCATGATGTGGAAAATTTTAATTAATTTAATTTAATTTAATTTCCAATTTGTATAGCCGCCCAAATCAAAACTACTCTGGGCGGCTTACAACATTAAAATCAGTACTACAATCTAAAAACTTAAAACCGGTAAAAAACCCAATTACAAATACAGTAAGAAATTACCCCGGCAGCTAAAAAGCTGGAGGGAGTGATATTACTATATCAGCCAGCAGGTGGGGTCACCGCATCCCCAGTGCCCCACACCAGCTTTGCCAGCCAGGTTTTTAGTTCTTTCTTGAAGGACAGCAACTCCCTATGGAGTCATAGCTCAATTGGCAGGAGGTTCCATAGGGCTGGAGCAGAAACAGAGAAGGCCCTCCTTCTGTTGGCACAATAAGAGAGCCTCTCCGGTGTGTTCTGGTGGGATGGACTCCTCGGGTGATGCAGTCTCTTAAGTATAATGGCCCACTACCATGTAGAGCTTTAAAGATCATTACCAGCACCTTGAATTGCACCCAGTGCAGCTCCCGAAGCAGTGGCGAGGCATGGGCGTAATGTCCTTACCCTATCACCACCTGGGCAGCCGCACTCTGGACCAGTTGCAGCCTTCAAATGGTCATCAAGGGCAGCCCCATGTAGAGTGTATTACAATAGTCCAGATAACATGGCAAGACCGTGATCCCAGATAACATGGCAAACTTTGAGTGAATCCGAGCGATTTTCTCCACAAGATAATCAGCAAAGTCTTCAGTTGACTTGTGCCAACCAGGGCCAGGCCCTCCTCTACCGAGGAGGGACCTAGTCACCACCTCTATTGCCACCAGGTAGGCTCTGATAGTGGCTCTAGCCAGTGTCCAGTTAGAATCACTCTGAGTCTTCACCCACTGGCATTCTCGGCATCTCTTTGCCCATTTAAGCTCCCTCAAATCCTCTATAAACCACGGAGATGAGCGGGGCCCACGTGTATGGCGAAGCTGTAGTGGCATGATCACGTCCAAGGCCGCCATTGCATCCCCATGCCACATGTTGACGAGAGCCTCAGGCAAATCATGTCGCCGATCTAGAGGGAAACACCTCAGTTCCCTTTGGAATCATTCAGAATCCATCAGTCACTGGGGGCGGGCCAATTTGACTAGCCCTGCCTCCCTACGATGAAACATCACCCCCAGAAAGTCCAGAGTCACCAGATAGTGATCTGACCATGGCACAGGTGTTATGTCTAGTCACTTTAATTTCAGATCACTCTGCCACCGCTCTGATAAGAAAACTAGATCCAGCGTGTGGCCACTGCTCCTGGTCGGGTCCTGAATTCCCTGAGTCAGGTCCACTGCTGCCATGGAAGCCATGAACTCCCACGCTACATCGGACCCAGCCCCCAATGAAGGCAAATTGAAGTCTCCCAGAACTGTAAGTCCAGGGAACTCCAATGCCAGCACGGCCTCAAGGAGCTCAGGCAGGAAATCTGCTACACTGCAAGGGAGCAGGTACAGGAGCAAGATTCCCAACTGATGCTTAAGGCCCAATCAAAGGAGCAGGGCCTCACAACCCGCAACTTGCGGAGTTATGGTTCTTGTGACTCCCAATGACTCTCTGGTTACAGTGGCGATGCCAACCCCCCTCCCCTTACCCCAAAGCTGGTGCCAGATACCAAAACCAGCTGGACACATATCTGATAGAGGAACCCCGTCCTCTGGTGTCAGCCAGGTTTCAGTAACGCATGCCAGGTCAGTCCGATCCCCCAAGTTTGAATCTAAGAGCAGGGGGACCTTATTACAAATTGACCTGATATTCACTAGCAGCAGCCTAAGGGAGGGGTCACTCTGGATCAGCTGCTCAGGAACCAGAGATGTAGGGGGGGGGGGGTAAATAAAGAAGGATTGGGTTGGTTTTGTACTGTATTTTCAAATATTTTTTCATCCAACCACTAACCAGATTTGATTCTGCTTGGCTTATAAAGTCAGATAAGATCAGAGTATTCAAGACAATATGGTAGAACATTTATGTTCTTGGCTGTTTCCATTGTACAGTCTCTGCTCTTCGTTTTATCATTCCTGATTATGGATAAGCCTTCAGGATGGTATAGCAATTGTAAAGCAAGGCAACCTCCAAGGCTCTAGAGAGGCTGTTGTTTCCTTGCCTCAAACTTTTTGAGTATTGCACTCTTCCTTTAGGAATGTGGTGGCTTAGTGGTGAAGACACTGCACTTGATGTTTCCAAACTCTCTAATTTGGCCCAAATCAATCATGGGGCTGGAGAAATGCATAGCTTGAGCTGGATCAGGGGTTCCCAACCTTTTCAAGCCAGGGGCCAGGTTACGCTCTCTCAGACAACTATGAGGGCCGGATGGCCATTTTGCCCTGCCTGCACGATGGGGTGGCTATTTTGTCCCAACAGCTTCAAGCGGGGTGGCCATTTTGTTTCTCGAATGCCCTTGGAGTGGTGGGGAGGGCCACATGAAATGGCGCCGTGGGCTGTATCCAGCCCATGGGCCTCAGGTTGGGAACCCCTGAGCTAGATGGATACCTGTGTACCAAAACAAAACACTTTGTAGTCCAGGCACTAAGAAGGACCCATTACATGGGCAATTACACCAGTATGAAAACAGCAGAGGTTAATTCTGGAATAAAAACTGAACAAATGTAGAACCCAAGAGTGCCATTCTTACATAGCTGCCCTTCCCAGCTGAGCCATTGCTGAATGTTAGATTCACATTTATAAATATTTCATTTCTGAGGTTGGGGCATCAATGCACAGTATAAGTGATACATATTTTATTATTGTTGCATCTTTGTTATAGGTATAGTACCAGATCAGTACATGTAGTTTGGCAACATGTGATACTCAAAAGCATCAAGCTAAAAAAACAGTCACTAATCTGGCAGCCAGAAAGAAAATGCCTGTGACACTCTCAACGCTGTAACAACTCACAGTAACAACTCACAGCTTGGAGCATCTAATTTAGAATAAGATCAGACTATTTAGAACATATTCTCATAATGTGGAAGGAGTTTAATACAATTAAATGCTTGCTTGTAATTAAATCATTTTTGTAGTGTCAAAGAAATAAGTTCTAACCATTAAGATGTTTTCCTCTGATAGTCAGCTTATATCTAGCTTCTTTAGCTTGAGCCCATTATTACGTGTCCTGCACTCTGGAATGATGGAGAACAGATTTGTCCCTTCCTCTTTATTACCATCTTTCAGGTATTTGAAGAGTACAAAAGGTCAGTGAGGTGGCCTAGTGGTTAAGACACTGAACTTGACGACTGCAAGGTTGGCAGGCCAGCAGTTCGAGACCTGATTGCTGCATGACAGAGTGAGCTCTCAGTTCCTGCCAACCTAGCAGTTTGAAAGCAAGAAATTGCAAGTAGATAAACAGGTACTGCTTCGGCAGGAAATGTAACAGCATTCCTTGCATTCTGGTGTCTAGTCATGCCTGCCACATGACCACAGAAACATCTTCAGATGCAGACAGCACTGGCTCTTTGGCTGTAAACAGAGATGCACACCAAACTCTAGAATCGGATACACCTGGCTTTCGAGCAAGGGTGACCTTTACCCAGTCCCTTCAGACATTCTTCATAGGGCTTGGGTTCCAGTCTCCTGATCATCCTTGTTGTCCTTCTCTGTACCTATCCTCTGTCCCATCAGTGAAAGAGGTACATCTTACTGGGACCAGGAAAAGAGCCTTTTCCGTGTCTGCCCCAGCCCTGTGGAACCTCTTACCACCTGAGTTGCGGCTCCAGACGGAACTACTCCCCTTTAGAAAGATGCTGAAGACATGGCTTTTCCAGCAGGTTTGGGGCACGCTTGACTCTACCAGTCAAGCCCGGTGGCTGATTTAGCCTATGTGAGGGGCTGCCCCCTGGCTTGGTTATTTTGTTTTAACAGGAGTAGGGTGGGGGTGGGTTGTTTGTTAATCATGATCTGTTTGTGTTTTTAATGTTGGTTTTAACTGGGGCTGTTAGATCTGTTTTAACTTTTGTTGCTTAATTGTTTTTATTGTATTTTTTAGTATGTTGTTAGCCGCCCTGAGTGGTGTACCCACCAGGAGGGCTGGATATAAATGTGCAGAAATAAATAAATAAAATTGCTTAATTTCTTAATTTGAGTGGAGCCCTCCAAACGACCGGCCATGTTCATGATCATGAACCAGCCAGATGTCAGGATGAGTAGACCCTACTGCCAGCGACTCGTCATAGAGTGTCAGCTGGCGGTTAACTATCCTGACCACCTTGAGGACTAACGGCCTTGGGTGGCAAAGCCCACAGGGAAGGGTGCCACAGGGAAGGGTGCCACAGGGAAGGGTGCCACAGGGAAGGGTGATGGTCCCCAAAAGAATTAAATCCCACTTGAATCCATCTTAATGGAGGGCAGCAGTTTCATCAATCCTGGCCTGCGGCTGAGGACTTTGAGCGCCGAAAGGGCTCGGGGGCAGAAAGTGACTTGCAGAAGTGGATCAGTGGTATGGGGGGAGGGTGTGTGTGTCACGCTGCGATGCGGAAGGCAGATGAAAGGCCACGGTATTATAGTCTCAGGTCAGTCTTCGTGGCTGATGGCCATGAGCGGTGATGGTGACCCTTGGCACTCCAGATGTTCTTGGGCACACTTCCCAGAAGCCCAAGCCCCCATTAATCCATTTGAATGGGTTTGCTGCGATTCATCCGGCCCGTGCCGCGCCGCCCTCGTCGCTCCTGGAAGCGGAAGTAAAACGTGCCTGGACGGAGATGAGTCTTAACCGTGTGGGCACATTTTACTTCCACTTCCAGGAGCAACGAGGGCGGCGCGGCGCGGGCCAGATGAATAGTAGCAAACCCATTCGTGTGGATTCAAGGTTCGCCATCGCTGCTCATGAGGATCGCCAATATTCTGCATCGGATCCGGCAGAACGAGGAGAAGAAGGGAATTTGCAGACGGTCCCTTCGGTGGAGAGAGTTCAAAGGCGCGCGTTTGCTGCTGCAGGGTTACAGCAGCGGGGGGGGGGGGCGGGGGGGTGCGAGGCGACGGCCTGGCCTGGCTCCAGTTCCCCAGGCGCCTCTTTCCCTCATGGCCTCGAGTCAGGGGGGGCCGGGGAGCCGTAGCTCAGCCCGCCAAAAAGCCACCCCGACAGGGGAGGCCGGTGGGTGGGGCCAAAGGCGGGGCCCGCCCGGTCCAACCCCAATCCCCCACTGGAGGCAGGCAGGCAGGCGCTGCCGCGCTTACTCCGGCCATTAATTTGCAGACGGCCCCTGGCTGGCTGGCCCTCCAAGGCGGCTCGTGTCGTGTCGTGCCCGGGGGGTTTGCAGAGCCGGCGGCTCTCGGGACGCTTCCCTGTGCCCAGGCTGAGCTCTCGACTCGGCGGCCTGAGTTGGGTGGGCTGCCGGTGGAAGGAAGAGGCAAGCCAGCCTCTCGGTCGCCCTGGCTCAGGTAGGAGGAGAGCCTTCCCAGCCGAGAGGGTAAGGCGGGGATTTGCACTCTCTCCCCGGCCCGCACGTGAAGATGGGCACCGTGGTGGGTGAACGTGTGGCTCTCTGCCTTTCCAGGTCGGGGGAGGTCTTTAACGTGGCGGCCCCGATGATGGGGATTCCGCGCGCGCACACCCAAAATGCAAGCACACCCCTCCAGGCGGTGGGGTGGAGGTGTGTGTGTGTGTGTGTGGGGGGGGAGATGACAATTAGCAATTGCACTTATATATCGCTGATCTATGACATGTGGCTGGCCAACGCCAAGGCCAAGATGGTGTCCCCTCCCCGGCAATACCAATCACACTTCTATACCACCCTATAGTTTTTAGTGCACTCTCTGGGCGGTCCACGATGCATGTCCCCCAACATGCTGGTTCCTCATTTTACCCACCTCTGAAGGATGGAAGGCTGAGTCAGCCTTGTCCCCATCAGGATCGAACTCCCAGCGTTTTGGCAGCAGGACAGCAGTTTAAACCACTGCGCCACCAGGGCTTTTCTGTGTATTCCTGTGCGCCCACCCACCCCACCCCACCCCCGACGTTCTTTCCTAGAGGTTTGTTTCGCCTCCAAAATGTAGTAGGAAAAGCGAGGATGATTTGGGAAGCCCCGGCCATCTGGGCGTCAGTGGATGGCACAGAGCATCAGATGGCACAGAGCATCAGCAGCCTGGAGGCGCTGGGCCGTCACGGCCTTGGCTTAAGGAGGCGTGGGAGGAGAGTAGGAACAGTAAAGGTGAAAAGGAAGGAAGGAAGCTGGCGAAAGTAGGGGTGATGGGTGGGCTGCCTTGCCCCCCCCAATCCCAGTGTGGGCTTTATGGAAGACTGACCAGCTAGAATGCGAAACAGGCTACCAGAAGATGGAGATTTGGGCAGATCAAGGTGGTTGTCAGGATCTCCTTGAAAAGCAAATGGAAAGGGGAAGAAATAGGGAACATATTCCTCTGATCTTTGAAAAGCTATGCCAAAGCTGGGTTCAGTTGCTAATTTATTGCAAGTGTTGGAAGAGAGACATGAGCAACTTGTGGTAGCAAAAAACAACCAAGAGTACTCTGGCCTTCATCAAACTAATAAATGTATTATGAACAACTTGTTCCATGTCTAGGCCAGACGTGAAACTGCCACAATGTAGCCACCTTTGGGTGAATTAATTTCATAGTTCCTTTCGCCTCACCTAGTGTGAGAAAGATTAATCATCTCCAACACATTTTATCCTTTTTATTGTCAATTTGATATAACCTCACTGGGGTCAAATACCACCTCCATAACATTTTGTAATTATGCTCTTTTATTCTAACTGACATAGTTCTCATTATCCTCTTTTTCCATTTGTTTCTCCATGCATCATTATCTATCTTTATAGATATATAATTGGAACGTACGATCATATGTGGTGGAGTTGTATTGTGGTAAAAGATTTTTGGAAAAGAATTGAAAAAGAGATTGGTGAAATATTGGGAAAGATAATCAAGCTGGGGCCGGGTACCACTATGTTAACAGATGTGGAATGTATCAATTTGATTAAAGAGGAGAAAGAGTTATTAGAAATAATGCTTACATCGGGGAGACAGTGTATTGCTAGAAATTGGAAAAATTATGTAATTATACAAACTGAAGAATGGTATAAAGAAATGTGGAATTTAGCTTTGAATGATAAATTGACCTGGGAGATAAAGGGAAAAAAGGGGTAGTTTGAAAGAAAATAGATTCTGGAACATTTGGAAGCCCTTTGTGGATCACTCCCTTATGGGAGAGGAAAGAAATAGACCTGTACAAAGTGGTTTTTAGAAGTAAAACAAAGAGATACTCTGAGTTCTCCAGGGCAATGTAAATAAACACTGGGTGTATTATATTGTGTAATTTTATTTCTGATGTTGTTTCCTATCCTAAATAGTAATGAAGGGCATTTTGGGAAAAATTTAGTTATTGTTAAAGATTAATTATAAAGTTGTAATTAAGTGAAATTATTTTTAAAAGGTGGTTTATGCGTATTTGAAATATAAAAAGAGATATGAAATGGTGTCAGGATAGGGGGCCTTTATTTCTAAATTTTTTATTGTGTGTTTATTTTGTATTCTAATTATGTTATGTATTGTATTGTAAATTTTTTTTGAAAAATTTAATAAAAATATAATTAAAAAAAGAGAAAGATTAATCATCACAACAAGGTCGCCATTGCCTGATTGTAGTTCAAATATACAACAATCTTTGAGGAGACTCTTTCTGTGTACCCCATGTGAACTGGTATACAGTACCCTGGAAGCTCATCTTGTAATAAATATATTAGTTTGTATAGTTAGCCCATAGTTTAATGTTCCATAGATTAATGGAATTATGAAGTTACCCCAGTAGCTACTGCTTATGAAAGATGGAAGGCTTTGTTTGTTGTGTAAATTCCTGATCTTGGAAATATTGTTTTTGTTTTTAAGGCTGTCATTCCCCAAATCTCCTAGCCTTCAAGGCCTTGCTGGCAGGCAGAAACAAGGAGCTGCCAGCCAAAAAAAATGCAACCCTTTCAAGCTCAGAAGGGTGTCTTAAACCACACTTTGTAATTAGGAGCAGGTTCTGTTTCTGTTTTTGCGCACTGTTTGTTATTATATATTAAATGATACAAGCTTAAGCTGCATTCCTTATTTTTGAAAACCTTGGTTCAGCCTTAGAAGATGTTGCCTAATGATGTAAGGCAGGGGTCTCTAACCTTTTTTGCACCATGGACCAGTTTCATGCTAAACAATTTTTTTCATGGACTGGTAAGTGGGGGTGGTGGGATTGGATGGTGCAATCGCACAGGTGGTGGGGGAGCCCTGCTGTAGCTCAAAAACAAGGAGGAGGGGACCAGCCGCCTGCCAGCCACACCATTTGACTGGGGCAGTGAAGTATCACACTGCACACAGGTGGAGGGGGGCAGAACCCCATCATAGTTAAGCAATGCGGAGAAGGGGCCTGGCCACCTGCATTTTTGCTGTGTCTGAAGCCCGTGCTCTCCCTCCGTTCGCTGGGCAGACCTGGCGGTGCATGTTGAGGGCAGAAGGCTGCCATCTGGGCTCCCAGTGCCACCCACCCCTGTGGCCTGGTTCAGGACAGCCTGTGGCCCGGTACCAGTCTGCAGCCTGGTGGTTGGGGATCACTGATGTAAGACGTTCCACAAGCAAGTACTGAATACTTGCTTCAGTATTGGGACCCCTGCTTTTCAACCTCTTCATAAATGATCTAAAAGTAGGAGTAAATAGCAAGGTAGCCACTTTTGCTGATGACACTAAATTATACAAGGTAGTGAAAACTGAGAGATTGTGAGGCGCTCCAGAGGTATCTCTTGACACTGGGGGAGTGGGCAAAACAGTGGCAAATGAGCTTAAACATTAGTAAGTGCAGAGTGATGCATGTTGGGGGGAAAAAACCAATTACATTTATAAACTGATGGGGTGTGAACTCTTTGCGACAAACCAGGAAAGGGACCTTCATTGTCCTGGTGGACAGCTCAATGAAGGTGTCAACCCAGTGTGCCTCAGCAGTGAAAAAAGCAAACTCAATTCTAGGGATCATTAGGAAGGGTATAGAAAATGAGTCAGCAAGTGTCATTTTTCCTCTTTATAAATCTACCAGCAGATTTTGCCCGGCGATGGCGGGCTGTTTTAAATTGTGTTGGAAGGTTTTTGTTTTATGTTTATGCAAATGAGGTTAATTTTTAATTGTGGTTTTTTAAATTTTTATTTTTACGCATGGGCTGTTATAAACTGTGATTTTTTATTTTTGGTTTTTGGTTTTTTAAAAGAGGAAAGGATGATATAATTTTTTATAATTATTGTATTTTACCAAATAATGTGTTACTATGTGAATTTTTTTAAATAGTTGTACCTTGGATAATAATTTTTAGAATGTGTAAGAATATGTTTTTTTTATCAATGTTTCTATACTGTGTTTAGATGTTTTGTTTTGCTTTGTTTTTTTGAGTGAAAACTTGTTTCTTTTTTTGGAATTATTTGTGATTTTTGTGAATATTTTTGAATGTTTCGATAACTTATTTCATTAATTTGGGAATTATTTTTATTATTTTGAATATTTTTGAATGTTTTTTCACTTGTGGCCTCTGGGTGGGGCTAGTGAGCTTTTCTTGTATTTTACTATTTTTCTCTACTGTCCTCTGGGTGTCACTTCTTCTTCCGGTAAGTCGTCTCTTTCCTCAGTTTTGTTCTGGTTGTCATGGAGTGAAGACGTCTCCTGGTAAGCTCTCTGGTTTATTTTTATTTTTTGGGGGGGGGTTGGGGGGGTCTGTGTGTTTTGTCTTCTTTGTTTTTGGATGTTTTTGTGTTTCCTTTTTCTGGTTTTTTATTTTTGGTTTTGAATATTTTTGACTGTTTTTGGATTGTGTTTTTGGATGTTTTTGTGTTTACTTTTTGTGTTTTTATTTTGGTTTTGATTATTTTTGACTGTTTTTGGATGGTGTTGTTTTGTGTTGGGGGTGGGGGTATTTCCGTGGTCCGGTCTCGGGGGCTGGACCATGGAAATACCCTCACCGCTTGACGCGGCATGGGGGGGAGGTATTTCCATGGGCCGGCCTGGGTGGCTGGACCACGGAAATTGTATCGCCGCTTACATGCGGCGTTGGGGTGGGGGGTATTTCCGTGGGCTGGCCTGGGTGGGGGGGTGGGGGTTTCGCGGCCTGCCTTTTTTATTTTTATTTTTCACGCGCCGGCTGCCTCAGCGTTCTGCACACTCATGGTGCACAGGACGCTGGGACTTGTAGTTTGGCATGCACGATTTTAGTTAGTGCAGCGGTTTTTTTCCTGTGGCTTATTTTTGATTGGCCGTGGCGTGTTTCCGAACGTTCCTTTTGCTCGCGCCGCTCAGCCTGATTGGCTCTGGTGCGGCGCGGCACAAGGAATGTTGTGAATTGAAGTTCTCTTTTTTGGTTTGCGTCCAGGGGGCTTCTGCCCCACTGGCGCAAATTTCAACCCCACAGTTACCTGCGAACCGGGTTCGGGTGAGTGAACGGAGGCCTATTACGGGCTAGTAGGGCCTGGCTAAACATCCTTTGTCACATTCCAACAGTTAACACACCATTTTATAGGTATAGATGGTGAGGCCCCATCTGGAATGCTGTGTACAGGGATATTATGGAGCTGGAAAAAGTGCAGAGGAGGGCAATCAGAATGATTAGGGGACTGGAACACCTTCCTTGCCATCTGAGGCTGCAACGGTTGGGCCTCTTCACTCTTGAACGACGGCATCTAAGAGGTGACCTGTATTGAAGTTTATAAAATCATGCACGGTGTGGACAAAGTAGATAAGGAAAAACTTTTCCCTATCGCACAACACTAGTACTAGGGGGCATGCCATGAAACTTTTGGGTACTAGTTCTCAAACAAATAAGAGAAAGTACTTTTTCACCCAGAGGATCACTGGTCTATGGAACTCCCTGCCAGAAGAAGTGGTGACAGCTGTCAGTCTTGACAGCTTTAAGAAAGGATTAGACAAGTTCATGGAGGACAAGGGTATCAACGGCTATAATTATGGATACCTAAGGACAACCTCCTGGTTGGAGAGATAGGCAGGATATCTCTCAATGCCAAACAGCTCTGATCTTCAGCATCTCTTTTTCCAAAAAAAAATTATGAATTGAGAGAAATAAAATGACACTTGAAGGCTTACATAAATAAGTAAAATCCTCTCATGTAGAAAACTAGCATGCTAAGAGAGGGAAGATTCGGTAGAAACCTTGCCTTGACACCTAGCCTTTGTTTCTATGAAGCATTATTTTGTTGATGGTGATGATGGTAGAAGATCATATATTGTGAAGTCTTCATATAACTGTCTGAAATGGGACAAGTCTCTCACAGTTTTGCTACTACAAGTGAAAATTAGGTCTAAATCTAGAGCCTGGAACAGGATCGTTTTATTACTGGATCTAATAACTTTTCTATTCTGTGCTGACTTTTAAAATATTCAGATGGTGAACTGGACTTCTCTAATCTGTACTAGATCCATTTCATGACGGTAATTCTGATGAACACACTATCTTAGCATAAAATGACGTACGGAATTTCATTTTTTGGTCAGATGTAGAAAGTTAACCTTTTTGAAGAGGAAAATTCAGCAGTTGTAACCTATGAAAAAGCACAAAATAAAATCCTTTCATTGTGTCCGAAGCTCATGGGGCAACTCAAGAAAATGAGCTTAAAGCTTTTAACGTAGGAATATAGCAGTAAAATGTAATGTAAAATTGCTTGACAAATAATGCCAGAAAATACTGTGAATTCACACTATACAATACTTGTGGTGTCTGGAAAACATAGAAACATTGTCTTATACCACCAGCATAGACTTTTCTTCTATCTAACCAAGAATTGCCTGGTTTGAAAGTGGCTTTCTAGAATTTTGGGCCAGGGTCCGTCTCAGCACTAGTCATGTGATCTTTGGATGGTACCCATATGTTCTGCCATTGAGATGTGGTCACATCTGTAGGCATTTAACTCTATTTTGTTTTATTTGTTCCCTGGGATGATAAACCAGGCAGAAGCTGAATTTGAAGTAAAATAATGGCTAAGATTTATTTAGAAAAAAATGCATCTGATGGGAATTCCTATCCAAAACTAGATAGCCGACATTGTGTACATAGACAAAGAACACATGATTCTGGGGAGAGCTTAACCTACCTCAAGAGATATTAGCAGCTCCAAAGTAAGAAGTCAAATAAGGTTGTGGTTAGAGAAGGATACAGTTTGCATTTTTGGGAATAGTAGCCATGTTAGTCTGTGTTTCAAGCATATCAGAGAGTAAACAAAAATGTCGTGACACTTTAAAGACTAACTGCTGTATTTTAATGTTAGCTTTCGGTGACAAGTCCGTTTAGTCAGACAAAGGAGTGAGACTTCATGACATCAATTTATACACATCAGGCACAGAGATAACTGATAATCTGTTACCTCTGTACCTGATTGTGTACAAATTAGGGGTGCCCAAACTTTTTTGGGCCACGGGCTGGTCATGTGGTTCAGGCGGCAGGTCACTATGGCCCGTAGGCTGGATCAAACCCCGATGCCAGTTCATCCGGCCACAAAGCCCTCGTCGCTCCCGGAAGCAGAAGTAAAACGCGCCCATATGGGCGCGTTTTACTTCCTCTTCCAGTAGTGACGAGGGCTTTGCTGGCTAGATGAATTCACGTCGGGGGCTGGATCTGGCCCCCAGGCCGTAGTTTGGGCACCCCTGGTATAAATGGATGCCATTAAATTGCCTTAATGTTTTGTTTTGTTTACTTTTTGATAAGTTTGCATTTTGGACTGCTTTGTATGGACACAATGTATGGACAATAGTCCTCCAGCCCAAACCTGATTTGTGCCCAAGCTGGAACTTTGCAGATCACTTTAAGGAAAATTGCTCCCTGCAGATCAACCCTCTCCAGAGTGGTCAAAGCACATTCCTTTCTTGCTGTCTGATCACACCCTAACTTGAGAAATCAGGAAATGGTAAAACTCTCTTTTTGCAGGGGGAATCTGTGGAGAAGAGACAGCCAGTGAAAAGTACAGATGTGTGCTATTCTACTTCCAAATACCTTATTAGGTATTAGTGACGGAAACATGCAAAAAGGGGATATTATCAGATGATTCGACCGACACATATAAGGTGTTGCCTGAAAGAATAGCATTGGTGGTTCCACTTCAAGTCTACTGGCCGCCACCCAGCATGCCCCTTAAATTAGTGTTTCAGACCCTTCTATGCCCACCCTTCAAACCTATTCACAGTATCTCCTGTATCTCACATCTTTAATTTAAAAAATAGAAAGAAAACCAGAAATGTACTCCAGTTTCTTTATGTCTATGGTTGGGGGTATTGCAACCTTTCCTTGGTTTTAAGTATGCAAAATGGATCTCTTATAGGATCTGTCTGAATGAACTAGAAAAGATCTTCAAGCATGTACCACTAGATCAGTGATGGCGAACCTTGGCACTCCAGGTGTTCTTGGACTTCAGTTCCAAGTCCCTGTGAATCCACACGAATCGAAACTCATTCCTGTGGATTCACAGAGACATGGGCTTCTGGGAATTGAAGTCCAAGAACACCTGGCCTGCCATCACAGCACTAGATAATCTACATCTACACCAGTGTTTCCCAGACTATGTTCTGCGTAAGGCCGGTGGACTTCAATTCCCAGAAGCCTAAGTCAGTACATTCATTGGCTGATCAGTGCTTTGGGGAATTGACTTAGGCTTCTGGGAATCGAAGTCCAAAAACTAAAGGTCGGGAAACACTCATCTACACTATGGTATTCCTATTACTATGTGAGGATATGAAATCTGACCAGTAAAAAAAGCTTGCGGGGGTGGGGGGAGAGATATGGTTTAGAGGAGAGCATTACATATACCATGGACCACCAGATAGAGAAATAAGTGAATTCTAGATCAAATTAAGCATGAACTCTCCCTAGAAGTAAAAATGATCAAGCTGAGGCTGTTATAATTTGAGCAGATAATGAGAAAACAAGATTCATTGGAGAAGAGGGTGATGCTGGCAAAAGTTGAAGGGAACAAGTAAAGATCATATGAGAGATGGAGAAGCCATAGCCATGAGTTTGCATTCGTTAAGCAAGGCTGTTAGACCTTTTCAGAGTCACTGATTCACAGGACTGGCAGAAGTTATATAAGCAAATGAATGACACATAAGGTAAAGGTTGCCCTTGCTCGAAAGCCAGTCGTATCCAACTCTAGGGTTCAGTGCTCATCTCTGTTTATAGCCAAAGAGCCAGCACTGTCTGCACCTGCAGACATTTCTGTGGACATGTGGCAGACATGACTAGACACCAGAGTGCACGGAACGCTGTTTACCTTCCCACCTAAGTGGTACCTATTTATCTACTTGCAATTTCTTGCTTCAACAAAATGTTATGGTGAGTCCCTGTACTTCAAACTTTTTCATTAATTATGAATATACATCCTAAATCTCCTGCATTGATTGGGGCTAAGTAGCTTGGGCCTTTATCATACAATCTTACTCCTTCCTGCATTTTATACAGCTATCATGAGTCATTACATTAACAGAGTCTTTAGCATTATAGGTCAGAATGCACGGTAGAGGTTACAGATTGAATTTTAGACTAAGGTTGCAGGCCACATGTAGTAGATCCAAGTCAGAGCAGGGAAAGATAAACAGCTCCCACTGAGATATAGTGCATTGCTTCTTTCTGTCATTCGGTGATTTGTTGTCCATTCCTGCATATCATTCCGTTTGCCAAGTCCTCTTGCTTTCCTTGGACCTAGTTCTGCTTACACTAAGATAGTTTCATGATAGTCGTTAAAAAACCAACTCCCTCAGTCATATAAAACCCTGAGCTGTGATCTGTTGTAGAAACTGGCTGAAAACAGCTACAGGCTCACAGCATCTTCTGTTTTGCTCACAGCTTTGGAAAGACATACATCCATCCTTTTGTCATACAGAGTTGATCCCCCCCCCCCCCCCAATTAATAAGTCCTATGTTGATACACACAAAATACTTCTGCTACTCGGAGGAGGGGGGTGTACAAATAAATGTGGGATAAAAAGAATTATATGAGAAACAATACTGATTAACTGAACCTGGAAAGGCGCTTTCTTAAGCTCTAACTTTGAAAATCTCTTAGTCATCATGGACAGAACAGATAAAATGAGCAATGTTGCATTTAAGAGTTGAATAAAAAATTGATGTAGTCTTCAGAGCTGCTGTGATTATGCAATTAACATGCAAGCAGGAGCCCTGTAGGCACAGTGGTTAAACTGCTGCACTGCAACCAAAAGGTTGTGAGTTCAATCCTGACCAGGGATCAAGGTTGACTCAGCCTTCTATCCTTCTGAAGTTGGTAAAATGAGTACCCAGCATGTTGGGGGCAAAATGCTAATTAACTTGTGAACCCCCTGTGCACTAATCGCTATGGGGCGGTATATAAGTGTGATTGCTTTACTTGGCTAGATGTATTTTCCCCAGTCGTCAACCAAATGCAAGTTGAAGACAACATAAGAGGATAATCATGCTTTCGTTACTGCTTATGGTAACTTTGATTCTAATTCAGAAGCTGCTCATCTCTTTCTGTTCCCTGAGGTGCTATATGTATAGCTTCCAAGTTTCTCTGTACAGCAGAACTAGAAACAGAGCAAATAAAACACAATTGTTTGCTACATTTATATCTCACATGCCTAGAAATCCACATGTTTCAGAATAGGAAGGGTTATGCTGATGTACTGTTGTTCAAGAACACATGGTTTTGCTGGCTGATACCATAGCAACCTCATCAGTGAGGAGTATTTTTTATGGCCTGATGGCAGAACAGTTTAGCAGTAGAGAAGATTTTGGAAGCTTTCACAAAAATGACTGCATCTTTGATAACCAGAGCAAATACCTTATTTCTTGATCTGCTGAAATCCATTTGTCTTTTCCCTTCTTTGTTAGTGGTAGATTAGCTAGCTCTTCTTTTGTATTTATAAATACCTTTATTTTAAACAGCTTTAATAGAGGTTTTTCATCATATTGCTTCTTCTTCTTCCGTGTCTAGGCCAGATGTGAAACTGCCAAAATGAAGACACCGTTTGATGAGTTCATTCTGCAGTTCCTTTTGCCAGCGAGAGATTATTCATTCATTTATATTATTTATTTATTTATTTAGTATATTTTTATACCGCTTTCCTCACCTATTGCTGACCCAAAGCGGTTTACAGACAAAGATGGTAAATTACATAAAACTTAAGGCCCATGTCATGGGTAACAGCCGCTTCCACTCCCCTCCAACCGGCTGAGGGGAGGAGCTAAGGGGGCTCTGTGGCAGGGACGAAGGTGGAAAATGTCCTCCTGTCACAGAGCAACGGTCACTCCCACTCCCCTCCACTCCAATATTGCATTTATAACCCTGCCCATCTGGGATAGTCTCCCACTCTGGGCAGCTAACAACACATTTTAAAAATCGATACAATAAGAAATTAAATAAAAAGAATAAACAGACTAAATAAATTATAAATAACAAAACAAAAATAATAACCACCACCCCAAATTTAAAATAACTATCAACAAAGATTATCCGGCAACACAAGGTTGCCATTAATACCACACTCTTCAAGGAGGCATTTTCTGTGTAAAGATAGCAAGATAAGGCAGGTCCTCTCAGCTCAAGGGCCAAATTCAATTTTAAATAAAATTTTGGCAGCGAAAATGGGAGAGCCAAAGGATGGGCTCAGAAATACCAGTGTATTTTGGCTCTGTGCTCTTGCTATATGATAACTCAGTGAACTGGGGCACTTGGCTTGCAGAGCCAGAACAATGTAGTGCTCAAGAGAAAAGCCAGGCTTTACAGCCTTCGACAAACTACACAATACAGTACGGTACCTGAGTGCTACCAGAAGATAGAAGTGGCAAACATTCCTAAGTACTCTATACCTTGAAAGCTCTGGAAGGGGTCATCGTACATTAGAATTGATTTGACAGTACATTATTGTTGTTGTTGTTGTTGTTATTATTATTATTATTATTATTATTATTATTATTATTATTATTATTATTATTATTATTATTATTATTATTATTATTATTATTATTGCTGCCAATAATGAAGCCTTACATTCCAGTGTTGCAAAATGTAAATAAAATATCCAATCATGGTGTCATGGGAAAGGAGCCAAGTCACTCTGAGATCCCAAAAGGGCTTGACTGGGAATACCCCTCTCATATTTTTCTTGTTGTTGTTGTGCCTTATCCGATTCCGAATATTGGTGATCATCATGGTGATCTGCCATGAAGACTGTCCTGAGAATATAATGCCATGGCCTTTCATCTACCTTCTGCAATGCAGTGTGACAACCGTACCACTCATCCAGCTCTGCTAGTCACTTTTTGGTCCTGAGTACTTTTGTTATGTAAAGTTCTCCTCAGCCCCAGGCCAGTATTGATGAAGCTGCTGCCCTCCATCAAGATGGATTCAAGTAGGATTTAATCCACTTCAGGACTATGGGCACAGAGGGTCAACTGATTAATTAGTTTATTGTTAAGAGGGTAATATTCTTAAAGACTTCCTTGAATAGAAAAGTTTTAAGTTGTTTTGTGAAGATATCCAGAGATGGGGCCTGGCACAGCTTCATCGGTAGTGTGTTCCAAAGCGTTGGTGCCACCGCTGAGAAGGCTCTATTTTTAGTTATAGACTTTCTAGCCATCCTCAGGGTCGGCACCTGAAGCTGCGTAGACTGTGACAAACGGGTGATTATCTCTCCTCTGAAGGAATTTGGCATTTTCCAAAAATGGTTCTCTGCTCTCAGAGCTTGGGAAAGCTACTTTTTTGAACTACATCTCCCAGTGGCTGTATTTATTGATTTATTTCATCTGGGCTGCTCACAACCAAATTTACAATATAAAAACATTCATACTAAAAATCTTAAAAACCCTATTAAAAGACTCAATTAAAAACCATTAAAAAGCCTGCCCACCCCATCTGCAATGAGGGAAGTTCAAATGAGCCAGCGGGCAGGTGCCATCTCCCCAGCAGCACCCCACACCTGCCCAGCCAGCCAGGTTTTGAGTTCTTTCCTGAAGGGCAGCAATTCTGTCTGTAACCATAGTTCTGCCGGCAGGAGGTTCCATAGGGCCGGGGCGGACACGGAGAAGGCCCTCTTTCTTGTGCTAGAGAAGCGTGCCCCTCTAGCTGATGGTACAATTAGAGAGTATTAGCTGTAAGAGTCTCAAAGTTAACAGTCCCCAGAACTAACTTGCCCACACTCTGCTTGCCCCTACTTTAGAAAGATGCCCTGAATCAGGAGAGAACAGGGAACTGGAAAATATCTTGCTGCAGCTGTCCCTTAACTTGGTGCTGAAGAAACAGCTTCTTCCTACAGGGCAATTGTGCTTCCCTGTTACCATCTAATGATGGTCCACCTGCAGGAGTGAGATGTTTATTCAGATGTCCCAGGGAAATTCTAGAAAGATGATAAAGTTGGTACAGTACTTCGTAAGCACCTTGAAGACAATGCACCAATAACTAGAAGCCAACACAGATATGTCAAGAACAAATCCTGCCAGACTAAGCTCTCATTATTATTTTTTGTTCAGGTAACTTCATTGGTAGATAGTGGGAATAATAATAATAATAATAATAATAATAATAATAATAATAATAATAATAAATTTAATTTCTACCCCGCTTTCATAGCACAAGTGCCACTCAAAGCGGCTTACAACACATATAATACAATATTACAAATATAGTTACATAATTACAAAAACAGATTGAAAATTAACACATTACAAGAAAAAAGAAAAGAAAATCCCATACAATTAATCTTAAAAAACACAAGCCCCATACTACCCCCCCTCCAGTGGGAGCACCCAAAAGCTCCCACTTCCCCACATCCCCACAGCCAATGCCGGAGCAGGGAAAGGCTCAGGTGATGGCAGCTACCCTCCCCCATAATTACAAGCGTCCCTCTTCTGACCACTGGCTGGACAGGACCAGGGGTGAGGGGACAATGTCCGCATGCTGTAGATGTGATCTATTTTTACTTCAGTAAAGCCTTTGGCAAAGTGCCCCAGGATATTTTGATTAGCAAGCTAACTAGGTGTGGGTTCGATAACACAAGTGTCAGATGGAAACACAGTTGGTTACAGAATCACAGAGTACTTATCAGTGGCTCTTTCTCAAACTGGAAGGAGGTAATAAGTGATGTATCACAAGGTTCAGTCATGGGCCCATTGTTCTTCAACATTTTCATTAATGACTTGGATGAAGGAGTGCAGTGAATACTTATCAGTTTTGCAGATGACACTAAAATGGGTGGAATAGCTAATACCTTGGAAGACAGGAACAACACATAAAAAGATCTTGATAGGCTTGAACAGAATGAAATTTAACTGGGATAAGTGCAAAGTTAAAACCAAGTGCAAGATGGAGGATACTTGGTTCAGTATTACAGTACTACAAGCAAAGAGGATCTTAGAATTGTTGTAGGTCACAAGCTGAGTATGAGAGAACAGTGCAACGTGGCTGCAAAAATGCCAAATTGTATTATATGCTGCATTAATGGAAATACAGTCTCCAAAAACCCATCAGATAATAGTCTCCTCTATTCAGCACTAGTTGAGCCTCATCTGGAGTACTGTGCCTATTTCTGGATACCACACTCAAGAAGGATGCCAACAAACTGGAACAAGCTCAGAGGAGGACAACAAGGATGATCAGGGATTGGAAACCAAGTCCTATGAGGAAAGACTGAAGGAATTGACATGTTTAGCCTTGGGAAAAGGAGACCGAGAGGGAAATAATTGCAGCTTTCAAATACAGTACTTGAAAGCTAGTCGTAAATATGATGGGCAGGACCTATTCTTGAGTATTCAGGAGTGAAGGACACACACAGGAAATTAGATATAGGCTGGATATCAGGGAAAACCTCTTTACTATTAGAGCAGTATGGCAATTTTGTTTTTGTTTTATTTTACAAACACACTCCAACATAAAATACAACATAAAAATTTCCTTCATCTTAACCCAGGGGTTCTCAACATGTGGGCCGGATGTAGCCCACAGCACAATTTTATGTGGCCCCCACACTGCCTCCACACCAGGAAGTGCCATGTGGTGGAGGAAGGGCAAAATGGCCGTCCAGCCCCTGAAGCTGTCTGAGGGAGTGTGACCTGGCCACGGCTTAAAAAGGTTAAGAACTCCTGTCTTAACCTTTTCGCATAGCAGCAAAACAAGGGAACCAATTACCTCAGGAAATGGTGACAGCGCCAATGCTGGAAGCATTCAAGAAAGAGCTAAACAACCATCTGTCAGATCTGCTTTGAGTTGGATTCCTACATTGAGCAGAGGTTTGGGTTCAAGGTCCTCATAGGCCCTTTCCAACTCAATTATTTTACGATTCTGTGAAAGTGAGAAATCCATTACAGCCCATGTATCCTACTATGTCATTAGCATCCATTGTAGAAAATTCAAGGATGGCAACCCTGGGTCTCATGAGGAACAGTATTCCATGCAGCCCAACAATTGCCAGATGACTAGCATTCAGGCAGTTTTCTCTGTGCATAACATTGCCACTTCTGAACCTTTCTGATTTCAGTTTCCAACTCACTAGAGCAGGGCAGGCAAAGTACCACCATCTGGATATTACAGGACTACAGCTCCTATCGTCCTAACAAGCACAGCCAGAGGGGGGGAAACATTAGAAGATGCAACCCAACTACATCTGAAGGGATGCACTGTGCCCATTATGGTATATCTAGAGCTTAAATCTACGGTTCACCTGGAGGAAGACTAGCCATCACCATATGTGTGTTTATCTGCTTTTTTATGTCAGGGTGCTCTTGTCACTTCCCACTGGTGGTTGAATTATTAATCTTTGTAACTTGTGCATTTTCAATCCCACCCACCTCCTTCTTGTATATAAATATGAGTCTACAGAGCTGCATTTCAGGCACTGGAAGAAGCAAACTACAGTGTGTGAAAGGTGATTTAAAATGTTATTTTAAAAAGAACACTGCTTTGGCTGGAACAGATTAAATCTGAGAACCACCCCTTCCCCTACCCCAAAAAGGCTTTATTTAGTATAAGCTTTCATGGATTTACTTCACCAGATAACATGGAGTTAAATTCAGTGGAGATCAGCTGAGCCTATATTGATATCTCAACTCTAATGGGCTGCTGGTTTCAGGGAAAGGAACTTTGCTTAGCACTTAAAGAAAGTATGTAAACCTTTTTCTTCCACTTGGCAGGAAAATAGGTCTGGATTTGTGAATTTACACAGCTGTCACAGGAGCTGGGCTCTCTGCCGCTGTGGAGTATTTAAGGGAGTGATAGGGACTGATGCATTCTGTTACTTGCTCTGGCTGAGCCTGGGACAGAGTGTGCTCTTTCAAAATGCACGTCAGTACCTGTTTCTAGGTTTGCCAGTAAGCCAAGGTTTCTCCCCTTTCTTTATCTCTCCCTGTGTTGTGCATACTCTAAACCCTGTCTTTCCCCCTAACTTTTGTTTTCTGGAGGCTTCATGAGATGGAGCCAGCCAAGCAAACAGGGATGGGTTGCTTCTTGTCTGCCTTTAAAAAAGGAAAGTCACCAAATGGCCACTCAGAAGGGCAGCCAGATCCCTGGGCAAGATTATGAAAGAGTACCTGGAAGCGTTACAAGGCTCTGCAGGGATGGTGGGGGCTAGCTTAGGATGCGGAAGTATAACATGCCTTGCAATCTGTTTCGCAACAGGATGAGATAGATTTTAAGCTGCCATTTTCTCCGCTTAAACTAGGGGAGCCCAAACTACGGCCCAGGAGCCAGATCTGGCCACTGGGCTGGAGTTTGGGCACCCCTAGTTTAAGCAGAGGTCCGGCCGGCCCCTGATACCAATTCATCTGTCCTACGCTGCTCTTATCGCTCCCAGAAGTGGTAGTAAAACACGTCCATACATAATTTGGACACCCTGTCTTAAGGTTTGGCATGTGTCTACAAGAGAAAGGGTTTTCTCAGTGAGAGCATCCTACTTAGGAAATGTCCTCTTCAGAAAAAATCACATGATGCCTACTTTGTATTCTTTTCTGTTCCAGTTGAAGGTAAATCTTTACTTATTAATTTCTTCGTCTCCCCAAGGTTTCTAAAGTGCTCACTTGTGGTTTTTATTATTAGGAATTTGAGGATGTTTGGATTTTTAAACCTCTGTGGATTTTAGTGATCTGTCTCTGCTACGCTTTAGATAATTGTGTTTACTTCTTTTTTGTTCCTCGCCTATTAGCAGCTGGACGTTATCATTGATAGTTTGATAGATTTGGCAGTGCTCAACTATGAGTTTGTGTTGCAGACAAAATCAGTGTCTGGGGATTTCAGCCAATCAGATCTCCTTCTTGTGCTGTTTTCCCCATTTATTTTACCTTGAATGATCAGCTCTAAAAAAAATCTGTATTTTTTGTTTTTGCCTGACTGAAGCATTCTTTATTTCTCTCTGTGTTATGGTTTCTTGGTCTTTATTCACTCGAATAATTTGGTTTTCTACTTCATTGTTGATCACCTCAGTCCCAGAAATTCTTAGCCTCCTGGAATAAATCCACATTTCAAATGCTATCTTTTCTGTAATCTCTGTTAAAGTCCACAATTTTATGTTATACAATAGAAGCAAGAAGAGAGAGCATGTACTGTATGCATTCTCAATTCCAACTTTAAGTCTTTGTGTATTTTGAAATTGTTATTTAAATACAGTATTATAAATAAAATAATTTTAAATGGATATTTTAGGTAATTGTATCTTTCATTGCTTAGACATTCTTTTCCATTTTCAAAAGAACACTGGTTATTTGACAGTGTTAAAAATTCACAGATAGATTTTTTTAAAGAGTGTGTCATGATTATTAAGAGCAAAGTAGAACATGTATGCAAATCTGGTGTATATTGGTTTTTAGGGTATTTACAGTCTGTAGCATTGATAGCTTTGCACATAAATCTAACTTTGTCTCTGGTACTTCAACTGATGGTAATGAAACAGGTGTGGAATATAAACCAAGGCTAAAGGATGTGTGGTCCTCTAGATGTAGTAGCCATCCAATTATCCCTTACTATTGGCCATGCTGGCAAAGGCTAGTAGACATTAAATCAATAACATCTGGAGAGCCATAGATAACACAAGCAAAGGTGGGACAGGGGAATGGAGTTTTCTCAATGGCATACTATCTAATATATCTTGTGTAAAACATAGTCATTGTATCATATTACACTAATTGTAATCCATGTTTATCAAGTGGTCATAATGTGAAGAGTCACATTAAGAAAGAGGACTTGCTGTAGTGATAGGCAAAGTGAAGCAATTGCCCCGAAGAGCAAACACTGGGAGTTGGCTGCAGGCCCTTGGCTGTTCCTCTAGCTGATCTTACTCATTGCCTGAGCAAGTAATGAAGCTTGTTTTATGGTGGTCTTGATGCCTGCCCCACACCTCTTGAGCTAGGATCTGGATAAAAGTGCAGATTTTTTACATATAATATCAGAATGGCTTAGAACAGGGGTTCTCAACCTTACCACGCCACAGACCAGACAACTCCCTGAGCATGTTGGACACCTGGTTTCCCCCTGCCGCAAAGGCACATTTGTGCAGACACATCCACTTCCTGGATTGTCATTGGGGGCCAGGGCTGGGGCTGGCCCATAGGGTACAAGCCCCTATCTTAGAATAATTCTTGCAAATGTTATGTTGCATTATAAAGTATACTCCTATGAGTTGTCAAAAGTAACTGAAGCTAGCACATTCATCTATTGGCCTGGCTGGAAATGGCGCTGCTGGTCACAACTGAAGGTTGTTTTAAAACCAGAATGACAAATGGTTCTCTAGCTAAAGGCATAACAACATTGGAAAGCCAAATCAGAGTGTTTGGCTCTTTTGCAGTTTGAACCGCAAGTTAGTTATATTTTAGTTAAATTTGAAAACGTAATGAGTGTTTTCAGTGGGTTTGTGATTTGATTCAGAAGTTCATTGTCCACCTGCAATTGGCACTCCAGCCCATTTTAATTTACAGTGCCCCTTTCCTTCCTTTCGCCCTCTGTGGCTGGCCATTCATCTTCCTCGCTGGTTTTGGCTGCCCTATGCCTAGCAGAAACAAGTCTGAAACACCCTATCCTTCCCTCCCTATGAACAACCTGTTTTCACCTGGATAAAAACTAGCAAAACAGACACAAACACAGTCATGCTCTCTCACCCTGCTTTTGTTCAGGTTAGCATCGATACATTGTATTAATATATCAGAATAGCACTAGTCAGTTCTGCATTTTTTTAAAAAAAGAGCCAAACGGGAAAAAAGGAGAGGAACAGAAAGTCAGGCTAGTTTAAACTTGTTAGCTATTTTAATAACCTGCCCTTCCATCCATTTCCTTTCCTTCTCTTTGTCTTGGCTCTTTTTTCCCCCTTAATGCAGAACTGGCTAGCACTATTCTACGATATTAATACAATTTATCAGCACCAGACTTGTTTATTCCAGAAAATAGAAAAGCTAAAAAACTTTAGGGAGACTCAGGAAGATTGTGAGTGAGGGTGTCCCTTCAGTCCTTCAATATCATTCCCAATCGACAACAAAACTACACCACCACCCATCCTTTTACACATTGAAACAACATCTTGCATGACAAAAAGTCTGATCCAGTCCTTTCAACTTGAAAAAGTAGAAGCCCTCAGTGAAACTGGGGAAACACTTTGGGAGACAAAAAGCCAAGGTTAGATTTGATTCAGCCTTTGTGTCATGCAGGCAGAAAAAAGTAATTCAGATTCACCCACTGTATAAGAGGAGCAAATCATGACTTACACAATTTGACTATGTAGTCAAACCCCAAGTTGGTGTGCATTTCCCAACATCCTTCACCTCTAGATTTGCTGCCATGGGCTGGTGGGAGTTTCAGTTTAGCAACATCTAGGAAAGGTGTCATATGTTCCAAATCCAAACTTTTAAAAAAAATACAGGGAAAATAGGATGAGAAGAGATTTGAAACTGTGGATTTAAAAAAACAATAACAGTTTTGTGTTTGTGTGGACAAGCTGACGTACGTAAACTTCATGCACATCTTGGCTTTGTTCCCAGGCTCATTTTCATACATTTAGCTCAAGAATGAGGCTTGGTTGCCCATTCCCACTTTTATCTGCCAACTTATGCACCCTGTGGAGGTCAGACCATGTTTTATGAGCAGGAATAGAGAATTCACACATCTTAGGGAATAAAGGTCTTCATCCTCTAATGTCAGACATACAGGTGAAACTCAGAAAATTAGAATATATCGTGCAAATGTTCATTCATTTCACTTAAAAGGTGAAACATATATGAGATAGACTCACTACATGCAAAGCGAGAGATGTCATGCCTTAATTCATTATAATTGTGATGATCATGGCATACAGCGTATATGAGATTATGTGATGATTATGGGGTAGATGAGATTGGGGGAGTTGGGGTTTTCATAAGGTGTAAGCCATAAGCATCAATATTCTAACAAAGTAAGGCTTGAACTATCTCGCTTTGCATGTAATGAGTCTATCTCATATATTTGTTTCACCTTTTAAGTTGCATTACTGAACTGAATGAACATTTGCATGATATTCTAATTTTCTGAGTTTCACCTGTATCACATTCCCATGGTTTCAGTGTGGGAAATCTGAAAGCATGTGCTCTATCCCCGTGGAAGAACTCAACCTTTGGGTAGCTTGCACTCCATTTTTAAAAACAACAATAATGATACAAGAAGGCCAGAATGTTCACCACCATTAAATTTATAGATTGTGTTTGAAAGAGCAGCTGCGTCATAATTGCAAGCTTCTAATAAGCACATTAAAAGTTTTGCTCTTTATATTTACTTTTATATACTGTGTATATGTATTCTAGATACTTTAGATACATAATTCTAAAGCTTTGCAAGGAAGGGGAAACCTATTGACTCGCGCATCATTTTTGACTCCTCATTTCTTTGAGAAAGTTTGTTGTTGTTTAGGTCAGTTATTTATCTCCTTGTCTACTCAAACTGGTTTTGGTGACTTTTAAAACAAATGTTAAAATCCATACAAGAAATTAAACTAAGAAAATTAAAGCAACATTTCAAAATGAGTAGCAGTGAAGACAACAAAAATAAGAACAGCGGATAATAAAATATAAGAACAAAACAACGCTAGCAGCATATGTCAGAGTTTAAGATTTGTCATTACCAATACAAGTTCCCAGTTCCCAGTTTCCATTAGCAATTTAAATATTTAGTTTTTTTTTTTTATCCTGTCCAAGGACTACCATAATGTATGCTACTGGGTTAGTATTTCATAGTAGGCTGTGCTGGAGGAAATCTATAGGACAGGGTGAATAGCCTGTTCCTCACTCATGCTCTGAAAGATCAAATTTATAATTTAGAGAATTGACAGAAAAGCACACTATATATTTTTTATTAATAAATCTTTGTTACATGTCACATGCAACTTCTGTAACTTGAAGCATTTTGTATCTTCTTACGCCAGTGCACCAGCTGCAACCATAGAGTTAGAGATAGTCTTACTTTTCTATCATTCATGCCTAATAACCTCCAATTAACAGAAATCAAGAAGGGTGGAAGATGTACCCTAGAATATCTGGAAAGCACAAAGCTGTGGAAAGTTGATCTCCAGCTTCACCTGTTTAATCATTAACTAAGTGTGGCAGGCCATTAAAGAGATGGGAGTACCAGACCACCTCACCTGTCTTCTGAGAATCCTGTATGCAGGTCAAGAAGCGACAGTCAGGACCAGATTCAGAACTGATTGGTTTAGAATAGGAAAAAGAGTAGTTGATGAGGCGATTCTGCAAATAATGTGAAAATGAGTCTGAAAAATCAAAGTCCTTTGTCCGTGTGACTTTTTCATAGTAACCAGAACTTCAGTATATACTCTGGAATACCACACAGTGTCTAATTAAAGCTCTAAAGAGCTACGCATCCATGTTTTAGGAACATAAAATTCTAGAGTTGGGAGGGACCCAAAATGTTACCTATTTCAACCCTCTATCAGTGCGGGAAATCCACACTTCTAAGGGATTCTTGGTGGATAGCCATCATTTTAAAAACCTCTAGCAAAAGAGTCCACTTTCTGAGGTAATATGTTCTACTGCGAAACTTCTCTTATGTCACAAAGTTCTTAATGCATAGTTTGAATCACATTTCTTGTAAATTGTATCTATTGGTTGAGTGTCTACCCTCTGGAGCTAGATAAAACAAACTTGCTCCATCTTTCTCATGGCAGCCCTGTACATATTCAAAAGTAGACATCATATCACCCCTCAGACTCAGTTCCCTCAACTGTTCCTTATATGACTTGCTTTCTAGAACTTCCACCATCATGGTTGCCCTTCTCAATGTCCATTCCACCTCATCAATTTCTTTCTTAAATTGTGGTGCCCAGAACTGGATACAGTTTTTGAGATGAAATCTGACCACAGTAGCTTTCATAACTGCAACAGATGAAGCAGCAACGGAGAAATGTGTGTTTATTTACTGAAGGACAAACTACTTCTCTGCACCTAGAACACCAACTGGAGCCGAAATGCAGTTCCTCCTACCTCATATGATGTGCTGGTGGTTCTGTGGAACATCTGAATTCTGAACTCACTGTTTTGATAATGCTGGAAAAACCTTATCTGGAATGATCCAGAGATGCCGCTCAGTAACATTTCTGCCTTAAAAGGAACTGTTGAACAAATGTTCTCCATTAGAAGGCCAGTCTGCATCATACATTAATAAGCGTTGCTAAGGCACTCTCAGGGTAAAAACCTCAAGCCTGTTGTATTCTGCTCTTGCTACTGCTGGGAAATGGTTGATGATGCTTAATAAACCTAAGAACAAAGTATTCCTCTTGGAGCAGAAATGAAAATGTTGCAAAGCAAACATTATGAATCTGTTTTTAAAGGAGAGCACTGCAGATAGCCGGAGGGGGGCAGGTTTTTTATTTTATTTATTTATTTCGAGTATTTATATCCCGCCCTATTGGTGTGAACACCACTCAGGGCGGCTACCAGCATGAAAAGAAATACAATAAAATACAAAAACAAAAAGCATTGAGAGATAAAAACATTACTAAAACCCCTATCTAAAATACAATCTTAAAACACCACTCTCCAATACCCTCCCTAAACCCTTAAGAGAAGAAAAAACAAATCAAAAAAGAAAAAACAAGAATAAAAACAGAGGGGGGGATAAAAACAGACAAGTCAGTTGTAGGGCACTAATTATATAAGCACCATCAGGTGTGACGGCCCAGTCCAGCTGGCATAACCAGTGTTTCAGTGCTAAACTAAAAGGGGCTAAAACACTATGGAGGGGAGATGCCACAGACCAAGGAGAAGGATCAGGGGGGCGGGGAATTGGACTACAGTTCCCAGAATTTTACAGATTGCATGGTCAAAACCATTCTAGTTTAATTTAAAGTCCCCCTAAAGATCGTGCTTTCTCAAGCTCTGGGTATTCATCTGCAATCACTGCCCTGATCCTACAAGACTTTGGTCTGTCACTTGGATTAGGATCCATCTGTCAAGCAGATCTTTGTGTTTCATTTATATGGAGGTACACTTCCCAGTCTGTCTGAACAGCAGGTGTGCTGACTTGGGATTCTGGTAATTTAAGTCCAAGAACACCTGGAAGCCCAAGGGAAGCCCTGAGGTAATATATGGGCTTCCTGGAGTTGTTCCTTCCTCCTCCTCCTCCATGTCTAGGCCAGATGTGAAACTGCCAAAATGAAGGCACTTTTTGGTGAGTTCATTTTGCAGTTCCTTTCGCCTGAGAAAGATTAGCTAGCAACACAAGGTTGCTGGTAACAGGTTATGCCCGTTTGTGGTTCAAACATACCACAATCTTTGAGGATGCTCTTTCTGTGTACCTCTCCTAACAGAAATAAGGCAACATTATGGCAATCCTAACTTTAGGTGTGGCATCTCAAAACAACGATCTGTTGTATCAAAATCAGACTTACAGGTTCTCCAGCCAATAATTTCTTCCCCTCCTTGCCATCCTTTTCCCGTTAATTTTGCCTTGAATGATGAGTTGTAACAGTCTGTACTTTTCATTTCTTATTATGTGAACGTGAGTGTTCTAGATTTCTGCATTGAATGGATTTTATCAGCTCTTGATCATTAGACATTTACTTTTGCTGTTACATATTGATCACTCTCTCAGCCCAAGAAATTCTAAGCATCCTGTGAAAAATCCACATTTCATAAGCTTCCATCTTTTTTGCAGTGTTTGTATTATATTCTGTGACTCCGTCTCATACATTAGAAGTAAGAATTCATGGCATCTTACAATATGAATTTTCAAAGCTAGCCTTTGTGGTTTTGCCATGTATTACATTCTTCATTTTATGGAAGCTGTTCCAGGCTGTATTCTAACTTCCTTTACATGGCCATGATCTACCTTTTCATCAGATGTAATCTTCTCTGAATGGCATCCAAAGGCTTATGCTCTGATTATCCAAGTTTACACAATGATGGAAAGCCTTACACACTTCTTAAAGGAAGGCATTCAAGAGTATCAACCTCTCCCCTTCACCACCATCAGCAACAAAAAGACTGTCCATGTCTTGCATCTACTTAGTTGGCACTTGAGACAAAGAGCAGAACATCTGCTGTTGGCCGGATCATGTAGTAAATGTAGTATAGGACAACAGGGAATCTTGATATGCTTAAAAGGTGAGAAGCCATGGATATAATAATACTAGAACTATGTGCCACATCCAGCAGTTGCAGGTGATGAGCTGTCAGAGGCATTTTGGACCAAGTGATTTTGGTTTGGTTATAGACAGAGCTGGTTCCTCCTATTGGAATAATGAGCTATATATGCATAGTGGTTTATTAGTGTGGCTGCCATTAGTTGACAGCCAATGTGGTATAGCAATTAGAGCAGGGATTCCCAGCCTTTTTACACTGTGAGCCTGACCACTCCCCACAAACAGCTGAGCGGGCCGGACCATGCCCCCTGGAAGTAGAAGTAAATGTGCCCGCTTCCACATTTACAACAGCCATGAGCACATTTATGGCTGACATAACCATGTTTATGCATGCACAGGCGCATTTTACAGCTGTCGTAAACATGTCAGCTTCTACTTTCGGGTGCAGCGGTGGTGATGGGCTGGATGGAATGGTGCTGTGGGCTGGTTCCGGCTCACTGGCCATAAGTTGAGAACCCCTAAATTAGAGTGTTGCAGTACAACTTGGTAGATTGGAAGGTCAAATATCTAATGAGAATGACATCAAGAACTCTTAAGGTACCTTGAATGCTAACAAGTTGTCTTTACTATAAAGCTTTTGTGGACTGTAGTCTGCTTCTTCAGAGGCACCAAACCATAAAGCTCACTAGGTGGTCTTGAGTAGCCACAACAACATCAGTGGGGAGGAAGAGGGTTGTAGATGCCATATTGAGCTCTTTGGGGGAAGTGCAGTTTTCAAAAATAACCAATAAATATAATACTATACATTAAATTATAAATGAGTTGCTTATGTGGTTTTCCAGCTGAATTGACTGGGCAATGTTTATATGAATTAAGATGACTGAGAGGTTATGAGAAGGATGAGTGACACACTTTTATCACAGATTTCCCCAAAACGGCATTCAAGAAACATTAGACAGTCATTCCCATCCTCCCTGCCAGTGAGGAATAACACGGGCCATAGTCCAGCATGTCCTGAGGATGCCAGGTTGAGACGCTAAAAATATTGGCTAGCCTTTGTCATGCAGCAAAATAAAAATATGGGATCTCTGCAATAGCCAGAACTTAGTTACAAAACCATAGGTATTACAGTGACAAGTAAGGATCAAGTCATTGTAGGGAGCTTAACATATAATTAGTTTACATTTGCTCAGTACTTTGCAGATGGCTTGTACATTGTAAGTATTCCTAGGGCATTATACCACTGCATATGCCCAGGAGACTATTAACATACAAAACAAATAGGGAACAAGGTTTTCTAGGGAGTTAGAAGCTGAAGGATGTAGAATAGATCCTTGTGTGCTGTATAGAATGTAGGAACTAACTTGTACAGAATCAGACCATTGATCATTCTCATTGGGTATTATCAATTTTAAAGAATATTATGGATAAATAATAATTTAATTGATAATACTGTGATAAGGTAATAATTCTGGTAGTTTATAACTTGTTCATATGAATTGTATATATTTGTATATAGTTATATATATCAGGAGTTACTGGGTTTATTATGTTGCTACATGTTGTAAAAAGTTGTCAAGTGTAGTTATGTTTTATTCATATATTGTTCTTGTATTGATTATATATTTTTCGTGTACTCATAAAAAAAACTGATGAAGAAAGGTCAAGAAAAGCCATTTTTTATACCGGATTGGCTTTGGTTTTCTATACAGTCGACATGATTTCATTATAAGAAGATATAGTATTTGTTTCCTGAAGCAAGGATTTTGTGTTATATTAAAAACATTGATATTCTGGATGGATTTCTCTGCATTTTTTGCATTGATGGTAATAGAGTAGACCATACTGCCAGCGGCTCAGCGCCGAGCATCAGGTGGCAGTTAACTAACAACACAATCCTGAGGACCAGCGGCCTTGGTAAAGTCCTCAGGGAAGGGTGAGGGTCCCCAAGTGGATTAAATCCCACATGAATCCATCTTGATGGAGGGCAGCAGCTTCATCAGTACTGGCCTGGAGCTGAGAACGACTGTGCGTGCCAAAAGGACTCAGGACCAGAAAGTGACTCACAGAGCTGGATCAGTGGTGCGGGTGTCACCCTGCAATGCAGAAGACAGATGAAAAGTCACGGCATTATATTCTCAGGACATTCTTCATGGCTGATCACCATGATGATCGCCAATATTCGGGTTCAGATATGGCAGAAGAAGAAGAAGGTCCTGACACTGCTTAGCTCCAGATAAGATCGAACCTTTTTTGGGTTGCACACTAGAGCTAGCATAGTCCTGGATGTGACTCTGTTACTTACCCCTGCTCTTCATTTTTATTAAATCTGCTCACAGATACTAAGGGGAGGCAAAATAAGTAGGATCAAATACAATATTAAGGAGATAGAATACAGAACTGATAGAACATTGTTCTTTGTCCAGAAGTATCATGTGGATAATTTGGAACATTTGTCAGCTTAGTTTAGTATTGACTGCACTGGTTGGTAGTACTTCCCTGCAGTTTCCAGGGTGAGTGTTTCTCAACCCTGTCTGATAATGCCCGGCACTGAATTGGTATTTTATGTACACAAATACTATGTGAATGCTACAAGATGTTTTTTCTTATTTATGTTGAAAAGGTTGCACTTTCAGTGTGGCATATTGGTGATTGCCTAGTTTAAATAGAATAGAAGAGATTGAAATGGAAATTCCCACTGAGCCAGGAGGTTTACAGAGTGACATTGAGCCAATCACTACTCCATGTGATCTACCCAACAGGGTTGTTGTGAGGAATGAAACTGATTGGGATGGGGAGGAAGCCTTAAACTCCTTGGAGGAAAGGCAGAATATACAAAGAATAAAGAAATAGGAAATAAACAGCACTACACAAATTAAAATACAGTTGTTTCTACATATTTGTATCTCTTCTGTTCTGGACTCAGCATGGTGGGAACACAGTAAAACCGCTACTTACAAAAAAAAAGTCCATTCCATAGGTTTTTGCTTAAATCGGTTTTTTATTTAACTCGAAGCAAACCCATAGGAAAAATGAAATTTTTATGTACATTGAAGCAAACCCATAGGGAAATGAATTTTTACATAACTCGAAGCAAACCCATAGGAAAAAGAATCTTTATGTAACTTGAAGCAAACCCATAGGAAATTGTGTAAATCGGGACATGGTTTTAGCACAAAATCATTATGTAAGTTGAATTTTATGTAACTTGAGGCATATGTAAGTCGGGGTTTTACTGTACTCAACATTTTTTCTTTTGGGACTAGTAGCCCTTTGGGGTCAATTTACTGTTCCTCCACATACCTGTCAAATTGCCGGTGTCCAACTACGGGTAGGTTTCTGGGCGCCGGCATTGGCACATGTAACCCCTGCACACATGTGCAGTAACCCCTGCGCACATGCCTAGAAACCCCTCCAGCCAGGAAAGGGGTTACTGCGCATGCGTGCCCGTCAGAGGCAGCGGCATGCAATGCAGTAACCCCTTTCCTGCCCGTTCTGATACGGGATAACGGCAGGAAGGAGCATGACAGAGCGGTGAATTACGGGAAATCCCGGCCAAAACAGGATACTTGACAGGTATGTTCCTCCAGCCCAACTTTAATTAATTCACATTTTATGGTGGCATACACATGCCATTTTTGCAACAATGTCCCTATTCAGGAACACAGAACTGTGACAGGAAAATATGCCCATATACTCCGGTGCATATTTGTGTTGGAGAAACATGGCGTGTGGTTCCCTGGTGGATTGAAAGTGCTCAGCTCCTCTTTGTGCTTTGCAGTTCCCTGCAAAGTAATATAAACCAGCATAAAATGTGTGACTAACAAACTAACAAATTGATTGTCCTGTCATAATAGCAAGGCTGATAGCAAAGGACAGATAAATACTGTAAGTGATAGATGTTTCATGCTTTCAGATCAAGGTGTTTTGTTGTTCTTGTTCTTATTGCTCTGCATGGCCTTGTAATCACTTGGGAGTGTCTTCCTCTCTGGAGTCTGTGCTTTCCTGAAGAAAAGCAGTGACCTATGAATGACCAATAATACTACACAAAGGTGTGAGGCAGCTATAACTTTATTTGTATAGTCATGGAGGAGACAGCCATAAAATAACTGTCTGATCCTGTGAATGCTTTTAGAGGAACACCTATTCATCCTGCTACTTAACTCATGCTGCCCGACCTCAGATTTAAACTCATGAGGCATGTTCGCTCCACAACTAAATAAAAAACTAGCCAAATCTCATTCTAGGCTGTGTCAAGGCTAAAGGTAAAGGCCGCCCTTCCTCAAAAGTGAGTCGTATCCGACTCTAGGGTGTGGTGCTCATCTCTGCTTAAAGCCAAAGATCCAGTGCTGTTTGCATCTGCAGATGTTTATGTGGTCATGTGGCAGGCATGACTAGACACCAGAGTGCATGGATTGCTATTACACTTTCCCTCTGAAATGGTACCTATTTATCTGCTTGCAATTTCTTGCTTTTGAACTGCTAGGTTGCCAGGAGCTGGAACAGTGATGGGAGCTCACTCCGTCGTGCATCACTCAGGTCTCAAACTGCTGGCCTGCCAACCTTCCGGTCTTCAAGTTCAGTGTCTTAACCACTAAGCCACAGCAGACCCCTTGTGTCAAGGCTACTCACTTATGTAAGAATGAAGTATACCCTGTTCTTTATTCTCATCCAATATGGCGATTTTAGATCAGGGGGAGAGAAAATGGTATGTAAACAATGTGAGCCTCATGGAGAAGAAATGAAACCTAAGGTGTGATTGACATGTCTTGCTGTAAGATCATTGGTCCAAAGGTGGCCCCTGTGGGAGGAGATATAACCCAGAGATGCATGCACACACACAAGCTGACACAGAGACTCTCTCGGAAGTGCTGTGCTGTGCTTCAAGCTGCCAAGATGTAGAAGTTTGAGAGAAGTGGGGTGGGCTGTGGGCTATCCCTTAGAGAACCAGTTTGGTTAATTTATTTGCTTTGAAATGCTTTCTGTTCTTATGATGGACTGTATCCTGTATCTTTCTATGCTTTCAATACACTTATAAAATGCCTGAAGAGATTTGGAGTGGTTACTTGGCTCGACGCTACCTGAATCTACACATATCTGATGCCTGGGTTGTCCAAACCGGGAGGGGTGTGTGTGGCTGGTCGAGAGTAAGGCACCGCATTGTTACAACTCATAAAAATGCATCCTAATTTACAGACCTTTTCTCAAGAGGTTGAATGCTGCTCACCAGGATAAAAATGGCTCCTGTGTATTTGGTTCAACCATGATTCTTTGATTGTGACACTTAATGGTCCCCAACTGGGATTGGGCAGCAACTGAGCCCTAGTTTTTCCTTTTCTCGGCTAGCTAAGGTTTTAGAGAGATTGTAACCTCAACCCTAGTCAGCAGTGTTTCTGCTTCTGAAATAACTCAGTGGCAAGTGCTGAATCAGATGGAACTAATGAATTACTGCAGTAATAGGAGAATGGGGGTGGGTAAATTGTGTGCGTGTCTGCTTGATCTCTGTGCAAGATTCCTCCCACGCACACTCTGGCTGATGCAAAAGGCTGGGAATTGTGTTCCAGCTGAGCACAGTATAAAAGGCATAACCTGGAGAAATCTGCGAGTTCTTGGCGATAACAAAAAGCCCAGCTAACGTGGGTGAGGATGCTGATAATTCTTCAGTGGTTTTCTTTGGGGTCTATGCTTCCTTGAGAGAGCAAGGTTACACTCTGTTGTAGTTAGCAATGGACAAAGACCCTTTCAAACCACAGCTGGCCCATCCCACTCTTCTGCCAGCTGACTCTGGATCCTTCCCAGCATCCATAAACCTGAGGAGGGAAGAAGGCCAGCTCTTCGTGCATCATCAGCGATACGCCTTCACAACGTCTTCCCTCTTGCATCTCCAGAGGCACAACTCCTGTTGCTTCGCAGGGAGAGGAGGCCTCTGAAGCTGGTTCTGGGAACTTTATCAGGACCCACCAAGAAACAAAGATTCACAAAGCCTTTCGTTAACTGGAATCTAAGCATGGTTTCTCCTCAGGTATGGCTAAACCCATTGGGGTCTATGTTTGGGATTGTCCAGTTCTCCTCCTCAGGTACATGCCAGTTAACAAGGCGAGGGGAATTCAGCTTGAAAGGGGTGGGTGGGTGGGTGTTGATTTAGGAGATACTGTCTCTTGTGTCCTCCTTCAGACTGGATTTCTTTAATCTATAAACAGCCCCTCCTGCATCTTTACTCATAACACATCTCTGGAACAGAATCTTTTTGTTGAGGAAAGCCTTGTATTTTTGTACCTAGTTTTAATTCTGAATTCTTAATATCATTTAAGACTACGATGGCTTCTTTCTGCTGGAATTTCATATCTGAAGCATTTTTCTTTAATCCTGGAGTTCCAGGATTTTGTTGCAGCATTCAGATTCTTCTAAGAAGTGCCAATTTTTGATAAGGGAACAGGAGCAATGTTTCAAGATTTAGTAGCAGATGCACACTGCCCTGAGGATCATAATAAGTTACCTTACACTGAATCTAAATCATCAGACCATTTAGACCTGTGGTTCCCAACATGGGGCACATGCCTCACAGGGGGTTTGGTGTATGAGAGTCAAGACACAGGAAACAGCCAAGGGCTGGGTTAACTCAGGTTTATTGCATGGTGGACAGAGGGAACATGAGGTAATGGCGGACGAACAGCTCTATATATGTGGTAGTAACGTATTTGAATGTGGCTCCACGATAGCCCATTGGCTACTGCCCGCGTGACGTCACGGCTGGTCACGCCCTTCTTGTCCAGGTGTAGGTAGCGGCGGGAAACTTCCCGCGCTGTGGCCTTTGATGGGTTTGAACCAAGAGAGCTTGGACGCTCGCTGCTGCCAGCTGGTGGTCATTAGCTCGCGTCCTATTACAGGGTTTATAGTGATCAGCTGAAGGTTACATTGTTACTCGTAGGCAAGGTTACATTGGTTCAGATACATTGTTATCACATGTAGAAGGTTACACTGTTAGAACACAACACTCCTCCCCCCTAGGATGAGACGAAGTCTCTCAGCCAAGATGGCTTATTTCGAACACGCTGGGGTCTCGGCGCGGGCTGCCCTGCCCCGGCTTCGCTCCCTCCTCCTCGCTCCCTGGCTTCCTGCCCTGTAATCGGAGAGGACGACTCGTTAGTGGCTTGCCGCGGCTCTGCGGCTTTGTTGGGAGGTGTGTGCTTTGTTTGGGAAGAACCGGGGGCACTGGGGGCTAACGAAAAACCCCTCTTCTCGCTTGGATGGGTGGGGGAACACTCCAAAAAACCCCCCCGGCTAGCAAAATTAAAGTCGTAATCGAATTCGGGGGAAGCGGCAGCGGCGGCTGCAAACTCCTTTTCCCCCTCCCCGGGCTCGGATAGAGCTGGTAGAACTGGCGTGTCAAAAGGATATGAGCCGGGCTCACTGCTTTCCCCCCTGGCTTTGGACTGGTGTCCTTCTCTGTCTCCCCCTTGGGCTAAACGGGTGGGGGAGAACCCTATCGCTGAATCTGGTTGCTGAGCCTCACTGATCGGTCCCTCACTCACTCGGCGCCGCAGTTGGTCAGCGTGCCTCCTCCAGAGGAGACCGGTGTTCGTTTCCACCCGATACGACACTGGTCCCGTCTGTTCTACTATCGTCCCTGGCACCCAGGCTGGGCCTGCGTTGGCATAGTTCCTGCAGTGTACAGGATCGCCTACGCCGAAACCTTTCGAGACCGCTAAACCTATGTTCTTCCCTTTGTCCTCGACCCTCGTCGGGTCTAACCTGGACAAGATCGTGGTCAGTTTCCTCCGTATCAGCAGCTCAGCCGGCGAGTATCCGGACGCTAAGGGGGTCACTCTGTACGCTAACAGAAATTGACAGACTTGGTGATTCAGATCCCCCGAGCCCATGCGCCGCAGCGCATCTTTTGTTGTGCGCACCAACCGTTCCACTTGGCCATTCGTGGCCGGGTGAAACGGCGCGGATGTGACGTGCCGAATTGCATTTGCCTCCATGAATGCCGCGAACTCAGCGGACGTGAAACAGCTAGCGTTATCGCTGACCAGAGTGTCGGGTAAACCGAACGTGGAAAAGACCCTCCTCAGCTGGCCAATGGTAGTGGTGGAGGATGTGCTCTTTACCGGAATGACCTCCAGCCACTTTGAGTACGCATCCACTACCAGGAGAAAAATGGTTCTTCGGAACGGGCCAGCAAAATCTACGTGCACCCTGGACCACGGTCCCCTTGCTGCGTCCCATTCCCTATGCGGGAGACGGGCTACCTCCGGTCGGGAGCCCTGACATGCCTCACAAGTGCCAATCATATGCTCTATGTCGGCGTCCAGCTGGGGCCACCAGAAATAACTCCGGGCCAGTGCCTTGGAACGGACGATTCCCGGGTGGCTGACGTGCAGCAGCTTTAGCACCTTCGGTCGCAGGGACGTAGGAACCACCACCCGTTGGCCCCACAAGAGGCACCCCCTCTCTAATGACAATTCTATTCGTTTTCGAAAAAATGGGTCGAATTCCATGCTTGGGGATGACGCCGGCCACCCCTTCTGTACCCACGAGCATACTTTCTCCAGTGTTCTATCCTTTCCCGTTGCCTTGGCAATGTCGGCCGGTACTAATGGGGGTGAATCTAAGACCTCTATTAGCAATACCTGGCGGTCTCTTCCTACCCCTGCCTTCTGATCGTCCGACAAGGGCAACGGAGACCTTGAGAGCGCGTCTGCATGGCTGATCTCCTTCCCGGGCCGGTATTCCAACTCATGTTGGTATGCGTTAAGAAAAATAGCCCACCGCAGCATTCTCGGGGACAGGATCTGTGGCGTGGGCTTATTTGCAGTGAAGATTCCTAACAGGGGCTTGTGATCAGTCACGATCTTGAACGGGCGACCATACAGAAAATCGTGAAATTTTTTGGTTCCCGCTACTATCGCCAATGCCTCCCTGTCGGTCTGTGCGTAATTCCGCTCTGCTTGGGACAGGGACCTTGAATAAAACGCTATCGGGGCCTCCCTTCCGTCGTTCAACACGTGGCAAAGCACCGCCCCCACCCCCACCGGGGATGCGTCGCAGACTAAAACTACTGGCCGTTTGGGATCGAAATGAGTCAGGATTGCCTCGGATGTTAGGAGTTGCTTTAACTCTGTGAACGCCCTCTCTTGCTCGTCACCCCACAGCCATTTTTCCTCTTTTTTAAGTAACTGATGGAGCGGCTCGGCAACAGACGCCTTCCGTGGAAGGAAGGTATGGTAGAAATTGAGAAGCCCCAGAAATGACTGTAGTTCGGTTTTGGATGTGGGGCGAGGAGCTTTCTTGATGGCGGCTACCTTAGATTTGGACGGCCTAATGCCCTCGGGCGTGACACGGAACCCTAAAAACTCAACCTCTGTTTCGAAAAATACACATTTGTCTTTTCTCAGTCGCAGCCCCGCTTTTTCGAACACGGTCAGAACTTTATCCAATCTATGTGCCAGCTCGGCCTTACTCCCCCCCGTTATCAACACGTCATCAAAATATGGCAACACCCCCTCCAGCCCCTTCAGGAGGCGTTCCACGAGCGACTGAAAAAGGCCAGGTGCCGAGTTCACGCCGAACTGCAAACGCGACACCTGGAACGCCCCCTTATGAGTAACTATTGTTTGTGCCGCCGCTGTGGCGGGGGTTACGGGGAGTTGCTGGTAGGCCTGTGCTAAATCGAGCTTAGCGAAACACTTTCCCCCATTCAGCCTGGCCAGGAGGTGGCTGACCACTGGCACCGGGTATGCATTAGGGCGGATCGCCTTGTTAATTGTACACTTATAATCAGCGCAAATGCGCACCTCCCCGTTAGCCTTCAGAGCTGTTACAATTGGAGTCTCCCACTCCGCGGAATCCACAGGAACAAGAATCCCCTGACCCACCAGTTTGTCCAGTTCCGCCTCTATTTTGTCCTTTAGTGTGAACGGCACCCTGCGCGGTTTGAGTCTTATCGGGCGGACCTCCGGGTCTAGGTCGAAGGCTACAGGGGGTCCCTTGAACTTTCCCAGTCCACTTTTAAAAACGGCGGGGTGTGCGTCGCACACCGCTTGTATTGGGTCCACGCCTACGGCATGCACCCCCCCATGAACAAACCTAAAGGCTGGAACCATTGCGTCCCGAGGAGGCTACAACTCCCCCCTTTTAGCACCACTAGGGGAAGTTCCGCAGAATGTCTCTTAAAACGAACCCGGAATGTCCCGACCCCCAACACTGGAATGCTGTTCCCCTGTACGTCCCGTAGTGTGGCCCTCAGCGCTTTAAGTTTGGGCCGCACGTGGGGGTCGATTTTCAAGAACTCTCTCTGGGGAATTATAGAATAGGAGGACCCCGAGTCAACTTCCATCCTAATAGGGGTCCCTTGTACTAGTACCTCAACGAAGTAATGGGGCTGTCCCGCAGACACGCTGAACACAGGAGCGTCGCCCTCGCTGTCGTCCGAGATGCGGCCCACGCCGTCCTGCTTCCTCGTGGTCCGGGCGCCATCTTTGGACCTCGCTGGACGGTCCGGTCTGGCCGAACGGTCTTGTGACTGTCTCCGGCCCTCTTTCCTTTTCCTGCACGCCTTGGCGATGTGCCCCCGACGGCCGCAGTTGTAGCACTCGGTTTTTCTGAATGGGCACCTCACGCGCTCATGGGCCGCTCCGCAACCATCGCAACGGCGCCCTCCCCTTCGGACCTTCTGGACCTCCTCGCCGTCGCTGCTCTCCGAAGACGACTTCGAGGTCCGTCGGGTTGCGTGCACCGACTGTCCGGACTTTCCGTGCAACGAGTTTTCCGCCTTGCCGGCCCTCGGACGCCACTCACGCCACTTGTGCATCTCATCCACTCCAGCATTCGTGGATTCCGCGGCTTCCGCGGCCTCTACAACCTCTGTCAGTGTGGGTGGCGGCTCCTTGTTCATCAGGCTGCGCTGCACTTCCTTGTCCTTCAGGCCACACAGCACTCCGTCCCTGAGGGCCATCTCTAGAAAGCGGTCCCATCTGCAGGGGGTGGCGGCTACTCTCATAGCTGTTACGAAGGCTTCTACCGACTCGTCCGGCGCTTGAACTCGCCTCCAAAACGCGCTCCGAGCGGGAAACATTGCCCTCGAGGGTCGGAAACGCTCACGCAGCAGTTTCATGATGTAATCGGCTTTGAACTCACCCATCTTCTTCGGTGCAATAATGCCCACCAGCGTTCGCTTGGTCTCCATCCCAAGCATGCGGGTGAGGATGGCCCTCTTCCTTTCCTCGTCGTCTTCTTTGACTTTGAGTTCCACCAGTGCCGCCTGGAAGTCCATCTCAAAAAGCTCCCAGTCTTGCGGTTTGGTAATGTTGAACCCGCTCTGTGCCCTGGCTCCTTGGGGATCCATAATCCCACCTTCGTCGCCAATTTGGTGTATGAGAGTCAAGACACAGGAAACAGCCAAGGGCTGGGTTAACTCAGGTTTATTGCATGGTGGACAGAGGGAACATGAGGTAATGGCGGACGAACAGCTCTATATATATGGTAGTAACGTATTTGAATGTGGCTCCATGATAGCCCATTGGCTACTGCCCGCGTGACGTCACGGCTGGTCACGCCCTTCTTGTCCAGGTGTAGGTAGCGGCGGGAAACTTCCCGCGCTGTGGCCTTTGATGGGTTTGAACCAAGAGAGCTTGGACGCTCGCTGCTGCCAGCTGGTGGTCATTAGCTCGCGTCCTATTACAGGGTTTATAGTGATCAGCTGAAGGTTACATTGTTACTCGTAGGCAAGGTTACATTGGTTCAGATACATTGTTATCACATGTAGAAGGTTACACTGTTAGAACACAACAGGGGGTCAATTTGATTTTTTAATGGGAGCAATTTAAGAATGAGTTATTAACAGTGGGTTGTTGTTGATTTTTGCATTTATGGTTCTAGGGGCCTCATATACAGTATATAAATATATATTGTGACATACATATTTTTAAAATTAAACTCTGAATGTAGGTGGGGCATGGCCAAAAAAAGGTTGGGAACCACTGATTTAAACCATTGTTTGTGGCACTGACTTCCAGTAAATCTCCAGATTCCAGACTGGAATTTTTCCAACTTTTTCTTGGGATTGGACTTTCAGTCTCTTGCAAGCAAAGCATTAGACTTTGCCACTAGGAGTTTCTTTTCCCTATTATAGGTTTCTAAGGTTGGAGAGCACTCACTTTGCTCCAGAATGTCAAAAAAGCAATGGGGTGTGGGACTCATGCCAGTGGTCAAGATTACCCCTGCCCTCTTGCACCTCATGCATAGGCATACCTGTCAACTATCCTGTTTTTCCTGGGAAAACCCCTTATTTTTACCCCTCTTCCCACCCCTCCCGTTTTATTAATTTCCCCGTATTTTCCTAAAAAATATCCTGACCGGAGCCCTCACAGGTGAAGCTGCAGTATTTTTTTCCAACCACCAGAGGTCGCTGTGTGGCAGGCTTTTCGCTTGTGGAAGGGGAGAGAGAGAAGGGGGGGACGTTCTGAGTTTCTCTTTCATTTTCCTCCTGCCACGTGGCCAATATGGAGGCTGCTTCATTTTGGCTGCTGAGCTGGTTGTAGCCACCATGCTGGGAGGTGTCTACTCTAGAGGTGAGCGATATTTCATATATGCAGGGGCAAATCAGCTATTGGTCTGGGGGCAGAGACTTCTCTCTCACTCTCATGCTTTATTGAGCTGTTTCTGCCCTGCCTCCTGGCTGGAGGGAGGCTTCCGTTTCTGTTCTAGAGTTAACTTGGGAGGGGTGGGGGGATGGTGCTTGATCACTATATGAGAGAGAGGGGGGATTCCGTTTCTGTTCTAGAGTTAACTTGGGAGGGGTGGGGGGGATGGTGCTTGATCACTATATGAGAGAGGGGGGTTCCGTTTCTGTTCTAGAGTTAACTTGGGAGGGGTGGGGGATGGTGCTTGATCACTATATGAGAGGGGGGTTCCGTTTCTGTTCTAGAGTTAACTTGGGAGGGGTGGGGGATGGTGCTTGATTACTATATGCTAAAGGTAAAGGTTTCCCTTGCTCAAAAGCCAGTCGTATCTAGAGTGCCAAGGTTCACCATCACAGTCATTGATTCCTACAGCGGCCAATTTTTAGAGCAGGAAGCTGCTTTTTGTACGAGAGAGCAGATCCAAACTACACGGGGAGAATTATCAGAGCTCATAGATCCAGTGTGCTTGCACGGTTGTGTAAGGGGATCTGAGTTAGGTAAAGGTAAAGGGTCACCATTGCTCAAAAGCCAATCGTATCCGACTCTAGGGTTCAGTGCTCATCTCTGTTTCAAAGCCGAAGAGCCAGTGTTGTCTGCATCCGCAGACATTTCCGTGGTCATGTGGCAGGCATGACTAGACACCAGAGTGCACGGAACGATGTTACTTTCCCAACAAAGTGGTCCCTATTTATCTACTTGCAATTTCTTGCTTTCGAACTGCTAGGATGGCAGGAGCTGGGACAAAGACGGGAGCTCATTTCGTCCTGCAGTACTCGGGAATCGAACTGCTGACCTTCTGCCTCCCAGTCAGCATCTTAGTCACTTAAGCCACTGACTAAACAAGAAAGAAAGAAAAAATGTCCCCCCCAAAAATGGGGAAAGGGTTCTTTGGCCCATACAGCTTTGTGCCCATTGCATCTACAATACCATCTAGCCATCTTATTTTTGGCCACCCCCTTCTTTTGTCCTCCATCTTTCCCAGCATCAAGGCTTTCTCAAGTGAATCTTCTATTCTCATTTGATGTCCAAAGTACTTTAGCGTCGTCTTTACTATTTGACCTTTAATGAGCAGTCATGGTTGATTTCTTCTAGGATCGACCTATTTCTAACACCATATTTCAAAGGCATCTATTTTTCTGCGCTCTGCTTTCCTAATGGTCCAGCTCTCACACCCATACATTACCACCCGGAATACCATTGCTTTGACTATGCAATTTTTTGTTTGCAAGGTGATGCCTCTACGTTTAACTATGTTCCCCAGGTTTCTCATAGCTTGTTTCCCAAGCATCAGTCGCCTTTTTATTTCATGACTGCAATCACCATCTGCAGAGATCTTTGATCCTAAGAAAGTAAAATCTGCCAGTCGTATCCACTCTAGGGTGTAGTGCTCATCTCCATTTACAGCTAAAGAGCCAGTGCTGTCTGTGTTTACAGACATTTTCATGGCCATGTGGCAGGCATGACTAGAGCCCAGCAAGTCACATGGCTATATTTGGCCACACCCACAGATTTGCCCACACCCACAGAGGGGTGTGGCCAAAATTTCCCTTATTTTCAAATCCAAAACTTGACACGTATGTGCATAGGGCATTTGAGTGCATGCAAAAGCAGACAACCTTAGATTGTTTTAAAAATACAAAGAATTGCAGTTATGTGTTCTAAGTGGCCATTAAGACAAAAAGACAATAGCATTAATCCAGCAACATCCAATCTGTGTACAAACAATTTAACACAGAGATTACCCTGCATGCAAGATATGCTCCAGCCGGTTGGAAAAATACCTTCACATTCCAAAACTATGCATTGAATCGATGCATTTCCACACCAGAGCTTGAACATGTGGCCCTGATATCTGTGGTGTTTTAGCAGTTATATTAAAAAAGAACAATAGATCTCCCCACCCCCCACCCCAAGCTTTGTTGTACTGACCGTAGACGGCTGTATCATGTTCCTCAACCCCCCCCTCCCTTCCTGTTGAAGACAGGAAGTGCCAACCCAAGTTTGTCCACCTAGTATCCTTAGGCAGAGACTGAGCCCTCTGTTGACCTTTGCCTACCCATTTTCCTGTCTTGGAGAAGGAAGCTCCATCCAGCAGCTATTTGGCTAGAGTTTGTTTTCCCCCACAGTGCCCCAAATGTTGTGTCAGTTTGACTTCTTCCCAGGAGATGGGGAGTTGAATAAGGGCTAGAAACCACTACGTACAAGATAGAGAACTTACATAAGCATTGTGGACAAAATCAGAATCATACCTGTCAACCGCGGCTCTGGCCAATCTGGGACCTGCGCCGAGCGGTTCTGCGCAAGTCACCTTCTATGCATGCGTAGAAGGCTTTTATGCTTGCGTAGCCCCCTTTTACGCATGCGTAGCCTTCTACGCATGCATAGAAGGGTTCTACGCAAGCGTAGAAGGGTTCTATGCAAGCGTAAAAGCCTTCTACGCATGCGTAGAAGGCGACTTGCGCAGAAGGGCTGCGCAGTACCTCTTTTCCCCCGCTGCCAAATTCCGGGGTTTTGGCAGCGCGGGGCGGGAAATGGCGCAAATCGGCGCCGAAAGCCAGGAAATCCCGGCCAGTCCGGGAAGGTTGACAGGTATGATCAGGATGGCCAATTGTGGCAGGCTATTGCCAGAAAATCTGTCAGTTTTATCATTAAAAGGGGTGGGGAGGAGAGATCCTTCTATGTTCCCACTGTTTCTGCATACAGCTGATGGCCATTGATATAAAACATTAATTGGATATATGTATCCAATATTTTTTTAAAAAAAAATGAATATAAAAGTATGAGAGTATGGGTCCAACTGGGGTTGAATACAGGAAGGAAGGGTGCCTTCAAAAGCCTCCCCAAAAAGATGTTTCCAGTACCTTTTTAAAGGCCAAAAGTGAGTGGGCTTGTTGCAGCTCAGCTGCTAAACTATTCCACTGAGTGGGTGCCACCACTGAGAAGGCTTTTTTTCCTGATCACAGTCTCCTTGGCTGCTCTTGGCATTGCTACCAAGAGCTGAACATGCTGTGAGGACCTGGTGATAAGGACAGTCAATCTCAGGGGGAGATGATCTGTTAGGTAGTAAGGTCCCAAACTGTTTAGTGCTTTATATGTCAGAACCAGCCAGTGCAGTCTATTCAGGGTTGAGGTACAAGTAATATGATTGCTGTATTTATTGTATGTTATGTTACTATATTTTGTATTATTGTCCGCTATGTAAACCGCACTGAGTCGGGGTCGCCTGAGTGAGCGGTATATAAGCGTGAAAATTAAATTAAATTAAATTAAATTTTCCGATCAAGAAATCACCCTGGGAGTAGCATTCTGGACATCCTGCAATTTCCATATCAGAAACAATGATGAGAAATGAATAATAAATATAAAGAAATGTGGGAACCATCTTTGAATGACAAATTGACTTGTGATCTGAGGGTTAAAAAAGGAATGGCTGAAGGAAATGATTTATTTTGTATTGGGAGATTTTGTCTGATATGTTGTTTAAGATTCAAAAGGAATCAAGCCTAATAAAGAAAGCATGAGCTTTTGGAAATAGGGAGATATATTGACATACTATGTTGGGAAACTAAAAAGTAAAATTGAATTATGGCAGCAATGTGTAGTATGACGTTCGCTCAAAAGAATTAATGCTGGCATCACCATGTGACAGGAGGAAAGACCATTTTGAAGAGGTGTGGTTGAAGTGAGAAAAAACATTCTTCACTCAAAGAGATCTAACATTTTTAACACTTAAACATCAAAGCAAATACTTAGCTTATTTCAAATAAAATGGAAACACAGAAACACTGTAAAATACAGAGGAAAATTAAATCTAAACTTTGCTGTCTCTGCTTTCAAAACATCCCTGATTGGTAATACTGGATCATGTAGATCAGGAGTTCTCAACCTTTTAAAGATGGGGGCCGAGTCATGCTCTCTCAGACAGCTTTGGGGGCCAGATGGCCATTTTGCTTTTCCTCCACCATATGGCACTTCTGGGTGTGGTGGAGGGGGGCACATAAAATGGTGTCACGGGCCACATCTGGTCTGTGGGCCACAGGTTGAGAATCCCCGCTATAGATCATAACTTCCTTTGGCAGAGTTCTTTAGGTGACATCACGGACAACAGTTTCCATCTTCTGAGCACATGACATGTCCGAAGACCTGCCACAGGTGGACGTTTCTGGTATGAGCCTGACTTATATTGCTCAAATGGGTGATCATGTATCCAAAATCCCCCTCCTATTTTTCTGGGTGACCATTAGACATGCTTCTGCAAGAAAAAAAATGCCTTATATGGAGTTCCTTTTAAACACTTTTTCCTCTGTAGGCAAGGCTTTGCCTCGAAGCCCCACTTTAAGCAGTCAAACCTCATTTAGCAGACAATTAACTGCTAACGTATTGTTTTTCTGGAAATGCGTGAGACCAGACTATTTGTGCCAATAATGGAATCCTGACAGCATACAGTTTTAAAAATTCAGATTTTTAAAAGTTTCTTATTTCTTATCACTGAAAGGAGATAAAAGAGAAGATGCTTGAAGGCTAGCTGGAGATTTCCCATCTCTAGTTTAGGCGAATCAGGGTTCCCTTGCCTATTTACATATAAGGACAACCTAGTTGATTATTTAAAATAGGAAGTGAACGTTTCCAGCTTCCAAAAGCTGTGCTTGGGTTGGGACAGTATGTTGAAGGTTCATGGCTGCTCTGTTCCCATAATATGAAACGGGTGTATTTTTACATCTCACTTGGGCCTAACTCCTATTTGCCCTCCTTTTACTGAAAGTCTAACAGAGTACAGTACTAGAACACAAAAGTTATGGTCTTGGTACAGAGTTGGGAAAAGTTTCTTCTTTTGTTTTGTACTACAGTTACTACCACCACCCAGCCAGCATAGATGTTCTACTGGGTGTGTGTGTGTGTGTGTGTTTCTGGGAGTTGTAGTCCAAAAAGTTGCTTCCCCAAACTTACTTTGTGCTTTCTCTAGCAAGATGAACCAATACCCCTCTCCTGACAACTCCCCACTGTGTGTTTTCGTGTCAGAGATTACTCTGGGTTGAAAGGATTTTTGCAGAGGATTCCCGAATGAGGCTTCTTTCATGTCCCCTATCGACTCGTGCATCTCTCACTGTCAGGACCTAATGCAGTGGTGGCGAACATTGGCACTCCAGGTGTTCTTGAATGTCAACTCCCAGAAGCAGAAGTGCTGACTTGGGCTTCTGGGAATTGAAGTCCAAGAACACCTGGCGTGCCAAGGTTCGCCATCATGGACCTAATGTTTCTGCTGAGCTCCACTGTGAAGCAAATGTATTGCTGCATCTTTCTCAGGGTAGTTATTGATTTCTCTGTGATGCTGAGTCAGTGTGACTAGCTATGGTTTTTCTTTCTCTGGGAATTCCGGTGACCTTGCATGCTCAGCTGTAGTAATGTCTTTAGCCTCCCCGCCGGCTTCCGATGGGCGGAGGCCGGGTTGTTTGCGCAACCCAGGGTCAGCCCAAAGGCATGACCACAACTCTCTTTCTGGGCACCCCCCGGGCAAAGTTGGCATAAACAAGTCCTTATCAGGCCCGCAGATGGTCCCTAATCCGCAAACTCCTTATCAGCTGGTCACCCCTTTGCTACATGAACACAAGGTGCATCCGCTGATGTATAGTCAATGAACACAATACCCTATTTTGTAAACCCACTTCCACGTAGTTTTGTAACAGCCATGGGAATGCACGTAGGCACCCGCTAGCTGAGGAATGTCAGGAATAAAAGGGGTGCGCTGCGATCCTTCGTCGTTGTCGCCTCCTATGCCTTGAACCGTGTGTGTGAGTCTCATCTCTACACTCAGCAACCAAAGTCACAGACAGGTCTTGGTTGGGCGTCTTTCGTTTGCTGAGGAAATGATAGATAGTCAGAGATGCCCCCACTGCTGAACATACTGTGTTACTATAAAATGGAGACAACCAATTCCAGGATGTAACGGTTGGAGCGATGAATGCATATAAAGGAGCACAACAGCAATGAGCCAGCTGAATATGTAGCTGAATATTTCAACCCCTCTAAAATCCAGGAGCAAATTGTGTTCTTTTTCTTTGAGTGTTTCTGGCCATACGTTGTGTCTCCTCTATGCCCATCAACATTACATAAATCAATTCTGTCTTGTTGCACCAGGTAAGGCTGTGAATCAAGGTAAGAAAATAAGGCAGTGGAACTTCTACATGTGAGCATAGTCTTTTTGAACTAGAGTACAATTTGGCTTTGTTGCACATATGCCCTTTTTCATTTCTGCCTTGACAATTATCTGTTGAGTGATGATTCCTAGGAAACCTCTTAACCGAAACAGGTTTTGGAGGGTCTTTTGGAAAATGCACACCTACTACAAGTATTGTGTTAATAATTGCATTTTGGACTCTGAATATAGGGTGTTTATATCCTTGGGGTTTGGCAATCAGAAATATATTTGTGTCAAATCAAAATAGTTCACATTTTCATTGACAGTCCTGCTAGTCTGTAGTTGTTTATTTAAAAAAGGTAGTTTAATAGCATGTTATTGAGAACTATCACCATATTGGGAAAGAACCTGTCAACCACTGAATTTCTTTTCAATGAAATTCTTAGGAACAGGAATTTAGATGATGGGAGGCTATCTGAAGACAATCCAGGTTGTTTCCCCCTGTAGTCTAGAATTGTCCAGAGCCCCTCCTGGCATATTAGACTAAAACCTCATATCATTCCCAGACATACCACATTCTTCTGTATATATTTTATTTATGCATTCACTCACTCACTCATTCATTAATCTATTATTGTATTTCTATCCCGTCAATCTGGGATATTCTCCCACTCTGGACAGTTTACAACACATTGTAATTACAATAACAGGAAGAAATTAAACATAAAGAACAAGCAAACCAAATAAAATTACAGTAAAACCCCTACTTATGAAAAAAGTCTGTTCCATAGGCTTTTGCTTAAATGGTTTTTTTATGTAACTCGAAGCAAGCTCATAGGAAAAATTATTTCTTTTACGTAACTTAAAGCAAACCCATAGGAAAAATGAAATTTTTATGTAAATCGAAGCAAACCCATAGGGAAATGATTTTTTACATAACTTGAAGCAAACCCATAGGAAAAAGAATCTTTATGTAACTCGAAGCAAACCCATAGGAAATTGTATAAATTGGGACATGGTTTTAGCACAAAATCATTATGTAAGTCGAATTTTATGTAACTCGGGGTTTTACTGTATAAGTAACAACCAAAAGCCAAAGAAAATTTCATTGTGGCTAGCAAGATTATTCTATTTTTTCCCCTTCAGGAATATAATTTAAATTAGAAGAAGGAAAGAGAGTCACTTTGTTGCTGCTTTGCTACTTTTAAATTTTTTGGAACTGGGAGTCCTTCGTGCCTCAGATACCCAAATATTTTTCCAGTAGATCCAGATCCATCCTCTAGTCTACACAACACTGCTGTAAAATGAAAGGGGATGTAAGAAAGAATGGCCTTGAAAAAGTCCAGTCAAAACAGAAAGTATTAATAGAAACTGTTTGAGTAAATTGTTGAATGGAGCTTAAAGCAGTAGTAAGCTGTACCTCTGTTAGTGTCTGTATGTTTGGCATTTCGGTTGAGTGTTTATAGCTACCATAAAATCCTTTTTGTACTGTTGAGGTAACCAAGGTTTTTGTTTAGGAAGAACTTGCCTAAGTGATACCTCTGGATTTGTTTATGATATGGGAGAGTACATAGGAGGTAAATCATATTGAACTCTTGACGTAAGACTCATGTGCAGTAATGTTGTTTGGAAAACTTCTGAGTTTTGCAAGAAGCAGTGCTTTTTGTAATCCTTCAAAAGCATTCTGAATACACACAGAACATTGCATGAGTTACAGTTTCCCCATGGTTCTCCTTTAAAGGTAAAGGTCGTCCTTGCTCGAAAGCTAGTATCCGACTCTAGGGTTCAGTGCTCATCTTTGTTTACAGCCAAAGAGCCAATGCTGTCTGTGTCTGTAGACGCTCCTTTAGGATGACTTTTTTAAAAATGGGTCCCTAGAAGGACTATGTTTAAAAGATATTTTTAAATTTAATTGGTTGGAAGGAGTGGGTAAGAACTAGGTATAGTGGACAGACTGGTATTCAGGAGACTTGGTTTTGAGACCTTGTTTGGCCAGGAAAAACCACCGAAGTAGGGATGACATGACACTGATAAAACCAGTCCTTAAACAACTCCCATAACCTGAAACCCTCTTGGGCAGAGGTGCCCAAACTATGGCCCATGGGCTGGATCCAGCCCATGAGCCATAGTTTGGGCACCCTGGTTTAAGCAGAGAAAATAGCAGCTTAAAATCTATCTCATCTTGTTGCAAAACCGATTGCAAGGCACATTTTACTTCTGTTTCTGGTAGAAGGAACCACGTGACTGGCCCGCTGAGCCTTGTGAGCGGCCCACATAAGAACAGCCTTGCTGAAACAGACCACAGCCCATCCAGTCCAGCATTCTGTCTCACACAGTGGCTCACCATTTCCTTCAGGGTATTCCCAAGGAGATACCTTCAACCTCTTAGGATTCCCTGGAAATGGCATTGAGAGATATCCTGCCTATCTCTCCAACCAGGAGGTTGTCCTTAAGTATCCATAATTATAGCTATTGATACCCTTGTCCTCCATGAACTTGTCTAATCCTTTCTTGAAGCTGTCAAGACTGACAGCTGTCACCACTTCTTCTGGCAGGGAGTTCCATAGACCAGTGATCCTCTGGGTGAAAAAGTACTTTCTCTTATTTGTTTGAGAACTAATACCCAAAAGTTTCATGGAGTGCCCCCTAGTTCAAGGGCGGTGTGGGTTGTATGGATTGGTGTCAGGGGCCAGATCCAGCCCACAGGCCATAGTTTGGGCACCCCTGCCCTAACAGAGAAAATGGCAGCTTAAAATCTATCTCATCCTGTTGCAAAACAGATTGCAAGGTGTGTTTTACTTCCGCTTCCGGTGGGAGGAACCACATGACCGGCCCGCTGAACCACGTGACCAGCCCATGCCCCAAAAAGTCTGGGCACCCCTGAGCTAGGGTTTTGAAAGGGAATTTACCAAAAATTGCATGTTTTGTCATATTCGGATTAGAAGATGTTGAAAATTTTTAAAATTCAAATGAAGGAAACTACAAAGCTGTCAGATTTCCTCATCCCTTTGATTCCAGTGCCACTAGCCCAATGATTATGGTGGCACACAATATTATTATTGCTCTCTTGGGAGAAGAGCCAGCCTGTATAGTCATGAGATTTTAAGTATAGTGTACATTATGAAATCAATGCTTGAGGGATCAGTATGTATAAGTAGTGTCACATAGCAATCACACTTATATACCGCCCCTGAGTGCTTAGTCCACTCTCTGAGTGGTTTACAGGTAATAGCATTTTGCCCTCAACATGCTGGATACTCATTTTACTGACCTCAGAAGGATAGAAGACATGGTGGTTAGTGACAGATTAGGACTGGGAAGATTCACATGAGAGAACAAAAATGAGGATGGGAAGATAACCATAGTTGCTGTGTTTTGCTCCGTGGAGGAAAGTCAACAGATTAGTGCACTAAAATTGATGTTGTTAGAAAACTGCTATATCACTTTTCATTCTACTACTATTATTCACATTCACTCTGGAAACAGTCTTACTGGACCCAACAGGGCCACACACAACATTAAAGGAAGTTTTACTTGTTCTTCTGCCAATGTGATTTATGCCATTTCTTGCCAAAAATGCCCTTCTGCACTCTATATAGGACAAACAGGACAATCTTTGTGCAAAAGAGTTAATGGACATAAATCAGACATCCAGAATGGCAACACAGGGAGACCAGTGTTAAACCATTTCAATCTGCCTGGACACTCTATCCAAGACTTGAAAGTTGCGAATCTGGAACAGTGAAATTACAAGAGTAGGATCCAGATTGAGACAGCAGAAATAAAATACATCCATCTGTTGGACACCCATCGCAAAGGTTTGAATATTAGGCAAGAGTTTCTGGGACATTGTCAAATTTGATACATAGGTTGTTATATGCTGCTATATATGTTGCATATTATATTTTGTTAATTTATACCACCTTCACAAACTCCTGTAAAATTCTCTTTCACAACATAGGCTGTCTCAGGGAACAAAGGTGCTCACACAACAACACAAAGGTTAAACTCATTAGCAAATGTTCAATGCCAGGTGTTTGTTTTGTATCGTCCAAATATTTGCAATGGAAATTCACAGTTAATCTGAATTACAGCCAGAGATCATCTGCCATTACCAATTGTATGAAGCCACATTGATTTGTATGCTAACCAATCAATCTGCACCTGATGTGTATAAATTGATGCAATGAAGCCTCACTCCCATGTCTGATGAAGTGGACTTGATCCATGAAAACTCACATTGAAATATAACAGTTACGTAGTCGTTAAAGTGCTACAGCATTTTTGTTTTTTATTCTCTGATATGCCTGAAACACAGACTAACACGGCTACTATTTCTGTAAAATGAGAATGCACTGTGGCCACGTATAAAAATGTATACTCGGATACAAATAGCAGACGACGATGGTAGGCAGGTGAAACAAGGGAAGTAGTTTGAACTGGGTGGAGTTAAAGCAGAAATAATAGGCAAATAGGAAATGAAATAAGAGTCAGGAGCAAAATGACGGGAGCAATTCAAGATGTGTGTTAACAGGGTGTACTGTTGTATCCAGTGTCAATTTCCCTCACATTCTGGACAGAAATACTAGAATGATCAAAACAGTTCAAACCAGCAGTGTGAAAAAGTAGGAATGACCAGGAAATATACCATTTTGTGAACAACCTCACAGGATTAGCACATGTAGGCAAGGTGGAAGAATTATAATGGTGAAACATGTCTGTTCCTCAGTTTTCTTGAAGGCCATCTGACTTCCTTAAAGGGTGAATGAATGATATAGATGACCTGGGACATCTGAAGCCTGGTCCTGTGTAGAGTAGAATGAAAATTGTGCAATCCATGAGACTTTCCAACAAGCTTTCAGTGGCTGTTGGAAAAGAGTGTTGTAACTATAAGATCATTTCCTATTCTGGTTGAATGGCACAATAAGGAGAATAGGCATCCCAGATTCATGCTTTTCCCCACTGTATTTGTATATAGGGCATGTGTGGTGTGGGAACATTCAACCAAGAAAAAGCAATTGTTGTACCAAATAGGAAACATCACACTCTTCTCACGAAATTTCACCACAAGATGCCTCATTTGTTCCTCTATCCATAGTTAAGGACAGAAATCACAATCCCTCTTCTGAAATATTAGGTAAAGGTCGCCCTTGCTCGAAAGCCAGTCATTTCTGACTTTAGGGTTCCATGTTCACCTCTGTTTATAGCCAAAGAGCCAACACTGTCTGCGTTTGCAGACGTTTCCATGGACCTGTGGCAGGCATGACTAGATACAAAAGTACGTGGAACACTGTTTACCTTCCTACCGAAGTGGTCCCTATTTATCTACAGTACTTGCAATTACTTGCTTTCGAACTGCTAGGTTGGCAGGAGCTGGGGCAGAGATGGGAGCTCACTCTGTCGTGCAGTACTCAGTCTCGAACCACTAGCCTGCCGACCTTCCGGTTGCCAAGTTCCGCATCTTAACCACTAAGCCACCACAATCCATGTCTGAAATGTTAGCCTCTTTAAAATGAGTTTATTTCCAAGAAGGATGTTTGGAACAAAAGACCTTTTCGAAGATAAAATAAACCTCTTCCAACTTGCAAAAGATATCGTACTAAATCTGCTAGTTTAAGGAAAGTTATTATTATGGCCAGGATTCAGCAATGTACATCCTTCTGACAAAATTGCAAGGGAAGAGTGATTTCCCATTCCTTTGTCTGCCCTACTAACCATTGGGACCTTTTATGTGTTTCAAATGGCATGAAGGCCTGGGGGAGCGAGAAATGGGGAAAGTCTTTTTGGAATGTGTAGGAAAGGAGGAATCACCCTCTCTTTTGTTCCATGTGTGGAGCTGCTTCTGTAAGCAACTGTTCGCCATGGGGTCACCATGGGATCACAGTGTTTCTAACTCACTGTCAGTTGACTCTGGATTGGCTGAAGCGCCATTTGAAACTAAGGTCAGCATTGGATGGCAATTGCAACGGATGCTGCCATTGGGTAATAATAGTGAATGATGGAATTGTGACATTCCGCTGGCAAAAAAAAAAAGTCTTAAGATCTGAACTGGACACTGCTGCCAACAAATGTTTTTAAAGGGATGGTGAAAAGTTTGACGCTATATGTTCCGCTAGATTCCTGCAAAGAATGAGGTTGAAAATTCTGATGGAGTGCACGATTCAATCACCAGATGTTTTAATTCTCCTTTTATTTTTTATTTTATGCAGTGACACCGTGACTGAGTCTAAGTTGGGAAATGATACTTCTCAGGTATGAATGAAAGGAAAATTGAAATATTCCTTGATTGACCAGATTACCAAGGGAAAAGTTCCTGCTGGTCGCAACTCATTTTCCATTTGTTTCACCAAAAGATTGGTGCATAAGGCTTTGTCGTAGAGCAGTGGAAACCAATGTTGACAGTCTTCTAGTGTTAGGATGCTCTGAGGCATGTAGACCATCCAAAATACAAAAATAAAAAAAGAAACCAGGGGGTGGCTAGAATTCCGTATTTGGTTTTGAAAAAAGAAGTGTTATTGGGACTGTTGAAATGGCATTAGAAATGTGATATCTGAGAGGCATCCATTTTTGGGAATTGATGTGATCAAGAGGAATGCATGGAGGGAACCAAGTCAGCCTTGCAGGTACATGTCTCTTGTTTCTTATTCCTTGTTTCTTATTGATCGTTGGTACTTCTTGCCCATATGCCTTAAGCACAAGGTTCACCAATCACACTTGGGAAGCCTCTGTGGATTTAATGCACGTAGATTAGTGGTTCTCAACCTTTGGTTCTTGGACTTCAATTCCCAGAAGCCTCAGTCAATACATTGGCTGATCAGTCCTTTGGGAAACTGTCTTAGGCTTCTGGGAATTGAAGTCCAAAAACCAAAGGTTGAGAAACACTGAGTCGTAGACGTTGCTAGCTTTCAGTTTTGGACAGAACATGATAGAATTAGTTGGGGCCAGCATTATGTTCACAGAGCCGAGGACAGTGCTGGCTATCTATGGCTAACTGACTTCTACAGTTAGATTGTTGAGGTTTCTAAGATAACAATAGCAATTACACGTATATACCGCCCTATAGCTCTTGTTCTCTCTCTGGGCGGCTCACAAGGCAATTAGCATTTTGCCCCAACATGCTGGGTACTCATTTTACTGACCTCGGAAGGATGGAAGGCTAATTCAACCCCGATCCCTGTCAGAATCTTGCTCACAACCTTTTGGCTGCAGTTCAACCAATGTGCCACCAGGACTCTTGTATACAGGTTAAGAATTTGTGCTGTACAATCTTTGCCAGCCCAGGTCTAAAACCAGCTTGCTGTGGTATAAGCAGGGGTTCTACTATTGCAGATAGTCAGTTCAAAATTAAACATTCATATACTGTATCTTATATAGGTGGCTAAGAAGAGATATGGGCCTATAGCTTTTTGGGTCTTCTGGTGGCTTGCCTGGTTTAAGTATAGCTATCACCCAAGCCTTCCTCCATATCTTTGGTATCTGAACTACATTCAGGCAGTTATTGTACAAGCTAAGTAACCATTTTTTTCATTATTGGCCCAAAATGTTTGATCTGCTTAACCGAATCTCATCCATGCCAGCGGCTTTACAGTTCTTACACCTGCTTATTCCCTCTTCCAGCTCTCCTGTGGTAAAGTGGAGTAGTCAGATTGCTTGTCTTCCATTCCTCATTCCTTCTTATCCTCTGTTTGCTTTTCCGTGGACTGTTTTTCTGTTGGTTGGAATCTGGTTTCCTGTTAAAGAATAGTTGGTGGGCAATTTGGTTAGCTGAGACCTTGGCATGCACCAATCGTTTGGTTACATCATTATTAAGACGATTAAGTAATCTCCATGTTTTTTGACTGCTGCGGCTTGTATCAATTTCTTTTATGAGCTTAATCCATTTTTCCCTTTTGTGCTCTGAGATCGCTGACACTACCTGTTGTCCTGCTTTAATGGTATCTTTGCTGAGTTGGATTGTAACAATGTAGAGGAAATATGGAAAATAGGTTTTAAAAAATAATAATAATTAAATATTAAAATTAGACATGTGTCCCAGAATAACATTATTAATGGATTTTGGAAATAAACAGATGGAAAGGAATAAGAAAACAATTATCATTATGATAAAAGCTTTGAGATTGGCTGTTGTGAAAATAGGGCTGCGGTGGCTCAGTGGTTAAGAAGTTCACTTTGTTAGCTGGAAGGCTGGCAAGTCGGCAGTTTGAGACCCAGGTACTACATGATGAATTGAGCACCTGTCTCTGTCCCAACTCTTGGGGTCATGGAAGAAGCCTCACTTGGGCTTTCCCTGAGTGGAGTTTATTCCGCAAAAAAAATCCTTTCAACCCAGAATAATTTCTGACACGAAATTGTTGTTGTTGTTGTTGTTACAGTATTTTGAAAAAACAAAAATAGATTGTGAATTTGAATTGGAAGATTGGTGTAAAAAGCTATGGAATGTGGCAATAAATGATGGGTTGACATGTGACCTAAATTTATAACAGGTCGATTTTAAAAGTCTGATTTTAGAGAGAGATGAGGGAAATTTATTGAATATGTTTTAGTGAAGGGGAAAGGAGTAAGTCCAGAGCAAGAATGGCTATTCTTTTTTGAAAGAGAGGACAAATATGTAAACAAAATGTTAATAGAGAATAATTAGAAGAAGTTATAGATCGTCCCACTAAGGTGGTGGATGCACGTAGTAGTTTATACAGTGTTTTTCTTTTTATATTGTTGTTGCTGTTTTGTTTTTATTAAGATTTTGGGGGGGAGGGGTGTTCTTATATATATTTTTATTTGTCTGTTATTTTTTTCTCTTTATTAAAATTAAAAAAATATAATAAACCTCATTCTCCCTTATCCCTCCCTCTTGTTTTCCCTCTAACTCTGCCCAGGTGTTTTACAAAGTAGGACTCCCTAGAACTCCACCAGCTTCACAAATGGACAACGTGTTTGTGGATGAAGATTTATCGGGCGATGGGAGCCTTGTCTTCCTGAATGCCCTTGGATTTGACGATGCCCACATTAACACCACAGAAGAGATTTGCTTCAGGGTCCGTTCCCGTAGCAAGGTCTTGCAAGGGTTGCCTTTTGGTGGTGTGCTCACAGTGCTTGCCCTCAACTTTATCTTCTGGTTGGTGAGTGCAGGTTGAAGAAAATAATACCTCATTGTTATTGGTTCCTTATCTCAAAATTATGGCAATTTGCGTACAGTTGAGAACAACAAAATTTTAAAAAATTAAGACATTACAGCTGCAGTGGAAATTGGGGCCAAACTTGATATTCTCTTGATATATAATGTTTCTTTGTTAATTATATCTATAATCTGCCTTTCTAATAGTCGGTTCCCAGTGGTGTACATGGTTCTTCAGTTTCTCCACTCTATTCTTATAAACATCTTGTGTGGTAGAATTAGACTAACTCAAAGGATGATTAGTCAAAGATCTTCCCTACCTACCTCTCTCTCACACACACACACATACACATATGTCCACACAAGTAAGTTTGAGCGTGAGTGTGAGAGATGAATAAGTGAGAGTGTGTGTGAGAGAGAGACGGACAGCGATTTCTAATCTATCTTCTAGACTTTCCTGCTGGGGATTTCCCCCCAAAACAATCGAAATTGACTCTGATCACATCTGGTGGGGTGGGGGAGATAACCCTCAATCCTGTTGTGTAGGCTACATGTTGCATATCAGAAGGTTTGGTCATGAGTAAACAGAGAAATTACATCATATCCATACAGACATCATAAGCCAAAGGAGAAGGGGTGTCCTAACTGTGAAGTTTGTTGTGCATGCACCCATTTTCATCCTTATGTGTGTGAAGGGTTGACACCATCCTGATAGCCTGAACTACATCTTGTAGCGAATGGGAGATGAGAGTTACAGTACGAAATATCTGGTGGACACCTCATAGGGAATGTCTATAATAGATGCTGGTTGTTGTGTTTAAAGATTTGAAGAAGAATTATTCTTGTTCCTTTTTAAACTGGGTGAGGGATCCTGATTCCTGTGTTTCTAAAAATTTGGAGGAAGGAGAATTGTTGGAGAAACTCATCTACAGAAAAAATTTATTCTTCTGCAGATGCCTGTCTCTTTCTCTTCCCCGTTCTCCTTCCTGGACCCACTACCTTGCTGGGGGGTTTTCTGCAACTTGGCTCCAGGTGGAGAAATAATGTTAACTGGAAATTTGTCTCTGGCTCTATTTGTCTTCTGTGCTGTGCAAGAGAAAAGCGCATCTGCCCATCTGGGATATTTTCTCACTCTGGGCAGCTTAGGTAAAGGTTACTCTTGCTCGAAAGCCAGTCATATCTGACTAGAGTTGAGTGCTCATCTCTGTTTCATAGCCAAAAAGCCAGTATTCTCTGTGTTTGCATTTGCAGACATTTCTGTGGACATGTGGCAGGCATGACTAAACACTACAGTGCACGGAATGCTGTTTACCTTCCCACCAAAGTGGTCGCTATTTATCTTCTTGAAATTTCTTGCTTTTGAACTGCTAAGTTGGCAGGAGCTGGAACAGAGATGGGAGCTCACTCCTTCATGCAGCACTCAGGTCTCAAACTACTGACCTGCCGACCTTCCAGTCATCAAGTACAGCATCTTAACCACTAAGCCACCACATTTCCTACAACTGTCATGCTTACTGTGTGTTAGCTAACAAGACTGGATTGTTGTTGCTTAGATATGAGGCCACAGAAAGGGCAGAATGGTTTCCTAATGGAAGGTTGATTTAAATACCATGAAGAGAGTCCACAAAAATATGACTTTCTTTTCTCTTGCAGTTAATTCTTCTGGTCTTCTCCTGTCTTCGGAAAGCAGCATGGGACTATGGGCGCCTGGCATTGCTAATGGATAATGACAGGTAAGACCTAAAGTATCTAAAATGCCCGTGGAGGGCAAGAGAATAGGACAGTGATGGCTAACCTTGGCACGCCAGGTGTTCTTGAACTTCTATTCCCAGAAGCCCAGTTCAACAAGAGAGCTGACTTGGGCTTCTGGTAATTGAAGTCCAAGAACACCTGGAGTGCCAAGGTTCGCCATCACTGGAATAGGGATTCAATTATCAGTACCTGATTTGGAACAAGAGGCTCAGCAGTGTGGACAGATAATAGGCCAACAGCTGAAGGCACAAAGTCTGTTTTAGGAATGGCTCAAATTCAGGGCAGCAGCGGCTCTGGGGTGTTTTGGGATTTGTCGGTTTGGCAAATGGTGAAAAATAGTTATGAAAGAGCCTCTAAGGACCCACCTCAAAAGCTTATATGGAATCCTGCTAAATGGAGGTTTCAAGCTGATAAAGTCACTAAAGGCAATTGCTGCCACACTAAGAAACCAAAAGACATCTAGTGCAGACAAACCTTGCTTAAGAGTTACAGCCAAACCAAAGCTAAGGCATGAAAGTACTGTGGTTTTCACTCAATTAATAATTACATTTTACACATTCAGTAACAATGTTTTTCCCTTGAACCAGTATAGTAAAACTACACAACAATAAATCAGTAGTGTTCTCAAAATAAAGCACTGACAACCTGGTAAGACAGGTATTAACTGGCTGGTGTTCTAAAAGGCCTAAAGTGCACAAAAGGCTTTTCTCACCCATTAGAAAACATGATTCTCTGTTTAGCCTGAAACAGCGGACTTTCTATGGACCCATTCACAGAGCTGGGGAAAGTTGTTTTGTTTGCCGCAAGTCTCAAAATCCCCCAACGAGCATGAACCTAGAACCGTGATGCCGTGGCACTCCATATGTTCTTGGACTTCAATTCCCAGAAGCCTCCATGAATCCATACGGGCGCATTTTACTTCCGCTTCCAGGATCGACGAGGGTGGCGTTGGCCAGATGAATCGCAGCAAACCCATTCGTGTGGATTCACGGGGGCTTCTGGGAATTGAAGTCCAAGAGCATCTGGAGTGCCAAGGTTCACCATCACAGACCTAGAACCTTTGTTCCAAAAATGTAACTTACTTAAGTACTGTCTTTTAAGTAGGTCACTCTTTCTGTGCAGAAGGTAACAGCTTGTGATGGAAGGGATGGGGCTTGCCCAGGCCTTTTTCTGGCATGTTTACTCCGATCCTACAAGGCCTCAATAGCATAAATAGGGCTTCTGCACTGTTATGGGCATTAACATGTGTTCTTTTTCCTTAAAAAGAATGCCTTACCACCCAGCACAGTTTAGATCTTTTCCCATTAGTGTCTTGTCATTAGTGGTTAGGGCATGGGTGCCCAAGGTTTTCGGGCCGGTCATGTGGTTGAGCATGCTTGTCACGTGGCTTCTCCCACCAGAAGTGGAAGTAAAACACACATGTGCATAATGCTGCCGTAAATGACCTGCAGCTGTTGTAAATGCGTTTATGACAGCCATGGGTCATTTACAGCAGCATTAGGCATACACACATGCATGTTTTACTTCTACTTCCAGAAGCAGCGAGGGTCCCATGGGATGGATGATTTGGCACTGTAGGCCGGATAGGGCCCATGGACCGTAATTTGGGCACCCTTGGGTTAGGGGCTTCAGTCTCACAGGTGCTATGAATCTATTCTGAAGTTTAGTCCGAACTTTTATGAGAGGTATCCAGTGTTCCAGACCCTGTCTTCCAAATAGACTCAATAGCTTCCACATCTCCTGTAAAATATAGGCTAAAATCCAGAGTGCATTCACAGTACTTCCAAAATTAGAGTCATGAGCAACTACTGGATCACGGCTTCAGAAACAAAGTCCTGTGAATATATTTACAGTTCCAGGGACATACTCTGTGTTCAGTAGTCTTTTTCTCTGTAATGAGGCCCCAAATGCATAAACAGTACAGGAGTTGCACAATGGTCCAGGAGTTGTACAGGTAGCAATGGACTCAATATTGGGAACAAGGTGGGGCAGGAGGTGATTAATTTATAACTACTATAGTGGTTCTCGTGAAAGTCTGTTGGGTTTAAAAATAGAAAACACAGATGCACGGTAGATTTGGGCAATAACCACATAAAACATGAAATATACTTCAACCAATTTAGGTCCATTTTCTTCTTCTTTTGCTCAAGTAAGAATATGGGGGCTGTGGTGGCTTAGTGGATAAGACGCTGAGCCTGATGGCCAGAAAGTCAGCAGGTCAGCAGGTTAAGACCCAAGCACTGTCACCAGTTTAAGACATCATCTATCCCAGCTCCCATCATCTATCCCAGCTCCTTGCAACCTTGTAGTTCAAAAGCAATAAATTGCAAGTAGATAAATAGGTACTGCTTCAGCTGGAAAGGTAGCAGCATTCTGTGCAGACACAGACAGTACTGGCTCTTTGGCTGCAAATGGAGATGAGCACCACCCTCTAGAGTCGGATACGATTGGCTTTCGAGCAAGGGAGACCTTTACCTTAAACATGTGATCCAACTTAATATCTTGTCACCCAGTTGTTCCTGCTCTTCCCTCCCGATTTGCCCCTTGAAGTTCATTTATTTTTATAATTAGTATTTTTAACCCATGCAAGGAGGGGGGGCTGGATTAGAGAGGGCAGGTTTAAACCTCCCCACCTGTTCAAAACAGCCCTGATCCAGGTTGAAATGCTGCATATTTAAAAGGGTGGAAAGGGCAAACGATACTGAACTGCACAATTTGCATAAATCATGGTATGTAGTATGGTCCTCAGCTGATATCATAGGGGGAAAGAACATCCAGGTAAATCTCTTGTTCCTATTACATCGCCACATTTAAGTATTTTTTTTTTTGGATCGCTGATAATGTTACAGTTTAAAATATGTATGTCCATGTCTATGTCAAGTTATAATTGTAATTGTTAATTTATTCTAATGGTCTCTCTCTCTCATCCATCCATCCACCCACCCCACCCACCCCACCCACCCTTTTTGTTTTAATCAGCCGTTTCCCGCCAATCACATGGAACTCCTATGAGTAATGATACTAGGGTGACAAGGGGAAACTGATGCTTGGCATGGTCCAAATTCTTGTGAAAGGAAAAGAACCACCACTGCTGTCGGAGGAGTGCTTGAGGCACAATCCCTATCCCACAGGAGGATTTGACTTCTCCAAATGGCCTAACATGTTTACCTTTACCAATGTGAAAGAGCCCACCTTTCTCTTTCTTCCTTACCTGTAATTGTTGAGGGGTTCTTAGCCTTGAAATTTCCTCAGGAAAGGACCCAAGGGATAAAAGTATTGTTCATTGTATAGACGACACCTTAGATCTGAATGTGTATAGGAAGAAGTGAATTCCATAGACCTGTGATGGCGAACCTTGGCTCTCCAGATGTTCTTGGACTTCAGTTCCCTGAAGCCCAAGTCCCCGTGAATCCACGTGAATGGGTTTGCTGCGATTCATCTGGCCCACACTGCCCTCGTCACTCCTGGAAGTGGAAGTAAAACGTGCGTATGGGCGCGTTTTACTTCCGCTTCCGGGAGCAACAAGGGCGGTGCGGGCTGGATGAATCGCAGCAAACCCATTTGCGTGGATTCACGGGGGCTTGGGCTTCTGGGAATTGAAGTCCAAGAACATCTGGAGTGCCAAGGTTCACCATCACAGCCCTAGACTCTTTACAGATCACAGATCTGATCATCACACTTCCTTTCTGTACTCATGTCTGAAGGAATTTTAAAAGGGAGCCATGCTTTCTCCTTTCACTCCCACCCTTCCGAGCAGTGGTCTTCCTTTCCTTTACAGGATATCGTCTTGAGGGTGAATGCTTGAATGCCATGGAATAGCTTTTGGAAAAGCTTTCCTAGCACATTCTCTTGATTGTTACTCTAAGGCAGGGTTCCCAACCTTTTCAAGCTGGTGTGCTGGGTCACATGCTCTCAGTCAGCTTTGAGGGCCGGATGGCCACTTGGCCCTGCCTGCATGATGGGGGTGGTCATTTTGTCCCAACAGCTTCAAAGGGGTGGCCATTTTGTTTCTTGAATGCCCTTGGAGGGGTGGGCGGGCACATGAAATGGTGCTGCAGGCTGGATCCAGCCCATGGGCCTTAGGTTGGGAACCCTTGCTCTAATGTGATGGCTGTCTGAAAATGCTGGGTTGATTTGGTTTTGGGACTGTCCAATCAGGAAATAAAATTATACTGCTGGTGTTTTACACATACAGTATCTGGGAAAAGAGCAAGTCATAAACGGCATCTAGTACTGTTTCTGTCATGTCACAAGCTTTCCAGATGTCCTTGGTTGTGTTTCAGAATATCACACTTATATAATGAGTGTCTCTTCTAAAATAACTCTTCCTGAAAATTGGATTCAGCAATCCTATTCTCATGTTGCTTGAGTTTCTTACTGTCGGGTGTTTGTATATGGGCCGGTGCTTTCCACTGGTGATATAGTTTGCTTTGGGGAGCAATTTACCCTTTCTCCTGTTCAGGATACATCTTTCACGGGCATTAATATTGAATAAATTGAGGTAGATGTTTCGGTCCAAATCAAATTTCACAATTGTTCAGTCAGTGCCATTCTTGAATCATGGGCCTTGCAAAAAGTGTTCCAAATTGTTAGTCTACTTTGCAACCTGCACTTTGTACTTGCAAAGTGCTGGAAGACATCTAGAGGTAAGGGGAAGATTTCAGAGGTGGCAGTATGCTCTTGAGAATACTGTTGACATAGTTCAGAGGCTTCAAGCTCATCTGTCTTCTACACCTTTCCTTCTGTAGGGTGGCTGCTTTCATGGGCACCTGAGTAAATGCAAAAATGATCTGTCTGATTAAAGTTGGTCAGATCAAAATAATGATTTTCTCTCTTTTTCCCTTCCCTCCTTTTCCAAATCAAAATGGTACTGTCCATCTCTTTTCTTTGTCTTCCATGCTCCATTTCATTCTTCTCCTTCTTACTCATTTTCTCATTCCATCTCTCTTCCACTAAATGGGAAGCTTGACGTCACTCTTCTATGGTGAACAAAGTGAAAAGGAGAAATCGCCATCAGAGACTAGTCCGATAGATGCTAATGACAGAGATTTGGTAAGTTTCGGGATGGGGGGATGGAACGATGCTTCTTTGAATGCACACCTGTCTGTTGCTCTTGTTTTGTATACATCTTACTAATCATCTATAATTGCAGATAAAACTGGAAGCAGATAAATAGATGTTCTTGGTAATCCTGCTGATCTTTACTGATTTTCATTGTCCGTTGTTAGTCCAAGCTAAAGTAGACCCGTTTAATCAACAGGACTTACATGGATGTTGGGTTAACACAGGATAGGGAAAGAGAAGCCCTCCAATTGCTGCTGAACTCTAATTCCCATCATTCCTCACTGTTGACTATGCTGGCTGTGGCTGATGGGAATTATTGTCCTACACATTATGGAGGGTTACATTTTTCCTCCCTCTGACTTAGCAGTTTCCATTGCTTGAATAAGGTCTGCTCTAGTTTGGAGAAGAATGATTTAGCTCAAAGTTTTTACTTTATTCTGCACTGCCTCATCCCAGCACAGATGAAAGTACAAATGCTGTTCAGGTATGAGAATGAAATCAGTGTTAATTGATTGAAGGTTCCATGCTGCCCCTCAAGCCTTTCTCTTTTTTAAAAAGTCACAATTTATTGCCATAAAATACAGAGAGAAATTCAGTAAGGCAGTGGAGAAGCATTTTTGTAAGTGTACATTTAATCAGGAAAGACTCAGCTACCACCCCCTTCCCAGATGTTTCCTTAGCATTTCTCTTCCTTAGACTTCAATTGTGGATTGCAAGGATTAAGCCTTGGTATTTACAAGATCAAGTATTCATGTTTAATACAGAGGCTTGAGACTGGGAAAGGCTTAGCTATCAAGAGAATCACAGATTGTTTATTCTCTAATGGTGATGCTGATGTCTTATTCAAGTAAGTATAAAGAAACACTTCTAAAAGGTTGATATCTGAATTTGATGAATTAGCCTGGAGGGATAAATCTTATTTTTGCAAACTTAATGATACTCTTTGAGGGAAGGATGGGGAAAATGTTTTTAATAATAGCTGTGTTAGTCTGTGTTTCACGCGTATCAGAGAATAAACAAAACACGTTGTGGCACCTTGAAGACTAACTGTTAAATTTTAATGTGAGCTTTCGTGGATCAAGTTCACTTCATCAGACATGGGAGTGGGACTTCATGGCATCAGTCCTAGTCTTGCAATTTCTTTGTTCCAGAATTGCAACTTTCAGATCTCGGATAGAGTGTCCAGGCAGATTGAAATGGTTTAAAACGGGTTTCTCTGTGCTGCCATTCCGGATGTCTGATTTATGCCCATTAACTCTTTTGTGCAAAGGTTGTCCTGATCCACGAAAGCTCACATTAAAATTTAACATTTAATCTTGTAGATGCTACAACGTGTTTTGTTTTGTTTATTATCTGATATGCTTGCAAATGTTTTGTTTATCATGTGATAAAATACTGTAATTTAAAAATAGAAAGAAAGAAAGAAATTGAATAGTGTAGCATTTTTACCATTCCTCTTTCCACTTCAGCTGTGATTGTTTGGGAATGTGCCTCATAAATATAAAATGTGACCTTCAGTACCCCAGTACTACCTGGGGTGATGGTGTTTCTTGTCTAATTGATCTTAGCCAGCTTATTTTCCCCTACTTCCCTTTTAGGGCTTCTGCTCATGGCTCCTTTCTATCTACCATATGAAGTGAGTAAATGTTGTGGGTAATAACGATCATCCTTGTCTCCCTTTAAATATAACAATGTCCATGAGAGTTGGGTGGTAATGTCTTGCACTAAACCAAGAATTAGTCATCATCATAGGCTACAATGGTGATTCTTCACCTAAGACTGATTACATTTGAAGAGCCACAAATGCAGAACACTGAATTTTTCTCTGAAAACAAGCTCCAAGGAGACTTATTTTTGAATACAGTATGAGGAAACAATTAGATAAAGCCTTTAAAGCCCTTCATGGTAGCAGACCAGGATACCTCAGGGACCGTATCATCCCTAGGACATTGACCCATCCCATGAGAGCAACCTGAGAGGGCACCCTTCAGGTGCCATCTGTTGGGGAGGCTCGCCTCTCCAGCACAAGGAAAAGGGCCTTATCGGTCATAGCCCCCACACTATGGAACCTCCTCCCAGTAGAGTTATGCCTTCAGGCCCAGTTGCTACCATTTAGGAAAGAACTGAAGATGTGGTTGGCAAAATGGGTCTGGGGGCCGGGATTGTCAACAAGCTCCCCTTTTTGGCTTGTCTGAGGCTCCCCCCTGCTGTAATTAATTTTTTAAGGTTTTTGTAGATTTTATATTTGTTTTTAGATAATAGATGGCACGGCGGGGGGTAATATTGTTATGTTTTTAAAGATTTTTTAAAATTGTTTTACCTGTATAATGGTTTTAACTTGTGTTCACCGTCCAGAGTCCTTTGAATAGGGCGGTATATAAATCTATTAAATTAAATTAAAGTTAAGTTAAGAGAACCAGTGAAAAGACTGGAATCCTACTGGTTTTTGTATCAGGTTTTCATAACTTGTTGCAGCTAATTCTGACTAGCTAAAGAAATACCCAGCTTTGCAAACATTAGAAACCTTTTGGTTCCCCTCAGCAATGTCAGTTCTCTTCTGGCTACTTTTCTTGTCCCTACATCTTTATTTCTGATTGGTTATTGCTCTGCTTAACCTGCAGTCTCTCCCAGCCTTTCCTTTGCTTGCTCTTCTTTCCCAAATATTTGAAGTTTTTGTTTTCCACACCTGAAGAAATCCTATTTGCAGCTTTGTCTTTAGGGAAGGGAAGGAAGATTGCAATTCAGTGGCTAAGGATGGTATTGCAGCTACAGACAAATATTGTTTAAATACAATATTTGTCTGTACAGTAATTATTTCATTTTAAAAACAAAATAATTCTGAGTCACACATCCTTATGATATTTTTCATCCCTGCCAAGTTCCAAACATTTAGGTTTCATAGTCTCGGAGCTATGGCACAATAGGCAGACACTTTTTTTTTACTATTAAAGAAGTTTGTTTAATTTTAGTTGGTCAAAGGACCACTAAAAATTGATTTCAGGAACCAGCTGGGAATTTATTTATTTATTACATTTTTATACTGCCCATTTGCGTGGTATCCCAGTCTGAGTGGTGTATAAGCAAATATCAAATAACATGACAGAACACACAACAAATCAAAACAGACAACCGACAAGTATGTCTCAAAATAAAAATAACTGGCGTCTGAGGGTATTGGCCATGATCGGTGGGATTCAGCAGGTTCGCCCCAGTCCGCCAGAACCGGTAGCAGAAATTCTGGCTGGCCCCGCCCATCCAAGTTTTTAAATAAAGTAGTCCTAATCCGGGTGCAACGCAGGGCTTTCCCCATGGCCATGCCCACCATACCACCCCCACAGAGTAGGTAGTAAAAAAATTTGCATCCCACCACTGGCCATGATGGTGAACCTTGGCACTCCAGGTGTTTTTGGACTTCAGTTACCAGAAGGCTAACTCAGCACTCCTGCTGATCAGGGCTTCTGGGAAATGAAGTTCAAGAACACCTGGAGTGCCATGGTTCACCATCACTGGCATAGGGGATCAACCTGACTGACTAATTTATAGCTAAAGGGACAACACCCTGAAAGGCCTCCTTGAACAAGAGAGTTTTTAATTGATTTTTAAAGATAGCCAGTGATGGTTCCTGGCGCAGCTCCACCAGTAGAGTGTTCCACAGTGTTGGTGCCGTCACCAAGAAGGCTCTATTTCCAGTTATAGACTTTCGAGCCCTCCTTGGAGTCGGCACCTGGATCTACACAGACTGTGACGAACTGGTGGTGCAAGGAGTTGTTCTGAGGGAAAGAGAGTGATTAGTTGGCTGGTTGTCCTTTTTTACAATAGTCAAACCTGGCTTTATAGAACAACAACAACAACACAGCAATTTTGGCACCAGTTAATTACGTTAATCGTGTGAAGTTACAGACATGATAGAACATGGGTGCTCAAACTTTTTGGGCCATGGGGCTGGTCACTATGGCCCTGGAGCTGTATCTGGCCCTGAAACAAGTTCATCTGGTCCGTGAAGCCCTCGTCGCTCCTGGAAGCAGAAGTAAAATGCACCCATACAGGCGTGTTTTACTTCCGCTTCCGGGAGTAACGAGGGCCTTGTGGGCCAGATAAATTGGCACTGGGGGCCAGATACGTCCCCCGGGCCATAGTTTGGGCACCTCTGTGATAGAAGTTGAAAAACAGCAGATGATACAATATCCTGCCTTCAGAGAGCAGGAAAATCCTGCTTCATATTTTGTTCTCTTTTCATCAAAATGGTAAAGGAGTCATTCCCCTCTATCCTTCATCTCCTTCCACGTACCCTCAGCATCTTCTACAGAGGGTCTGGGAACCATCCAGTTCAATTTTGGTGTGGTATAGTGGTCCACAGGAGGAAGGTGGAGGAACTCCTATCATGTGGGGAAGCCCGTTTCTGTGACAGACCTAGATTTTGCTGGAAATTTTCTCTGCTGTTGGGAGAAACCTTGAACAGATTTGCAAAAGTGCCTGCTGAGAGTATGCTAAAATGCTTTTGCTCTTTTAAAAGCTAAGCTGGGTGTTTAAAAAAAGACAGAGAGAGATGACGGAAGGTTCAATAAACAATGCATTAACCTTTTTTCCACTCAGACACATCACAGTGAATTCATGCTCAGTACTTATAATTTTATTAGTTATGCATGCTGGCATAAGTGCAGGGACAGCAAATTATTACATGTTACAGGGTCAGCACTTCATAACATGCCAGGTGATTCAACTGGCATGTGACAAAACTACAAAGACCCACTCCTTAACTAGCAGCCACTTTTCTTGCTGCTGCAATTTAAGCTGGCTGCAATGAGACCAGTGCACATAAGCAACAGGATTTTGGTCAAGGAAGACGGTGAAGATGAGAGTTTCAATTCCAGTTTTAGCTGTGTTCTCATTTGATTTGAAACCCTTGTTGGTGTTCTCTGCCAACCATCCATACCTTACTTTATTCCACTAGAAATATGGATGTAAATCTATATAAAACATGTTGTCACCTGGTCTCTTGTTGGTTGGATCAAAGAATATATTTTGCCTTTGGTGGGGGAGGGGGCACTTGTTTTCTTGTTTTCTGAAAAGGAAGAAGGAGAAAGGATGGTAATTTGTGGTTCTACATTGACATTTCTTCACGTTTTTTCAGAGATGAGGAAATCCAAAGCAAATGTGGAATTGATGCCACCACCTACCTTTCCTTCCAGAAACACCTGATGGTGCTTCTTCTAATCATCTGTGTGCTCTCCCTGGCCGTCATCCTCCCTGTCAACTTCTCTGGTGACCTTCTAGGTATGTAGCACTCTGAAAACCATGGGTAGCCCAAGTGGCACAGTGGTTAAACTACTGTACTGCAGCCAAAACATTGTGAGTTCGATCCGGATGGGGAAAAGGTAGACTCAGCCTTCCATCCATTTGTAAAATGAGTACCCAGCATGCTGGGGGCAAAATGCTAATTAACTTCTGAACCACCCAGAGAGTGTGCTATGTGCTGGGGGGGCGGTATATAAGTGTCATTGCCAATAGCTAAGCCCATGGGTAGCGCTAACAGCAGGGCCCAGAGTCAGGCCTCAGGAGTAGTGAGTTAAGAGTTTTGATGGTCGTGATCAGGAGTCAAGCTATGGCCAACTGGCTGGATCTGGCCCACAGCATCAAATAATCTGGCCCATATCCTCGCTGCGGCTGTGGGTGGTGTCACAGGCACCACCTCAATCCTTGTCCCTGGGCGGGCGAGGTAGGCCTGTTTGTTGTTGGTGGCGGCTCCTAAACAGTCTGAGGGACCGTGGACCGCTCTGCTACGGAGTGCCGGCAGGGACACGCCAAACCAAGTGGAGGAGGGAAGCGGTGGCAGTGGCAGCCCCTCCAGAACCCGAGGGTCTGTGAACTAGACCCTGCTGACCCTGCTTCCCTCCTCTGCTTGGCTTGGTGTATCCCTGCCTGCGCTCTGTAGCAGGGCAGTTCATGTTTGTGCTGCCACTGGCCCCTCAACAGTCTAAGGTACTGTGAACCAGCCCCCAGCTTTAAAAATTTGAGGACCCCTGGTCTTGAGGAACCAGATGGTAGAGAGATGCCTAAAGAGAACCAGAGAGAAATAGCTCTACTAGGAGTAGTGGAATTTAGAAAACCATTCAGTTCAGTCCCAAACAAGTGGAACTGACATCACAGTCTACTCATCTGGTGCTGGCCCTGAGGATGTCTAGAAAGACTATAAAGTAGAAATAAAGCCTTCTCAGTGGCGGCACCAATACTGTGAAACATTCAAGGAAGCCTTTTAGAATGTTATCCCCTTAGCAATAAATTAGCCAGTCAGTTGATCCTCTGTGCCCTCAGACACCAGTTATTTTATTTTAGGATGTATTTATTTGGTTGGTTTATTTTTATTTTGTTGTGTGTTTTATTATGCTATTTTGATATTTGTATGTACACTGCCCAGAGTGTTATTTCCCAAATGGGTGGTATAAAAATGCAACAAATAAATATATAAACTGACTTGCTAATGGCACCAGCAGGCTGAAGCTTTAGAACGTGCAAAGAAGAATAGAAAACACTGGATGTCATGGAGCCAAACTGAACAGATGGGACTTGCATAACTCTCTCCCCACCCCCAATCCATGTTCTCTGTTGTTGTTTTTGTTAAGATGTTAGCAGTGAGATGCCCTAAACTGGATTACACCAATAGAGAAGAGAAATAGGTATCTGTTGTGTCCTAATAGTGTAACCTTCTACCTGTGATATCAATGTATCTGAACCAATGTAACCTTGCCGATGAGTAACAATGTAACCTTCAGCTGTATCACATAAACCCTGTAATAGGACGCGAGCTAATGACCACCAGCTGGCAGCAGCGAGCGTCCAAGCTCTCTTGGTTCAAACCCATCAAAGACCGCAGCGCGGGAAGTTTCCCGCCGCTACCTACACCTGGACAAGAAGGGCGTGACCAGCCATGACGTCACGCGGACCAGTAGCCAACGGGCTACCGTGGAGCCACATTCAAATACGTTACTGCCTTATATATAGAGCTGTTCGTCCGCCATTACCTCATGTTTCCTCTGTCCACCATGCAATAAACCTGAGTTAACCCAGCCTTTGGCTGTGCCTTGTGTCTTGACTCTCATACACTAAATTGGCGACGAAGGTGGGATAATGGATCCCCACGGAGCCAGGACACAGAGCGGGTTCAACATCACCAAACCGCAAGACTGGGAGCTTTTTGAGATGGACTTCCAGGCGGCACTGGTGGAGCTCAAGGTCAAAGAAGACGACGAGGAAAGGAAGAGGGCCATCCTCACCCGCATGCTTGGGATGGAAACCAAGCGGACGCTGGTGGGCATCCTTGCACCGAAGAAGATGAGCGATTTCAAAGCCGGTGACATCATGAAAATGCTGCGTGAGCGTTTCCGACCCTCGAGGGCAATGTTTCCCGCTCGGAGTGCATTTTGGAGGCGAGTTCAAGCGCCGGACGAGTCGGTAGAAGCCTTCGTAACGGCTATGAGGGTAGCCGCCGCCCCCTGCAAATGGGACCACATCCTAGAGATGGCCCTCAGGGACGGAGTGCTGTGTGGCCTGAAGGACAAGGAAGTTCAGCGCAGCTTGATGAACAGGGAGCCACCACCCACACTGGAAGAGGTTGTAGAGGCCGCGGAAGCCGCGGAATCCACGAATGCTGGAGTAGACGAGATGCACAAGTGGCGTGAGTGGCGTCCGAGGGCCGGCAAAGCGGAAAACTCGTCGCACGGGAAGTCCGGTCAGTCGGTGCATGCAACCCGACCGACCTCGAAATCGTCTTCAGAAAGTAGCGATGGCGAGGAGGTCCAGAAGGTCCGGAGAGGCGGGCGCCGCTGCGATGGTTGCGGAGCGGCCCATGAGCGCGTGAAGTGCCCATTCAGGAAAGCCGAGTGCTTCAACTGCGGACGTCGGGGGCACATCGCCAAGGCGTGCAGGAAATGGAAAGAGGGCCGGAGACAGTCGCAAGACCGTTCAGCCAGACCGGACCGTCCAGCGAGGCCCAAAGATGGCGCCCGGGCCACGAGGAAGCAGGACGGCGTGGGCCGCATCTCGGACGACAGCGAGGGCGACGCTCCTGTGTTCAACGTGTCTGCGGGACAGCCCCATTACTTTGTTGAGGTACTAGTACAAGGGACCCCTATTAGGATGGAAGTTGACTCGGGGTCCTCCTATTCTATAATTCCCCAGAGAGAGTTCTTGAAAATCGACCCCCACGTGCGGCCCAAACTTAAAGCGTTGAGGGCCACACTACGGGACGTTCAGGGGAACAGCATTCCAGTGTTGGGGGTCGGAACGTTCCGGGTTCGCTTTAAGAGACATTCTGCGGAACTTCCCCTAGTGGTGCTAAAAGGGGGGAGTTGTAGCCTCCTCGGAACACAGTGGTTTCAGCCCTTAGGCCTGTTCATAGGGGGGGTGCATGCCGTAGGCGAGGACCCAATACAAGCAGTGTGTGACGCACACCCCGCCGTTTTTAAAAGTGGACTGGGAAAGTTCAAGGGACCCCCTGTAGCCTTCGACTTAGACCCGGAGGTCCGCCCGATAAGACTTAAACCGCGCAGGGTACCGTTCGCGCTTAAGGACAAAATAGAGGCGGAACTGGACAAACTGGTGGGTCAAGGAATTCTCGTTCCTGTGGATTCCGCGGAGTGGGAGACTCCAATTGTAACAGCACTGAAGGCTAACGGGGAGGTGCGCATTTGCGCTGATTATAAGTGTACCATTAATAAGGCAATCCGCCCTAATGCATACCCGGTGCCAGTGGTCAGCCACCTTCTGGCCAGGCTGAATGGGGGAAAGTGTTTCGCTAAACTCGATTTAGCACAGGCCTACCAGCAACTCCCGGTAACCCCTGCCACAGCGGCGGCACAAACAATAGTCACACATAAGGGGGCGTTCCAGGTGTCGAGGTTACAGTTCGGCGTGAACTCGGCACCTGGCATTTTTCAGTCGCTGGTGGAACGCCTCCTGAAGGGGTTGGAGGGGGTGTTGCCATATTTTGATGACGTGTTGATAACGGGGGGGAGTAAGGCCGAGCTGGCCCACAGATTGGATAAGGTCCTGGCCGTGTTCGAGAAAGCGGGGCTGCGACTGAGAAAAGACAAATGTGTATTTTTCGAAACAGAGGTTGGGTTTTTAGGGTTCCGTGTCACACCCGAGGGAATTAGGCCGTCCAAATCTAAGGTAGCCGCCATTAAGAAAGCCCCTCGCCCCACTTCCAAAACCGAGCTTCAGTCATTTCTGGGGCTTCTCAATTTCTACCATACCTTCCTTCCACGGAAGGCGTCTGTTGCCGAGCCGCTCCATCGGCTGCTTAAAAAAGAGGAAAAATGGCTGTGGGGTGACGAGCAAGAAAGAGCGTTCACAGAGTTAAAGCAACTCCTCACATCCGAGGCAATCCTGACTCATTTCGACCCCAAACGGCCCATAGTTTTGGTCTGCGATGCATCCCCGGTGGGGGTGGGGGCGGTGCTTTGCCACGTGTTAGACGACGGAAGGGAGGCCCCGATAGCGTTTTATTCAAGGTCCCTGTCCCAAGCAGAGCGGAATTACGCACAGACCGATAGGGAGGCACTAGCGATAGTAGCGGGAACCAAGAAATTTCACGATTTTCTGTATGGTCGGCCGTTCAAGATCGTTACTGATCACAAGCCCCTGTTAGGAATCTTCACTGCAAATAAGCCCACGCCACAGATCCTGTCCCCGAGGATGCTGCGGTGGGCTATTTTTCTTAACGCATATCAACATGAGTTAGAATACCGGCCAGGGAAGGAAATCAGCCATGCAGACGCGCTCTCACGGTCGCCGTTACCGTTGTCGGACGACCAGAAAGCAGGGGTAAGAAGAGACCGCCAGGTATTGCTAATAGAGGTCTTAGAGTCACCCCCGATAGTACCGGCCGACATTGCCAGGGCGACCGGAAAGGATAGAACACTAGAGAAGGTATGCTCGTGGGTGCAGAAGGGGTGGCCGGCGTCATCCCCAGGCACGGAATTCGACCCATTCTTCCGAAAGCGAGTGGAGTTGTCTTTAGAGAGGGGGTGCCTTTTGTGGGGCCAACGGGTGGTGGTTCCTACGTCCCTGCGGCCGAAGGTGCTAAAGCTGTTGCACGTCAGCCACCCGGGGATCGTCCGTTCCAAGGCGTTGGCCCGGAGTTACTTCTGGTGGCCCCAGCTGGACGCCGACATAGAGCAGATGGTTGGCACTTGTGAGGCATGTCAATGCTCTCGACCGGAGGTGGCCCGCCTACCGCATAGGGAATGGGACGCAGCAAGGGGACCGTGGTCCAGGGTGCACGTAGATTTTGCTGGCCCATTCCGGGGAACCATGTTTCTCCTGGTGGTGGATGCATACTCAAAGTGGCTGGAGGTCATTCCGGTAAAGAGCACATCCTCCGCCACTACCATTCGCCAGCTAAGGAGGGTCTTTTCCACGTTCGGTTTACCCGACACTTTGGTCAGCGATAACGCCAGTTGTTTCACGTCCGCTGAGTTCGCAGCATTCATGGAGGCAAATGCAATTCGGCATGTCACATCCGCGCCGTTTCACCCGGCCACGAATGGCCAAGTGGAACGGTTGGTGCGCACCACAAAAGATGCGCTGCGGCGCATGGGCTCGGGAGATCTACATCACCAGGTTTGTCAATTTCTATTAGCGTACAGAGTGACCCCCTTAGCGTCTGGTTACTCGCCGGCCGAGCTGCTGATGCGGAGGAAACTGACCACGCTTTTGTCCAGGCTAGACCCGTCGAGGGTCGAGGACAAAGGGAAGAACATAGGGTTAGCGGTCTCGAAAGGTTTCGGCATAGGCGATCCTGTACATTGCAGGAACTATGCCAACGCAGGCCCAGCCTGGGTGCCAGGGACGATAATAGAACAGACGGGGCCAGTGTCCTATCGGGTGGAAACTAGCACCGGCCTCCTCTGGAGGAGGCACGCTGACCAACTGAGGCACCGAGTGAGCGAGGGGCCGACCAGTGGGGCACAGCGACAGGATTCAGCGATAGGGTTCTCCCCCACCCGTTTAGCCCAAGGGGGAGACAGGGGGGAAAGCAGCGAGCCCGACTCATATCCTTTTGATACCCCAGTTCTATCCGAGCCCGGGGGGAGGGAAAAGGAGTATGCGGCCGCTGCTGCCGCTTCCCCCGAATCCGATTTTGATTTTGATTTTGCGAGCCGGGGGGGGTTTTCGGAGTGTTCCCCCACCCATCCAAGCGAGAAGAGGGGTTTTTCGTTAGTCCCCAGTGCCCCCGGTTCTTCCCAAACAAAGCACACACCTCCCAACAAAGCCGCAGAGCCGCGGCAAACCACTAACAAGTCATCCTCTCCGATTGCAGGGCAGGAAGCCAGGGAGCAAGGAGGAGGGAGCGAAGCCGGGGCAGGGCAGCCCGCGCCGAGACCCCAGCGTGTTCGAAATAAGCCATCTTGGCTGAGAGACTTCGTCTCATCCTAGGGGGGAGGAGTGTTGTGTCCTAATAGTGTAACCTTCTACCTGTGATATCAATGTATCTGAACCAATGTAACCTTGCCGATGAGTAACAATGTAACCTTCAGCTGTATCACATAAACCCTGTAATAGGACGCGAGCTAATGACCACCAGCTGGCAGCAGCGAGCGTCCAAGCTCTCTTGGTTCAAACCCATCAAAGACCGCAGCGCGGGAAGTTTCCCGCCGCTACCTACACCTGGACAAGAAGGGCGTGACCAGCCATGACGTCACGCGGACCAGTAGCCAACGGGCTACCGTGGAGCCACATTCAAATACGTTACTGCCTTATATATAGAGCTGTTCGTCCGCCATTACCTCATGTTTCCTCTGTCCACCATGCAATAAACCTGAGTTAACCCAGCCTTTGGCTGTGCCTTGTGTCTTGACTCTCATACACTAAAGTATCCCTTCACATCCTTTTTCATCACAGATCCTCTTAGTTGTCACCTCAGGAAAAACCTATGGAGAAGAAAATGAGGTCTCTGCCACTTTTTTTGTACTTGTTTCTGGTTTTTAAGTAAAAAAAGAAAGGAACCCTTCTTTCATGTCCAGATCAAACTTTGTAGAAGCATTGGCCAAACGGTGATTTAGTATATAACAAAGAGAAAACCGTTTGAGGCTAGGAATGCTTGATGTAAAATGGCTAGTTGATTTAGTAACATCATAAAGTTTTGAAATCTTCCAATGCAAAGCAATCTGTGACCGGTTTCGGAATGCTTCCTTCTTCAGACATGACCAGTTGCTTAATTTTCCAATTTCAAATTATGTAGTTCATAGTTCATACATAAATGTTTTACATTTAATACTCCATATTAGTTTGTTTTTCCAGTATCTGTAAAGACAGATTGCACTAATAAGAATTATAATTAAAACAATGAATTAAAGCATAATATAGAGCATTTCAGTGTAGTGGCTGGCGGAGGAGATCCACGCTAATTAATCTCACCTGTTTTAGCATTATTTAATGGGGTCAATGTTTGATACTCAATAGCGTCGACAACACAGAACAATAATTATTTCTGAGAAGAGGTTAGGACGCCTAATAAGAAATCGTAAATTATAAATTAATGAATAGTCATGTGCAAAAACAAGGTGGGTGTATCTTTGAATTCATGTTGATTAATGGCAGAACAGTATCTATATTATGCTTTAATTCATCATGCATTCCTAGCCTCAAACGGTTTTCTCTTTGCTATATACCAGATCAAACTTTGGTCTGCCAAAATGAAGCCACTCTCTTGACTTTGCCGTTGGCCAAAATTAAATCTTCATCAGTACATGCTTCTGTCAGTAATTGGCAGACAAGTAAATGAGCTGGATTCTGTATCTCTCCGTATTCACACAGCGTGCTGTTGTCTGCCAGTAGGCCCCACTTGAGTATGTTAAGAAAGAAATGTGAACATGTGTTTGTTTGTTTTTTGTCTTCTGGCTCAGCATTAGAAACTAAGATACATTGATTTAGGAACTGAATGTGAATTTGTTAATTAGTTGATCTATTAATTCAGTTGTTGTTTTTCCTGGCTGGACTTCACCATTTTGACTATCTTTAATCCTAGTTAAGATTGTTGGATCAATATTTAAGAGATGCTGTAAATAAATCAAAATTATTGGTGCATAATGGGCACAGTGCTGCTATAGAAACATGTTCATGTCCTTCAAGACAGCATTATTATTTTTAATTTTTTTGCTCTATGTTTGCAGTCTCCTCACTTGTTTCTTACACATAAAGAACCTCTGTGCTAGCTTTATGTTACTCTGTAGGAGAGTATGCTAGGCCAATGTGGCACAGATCAAAACATGCAAAACAGGTGGATGTGGCCTTAAATGAAACAGCAAAACTGGTCACAGGATGTTTAAAACCAACTCCATTACAAAAAGTGCAATTATTTAGCTGGCATCCTTCCGCCAAAATTCCTTCGAGAAAGTGCTGCTGAGCAAGATCCTCGGAAACACACCTGCTATTTGATCACCAACCGTCAAAGCAGAGACTGAAATCAAGGCATAATTTCCTCAAAACCTCTGCCCCATCTCCCGAACAACCAGTCCCCACAGCCTGCCTTAGAACTATGGAAGGCAAGCAAGGAGCTACCAGATAAATGGGCAGAATCACACAACTCTCTACTGCCTACCCAAGAACAACCATGGCCTGTATGGAAAGCTTTAAACAGACCACATGCTGGGGTAGGAAGATCAAGGGCTAATCTGAGAAAGTGGGGTTTCCCTGTAGATGACAGCCTGTGTGAATGTGAAGAACAAACTACCTCCCATATGGTACAATGAACATGATGCCCCTCAACGTGCACTGAGGAGGCCCTTATGTTGGCAAGAGGAAGGGCTGTTGACGTGGCCTGATATTGAGCGGATGTCATCCAGCCCTTTTTAATTCTATTTTGTTTTAGATGGGTTAATTTTAGCTTTGTATGTTGTTATATGCTGGCGATGCATCTGACACAATTAAAAAAAAAGACTTGTTTGTTCTCTTGTTCCTTCCCTCTTTTTTTTTCAGGAAAAAATCCAACTAACTTTGGCCGAACCACCATTGCAAATGTCCCCAAAGAGTAAGTGTTCACAGTTCCTTGGAGATGAATCCCTTTTTTTTTTTTTTTTGAGTAATGGCTTTTGGAGAAACATGCTGTATTTCCACAGAGATGGCCTGCCATCTGTTAAGTTTATATATATATATATATATATATATATATATATATATATATATATATATATATATATATATATATATATATATATATATATATATATATATATATATATATATATATATATATATATATATATATATATATATATATATATATATATATATATGTATGTATGTATGTATGTATATATGTATATATAGATAGATAGATAGATAGATAGATAGATAGATAGATAGATAGATAGATAGATACACACACACACACACACACACACAGCAGTAGGAGGGGCAGCTTTACAAATAGTTTATAGTTTGCAAATTCTCCAAGTATTATACTCCCCGCTCTAGCCCAGCAGTTAAACTCTCCACAGTTGTTTTGAAATATAAGAAAATAGTTCTTTACTTTCAGTTGCTTTAGAAAGATTAGTAAACAATTGCTTTGCTTGATAAAATAATTCTTTACAATAGGTTTATAGTAGACCAACATACTTTGCTTGTAAGTCATGTCATGAAAGGAGTTTACTCACAAGTAGGTCTTCTTGCGCACCAGTGGTTGCTTCCCTGCTTCTGAGCTGCTGCCTCCTAGCTAAGCAACCCAGTATTCTAGATTAGTGTAGATAAGGTAGCAAGTAAATACTCCAGGCCTCTTCAAGTATTTTAAAAGTATATTGTAATCAAAGTAAGTTACAGAAGAAAGTTCATTAAAAGTTCAGAAAGCATATCAAAATAAAGCTGCTCTATGGGGAAAGCCCAGTGGACCTCCGTCTGGCTTAAGCAACAACATGCTTGCAGTTCACCCTTAGCTCAGAGTCTTCAATCGAGAGAGACTCTTGGCCCCCACCTTCTGAGTTTTATCTCCTTACACGTGATCCAACCCTTGCCATTCCCCTAAAGGAATCCAGCCAATGACCATATAGCATAACTTGTCCATCATACATTAGGATCCATCTCTTCCAACCCATGAGGTCAGCATGTTTACACATTCCAGTCCCTTTGGTATGTGAGAAAGGGGTCTCCCACAGATTGAAATCTCTATCTTGGATGAAGCTAAAACCAAGGGATAAATTCTCTCCTGACATACCCTTTATTCCCTGTTGAAACAAGATTTTGGTGATAAAATTGGCTTTCAACACAGTACATAGGCTTCATTTAACACACTTAAACTATGCATTTCTATCACATAGCAAGCAATAAAGCACACACACCCCATTTACACGAGTTAAAGCATCACATTTCTTCCCTCTCCACGTAGGAGTACAGAGGCTTAGCTAATGAGTTCCCCTGTTAGTGTAAGGGACCAAAGACAATGAAAACAGCCGAAGGGTTGGCTTAACACAGGTTTATTGCATGATGATCCGGAGGAACATGTGGTAATGGCGGATGAGTAGCTCAATATATACAGCTGGCTATACATTTGAATGTGGCTCGTCGACAGACTATTGGTTGCTGCCTGCGTGACGTCGTAGGAGGTCACGCCCTTCTTGACCAGGTGAGGAGGTCGCGGGGAATCTTCCCGCGCTGCTGAACCAGGTGACTATGATCCATGAGAGCTGGACGCTCGCTACTGCCCTCTGGTGGTCACTAGCTCGCGTCCCCTTATTAGGTTTACATTGATACAGCTGATGGTTATAATGTTGCACACAGAAAGGTTACATTGGTAACACATGGCAAAGGTACATTGTTAAAGGCACAGCTTTACAGAACACAACATCCCTCCCCCCTAGGATGAGACGAAGTCTCTCAGCCAAGATGGCTTGTTGCATGTGCGTTTGGGCCGTGAAGAGGGCTGCCCCCCCCGGGGGGCGTTATTGCTTCTTTGTTCCCTGGTCCCTTGTCCTGAAATGGGAGAGGGAGACTTGTTAGTGGCTTGCCGCTGTCTGGCGGCCTTAGGGGAAGGGAAAAACTCCATTGTGGGCAGACCGGGGGGCGTCGGGGCTAACGAAAAACCCCTCTTCTCGCTTGGACGGGTGGGGGACCACTCCGAAAAACCCCCCCGGTTCTGAAAATCAAAATCTAAGTTGGTAGGGGTATCCGCGTTTGTGGGGACTTTCCGCGAGATATGTATGGGGTCGGGTTCCTCCTCCTCGGAAAGATCCCCTAGGATATCTACGAGAACATCCTCCTCCCCCCTTGGTGGGGGCCCACGGTCCCCTTTTCCTCCCCCTTGGGCTGAACGGGTGGGGGAGAACCCTAACGCTGACTTATTTCCTGCTTGATCCGTGCCCTGCTCATCGGAGACCCTGCGTCGGAGCTGGTCCGCGTGCCGCCTCCCTAGGAGCCCTGTGCTGGTTTCCACGCGGTACGACACGGGGCCGGTTTGCTCCACGACTACGCCCGGTACCCAGGCTGGGCCCGTGCTGGCGTAATTCCTGCAATGCACGGGGGCGCCTATACTGAAACTCTTTGTAGCCTCTAGCCCGATGTTCCTTCCTTTGTCTTCTACCCTCGTGGGGTCCAGCCTCGTAAGGATGGTGGTCAGCTTCCTGCGCATTAAGAGCTCTGCGGGGGAGTATCCTGACGCCAATGGGGTCACCCTGTACCCCAGCAGAAACTGACACACTTGCAGGTTCAGATCCCCTGGGCCCATGCGCCGCAACGCGTCCTTCGTGGTGCGGACGAGGCGCTCTACTTGGCCGTTGGTGGCCGGGTGAAAAGGGGCGGAGGTGACATGCCGAACGGCGTTGATCTCCATGAATGCCCTAAACTCGGAGGACGTGAAACAACTAGCGTTGTCGCTAATTAACGTGTCGGGTATGCCGAACGTGGAAAAGAGCCTCCGCAAATGCCTAATGGTCTGGGCCGAGGAGGTGCTCGTGACTGGGATAACCTCCAACCATTTGGAGAAAGCGTCCACTACAAGGAGGAACAGGGTGCCTCTGAATGGGCCCGCGAAATCTACGTGCACCCGGGACCACGGCCCCTTAGCCGCGTCCCATTCCCTGTGGGGAAGGCGGGCCTCCTCTGGTCTGGAGCATTGGCAACTTTCACAAGTGCCAACCATGTGCTCGATGTCGGCGTCTAGCTGGGGCCACCAGAAGTAACTCCGGGCCAGCGCCTTGGATCGCACGATGCCGGGGTGGCTGACATGAAGCAGTTTGAGCACCCGCAGCCGAAGGGAAGTGGGAATCACCACCCGCTGCCCCCACAAGAGACACCCCCTCTCTAGGGACAGTTCTAGCTTTTTTCTGAAAAATGGAGCGAACTCCTCCGCTGGGGAGGACGCGTGCCACCCTTTCTGCAGCCAGGAGCTTACTGCCGCTAACGTTTTGTCCTTCTCTGTCGCTTTGGCGATGTCGGCGGGCACTACAGGGGGCGAATCCAGCACCTCTATCATGAGTACCTGATGGTCCCGCTCCCCCTTGCTCACCTGGCTGGGCGTTAGGGGAAGGGGAGACCTAGATAGAGCGTCCACATGGCTGACCTCCTTTCTGGGCCGGTAGGCCAACGCGTGCTGATACGCGTTGAGAAAAATGGCCCACCTGAGCATCCTCGGGGACAGGATCTGTGGGGTGGGCTTATCTGCGGTAAAAATGCCTAGCAGGGGCTTGTGGTCCGTTACGATTGTGAAGGGGCGGCCGTACAGAAAATCGTGAAATTTTTTCGTCCCCGCAACTATTGCTAGTGCCTCCCTGTCCGTCTGTGCGTAGTTTCTCTCTGCTTGGGACAGGGACCTGGAGTAAAACGCTATCGGGGCCTCCCTTCCGTTTTCCAACACGTGGCACAGCACTGCCCCCACCCCCACTGGAGATGCATCACAGATCACAACTACTGGGCGTTTGGGGTCGAAGTGGGTTAGAATGGCGTCGGACGCCAGGAGGCTTTTCAGCTCGCTAAATGCCCTTTCTTGGTCATCGCCCCACTTCCATGCCTGGTCTTTCTTTAGCAATTTGTGTAGCGGCTCAGCCACCGCTGCCTTTCGGGGGAGGAAGGAGTGGTAAAAGTTGAGCAGCCCTAGGAACGACTGCAACTCAGGCTTGGAGGTGGGGCGGGGGGCTTTCTTAATGGCTGCCACCTTGGACTTGGATTGTTTTATTCCCTCAGAAGTCACACAAAACCCTAGGAACTCAACCTCTGTTGCGAAGAAGACGCATTTGTCCTTTCGCAACCTCAGCCCCGCCTTTTCGAATATCGTCAGGACCTTCCCCAGCCTCTTGGCCAATTCAGCCCGACTCCCCCCCCCCCCCCGTTATTAACACGTCATCAAAATAAGGCAACACCCCCTCCAGTCCCTTCAGGAGGCGTTCCACGAGTGACTGGAAAATTCCTGGCGCCGAATTCACGCCGAATTGGAGGCGCGTCACCTGGAACGCCCCCTTATGGGTGACTATGGTCTGCGCAGCGGCTGCAGCAGTGGACACCGTAAGCTGCTGGTAGGCCTGTGCTAAGTCGAGCTTAGCGAAACACTTTCCCCCGTGTAACCTGGCCAGCAGATGGCTGACTACCGGCACCGGATATGCATTCGGGCGGATCGCCTTGTTGATGGTGCACTTGTAGTCGGCGCATATGCGGACCTCCCCATTGGCCTTTAGAGCGGTTACAATTGGAGTTTCCCACTCCGCAGAATCTACAGGCACAAGGATCCCCTGACCCACCAATTTGTCCAGTTCCGCCTCTATCTTGTCCTTGAGTGCGAACGGCACCCGGCGTGGTTTTAGGCGAATTGGGCGGACCTCCGGGTCCAGGTCGAAAGTCACTGGGGGCCCCTTGAATTTCCCCAGTCCTTTTTTGAAGACTTCGGGGTGCGCCTCGCACACCTCCTGAATTGGATCAGTCCCAACGGCGTGCATCCCAACGGCGTGCACCCCCCCAATAAACAACCCCAGGGGCTGGAACCATTGAGTTCCGAGGAGGCTGCAATCTCCCCCTTTGAGCACGACTAGGGGAAGGGACGCGGCGTGCTCCTTGAATTTGACCTGAAATTCTCCAACCCCCAACACTGGAATACTGTTCCCTTGTACGTCCCGTAGTGTGGACCTCAGTGCTTTGAGCTTGGGTCGCTTGTGGGGGGCAATTCCCAAAAACTCCCTCTGGGAAATGATTGAATATGAGGACCCCGAGTCAATTTCCATCCTAATGGGGACCCCTTGGACTAGTACCTCAACAAAGTAGCGGGGGTGTCTAGTAGACACGCTGAACACTGGGGCGTCGTCCTCGCTGCCGTCGGCGATGCGGCCCACGCCGTCCTGCTTCCGCGTGGCCTGGGCGCCATCCTTGGGTCTCGTTGGGCGGTCTCGTCCCGTGGAACGGTCTGCGGAGCTCCTCCGGGTTTCGCGCTTCTTCCTGCACACCTTGGCGATGTGCCCGCGGCGGCCGCAGTTGTGGCACTCGGCCTTCCGGAAGGGGCATTTCACGCGGTCGTGGGCCGCTCCACAGCCGTCGCATCGCCGGCTCTCCTTCCGGACCCTCTGGACGTCCTCGTCGTCGTTGCTCTCTGTAGACGACCTCGAAGTTCGCCGGGCCACCTGTACCGGAGCCTCTGCCTTGCTCGACTTTGGCCGCCAGTCCTGAAGTTCTTGGACCCCGGCCTTCGTAGCTTCTGCGGCCTGGGCCGCTCTGACGACCTCCTGCAGCGTGGGAGGCGGCTCTTGGTTCATTAATGTGCGCTGGGTCTCGGCGTCGTTCAGGCCGCACAGCACACAGTCCCGGAGGGTGATTTCGGCATTCTCCCATTTGCACGGGCCGGCCGCCAGCCGCAGGGCCGCCACGAATGCGGCGACCGTCTCCCCGGGCGCTTGGACTCGCCTCCAAAACGCACTCCGAGCGGGAAACATCGCCGTGGCGGGCCGGACGTGCTCACGCAGCATCTGCAAGAGTTCCTTGGCCTTGAATTCGCTCACCCTCCTCGGTGCAATCAGGTCCACCAAGGTCCTTTTTGTTTCTTGTCCGAGCATTCTGGTGAAGATGGCTCTCTTCTTCGCCTCTTCCGTGACTTCGGACTCGATCAGTGCGGCCTGGAAGTCCATCTCGAAGATCTCCCAGTCGCCCGGTTTCCTGATTTCGAAACCGGCGCATGTCTTGGTCCCGTGGGCTGCCATATCCCACCTTCGTCGCCAATTTAGTGTAAGGGACCAAAGACAATGAAAACAGCCGAAGGGTTGGCTTAACACAGGTTTATTGCATGATGATCCGGAGGAACATGTGGTAATGGCGGATGAGTAGCTCAATATATACAGCTGGCTATACATTTGAATGTGGCTCGTCGACAGACTATTGGTTGCTGCCTGCGTGACGTCGTAGGAGGTCACGCCCTTCTTGACCAGGTGAGGAGGTCGCGGGGAATCTTCCCGCGCTGCTGAACCAGGTGACTATGATCCATGAGAGCTGGACGCTCGCTACTGCCCTCTGGTGGTCACTAGCTCGCGTCCCCTTATTAGGTTTACATTGATACAGCTGATGGTTATAATGTTGCACACAGAAAGGTTACATTGGTAACACATGGCAAAGGTACATTGTTAAAGGCACAGCTTTACAGAACACAACACCTGACAAGGCAATCATTTCAATTAGAGGATAGAGAGAGAACAGAACAGTAGAATAATAACTGGAAGAACACACATGATGACTGGGGAAAAACAACAACAAGCAGCCTAATCATGTCAGTTGACCCTAGAGGCGGGAAACTAGAAAACTCTTCTTATTGGTTGGTTATAAACACAATTTACATTAACAACTCATTGCATGGTGGGGTTGCTCTAATATATTCAACACTATCAACATGCCATCATCAGAACCTTGGCTGCCTTTTGCTAGAGATAAGTCTCTATATGTGCACACAATTGTTTATATGTCTCTGTATGCCTTTGTGCTGCTTAATTGGCAATGACCAATCTTCAAATGAAAGCCACAAATCATAAATGCATCTTCCCTTTCTCAAATGAAAGAAAAGAAAGAGAGGGTGGGAGAGAACTGGAGGGGGGGGTCTTAAGTGAGATTTTCTCACTTAAATTCTTGTGAAAACAGCTATACTTCCCCTTCCACCACCATCTTGATCATATATCACTGTGTAAGAAAGTTCTTGAAGAGACTGCAATGGCTTAGTGGTTAAGACACTGAACTTGACAATCATTAGGTCAGCAGGTCATCAATTTGAGCCCTGAGTGCTGCATGACAGAGTGAGCTCCCGTCTCTGTCCCAGCTGCTGCCAACCTAGCAGTTTGAAAGCAAAAAATTGCAAGTAGATAAATAGGCACCACTTCAGCAGGAAAGGTAACAGTGTTTTGTGCACTCTGGCATCTAGTCACGCCTACCACCATGACCATGGAAACGTCTGCAAAGGCAGACAGTGCTGGTTCTTTGGCTGAAAATGGAGATGAGCACCATCCCTAAAGTCAGATATGACTATCTTTCGTGCAAGACTGCCTTTACCCTAAGGAAGTTCTTGGAACTAGTTTCAGCAGACATGTCTTCTGGACTTGCCCGTCTTGCAAGCATGGGGAGAGCTGCTTTTGCTTCAAAATACGGTAATACAGTAAAACCTCTACTTACAAAAAAAAAGACTTCCGTAGGCTTTTGCATAAATCGAAATTTTTTCTAACTCAAAACAAACCCATAGGAAAAATGATTTTTTTTATGTAAATCAAAGCAAACCCATAGGGAAATGTAGTTTTACGTAACTCGAAGCAAACCCATAGGAAATTGTGTAAATCGGGACATGGATTTAGCACAAAATCATTATGTAAGTCGATTTTTATATAACTCAGGGCATATGCAAGTTGGGGTTTTAATGTAATGTTAAATTAGGCTAACACGAGATCCTCCTGAGTTAGTCATACCTCTACTGCTCTGTGATGTGAGGGATGGGGCCAGTGGTGGGATTCAGCAGGTTCGCCCCAGTTTGCCAGAACCGGTAGCAGAAATTCCAGCTGGCCCGACCCATCCAAGTTTTGAAATAAAGTACAGTAGTCCTAATTCGGGTGCAATGCAGGGCTATCCCCCTGGCCACACCCACAATACCACGCCCACAGAGTAGGTAGTAAAAAATTTTTTGATCCCATCACTGGATGGAGTCTATTGTCTAGATCGCCAGTGGGTAGCTCTGCCAGTAAGTCCATTGACCCAAATGAGGGACAGTTGGAATGTGTCAGGAAACAGATGTTGTTCTTATCGTTCTTTGGTCAAGGTTCTTTTAGTTTTCTGTTTGAAACTTATAGACTTTAATCTTTTCTTTTTGGTCTTTTGTAGTGACCGCCTATTGTGGCTACACAGTATCTTTGCCCTCCTCTACTTTATCATTACTGTCCTTTTCATGGCTCATCACTCCATCCAACTTGATTTCAAGGAATGCAGAACGGTAAGAAATGCAACAGGCCCTTTCATAGCTTCTCTTTCTTGACCAATGACTGCATGGACTTGGCAAAGAACTCCTCCATCTTAAGACAGCAGAGCTGAAGACAAAATCTATTTTCTCAGGCATTTAATCATCCGCTGCTGAACAACGCTGGAGTCAGATCTGTCTTTAGTATACTATAGTGTGGCCTCAGTAAGAGAGAAATCTTCCTGAGGATCGTGCTACCCATTCATTTTAGATAAGACTGTGACTCTTGCAGAATGTCTTACCAATATGTCAAATGTCCACATTCTATATATCATATTTATGTGAAGCAATTCCTAGATTTGTTGTTTCTAGCTGCCTTCACTTCTCTCTCCTTCTACCTCAGGTGGCCCGGACACTGATGGTTGCCGGGATTCCCAAAGAGATCAGGGATCCCTCCCTTATCATGAAACATTTCCAGTAAGTGCAAATGCATGGAAGATTTTTTTTCTCTTTAATCCCATCCTATTGATTTATTATTTCTGACTCCAGTTAATAATACCGTATATAGTGCCAGCGAGGACAGTTAATAATACCGTATATAGAGCCAGCGAGGACGGAGACTAAGGATATCAGGATCTGGGTTCAATTCTCCAATGAGACATGAAAACCATGAAACTCTCAGCTTGATGTATCTCACATAATTATTGCTTTGTTGGTTTAAAAATTGTCTGATTTCTCTCTGCTAGACAATTTACCAACTACCAATGAAGGATGAATGGAAATGTGGGTAACAGATGAAGGTTCTGATGTCAATTACCAACTTATTTTATCTCATCCTAACAGTAAAGTGTAACCTGGAGCCATCACATCATCTAGTAGCGCCTAATCTAAATGTCTGCAACTTACTCCCATATTTCCTCTTAAGCTTGTGCCTTAACTTGCAGATTCCAGGTCTCAATAGAAGCCCTTCCCCCACTTTGTCTTTCTATCTTTTAATTTTACTTCACCTGATGAAAAGTTCTGGAAAATGTCAAGAAATCTTGTGACTTGGCTTAACAAAGACAGTCTTTTGGGATTTAGAAGACAGTCTTTTCCTTTTATTTATTTATTTATTTAAATCTGTTTCTATTGCCGCTCCCTATAAAAACATCCGATAGCAATTAAAATCATAAAAACATTAAAAAGGCATTAAAATACCCCCAACATTCACCATTGGTTAAAACTAGAACCCAGACGGCCATTCATATGAACCTGCCGGGGGGGGGGGCTGTCCCACAGGCAGCACCCCCCACCCACTGGGCCAGCCAAGATTTAAGGCCTTTTCTAAAGGCCAATAGCTCTGACTGGAGGCGTCGGTCAGTCGGTTGGTAGGAGGTTCCACAGGGCCGGAGCAGATTCCGAAAAGGCCCTCCTTCTAGTGTTTGATGTTGGCAGATTGATATGCAGCAGTCAGCAGTTACAAAGCTAAACACATCTTTATTGGGTGGTATGCAATCTGAACATGTGGTAATGGCGGAGGTATAGCTCCTTTTATACTGTAACAATACATTTGAATGAGGATACACGGTAGCCCATTGGCCCCTGCTGGCATGACGTCAGAGGTCACGCCTTTCTTCACCAGGTATGACCATGGCGGGAATGTTTCCCGCCGCTGGAGGTAGTTGGGGAATTTGTACCATGTGAGCTGAACGCTCGCTGCTGCCCCTTGTGGTAGCTAGCTCGCGTTCTAATACAGCTGAGGTACATTGTAATCATTACAGGTTATACGAGTTTACATTCCTTACATTGCAGCAATTCATTCATCTTACAGGCATAGTATTTCCATACACAACACCTTCCATACACAACATAGTGCTAGTGTGTGTCCACTGCTCCTAGTTGGGTCCTGAATTGCCTGAGTCAGGCCCACAGCTGCCATGGTAGCCATGAACTCCCGAGCTACCTCAGATCCAGTCCCCAATGAAGGTAAGTTGAAGTCTCCCAGTACCATGAGTCTGGGGAGCTCCAACGCCAACATTGTGAAGGCTTTGAGGAGTTCAGGCAGGGAATCTGCCACATTGCAAGGGGGCAGGTACAGGAGCAAGATTCCCAACTGACACTTAAGGCCCAACCAAAGAAGCAGGGTCTCACAACCCGGCACCTGTGGAGCCGTAGCCCTTGTGACTCCCAACGACTCTGGCTACAATGGCGACACCACCGCCCCTCCCCTTACCCCTAGGCTGGTGACAAACACCAAAACCGGCTGGACACATTTCCAATAAAGGGACACCGTCCTCAGGTGTCAGCCAGGTTTTGGTGATGCATCCCAGGTCGGTCCACTCCCCCAAGATTGCGTCTGCAAGTAGGAGTGCCTTGTTGCAGACTGACCTGGCATTCACCAGCAGCAGCCTAAGGGAGGGGTCACTACAGGTCAGCTGTCCAGGAACCAGTGACGTAGCCGGGGGGCTGGAATGAGGGACAGATATTAAACATCGGTCCCGCATTCCCCGAGTGCGGCCCACCCCTCAGCTCCCACAATATTGCCCCATCCCTGTCACCACTGCAATTTGGGCCCCAGGAACTTCACTACCGCCTCTAGATTGCACACTGTACCTTCCTCCATTCTGGCCAAGCAATCCGTCACTCCCCATACCCCCCCCCCAAATACCCCCACCCCAACTCTCCCTGAATCCCCCCTCTCCTCATGAAGCTCAGAGTGGTTGATTGACTCTGGCATCCAGGGTCCCAGCCCCAGGCACCACTAGCTTGCCTCTGCCACCAGCCCCAGCAGCAAAGCCCAGTTCCCCGGCCCACCACTCACCGCCAATACTGCCCCAAAATGGAAGAGGGCCCCCAGGATGGAGGACAGTTCGTCCTCTCATGGTGTCTTCTCCCCCCCTGTGTCGGCAGACGATGGCAAGGGCAGTTCTAAGCTCCCAAAAGGACAACGGGAATGGTGGGGCCACAGGCTTGAGAAGGACCCATCCTTCCATGGCGTCCCTCCTCCCCTCCACCACAGCTTGGCCTCCAGCCTCTCTGCCTCAACTCTCCCGTTCAATTCAGAGCAGGCACAGATGTCCGGGCTGGGCAAGGAGATCCAGAGGAAAGGGGGAAAGAAAGACCTCGCACCTGCCCACCTTCCGTGGTTGCCTCTCCTTCCCCTCCAGCCAGTGGAGCCATGTCAGAGGTCTTGTGGCAGCGACGGCCTGGTCTTTGGGCTGCCTGCCCTCCATATCTGCCTCTCCTTTCCCTCCAGCCGATGGGGTCAGGCCGGAGGTCTCGCAGCTGCAGCAGTGGTGTGGTCTCCCGGTCTCCTGTCCTCCACGGCACTCCTTCCCCTCCAGCCGCTGAGGCTAGGCTGGAGGTCTTGCAGTGGTGGCATGGTCTTCAGGCCAGCCGCCCTCCACATCTGCTTCTCCAGCCGATGGAGCCAGTCAGCCAGACCAGCTATTCCTGTAAAATTTACTTTAAAAGAGAAGCAGAAACCTACCTTTCTTCCACGGCACATTCCAGCCTCTCTTCCTTTGTGACAGTCCCCCCCTCCCCTCCCCAGTGAAGACATTCCTTTTTATTTTAGTTGTCTCTCCTCACAGTGAGGCTTATCCAAGCTGCACAGTGACTGGGGTGAATTTCTGCTCTGATGTTCGCATGCTAGTGAAGCTGGATTCAGAAAGGTAAATTTCATAATTTTTATTTTTCTCCCACCTGGTTTGTTCTGAAGGCAGAACCAGACATCATAGATGGCTCGTAATTAGATGTGAAAGTATATGCATAATTAAGGTAGTCTTTCAGGTTTGATAAATCAGACGATTTTCGTGTTTATGTTCTGAAGACCAATCTCAATGGAAAAAAACCTAATTTGCAAATTCTAAGAGGTGAGAGAATCTCCTGTGAAACACAGTAATTGGCTTTTAAGTATTTTCCTCTTCTAATCATGGGCTGTATATAATGACAGAGACTTGTACAGGGACTGCAGTGGCTCAAGTGGCTAAGACGCTGACTAGGAGGCAGAAGGTCAGCAGTTCGATTCCTGAGTACTGCAGGACAGGATGAGCTCCTGTCTTTGTCTCAGCTCCTGCCAACCTAGCAATTGAAAGCAAGAAATTGCAAGTAGATAAATAGGGACCACTTTGGTGGGAAGATAGCAGCCTTCCGTGCGTCTAGTCATGCCTGCCACATGACCACAGAAACGTCTGCAGAAGCAGACAGCGCTGGCTCTTCGGCTTTGAAACAGATGAGCACTGAACCCTAGAGTTGGATATGACTGGCTTTTGAGCTAGGGAAACCATTACCTTTACCTAATGTGAAAAGGAACTAAAGAGGACCGAAACACGGCATTTTTCAATAAGATGATCACAAAGTATATTCCTTTGGAAATGAACCCAGAAAACAGTGTGGCTCTAATAACAATGAAATTACATGTAGCACAGGTAGTTAGAGAATATAATGCAAAGTTGACTGGATAATATCAGTAGAAGTTAGTAGAAAACCTATTGAAGTAGCCATTCAAGCCTATGCTGCAACTGTAGAAGCTGAAGAAGAAATTGGAAATGTTTGTAGATAGATAGATAGATACTATAGATAGATAGATAGATGTAACAGATAATTGTATACATGTCGCTTTTAAGACCCTGAACAGGCTGTGGATTGGAGTGTCTAAATGTAAGACCAACATGATCAAGTGGGGACTGCTTGTGAACAACAACACACTGTGTGAATGTGGAGAGATACAGAATCCATCTCATTTACTGGTCTGCCGACTACTATAAGAAACATGCAGCAATGAAGACTTAATTTTGGTCAACAACAAAACCAAGAAAGTGGCTTCATTTTGGCAATCCGAAATTTGATCTGGACATGAAAGAAGAAGAATTGTATACATGGAGGTCACCAGAGGGTCATAATAGAAAAGCAGATAATGGAATCAGAAACAGAAGATAAATAAGTCATATTATCACTAAAACAAAACCAGGAGCAGACTGTATTACAGAGCTTATATTGTTAAAATTAACAATTGCAGAAAAGCTGAACAGCACTCAAACAATCATAGTGTCAAATTATAATTTAAACAAGGTTTCTGATGAATTTAAAGTCCCTGCAAAGAACAAATTTAAATTTCTGGATTCAATTCTCATTGTGAATCAGAAGAATTGTGGAATGAAACCAGATAAATTATCAGGGAAGAATGCAGAAAAAAATATTCCTTGATGGATGACTGATCAAACTTGAAATTAGTAACAGCAGACAATAAGGAAACGTGAAAAAGTGACAGAAATAGGGTTAGAATCTTGGATGACTGGCACACAAGGACAAATAGACCTGTTATAACATATAATTGCAAAGACATAGAAGAGAACAATGAAGGGGTTAAAATGTGAGTTCATTTCCATGAGATCTAAGAAAGGGAAGTTTAAACCTAGATTATGGGTACTATAAGATCAACAGGGGAACATACTGTCTGACCAGTATAAAATAAAAAGTGAAAACACACTAAAGATCTCTATAGAAAAAAAAATGTAAGAATGGCACGTTCATTTGAAGAAGAATCCTATGATAAAAACCCTGCACTTTTAGACATTAAAATGAAAGCTTCTCTCAAAGCACTTGGAATAAATAAATCGCCAGGAGTAAGTGGAATACCAGGAGAACTCTTTCAAGCTACAGAAACTGAATCTGTCAAAATGCTAACAAGAATATGTTGACAAATAGGGGAAATAAACCAACAGCTCACATTGTAGTTTGGACCTATCCTGAGGAATCAAGGCTCACTGGATAAGAAAGTATTGCTAGGAAAAATGAAGGCAGTCAAAAAAGAGGAAGATCAAATGTGAGATGAGTGTGACAATAAATGGGCTTTTTGTTTCCATGATCTGAGCAGGACTAATAATAATAGAACTCTTTGAAGGTAATTAATTAATAGGGTCAGTGTTAAGTTGAAAGCAACTTGATTGTACGTAACAAAAAGTACAAGAAAACCGAATACTTTGTCCCATCAGTACCCAGATTATCTTATCGCAGGGATGCCCAAACTTTTCAAGCCGTGAGCTGGTCACGTGATTCAGCGAGCCGGTCACGTGGTTCATCCCACCAGAAGTGGAAGTAAAATGCACCACGCAATCTGTTTTGCAACAGGATGAGATAGATTTTAAGCTGCCATTTTTTCCGGATTAAACCAGGGGTGCCCAAGCTATGTCCTGTGGGCCAGATCCAGCCCCTGAGGCCAGTTCTTCTGGCTTGCACCACCCTCATCACTCCTCGAAGCAGAAATAAAACACGCTTGTACAGGCGCATTTTACTTCCGCTTCCGGGAGTGATGAGGGGTGTATGACCCGGACGAATTGACCTCAGGGGCCAGATCCAGCCCACAGGTCATAGTTTGGGCACCCCTGTCTTGTGTTAAAGTCAGGCCCATGGTGGGGAGAGAATTTACTGGGACCGACTGGGGGGGGGGTCTTAAAGGGAAGGCATTTTCCACTTTTCTTCCTCTCGCCAGTCTCCACTCTGCTCCGTGGGAGAAAGTCTGAAGCACCCTGGGCAGCTTCTCCCAATTTTCAGATTTTCTCCCACGGAGAAGAGTGGAGACTGTCAAGAGAAAGTGAAGCAGAAAATGCCGAGTTGGTGTTTCCCTTTAAGCTATGGGCTTTGAGCAGCAGCGCACACCCGTCTGTCCCGGTAAATTCTTTCCCCACCACAGGACTGGTTAAAGTTAACAGTATCCCACTATAACAGAAGACAATATAGTCTCAGTATTGTATGAAGAGGCCTTTCTAAACCTTTGTGACGTGTGTGATCCTCCTAAATATATTTAGAAAGAGTATTCTGATGTAGTAATTAGACAGGAGGTTTAAAGAGACCGAGCCTCTTCCATAGTGGAAGGACTCACTTTATACCCGTGATGCTGAACTTTGGCACTCCAGGTGTTCTTGGACTGCAATTACCGGAAGCCCAAGTAATCACTCCTGTTGATCAGGGCTTCTGGGAATTGAAGTTCAAGAACACCTGGAGTGCCAAGGTTAGCCACTGCTGCTTTATACAATCTTGTCAGTTGTTGCCTCCTGTGATTTTATGGCACAACAAATGATATAATAGCTATTTTCTTCATAATGATCAGTGCTAAACTCACTTTTCTAAGATTTGCTTTTTTTCAGATTTTTAAAAAGAAATATAATATTTTCTGAATGTTAGGTTTTGGGGTCCAAACATCATACACTTAAGCAATGTGACTGCCGTAGCACATGTGTGGGTGATGCCTAACTCTGAATATAATGAAGAGACGGAGGGCCTCATTAATCTCAAATTCTGTTTCTGTAGAAAAAATCGGTGAATTTTTAACTGCCTTTTCTAATTCTTTTCCTGACAGACGCAAGGCCATGAAGGGGAGGCTGTACTTCACTACCAAGGCTCAAAAAGAGGGGAAAATCATGATCAAGATCCACCCATGCTCCCACATCTTCTGTTGCCGTATTTGTGGGTTTGAAGAGGTACAGAGTGAAAATTAGAGCAAACATGTTCTAAGCACTTAACCTTGTATTCTGGGTGGTCTGTTATACAGTTGCTGTATTTATATGTTAGCGACCCAGCTGTTCTAAAGAGTCTTCCTCATATGTGTCATTCCTCCAGCAACACCCCTGACAGTGTCTTCAAGAGAATTGGGAAAGGGCTTTGTACATATCAAAATGAAAGCAAAACTAAACTAAACTACAAGTCTGAATGACCGAGTTTCTTCTTTTTATGGAGGAGGCCTATAGGCATACTTTTATATGTGTGGGGTTCTCCTTCAGCTTAATGAGCAGCCAACAGGGAGCTGTTGTTAGGCAGAGTAAGAGGGCAGAGTAAGAGGATAGAGGTGCCTGGCGTGCGATGGTCCATGGGGTCGCAAAGGGTTGGAACCGACTGTGCGACTGAACGACAACAAAAGATGACTGTCTCAGATAGGGGTTCTTGGCTGTCACGAAAGGACAGACAAACACTCATTTAATTTGATGTTATTCTAGGAACATCATCGGGATGGGAAGATGTATGTATGAGAATTTTTGCCTTACGTGTCTGACTTTAGCTATTGTACTCCTTGACTTCTGAATAGTGGTAGGGTTGAGGTACATTGCATTTGGGTACTGTGCACCTTAACTTGGGTGTTGGATTTGCTTCTCCACCTCAAGCAGCAGAATGTTTTTGACATTTCCTAGCTGGAGAGTGGGGACTACAGTGGCTTAGTGGTTAAGACACTGAGCTTGGAGACTGGAAGGTTAGCAGTTCGAGACCCGAGTGCTGAACAACAGGGTCAGCTCTTGTCTCAGCTCCTGCCAACCTATCAGTTCAAAAGCAAGAAATTGCAAGTAGATAAATAGTTACCACTTCAGTGGGAAGGTAACAGCATTCCGTGTGTTCCGGTGTTTAATCATGCCTACCACATGACCATGGATATGTTTGCAGATGGCTGTAAATGGAGATTAGGACCACATCCTAGAGACGGATACGACTGGCTTTCAAGCAAGGAAGACCTTTAGCTGGAGAGTGCATTCCCACCCAACCATACATGTATGAGGAAAGCCATTTAAGTTCAGAGAGGTAAAAGAGTATTAGAGATCCAGAAGAGTGCTCGAAAGCCAGTCGTATCCGACTCTAGGGTTCAGTGCTCATCTCTGTTTCATAGCTGAAGAGCCAGCGCTGTCTGCTTCTGCAGACGTTCCTGTGGTCATGTAGCAAGCATGACTAGACACCGGAGCGCACAGAAGAAGCAGGTAAAGAATCGTGTGGGTTTTTAAAAAAGTTTAAATCAGGGGTGCCCAAACTTTTCAGGCCATGGGCCGGTCATGTGATTCCTCCCACCAGAAGCAGCATTCTGTTCATGTGCAGGCACTTTTTACATCTGCTTCCTGGAGCAGCACGGGCAGAGTGGGCCAGATGAATTGGCACTGGGCCGAATCCAACCCGCAGGTCATAGTTTGGGGGGCTCTGATCTAAATGGACTCAATAACTTGGACTGAGAGGAAAGAATTGGATTTAAATATTTTGTTGTTAATTTGAAAGATTTTTGTAACCTCAAAGTTCACCAAAAAAGGGGATAAAGGCCCCCAGGGTGATTTGCAGATTAATAAAATGTCAACAACTAGTATAAATTCTCAACCCGCTTTGAAAACCTTAGTCGGCTGCCTCCTTCTGGAGGCCTTGTTGGAAACTGTAAGGTGTCATCTGGCAAACATTGCCTTCCACTGAGACAGAAATCTCCTTGACTAGCTTTTTTTTTTCCTGTGGCCTCTGTCTAATAAGACAGGTATGACTCAGTTAATCTTTTTTGCCTGAATACACACGCCCTTGTGTGACAAGTGACTCCCTTCAGTGGCATAGAGTTTGACGGCTGATGAATATTTGTTCATGCGGGAGCCTAGATTTTGACTTTTACTTAATCCCTTTAGGAAAAGTCTAATCTGTTTATTCATATGATAGAAATGCTGAGATTAGTGCCAAGCATATGTCATGTGCCATTTGCAAAAGAACTGTGAAGTGCTGCAGCTTTAGGGAAATAGCCAATAATGCAATTTTTGCAAACGTTTGAGATTATGTTGACTTTGACAAACATTTATTCCTGCAGTTTTTCAAAACAAGTAAAGCAGGTGTGCCCAAACTACAGCCCATGGGCCGGAACCGGCCCCCAACACCAATTCAATCTGCCCACGTACACGCTTTACTTCCGCTTCTGGGAGCAATGAGGGCTTCGCATGCCAGATGGATTGGCATCAGGAGCCAGATCCGGCCCATGGGCCATAGTGACCGGCGCATGGCCCAAAAAGTTTGGTCTCCCCTGGAGTAAAGGATATTTCTCCTCCTCCTCTTTCTCTCATTAGGTGGATGCTGAACAATACTATGGGGAGCTGGAGGAGAAACTAACAGATGAGTTTAACGCTGAACGTAACCGCATCACGCTCAAGCCCCTTTGCATCGCTTTTGTGACATTCCAGGATGAAAGGATGGCAGCAACGTGAGTGTTCCCTTCTTCTAACTGTTTCTCTGAGACAGTCTTGGGAAGTCTTTTCTTCCTTTTGAAGCCTGTGACAGATGGGCTTTGACCTGGCCCTGGCCCTTGGCGCTCTCCCATTCCTGGCGACCGACTTTTACCAGCCTGCCCTATGGAACTTCCCCAAAGACTCCTGGGCCCAGGAGGCCTATATACTGTCCTGCAGATCCTGCCACAACCTGGGGCTCACCTGTAATGACAGAGCCCAGCAAATATTATGGAGAGTATTGTATTAAATGTGGTAGCGTGTGGCTTATGGCTTAACTCTTGTCTTACCCCCCTCTTCCAAAGAACAGGCGTTGTTGATGAATTAAAGATGTTTGTTGTTCTCGAAGCATTTTGAAGAAATAACAGTTCTCTCGTTGTTTCAGGATACAGAATTACAGCATACAAAAATACTAATCAAAAAGGACAGTTAGGGAAATCCACACTCAGGCCTTCCCTGAGAAACAAAAGGAAAACCTGACTACTTCTAAGTAATCATGTTGGGTTGCACTAGGGATTCTGGTGTAGCCCCCAGAAACCCCAAACTCGAACTCTACTAGAACTAACTACCAAACCCATGCCCATAGGAAAGACATGAGCTTGGCCCTCCTAATTAGCATACAGCCAGTTAGAGCCCTGGGATTGTATAAACATACCCTGGTTCCCATTACAATTGTCTGGTGTTCCCAGGTTCTGGATGTTGATGTAAGGGGACATTCCAGACTTGGGGAAGAAGACAAAACCTAGGCCTGAAGCTTTGAGAAGCTTCTTCTAAGCCCACCTGCTTGATAGGTGAAGCAGAAAGAATCATGAGGCCTTTGCAAAGAAGCAAAGCTACATTCTAATACAGTTTAAAAACCAAAGAAACGCCATGTTGAATAACTTGTGACCCATTTTATCACAAGGCCTACCTTCCCTCAGGAACCATTGGCGTGTGGAGCCACCTCTTTGGTTTACCTCTGATGCCTGCTTGCTCTCCTCTCTGCCACTCTCTTTCCTCTCTTTCTGCAAACTGCTTTTTCTCTCTCCTCTGCCCCATTTCATCTTTGTTCAATGGAGTGCTGGAAAAGGGAGAGGTTGTTCATTGATAGCTCGCAGAGGACGTTAAAAATTATACCAAGAGATGCCTTGAAAGAAGCCAAGCAGCTTGCCTAGCACAGGCTATTTATTGTTCTGTTGTTCTTATAAGAACATAAGAACAGCCTTGCTGGAACAGGCCACAGCCCATGCAGTCCAGCATTCTGTCTCACACAGTGGCTCACCATTTGCTTTAGGGTATTCCCATGCAGATGCCTTCACCTGCTTAGGATTCCCTGGAAATGGCATTATGTCTCATCAAGTTACCTCAGACCTAGAACAACCCTGAGAGGGTTTCAAAGGCATGTGAGGTACTCAAGAAGGTGTTTTGTCACTACCCCCTAGATGAGTTTGCATTGGTAAATTGGGATTTGAACTGAAGTATCCCAAGTTCTTATCAGTGGTCCCCAACTTTCTGGGACAAGAGGCCACATTAGAGTGCTCAATGCCTAAAGAAGGCCACATGTTAAATAAATTAAGACTGTCCTGTTAATATAATGCCATGACTTTTCATCTGCGATACAGAAGGCAGATGAAAAGCCATGGCATTATATTAACCCATACTACTGATACACCCATACTACTGATCCAGTTCTGAGAGTCACTTTCTGGTCTTGAGCCTTTTTGGCACACAAAATCCTCCTCAGTCCCAGTCCAGTATTGATGAAGCTGCTGCCCTCCATCAAGATGGAGTCAAATGGTATTTAATCAACTTGGGGATCATCATCCTTCCCTGTAGACTTCGCCAAGGCTGCTAGTCCCCAGGGTTGTCAGGTTAGTTAACCGCCGCCTGACGCTCAGTATTGAGTCTCTGGCAGTATGGTCTACTTTATTACTATAGCAGGATAACCTGGCCAGACTTTGCCTCTACTGTCACACAAAAGACAGGATCCCAACCTTCTCCTGCATCTTAACAAGCATCCCCTTCTTCCGCAATCAGTGTCAACAATGCCCCCCTTCCTGGGCTCCCCCCCCCCTCTTCTCTCTAGTTCCAGTTAGCCCAGCCATGTCCATCTGTTTCCTACCAGGCAGCTTCCTCTTCTCCACCTCTTGGTGTGGAGTCCCATCCTTCTTTTTTCCTCTTTTAACCTGTGATGAGGGGCCAGATGGCCCACCGGACACATGGGTGGATGTGCACACTTCCACCCTCTCATGCCATCTTAATGCCTTAAATTGCATCTGCAGTCATGATCATCTGTCCAGCATAAGATATCAGATGTTTAATCTCTCGTAGTTAAAATGTTTGGAAGGTTAGCTGTGTTAGTCTATGTTTCAAGCATATCAGAGAGTAAACAAATAAAAAACCAAAAAAAGACTTGGCACTTTAAAGACTAACTGCTGTATTTTAAAGTTAGCAAAACTTCACAACTAATCTGAATAATAACCAAGATCATCTGCTATTACCAGTTGTAAAAAAATACCACATTGACTTGTATACTTATCTGTTATGCTAACCAAGCATTCTGTACCTCTGTACCTAATGTGTATAAATGATTGCCATAAAGTCTCACTCTTATGTCTGACAAAGTGTATTTGATCCACGAAAGCTAACATTAAAATACAGGAGTTAGTTTTTAAAAAGTGCCACATTTTTTTTTCTTGTTTTGTTTACTCTCTGATATACTTTATATCTCTGACACATCCAAATCAATAAGTGTGTGTTAATCTGTTAGTTATGTGTGGATTACTATGTGGGCAACTCTTTAGCACAAATGGGACTCTTCCAGCACAGGGATTCTGTGTCGTGGGGGAACTAAAAACTGTTGCCACTTCTTCTCTTTCCTAGTATTTTCAAAGATTACAGCTTCATCCACTTCCGTAATCATCCACAGCAGTCATCAGTGACCACAGCGGTGCATTCCCATTGCTGGAGGATCAGCTATGCCCCTGCACCCAGTGACATCATCTGGTAAATTCTTACAATTTTCTAGCTCAATTTTCAGATAGTGTCAATTGTTAAAAGGCTCTATACCCAAATACATAGGTATTTCAGGGACTGGAAAGCTACCACATCAGACTCTCAAGGGCCATGCTAATCTCTTGCAAGAAAATCAGTGAATCTTGAGATACCTTAAAAACTAGCAAGTGCTTGCTTTATGCACTGTAGTCCATTCTTCACATCCACCCATAGAAGTGGACTGCAGTTCACAAAAGCTAGACATTGACATAAGACCAGGGAACAAGAAGTGTAGTGTGAAGACTGGAAAGACTGGAGAACTGTCTGGTCATTTTAATGCCTTATAGAAGTGGTGGCAAACCTATGGCACGTGTGCCAGACATGGCACTCCCAGGCCTCTCTGTTGGCATGTGCGCTGTCAGAATTTGCCCTCTGCCCAGCAGCCCAATGGGAGTGCTTCCTCCCTCCTCCAGCACAGAGTTTGCCCTGCCCCTCTGCCCAGCAGCCCAATGAGAATGCTTCCTCCCTCCCCCAGCCCAGAGTTTGCCCTGTCCCTCTGTTTGGATGCTCGGTCTCTAAAAGGTTCTCCATCATTGCCTTATAGAGTCAGTATCTTTGTGGCCGCATGGTTAATCTCACAAAATGCTTCTGTTGTGCCTACATTGTTGTGCTTAATTCAATTGATATATTCTGAGGTTAATTAATTTAGATTTTATGCCGAACTGCAAATATAAACATTGTTGTTTCCTGCTGAAATGGCATCAGAGTTGGTGCTAGGTGATCCTCTGTGGCGCAAGTGGAGAACATGAGGCCAAATCCAGCCCCCCTGGAGTCCCATTCCTGACCTATGACCCTGTGGGGAAACCATCATTTGGTGGCTTCCTGGTTTTTGTTTTGATCCCCCATCCCCATCCCAAAAAGTTCAAATGCCTCTCCCTACCACTTAATTATCAGCAATTAAAGCATTAAGCTAAAATAGGCAGATCTTTTTACTCCTATCCGTTTGTCTCTTTCCTTGAAAAGTGGCCCATGGAGACGTTTCTGTAGTTGAATTCTGCTCCTGGGATGGAAGATCTGCCCCACACTTCCTCTACAGGAGAAAACCCACAACCAGGATGCTAAAACCAAAATCCCCCTCTATGAGTCACCACTAGCTTAACCTCACATGATAGAGGGATTCTCAACTTGTGGCCCATGGGCCAGATGCAGCCTACAGCACCATTTCATGTGGTCTCCCACCACCTCCACCACACCAGGAAGTGCCCTCTGGTGGAGGAAGGGCAAAATTGCCATCCAGCCCCCAAAGCTGTCTGCGGTAGCGTGACCCGGCCCCTGACTTTAAAAAGTTGAGAACTCCTGTGATAGAGAGAAACAGAGGAGACCTCAGAATATGACAGTTGAATTCGGGACACACTTGGGTGAAAAGGTTCAGTCTTTTAATTTCTGGGTATTATTTTGAGGAGGGATCTTTTCAGCCGACTAGTGAGGTATGCTTAGGCCTTTCCAGCTCACCTTATACACATTCTTTCTTTCTTATAGGGAGAATTTATCTATCTGTGGTATTTTGTGGTGGGTGCGATTTATCCTGCTCAACATCGGCTACTTCATCCTCCTCTTCTTCCTCACCACACCTGCTATGGTTGTCAACGCTATGGATCTGTACAATGTTTCACACCCTGCAGAGAACATCAAGGTGCCACCTCCACCATCCCTTGGTGGGATTCTGCCTCATTGGTACCAGGGCCCTGCTTTAGAGAGGACAGCATGCCACTGCCTGCCTCTCTGATCCTGCCCATTCCATACTCATCCTCCCCACCCAAGGGAAGCCCATCTGTTAATGCAGAAAGCCAGGAGAAAGAGCTCTGGCTAAATTTCTCCGTGATGGAACTTGAGCAGTTCTGTGCCCACAAGAGTTGGGACTACTGATTACCTTCATCTTTGATCTATGACTCTGTCCTGGTACTGAAAGGGTAGAGGCAGTGAAGGAGGAAGGATGTGGATGGTCCTCTAAGATACAGTCAGAAAGAAATCTATGGCCTAAACCATCAGCAGGTTTGCACCAGTGCGCCCGAACCGGTAGCAGAAATTCTGGCTGGTCCCACCCATCCAAGTTTTGAAATAAAGTAGTCCTAATACTGCAGTGGCTCAAGTCGCTAAGACGCTGACTTGGAAGCGGAAGGTCAGCAGTTCGATTCCCGAGTACTGCAGGATGGAAATGAGCTCCCGTCTTCATCCCAGCTCCTGCCAACCTAGCAGTTTGAAAGCAAGAAATTGCAAGTAGATAAATAGGGACCACTTCGTTGGGAAGGTAACAGTGTTCCGTGCACTCCGGTGTCTAGTCATGCCTGCCACATGACCATGGAAATGTCTGCAGAAGCAGACAGCACTGGCTCTTCGGCTTAGAAACAGAGATGAGCACTGCACCTTAGAGTCGGATACGACTGGCTTTCGAGCAAAGGGAACCTTTACCTTTACCTTAATTCAGGTGCAATGCAGAGCTTTCCCCCTGGCCACGGCCACCATACCACGCCCACAGTGGTATAGTAAATTTTTTTAGAGCCCACCACTGCTTTCGGTGCAGATTTGCCAATCTCATCCTTTGTCTTTGAAGCCTTTAACAAGCCACAATTTTTCAAGACACGGTTTTACCCAGTGATAGAGCTGGGAACAGGAAATGCAGTGGCTTAGTGGTTAAAGACGCTGAACTTGACAACTGGAAGGTCGGCAGGTCATCAGCTCGAGACCTGAATGCTGCACAACAGAGTGAGCTACCATCTCTGTCCCAGTTCCTGCCAACCTAGCAGTTCGAAAGCAAAAAAATTGCAAGTAGATAATTAGGTGCTGCTTTGGCAGGAAACGTAACAGCATTCTATGTGCTCCCGCATCTAGTCACACCTGCCACATGATCACGGAAACGTGTGCAGATGCAGATAGCGCTGGCTCTTTGGCTGTAAACAGATGAGAACAGCACCTTTTTACTAGAGCTAGGAACCAATAGAGAGGTGAATCTAGGGCAGTGATGGCGAACCTTGGCAGTCCATATGTTCTTGGATTTCAATTCCCAGAAGCCCAAGCCCCCTGTGAATGCACACAAATGGGTTTACTGCGATTCATCTGGCCTGCGCTGCCCTCGTCGCTCCCGGAAGCGGAAGTAAAACGCGCCCATATGGGAATTGAAGTCCAAAAACATATGGAGTGCCAAGGTTCGTCATTGATCTAGAGCATATACTCCTAAGCAGAAAAAGTTGCTGGGGGGCGGGGGGGCAGAGTTTTCAGATAAAAGAAGTACATTTATCCTGGCTTATGGTTTCTCTTTCCCCATTCAGAACCCAATTGTCACCCAGTTCTTCCCTACGCTGCTGCTCTGGGCCGTCTCTGTCTTCCTGCCTTTCATTGTGTTCTACTCGTCTTTCTTTGAATCCCACTGGACCAGGTAAGCGCTCTCATCTAGTGCCACAGCCCTTTAAATAGCTTTCATCTTGAAAAAGCACTATATTTCTTCTTGCTGGCCTTACATGTGGTTGCACTTGATGCATTTTTGGGGTTTCCTGAGGGACCTACCATGCCCCATGGGTCCTGATTTTTTGTAAACCCATCAATAAACCTCCCAAAGAACTTAGTGAGTTTGATGTTTGTAAAGCAAAGTTTGAGCCTGGAAATGTTCTCAGCACATCTTTCGTTGCTCAGGAGTCAGTACTTTTTTACTTCCTTGTTGGATTTCTAAGTGTAAATGTGTGGTATGTGCCTTCAAGTAAAAAAACCAACTTACAGTGACCCTAAGAGAGCTTTCAAGGTAAGTGAGATATTTATAGAGTGGTCTTACCAGTGAGTTTTCCAGCACAGAGTGGGGATTCAGACCCAGGCTTCCTGCATCCTATTCTGTCACTCTACCTACTATAACACACTATAATAATATTGTCATGTCAGAAATTATTCTGGGTTGGGTTAAAAGGATTTTTGCTGGAGAAACTCTGCTCAGGGGACCTCTGAATGAGGCTCCTTTCATGTCCCCAAGATCTCTTCCCACCGGAGTGGTCCTTATTTATCTATTTGTAATTTCTTGTTTTCGAACTGCTAGGTTGGCAGGAGCTGGGACAGAGACGGGTGCCCAAACCATCATGCAGTACCCAGGTCTTAAACTGCCAACTTGCTGGCATTCCACAACTAACAAGACAAGCTTCTTAACCACTGAGCCACCGCAGCCCCTCACAACACACTAAACCAGCAGTTCTCAACCTTTTAAAGCCACGGGCCAGGTCACGCTCCCTCAGACAGTTGAGGGGCCAGACTGGTGGTTCCCCTCACTGTAAATGCTGCCATAAAATATGTCCATGGCTGTCAAAAACATGTTTATGGCTGTTTTCGCCACGTCAGCTGATATGGTGGGAGCGAGGGTGGTGGGCCACATGAAATGGCACTATGGGCCGGATCTGGCCTGTGGACCATAGGTTGAGAACCCCTGCAGTAGAGGGACAATAGTATTTGGGGGGGGGTTATCTACTTACAGACTAGGATAACAACACACTGGTTATCCTAGTCTGTAAGTACACACACACACAAATGCTATTGTCCCTCTACAACAAAGAATAATAATTTAAAGTCCTGTAACACTCTTACTAACTCCAAGGTGATTTATAGTATAAACTACAAAAAACGTGCTAGTCTTTAAGGTGTCACAGGACTCTTGGTTGTTTTTACTGCAGCAGACTTAACATAGTTGTCACATTTTAATTAATTAAAATCTGCACAAATGTGTTTATATTGTTTATTATATTCCAGTTATCTTAGCTGTCATCAAGTCTGCAGATTTTTTTGTGTTGTTGCATCATTTCAGACATGTTACAGTAGAATTCAAGGCTAGCTTCCCTCACCTTCTGTTGTGTTTCTGACTTCCACCCTACTCATTTACCTCTGCTTTCTCTAAAAGGCATAAAATGAATTGCTTCCTTTCAGATCTACTAAGAATCAGGTCACGATGCACAAATGTTACATCTTCCTGGTATTTATGGTCATCATCTTGCCTTCCCTTGGACTGAGCAGGTACAGAGCAACTTGTATGTAGCGTAAGACATTAAGTTAGCACAGTCTGGTTTGTTTCACCAGTTAGGACCAAGTGAATACTCTTGGCTGGAAGTGGAAGGAGGGAACATTGACATACTGTATTACCGTTGTTAAATAAGGATAGAGCAGTGCATTCTACAGTGCAAAAGCTCTGCATTCAATTTCAGACTAGATATTATGTTTACAGAATAGCTCTGCATAGTATAAATAAATAAATAAATACATACATAAATACATAAATAAATAGTATATTCATGCTCAGCCTAGGAATTTGTTTCCAGGACCAGAACTGAATTCAGAGTCCTGTCTTAAAAACCACACCTATTTTTCACCCCCAACTCCTCAATTTTTGACATTTGAGGAGTCTCAAGAGGGAAGCCATTCATTTTTGGCTTTGTTACTCAGTAGGTAGCCAGTATGGCATGAGGATCTACTGCCAGTTATTGAGAGGCCGACTGGGTAGGTTGCAGTCTATCTTTCTGACAACCACTGGCATAAGCAGGCCATGTTCTATTGAACAGGCCTGTCATGGTGTCAGTTGCCAAAACAGCCATCTTTATTTTGCATGGTGTTCACTTGTACCAGGGCCCTTGTGTGGCCACGTCCTTTGACATACCACAGGCACTGTGCAAAGTGGGTCGGGGGGAGGAGTATTTGCATGATTGTTGTGCTGCATGTGGAAAGTCCAGCAGGATACAGGCTATAAGCTTCAATCTTGCTCTAAATGCAGAACGTCCTGATTTGCACAGCATGTTGAAATCCACACAATAAAAGACGATGGCATTTTCACACACACACCAAAAAAAGTCACAAAAATGAATCGGCAACCACTGGGATTTTAGGGAGGCTTGTGCATAAGAATACCTTACGTGTTGTGGTTGGAAATATAAACACTAGTTTTAAAGGTTCCTTTGAAACGAACTGACAGTGGTGAACAATGAAAAGAGCAACTTGTTCACTATCAGCTTATCACATGAAAGGAGGGTAGATTCAACCTACTCTTTAAAACAGGGGTTCCCAACCTAAGGCCCATGGTCCGGATCTGGCCCACGGCACCATTTCATGTGGCCCTGACCCTTCCAAGGGCATTCGAGAAACAAAATGGCTGCCCCTTTGATGCTGTTGAGACAAAATGGCTTCCCCCTTCATGCAGGCAGGGCAAAATGGCATTCCGGCCTTCAAAGCTGACTGGTAGAGCATGACCCTCCCCCAGCTTGAAAAGGTTGGGAACCCCTGCTTTAAAAGAATAAGATCCAACTCACGTACAACTGAGACACTGCTTGGCACTCTGTTTTTTGTTTTTTTTTTTGTTTTCTGAAAATGCCAAAGGAAGCTTTTGCAGGTATGTTGATTTCCTTGAGGAGGTGAAGGCATTTCACTGCAGGGTACAATTGCATACTTAAAGATGCCTACATACAGCAGAGAAGCTCAGCTGATCATGGGACCACTTGTGTGTGTGTATCTTTTTGTGATAATGTAATTAGTAGAAATGTAACAGACAAAGCAGCACTTAGCTTTACAATGCAGTTAGCTACCCCTAAGACCCCCAAGAGAAAAGGCTGGATATAGTTACATATTTGGGCTTAGCTTTCAACTTCTTCATGATCTCTCAAAAGACTAGCACTCAGGAAATGTATTTGCCACATAATTGTTCTCATAAAGTAGCAGGAAAGCAGCCAAGTAAATTTGGAGATGAAAACTTCTCTGTGAACTGGTCATAAAATGATAGCAAGCTACAGACATCAGGCTGGAGTCAGATTTACTGATACTTCTAAACTCTAAAGTATACCCATTGAACCTAATGAGATGTGAGTGTTAGCAGTGAGCAACATAAGACCCACTGATCTCAGGGAATCCATCATTAATAACTCTGGATCCGTTTCCTGCTCATATTGTTACATGACAGCCTAAAGAGAAACATAAATGTGCTTCAGACTCATGAATGCCTAGAGAGAGGACAGAGCCAAGTCTTAGTCAACTGTTAAACAACATCAACCCCATAATGTACCACCTGTTCCTTTCCTAGCCACCCTGCTTTATGACTCATCTTCATTTAAAGTGGTTGAGAGGCAGTTAGTGAGGAATCGGTATGGTTGTTCTGATCACACAGCGTTAATCCTAAACAGTGTCTCTTACAATTAAGATTAATACGGTTTCCTCATGGGTAGCTTTTCTGATCAGGCACTGATGTTACTCTCAGTAGTATGTCAGATGTTCACCAGTACAATTTTCCTAAATTTGAAAAATTCAGAATTGAAGGGTTGGGAACACGTGGCCTTCTAGATTTTGGGTCGTGGATCCCATAAATTCTAGCCAACATGGCCAGTTGTGAGGGATGAACCAAAATTATCTGTTGGATCATATGTTCCCCCTGTCCTAGAAGAAATATGTTCCTTCCCATGCATGGATCTAGACTTATTTTTTTTCCTTGCAGAAATAATATTCTCCTCTTTTCTTCCACCTCTAGCATGGATCTTTTCTTCCAATGGCTTTTAGACAGCCATTTTGTGGACCATGCATACGTAAAGTTTCAGTGAGTATTCTTGAACTTGGGATGTATGCAAGTGAGATGAATGACCAGTTTTATCACTGGGAGAAGCTTTCTTTTCCACTTATACATATAGCACATCCATGCATATGAGACATGTTTATATGGTCTTGACCAGGGGTTATCAACCTATGGCTCACAGGCCAACCCCGGCCCATGGAACCATTTCATGTGGCCCGTGTCACCACCGCCACTGGAAGTGGAAATGGACAAGTTTACAAAACCACCAGTCTGGCTCGCTCAGCTGTCTGAGGGAGCGTGGTCCGGCCCATGGCATGAAAAGGTTGAGAACCCCTGGCCTTGATTCTCTGCAGAAAATCTCTGGAAATGTCCAAGTACTATCAAGTGTTCTCAAATCAACTTTTCTCTGTTTGTTTTCTTATCACACATTGATCCTTTTCTTGATAGGTGTGTCTTCCTCCCCAATAATGGGGCCTTCTTTGTCAACTATGTCGTCACCGCCAGCCTGATTGGCACAGCCATGGAACTTCTGCGCATCCCTGGACTTATTGTCTATACCACTCGGCTCTGTTTTGCCAAGTCTGAACCTGAGAAGCTCCACATCAAACGGGTTTGTTGTTTTGTTATTTTCTCACCCCAAATGAGATGTATGAAATCCTGTTCTTTGGACTAAAAGACTGAACTCCTGTTATCTCTGAAATCTTTTGAATCTCTCTTCTCTTTTTCCCCCCACCTGGAGGCAGCTCTATGCAATGACACCATAAACCAGGGGTGCCCAAACTATGGCCCATGGGCCAGATCCGGTCCCCAATGCCAATTCATCAAAAGAAATTGTAAATCTTGAAAACAGTTGAACATATTAGAAAGCAGCGTCCTCGTGAAACATAATGAAAACATGACATAGTTGGCTAGGGGACTAGAACAGTTTGATATTTTTCAATCAGAAAAGGCAGGGAGGATTCCTTAACTGTGGTTGGATCAATGCAGAGATTAGACTTAAGAACAGCCTTGCTGGAACAGGCCACAGCCCATCCAGTCCAGCATTCTGTCTCACACAGTGGCTCACCATTTCCTTCAGGGTATTCCCAAGCAGATGCCTTCACCTGCTTAGGATTCCCTGGAAATGATATTGAGAGATATCCTGCCTATCTCTCCAACCCGGAGGTTGTCCTTAAGTATCCATAATTATAACCATTGATACCCTTGTCCTTCATGAACTTGTCTAATCCTTTCTTAAAGCTGTCAAGACTGTCAGCTGTCACCACTTCTTCTGGCAGGGAGTTCCATAGACCAGTGATCCACTGGGTGAAAAAGTACTTTCTCTTATTTGTTTGAGAACTAGCACCCAAAAGTTTCATGGAGTGCCCCCTAGTTCTAGTGTTATGCGATAGGGAAAACAGTTTTTCCTTATCTACTTTGTCCACACCGTACATGATTTTATAAACTTCAATCAGGTCACCTCTTAGATGCCGTCGTTCAAGAGTGAAGAGGCCCAACCGTTGCAGCCTCAGATGGTAAGAAAGGTGTTCCAGTCCCTTAATCATTTTGGTTGCCCTCCTCTGCACTTTTTCCAGCTCCATAATATCCTTCTGGAGGTATGGTGACCAGAACTGTACACAGTATTCCAGATGGGGCCTCACCATAGATTTATAAAGAGGCAAAATGACACTTGCTGGCTTATTTTCTATACCCTTCCTAATGATCCCTAGCATTGAGTTTGCTTTTTTCACTGCTGAGGCACACTGGGTTGACACCTTCATTGAGCTGTCCACCAGGACACCAAGGTCCCTTTCCTGGTTTGTCGCAGAGAGTTCATAACCCATCAGTTTATAAATGTAATTGGTTTTATTTTTGCCCCAACATGCATCACTCTGCACTTACTAATGTTGAAGCCCATTTGCCACTGTTTTGCCCACTCCCCCAGTGTCAAGAGATCCCTCTGGAGCTTCTCACAATCTCTCACAGATTCACTACCCTGTATAATTTAGTGTCGTCAGCAAATTTGGCTACCTTGCTTTTTACTCCTACCTCTAGATCATTTATGAAGAGGTTGAAAAGCAGGGGTCCCAGTACTGAACCTTGGGGGACCCCACTCTTTACTTCCCTCCACTTGGAGAAGTGTCCATTTAGTGCTACCCTCTGTTTCCTGTCCCTTAGCCAGTTCCTGATCCAGAACAAGACCTGTCCCTTTATTCCATGACTGGTAAGTTTATTCAAGAGCCTTTGGTGTGGTACCTTGTCAAAAGCCTTCTGAAAGTCCAGATAAACAATGTCAACTGGATCCCCCTTATCCACATGCTTGTTGACACCCTCAAAAAATTCCAACAGATTAGTGAGCCATGATTTACCCTTGCAAAAGCCATGTTGGCTCTCCTTTAGCAGCGCCTTCTCTTCTATGTGCCTATTAATTCTATCTTTTAGGATGGTTTCCATCACTTTACCTGGGACACATGCCAAACTGACAGGTCGGTAATTTCCTGGATCACCCCTGGATCCTTTTTTGAAAATTGGTGTTACATTCGCTACCTTCCAGTCATCAGGCACAAAGCCTGATTTGAGGGAAAGATTATATATTTTGGCTAGGAGATCAGCAATTTCATCTTTAAGTTCCTTGAAAACTCATGGATGGATGCCACCTGGTCTTGGTTTGTTAGCGTTTAGTTTAACAAGACATGCAAGGGCCTCCTCCCTGCTTATTTCTATCTGGCTTAATTCTTCGGTTTCCCTCCCTACGAAGATAGGCTCTGTTTTGGGCATGTGGTCTCTGTCTTCTTCAGTGACTATTGAAGCAAAGAATTCATTGAGTCTCTCTGCAATCTCTGTTTCCTCTTTAATAACCCCTTGCCTTCCATTGTCATCTAATGGTCCAATGGCCTTCCTAGTTGGGTTCTTACTTCTAATGTACTTAAAGAAGTCGTTGTTATTTCTCTGAGTATTTTTAGCTATACGCTCCTCAAAGTCTTGCTTTGCTTTCCTGATTTTTGCCTTGCATTTGTTTTGCCAGAATTTATGTTTCTGTCTGCTGTCCTCATTCGGACAAGCCTTCCATCTTCTAAATGAGCTTTTCTTGCTTTTGATCACTTCCCGAACAGCTCCTGTAAGCCACATCAGAGTCCTCTTGGACTTGGCAGTGCCCTTTTTCCTTTTGGGTATGCATTCCAGTTGGGACTCTGTTATTGTTTTTGTAAACAGCCTCCATGCCTCTTGGAGTGTTTGGACTCTCTCAATTTTTCCCTTTCAGCTTCTTTTTTACTAGTTTCCTCATCTTTGAGAAATTTTCTTTTTGAAAATTTAAGGTCTCTTCTTTGTCCAGCACAGTCTGCTCTGTCCAAGAACAGCTCAAGCGCCTTAATTTGTTGATGGTTAGATATGCTGGCCTCTAGCTGCTGGACCTTCTCTTCTAGTAGTGCAACCAGCTTGCACTTGCTGCAAGTGTAGTTCTCCATGTGCTTTGGCAAGAACACAAACATGGCACAAGTATTGCAGGTAACTACAGCTGTTCCCTCAGAATCCATTTTAACAAGTGCAGTATTCTGGGCCTCAAAAATGTACATGTTTACTACCTTTCTATCTAGTAAGAATATATCCTTCCTTTGTTCTTAGTTTGAGATCTTGCGCGCCATTAGGCGCGCAGGCCTCTAAAGCAGCTCTACTCCAACTGCAAGCATGCCCAAAACTTACCAGTGCTCACTTCCTTTGTTTGGCTCTCCTCAGTAGCAGCTCTGCTTAAGAGCACATGCAGAATCAAAAGGGCTGACCCTGAAAGAGCTCAGAGCTTTTAAAGGCTAGTGTGGTTCCGCCCCTCTGAGTCACAGTTCAGGGAAGGGCCTGGTGTGGCTCTGCCCCCCTGCTTCCTGTTTCAGGAAGCTTGTAATTGCTTCCTCTGTTTGAACAGAGGTGGCTCTCAGCAGTTTAAATTATCAATTTAAATTAGTGGAGGCTTCTAAAGCAGCTCTACTCCAACTGCAAGCACGCCTTCATGTGGTTAATATGGTTTGCAACCCACTATAAACTTTTTTTTTTTGCTTTTTCCATTTTGGAATCTTAACCACAATTAAGGTAAAGGTCTCCCTGGCTCAAAGCCAGTCATATCTGACTCTAGGAGATGATGTTAATCTCCATTTACAGCCAAAGATGCACACTGTCTGCATTTGCAGAGTTTTCTGTGGTCACATGGCAGGCAGGACTAGATGCCGGAGCATACAGAATGCTGTTACCTTCCCACCGGAGCAGTATCTATTTATCTACCTGCAATTTCTTGCTTTCGAACTGCTAGGTTGGCAGGAGCTGGGAAAGACCACGGGAGCTCACTCTATCATGCAGCGCTTGGGTCTCAAACTACTGACCTGCCGATCTTCCAGTCATCAAGTTCAGCAACCTACCCACTAAGCCACTGCAGTCCCACGATTAGGTTACTCATCTGAAAAAGATCAGTTAAAGAAAACAGGACATGATTTTGGGGTGTTTGCAAAGATCTCATTGATTATGGTGCCAAGTTCCCCTCGAAGCTCCTTTTCCTGTCATTATGAAGTTGAAAATACTTGGATAATTAGCTGTTGTCTTTTCTGCAGAATCAAGCGTATGAATTCCAGTTTGGACTGGAGTATGCATGGACCAGTTGCATATTTAGTGTTGTCATGACCTACAGCATCACATGCCCTATTATTGTCCCCTTTGGTAAGTGTATATGCCAGTACCCCCCAAATCACCTGCCCTTGTTTGTCTATGAAATATTGTCCCAAAGAGTCCCCATGTTCCCCCTACAGTGCATAGGAGGCAATTTTGCTATGTTTGAAGGGCCACTGTTACCTTTGTGTGCTTCCTCCATTTTGGACCACTAGAGGGTCTGTTCAGGTTATCCTACTATGGTAATAGATTGGACCATCCAGCCAGTGACTCAACGTCAGGCAGCGGTTAACTAACCTGACAAACCTGAGGACTAATGGTCTTGGGTGCTGAAGTCCTCAGGGAAGGTTGATGGTCCCCCAGTGGATTAAATCCCACTTGAATCCATCTTGGTGGAGGGCAGCAGCTTCATCAATACTGGCCTGGGGCTGAGGAGGACTTTGTGTGCCAAAGGGTTACTCATGGGACTGGATCAGTGATTGGCAGGAGCTGGGACAGACAACAGGCACTCACTCCATCACACAGCACTCGGGTCACAAACTGCTGACCTTCCAACCTTCTGGTTGTCAAGCTCAGTGTCTTAACCACTAAGCCACCATGGCCACACTAAATAGTGACCACAATTTTGCAAGGTTATTTTCTGGGCTGCATTTCCTCAGCTGGCTGGGTGATACCCTTTTATTTTCCAAGTTTCAAGATGAGCCTCCCACCACTCTGTCTCTCCATCTCTTCATCAACAAACAATGTCTCTTGCGAGTAGCCACTATCTTACCTTATCCTCTCCAATCTCTTTCCTCACAGGTTTGCTGTATATGCTGCTGAAACACATGGTGGACCGGTACAACATTTATTATGTATATATCCCTACCAAGCTGAGCCAACGCATCCATTCTGCAGCTGTCAGCCAGGTGGTGATAGCTCCCATTCTCTGCATGTTATGGCTGCTCTTCTTCTCCATTGTCCGTCTAGGTATGTAAGGGGCTCAATTTGCCTTGGGAGTTCACTCACCCACATGTGATTTGTTGTTGTTGTTCAGTCACACAGTCAATTCCGACCCTTTGCAACCCTATGGACCATTGTCCTCCAGGGACCTCTGTCCTCCACCATCCTCCTCAGCCTTTTTCTGTACCACAGTGTTATCTTCTTATTCGTGTGCCATATCCGATTCCGAATATTGACTATCCTCATGGCAATCATCCATGAAGATTGTCCTGGAAGCAATATAATGCTGTGGCCTCCCATTTGCCTTCCACATTGCAGCATGGCATCCTAGTTCCGTCACTTTCTGGTCCTGAGCCCTTTTGCACACAAAGTCCTCATCGGCTCCAGGCCAGTATAGATGAAGCCGCTGCCTTCTGTCAAGATGGACTCAAGTGGGATTTAATCCATTTAGGGACCATTACCCTTCCCTGTGGACATCTCCACCAAGACCATTAGTCCTCAGAATTGTCAGGTTAGTTAACTGGCGCCTAATGATCAGCATTGATAAACTGCCAGTATGGCCTACTCTATTATCATAGCAAGATAACCTGACCAGACAAAAACACACTTATAGGTGGTTAGAACATAAGAACAGCCTTGCTGGAACAGGCCACAGCCCATCGAGTCCAGCATTCTGTCTCACACAGTGGCTCACCATTTGCTTCAGGGTATTCCCAAGCAGATGCCTTCACCTGCTTAGGATTCCCTGGAAATGGCATTGAGAGATATCCTGCCTATCTCTCCAACCCAGAGGTTGTTCTTAGGTCTCCATAATTATAGCCATTGATACCCTTGTCTTCCATGAACTTGTCTAATCCTTTCAAAAGCTGTCAAGACTGACAGCTGTCACCACTTTTTCTGGCAGGGAGTTCCATAGACCAGTGATCCTCTGGGTGAAAAAGTACTTTCTCTTATTTGTTTGAGAACTAGTACCCAAAAGTTTCATGGAGTGCCCACTAGTTCTAGTGTTGTGCGATAGGGAAAACAGTTTTTCCTTATCTACTTTGTCCACACCGTGCATGATTTTATAAACTTCAATCGGGTCACCTCTTAGACGCCATCGTTCAAGAGTGAAGAGGCCCAACCGTTGCAGCCTCAGATGGTAAGAAAGGTGTTCCAGTCCCTTAATCATTTTGGTTGCCCTCCTCTGCACTTTTTCCAGCTCCATAATATCCTTCTGGAGGTATGGCGACCAGAACTGTACACAGTATTCCAGATGGGGCCTCACCATAGATTTATAAAGAGGCAAAATGACACTTGCTGACTTATTTTCTATACCCTTCCTAATGATCCCTAGCATTGAGTTTGCTTTTTTCACTGCTGAGGCACACTGGGTTGACACCTTCATTGAGCTGTCCACCAGGACACCAAGGTCCCTTTCCTGGTTTGTTGCAGAGAGTTCATAACCCATCAGTTTATAAATGTAATTGGGTTTTTTTGCCCCAACATGCATCACTCTGCACTTACTAATGTTGAAGCTCATTTGCCACTGTTTTGCCCACTCCCCAATGTCAAGAGATCCCTTTGGAGCTCCTCACAATCTCTCACAGTTTTCACCATACTGCGCAGATCGCTTGTGTGCAGGTCGCTTTCCACGCATGCCTAGAAAGCGTTTTCCCCCGCTGCCAAATTACGGGGTTTTGGCAGCGCGGGACGGGTTATGACATCAATCAGCATCAAATTCCCTGGTAATCCCGGCCAAATCGGGATGGTTGACAGGTATGGTTTTCACTACCCTGTATAATTTATTGTTGTCAGCAAATTTGGCTACCTTGCTATTTATTCCTACTTCTAGATCATTTATGAAGAGGTTGAAAAGCAGGGGTCCCAGTACTGAACCTTAGGGGACACCACTCTTTACTTCCCTCCACTTGGAGAAGTGTCCATTTAGTGCTACCCTCTGTTTCCTGTCCCTTAGCCAGTTGCTGATGCAGGACAAGACCTGTCCCTTTTCCCCCATGAAGTGGTTGATTCTACTTTAACTGCCTTGGCTATATCCTATAAAATCCTGGAATATGTTGCTTTATGAGGTACTTTGAATTTCCTACCAGAACATTCTGGGACCTTCCTTCTTCTCTGTGGTCCCTGTGCATCCACACTAGTGAGTTGCTCCCACACATGTGTCATAGGTCAGCTCTTCTCAAGCTTAGGATTTTGAAAAAACCTATTCCATCATGCTTTGCACTAGCGCCCCACCTCCTGTCTTCCCAGTTCCATTTTTACCGCCGTGTGGCTGGTCATGCTTTTCTCAGCTCCTGTGTGCTGTAACTATTTTCTGGTTTTTACTCTTATATTCTATCTTAGCACTTTTAGGATTGCTGATTTTAGTGTTAGCTTAAAAAAACTAATATACAGTACTGTATATAGTTTTAAACTTTCTATCTACTCAGCCTCAGCTCAACTCTGTTATTGTCGAGACTAATCAGTCTCGTTACAAGCTTTCCTCTGCCACTACACCTCTGGGTAAAGAACAAAAGAACATCAATGCCCTAGATAAGAAGCTCTATGCTAATTCTTCACTGGGCATTAGGAGCGCTGGGTATGTACCAACGTTTCCTTTGTGACAAACTTGCCCATATCCTCACTCATCTACCCAAGGATAAGAAACCCTTATCCCTCAATCTACAACAAATGCTGGCAGTTCACCACGATGCCGAGGTGTACTCCAGAAACCTTGTGGCTGCCATTGCATTTTGCTGGCAGGCCTGGCTTCAATCAGCCAATATGGTAGAGGATAGGAAGACCAAGTTGGAACAAATGCCTTTTCAGGGGACTGGCCTTTTCCATAGCAAAACATATGAGTCTGTAGACGACTTAACCAAGTGACAGCTGGCTGCCAAGCAACTTAAGTTAGGTGCTCACCAGAACCCCTATCAATCTTTTCGCAGGTCATCCTGAAAGAGGTCTTTTCCCTGTCACCAACTTTACCAGGGCTACCAGCCTTATCAGGCCCCTTAGATGCAATTTGGAACCCCTACAGTGGCTCAAGTAGCTAAGATGCTGACTAGGAATCGGAAGGTCAGCAGTTCGATTCCCGAGTACTGCAGGATGGAATGAGCTCCCGTCTTTGTCCCAGCTCCTGCCAACCTAGCAGTTCGAAAGCAAGAAATTGCAAGTAGATAAATAGGGACCACTTCAGTGGGAAGGTAAACAGCGTTCCGTGCGCTCCGGTGTGTCTAGTCATGCCTGCCACATGACCACGGAAAACGTTTGCAGAAGCAGACAGCGTTGGCTCTTCGGCTTAGAAACAGAGATGAGCACTGCACCCTAGAGTCGGATACGACTGGCTTTCGAGCAAGGGAAACCTTTACCTTTACCTTTATTCAACCACAGTGCCCATTTTCTCAAACTAGATCAAAGCAGCACTTCTGAAATACCCGACCCAGGAGCCGTTCAATCAGTGAACCCCTCTCCAACCCCCTTAGCCCCATACTACCGTGCATTGCAGAGAATTTAATTTAATTTTAATTTAATTTAATAGTCATATTTATATATGCCACCCCCTCAGGCAGAACCCGACTCAGGGCGGCATTACAACAAGTTCTAAAAACACATAAAAACACTTTAAAAGACCCACATCTCTCCCACTATAAAAAGAAGAAGAAGAGAGAGTTCTTAATTGTTTACATAAGCCAGCAGGCGGGGACCGTGTTCCCATTCGGGCCCCACACCTGCCCTGCCAGCCAGGTCTTCAATCCTTTCCTGAAGGGCAGCAAATCTCTTTGAAGTCTTAGATCTGTTGGCAGGAGGTTCCAGAGAGTTGGTGCGGACACGGAGAAGGCCTTCCTTCAGGTGCTGGATAGATGTGCACCCCTAGCTGATGGCACTATTAGAGAGCCCCTCCGGTCCGCTCTGGTTGGACGGGCAGACACTCTTGGGACGATGCGGTCTCTAAGGTATCCTGACCCACTGCCATATAGGGCTTTAAAGGTCAAAACCAGCACCTTGAATTGCACCCAGAGACAAACTGGTAACCAGTGCAGCTCCCGAAGTAGCGGTGAGGCATGGGCATATCGCCCACATCCCATCACCACCCGGGCTGCTGCATTCTGAACCAGCTGCAGCCTCCGAATGGTCGTCAAGGGCAGCCCCATGTAGAGCGCATTACAATAATCTAGTCGGGAAGTGACCAGAGCATGGGTGACCATAAGCAAGGAGCCCCGGTCCTGGAGCCTGCGCAACTGGCGAATCACCCGAAGTTGGGCAAAAGCCCTCCTGGCCACAGCCGCTACCTGTTCTTCTAGCAGCAGCCGCGAGTCCAGAAGGACCCCCAAGTTGCGCACTGGGTCTGTCTGGGGCAAAACATCCCCATCCAGTACCAAAGATGGTAACTCCCTGGATAACACGGGGGCCCTTATCCACAGCCACTCTGTCTTGCTGGGATTCAACCGAAGCCCATTGGCCCCCATCCAGACCCCAATGGCCTCCAGGCATCCGGATAGGATTTCAACAGCATCACTGGGGTCCCCAGGGGCCGAGATGTACAACTGAGTGTCATCCGCGTACTGATGGTACCGCACCCTGTGGGAACGAATGATCTCACCCAGTGGCTTCATGTAGATGTTAAATAGGAGAGGAGAGAGCACCGAACCCTGAGACACCCCATACTTGAGAAGCCTAGGGCTGGACCTCTTACTCTCTAACCACACCAACTGGGTACGGCCCTCCAGAAAAGAGGAAAACCAGGACCTCACCGTGCCCTGGATCCCCAGTCCTTTGAGCCGTTCCAGAAGGATACCGTGGTCGACAGTATCGAAGGCCGCTGAGAGGTCAAGAAGAGCAAGAACGGATGGATAACCCCCGTCCCGCTCCCGCCAGAGATCATCCATCAGTGCGACCAATGCCGTCTCCGTACCATACCCGGGCCTGAATCCTGATTGAAAGGGGTCTAGATAATCCGCTTCCTCCAGGACACTCTGCAGCTGGTGCACCACCGCCTTCTCCAAAACCTTACCCAGAAAGGGCAGGTTGGAAACCGGCCTGTAGTTGTTAAGGACAGCTGGGTCAAGGGATATTTTCTTCATGAGGGGGCGCACCAAAGCATGTTTTAGCGGTGCAGGAAATACCCCCTCCCGTAATGATGCATTTATTATCGCCCCGACCCAGCCACCTGTCACCACCTTGGAGGCTTTCACCAACCAGGTGGGACAGGGGTCCAAAGGACATGTAGTGGCACGCACAGCTGCAAGGAGCCTGTCCACTTCATCAGGGACAACAGGATCAAACCGATCCCAGATCGTACAGCAAGACTGTGCTCCGGTGCCCCCCCCCAACCCTCCCCATCCATGCCGGGATTCAGCCCTGAACAAATCCGATCGATTTTCTCCACCAGATGGTCAGCAAAGTCCTCAGCCGAACCCTGCCAACCGGGCACCGATCTCCCCCTACCGAGGAGGGACCTGGTTACCCGGAACAGGGCGGCTGGGCGATTATCAGCGGAGGCAATAAGGGTGGTGAAGTATTGCCGCCTTACCACCCCCATCGCCACTAGGTAGGCCCTAATAGCAGCTCTAGCTAGTGTCCAATCGGAGTCATCCTGGGTCTTCACCCAGCGGCGCTCTAGGCGTCTCTTTGCCCGTTTGAGTTCCCGCAGTTCATCCGTGAACCACGGGGACGACCTAACCCCACGGGCGCGGAGAGGCCGCAGTGGTGCGATTTCATCCAAGGCTGCTTTTTGCCGTCCTGTTCCACAGGTCAACAAGTGCCTCAGGTGAATCGTGTAGCCGATCCAGAGGAACATCCCCCAGTTCCCTCTGGAATCCATCTGGATCCATTAGTCGCCGAGGGCGGGCCATTTTAATAGGCCCTGCCTCCCCCCCAGAAAGTCAAGAGTCACCAGATAGTGATCTGGCCATGGCACAGGTGAGATGACTAAATCCTGTAATCTCAGATCACTCTGCCACTGCTCTGACAAGAAAACTAAATCTGGCATGTGACCACTGTCCCTGGTCGGACCCCGAACAACCTGAGTCAGGCCCATGGCTGCCATGGAAGCCATGAACTCCCTTGCCACCTCAGAAGCCATCCCCAATGATGGCAAATTGAAGTCCCCCCGAACCATAAGCCTCGGGAACTCCAACGCCAGCATCGAGGCAGCTTCAAGGAGCTCAGGCAGGACATCCCTTACCCTGCAAGGGGGCAGGTACAGGAGTAAGATCCCCAACTGACCCTTGGGGCCCAACCGTAGAAGCAGGGCCTCACAACCAGACACTTGTGGAGCAGTGGCCCTAGCAATTCCCAAAGACTCCCTGGCAACAATGGCGACACCACCGCCCCGCCCCTCACCTCTAGGCTGGTGCCAAATACCGAACCCAGCTGGACACATGTCCAAAAGAGGTACTCCATCCTCAGGTGTCAGCCGGGTTTCGGTGATGCATGCCAGGTTGGCCCACCCCTCCTGGATAGAATCTTGGATCAGGGGGGCCTTATTACAGACCGATCTGGCATTCACCAGCAGCAGCCTAAGGGCGGGGTCACTCTGGATCTGCTGCTCAGGGCCCAGAGATGTACCTGCAGGGCTGGAATGAGGGACCGCACTTAAACATCGGACCCGCATTCCCCGAGTGCAGCCCGCCCCACGGTACCCGCCATACCGCCCCATGCCCGTCACAACACCTATATGGATCCCTGGAATCCCCCTAGATGGAAAGCTGCCCCTCCTTCCTGGCTGGCAGGACCAACTCTCTCTCTTTCCACCCCATCCACAATCCCCCCCTGGTTCCAGCAACAAGCATGAGCTCCCGGAACGAGCAGGGAGCCCTGGCGAGCCCCGGCATCGGCGTCTCCTTTTTCTTCCCCCCAGGTGGGGAGGGCGGAGTCAGAAGCGATGGCTCCCACCTGCCTCAAACCCCGGGAGCCGGTGGCATGGGCTCCTGGAACGAGCAGGGAGCGTTGGCGAGCCGCGGCATCAGCGTCTCCTTTTTCTTCCCCCCAGGTGGGGAGGGCGGAGGCAGAAGCGATGGCTCCCACCTGCCTCAAATACCGGGAGCCGGTGGCATAAGCTCCTGGAACGAGCAGGGAGCGTTGGCGAGCCACGGCATCGGCGTCTCCTTTTTCTTCCCCCCAGGTGGGGAGGGCGGAGGCAGAAGCGATGGCTCCCACCTGCCTCAAATCCCGGGAGCCGGTGGCATGAGCTCCTGGAACGAGCAGGGAGCGTTGGCGAGCCGCGGCGTCGGCGTCTCCTTTTTCTTCCCCCCAGGTGGGGAGGGCAGAGGCAGAAGCGATGGCTCCCACCTGCCTCAAATCCCGGGAGCCAGTGGCATGGGCTCCTGGAACGAGCAGGGAAAGGGGCTGAATGGAAGGTCTTTGCAGCCACCTCTTCCTGCCTTGATACAGCTGCCGGCCCTCTCTTCTCCTTCCTGGTCCAGTGAAGGAGGCCTTTGGGAAAGGGGTGGGTGGAAGGTCTTTGCAGCCACCTCTCCCTGCCTTAATACAGCTGCCGGCCCTCTCTTCTCCTTCCTGGTCCAGTGAAGGAGGCCTTTGGGAAAGGGGTGGGTGGAAGGTCTTTGCAGCCACCTCTCCCTGCCTTAATACAGCTGCCGGCCCTCTCTTCTCCTTCCTGGTTCAGCAAAGGAAGCCTTTGGGAAAGGGGCTGGGAATTACCACAGATTCCTGGGTACTCAACATTGTTCTCCAAGGCTATGCCATAGAGTTTCTCCATCATCCCTTTAGTGTATGCAAACCAAGACACAGGACACAGCCTCGGGCTGGGTTAACTCAGGTTTATTGCATCGTGGGCAGAGGGAACATGAGGTAATGGCGGATCGATAGCTCTTTATATACAGCAGTAATACATTTGAACGTGGTGCCATGGTAGCCCATTGGCTACTGTCTGCGTGACGTCATTGCAGGTCACGCCCTTCTTGTCCAGGTGTGGTGGTGGCGGGAAAACTTCCCGCGCTGTTGCCTTTGATGAGTTTGGACCAAGAGAGCTTGGACGCTCGCTGCTGCCAGCTGGTGGTCATTAGCTCGCGTCCTATTACAGGGTTTATGTGATACAGCTGAAGGTTACATTGTTGCTATAGGCAAGGTTACATTGGCTCAGATACATTGTAATCCATGTGTACAATAAAACCATCAGAACACAACACCCCTCCCCCCTAGGATGAGACAAAGTCTCGAGCCCACACTTAAACACACTCCCCCCCCCTTAGGAGACAAAGTCTCTCAGCCAAGATGGCTTATTTCGAACACGCTGGGGTCTCGATGCGGGCTGCCTCTCCCCGGGTTTGCTACCTTCTCTTTGTCCCCTGGTTTCCTGTCCTGTAATATGAGAGGGAGACTCGTTAGTGACTTTCCGCGGCTCCGCGGCGTTGTTGGGAGGTGTGCTCTTTCTTGGGGCGGAACCGGGGGCACTGGGGGCTAACGAAAAACCCCTCTTCTCGCTTGGATGGGTGGGGGAACACTCCTGAAAACCCCCCCGGCTCGCAAAATCAAACTCAAAATTACTATCGGGGGCAGCGGTCGCGAACTCCTCTCCCCCTTCCCCGGCTCCTGATAGGACTGGCGTATCAAAAGGATATGAGTCGGGGCCGCTGCTTCTGCTTCCTTCCCCCCTCGCTTGGGACTGTTGTCCATTGCTGTCTCCCCCTTGGGTTAAGCGGGTGGGGGAGAACCCTAACGCTGAATCCTGTTGCTGAGCTCCACTGACTGGCCCACTCACTCGGTGCCTCAGTTGGTCTGCGTGCCTCCTCCAGAGGAGGCCGGTGTTAGTCTCGACCCGGTACGATACTGGCCCCGTCTGTTCTACAACCTCCCCTGGTACCCAGGCCGGCCCTGCGCTGGAATAGTTCCTGCAGTGAACAGGGTCCCCGGCGGCAAAACCTTTCGACACTGCCAACCCTATGTTTTTCCCTTTATCCTCGACCCTCGTCGGGTCTAGCCTGGACAGGATCGTGGTCAGTTTTCGCCGCATCAAGAGCTCCGCCGGCGAGTAGCCTGACGCTAAAGGGGTTACCCTATACGCTAAGAGGAACTGGCATACCTGGTGATTCAGGTCCCCCGGGCCCATGCGCCGCAGCGCGTCCTTTGTTGTACGCACTAGTCGTTCCACTTGGCCATTCGTGGCCGGGTGAAACGGTGCGGATGTGACATGCCGAATGGCGTTTGCCTCCATGAATGCTCCGAACTCAGCGGAGGTGAAACAACTAGCGTTATCGCTGACTAAAGTGTCGGGTAAACCGAACGTGGAAAAGACTCTCCTTAGCCGGCCAATTGTCGTGGCGGAGGACGTGCTCTTTACTGGGATAACCTCCAGCCACTTGGAGAACGCATCTACCACCAGGAGAAACATGGTTCCTCGGAACGGGCCAGCGAAATCCACGTGCACTCGGGACCACGGCCCCCTTGCTGTGTCCCACTCCCTATGCGGGAGACGGGCCGCCTCAGGTCGGGATTCCTGGCAAGCCTCGCAAGTGCCGACCATGTGCTCAATGTCCGCGTCCAGCTGTGGCCACCAGAAGTAACTCCGGGCTAGCGCCTTTGAACGAACTATGCCCGGGTGGCTGACGTGCAGCAGTTCGAGCACCCTCGTCCGCAGGGGCGCAGGGACCACCACCCGTTGGCCCCACAGAAGGCACCCCCTCTCTAGGGACAGCTCTAGCTTTTTCCTAAAGAATGGGTCGAACTCTGTACTCGGGGACGAAGCCGGCCACCCCTTCTGCACCCATGAACTAACTTTTCCCAGCGTCCTGTCCTTGCCTGTCGCCCTAGCAATGTCGGCTGGCACTATTGGGGGTGCGTCTAAAACCTCAATCAGCAACACCTGGCGGTCTCTTTCTGCTCTCGCCTTTCGGTCGTCCGACAATGGCAGAGGGGATCGCGAAAGCGCATCAGCATGGCTGATCTCCTTTCCGGGCCTGTACTCCAACTCATGTTGGTACGCGTTGAGGAAAATAGCCCATCGCAGCATTCTCGGGGACAGGATCTGCGGCGTGGGCTTGTTTGCCGTGAAAATCCCTAACAGTGGTTTGTGATCGGTCACGATTTTGAACGGGCGGCCATACAAAAAATCGTGAAATTTTTTGGTCCCCGCTACTATTGCTAACGCTTCCCTGTCGGTTTGTGCGTAATTTCGCTCCGCTTGGGACAGGGACCTTGAGTAAAACGCTACCGGGGCCTCCCTTCCGTCCTCCAACACGTGGCAAAGCACCGCCCCCACCCCCACCGGGGATGCATCACAGACTAGGACCACTGGCCGTTTGGGGTCGAAGTGCGTCAGGATTGCCTCAGATGTTAGGAGTTGCTTTAGCTCCTTGAACGCCCTCTCGTGCTCATCACCCCACATCCATGGCTCCTCCTTTTTAAGTAACCGATGGAGCGGTTCGGCCACGGACGCCTTCCGCGGAAGAAATGTATGGTAAAAATTGAGGAGCCCCAGGAAAGACTGTAGCTCGGTTTTGGATGTGGGGCGAGGGGCCTTTTTAATGGCTGCTACTTTGGATTTAGACGGCTTAATCCCCTCGGGTGTGATCCGGAACCCTAAAAACTCGACCTCGGTTTCGAAAAAAACACATTTGTCCTTCCTCAATCTCAGCCCCGCTTTCTCGAACACGGTCAGTACTTTGTCCAACCTTTTCGCCAGTTCAGCCTCACTCCCCCCTGTTATCAACACGTCATCAAAATAAGGCAACACCCCCTCCAGGCCCTTTAGGAGGCGTTCCACGAGCGATTGAAAAAGGCCGGGTGCCGAGTTCACGCCGAACTGTAACCGCGACACCTGGAACGCTCCCTTATGTGTAACTATCGTTTGTGCCGCGGCCGTGGCGGGGGTCACTGGAAGTTGCTGATAGGCTTGTGCCAAATCGAGTTTAGCGAAACACTTTCCCCCATTTAGCCTGGCCAAAAGGTGGCTGATCACTGGCACCGGGTATGCATTAGGGCGGATCGCCTTGTTAATTGTACACTTATAATCAGCGCAAATGCGCACCTCCCCGTTAGCCTTTAGAGCCGTTACAATTGGAGTTTCCCACTCCGCGGAATCAACAGGAATAAGAATCCCCTGGCCCACCAGTTTGTCCAGTTCCGCCTCTATCTTGTCCTTGAGTGCGAACGGCACCCTGCGTGGCTTGAGTCTTATCGGGCGGACCTCCGGGTCTATGTCGAAAGCTACAGGGGGTCCCTTGAACTTTCCGAGTCCTTTCTTAAAAACGGCGGGATGCGCATCGCAAACCGCTTGTATTGGGTCCCCCCCCACGGTATGCACCCCCCCTATGAACAAACCTAAGGGCTGAAACCACTGTGTCCCTAGGAGGCTACAGCTTCCCCCTTTGAGGACAACTAGGGGCAGTACCGCAGAATGTCTCTTAAAATTGACCCGAAATTTCCCGACCCCCAACACCGGAATGCTGTTTCCCTGTACGTCCCGTAGTGTGGACCTCAACGCTTTAAGCTTGGGCCGCACGTGGGGGTCGATTTTCAGGAACTCTTTCTGGGGAATTATGGAATAGGAGGACCCCGAGTCAATTTCCATCTTAATAGGGGCCCCTTGTACTAATACCTCAACGAAGTAATGGGACTGTCCCGCGGACACGCTGAACACTGAGGCGTCGTCCTCGCTGCCGTCCGAGACGCGGCCCACGCCGTCCTGCTTCCTCGTGGTCTGGGCGCCATCTTTGGGCCTCGCTGGACGGTCCGGTCTGGCCGCGCGGTCTTGTGACTGCCTCCGGCCCTCTTTCCGCTTTCGGCACGCCTTGGCGATGTGCCCCCGACGGCCGCAGGTGTAACACTCGGCCTTTCTGAATGGGCATCTCGCGCGCTCGTGGGCCGCTCCGCAACCCTCGCAGCGTCGACCACCCTTCCTGACCTTCTGGACCTCCTCGCCGTCGCTGCCTTCCGTAGACGACTTTGAGGCCCGTCGAGTCGCGTGCACCGACTGTCCGGTCTTCCCGTGCACCGAATTTTCCGCCTTGCCGGCTCTAGGACGCCACTCACGCCACTGGTGCATCTCGTCCACTCCGGCATTCGTGGACTCTGCGGCTTCCGCGGCCTCTATGACCTCTGCCAGCGTGGGTGGCGGCTCCTTATTCATCAAGCTGCGCTGTACCTCCTTGTCTTTCAGGCCACACAACACGCCGTCCCTGAGGACCAACTCCAGGATATCGCCCCATTTACAGGGGGCGGCGGCTATCCTCATGGCGGCCACGAATGCCTCAACCGACTCATCCGGCGCTTGGACTCGCCTCCAAAACGCGCTCCGAGCGGGAAACATTGCCCTCGAGGGGCAGAACCGCTCTCGCAGCAGTTTCATGATGTCGCTCGCCTTAAAGTCGCTCACCTTCTTCGGAGCGATTATGCCCACCAGCGTCCGCTTGGTTTCCATCCCGAGCATTCTGGTGAGGATGGCCCTCTTCCTCTCCTCATCTTCTCCTTTGACTCTGAGTTCCACCAGGGCCGCCTGGAAATCCATCTCAAGCAGCTCCCAGTCTTGCGGTTTGGTGATGTTGAAACCGCTCTGTGCCCTGGCTGTTCCGTGGGGATCCATTATCCCACCTTCGTCGCCAATTTAGTGTATGCAAACCAAGACACAGGACACAGCCTCGGGCTGGGTTAACTCAGGTTTATTGCATCGTGGGCAGAGGGAACATGAGGTAATGGCGGATCGATAGCTCTTTATATACAGCAGTAATACATTTGAACGTGGTGCCATGGTAGCCCATTGGCTACTGTCTGCGTGACGTCATTGCAGGTCACGCCCTTCTTGTCCAGGTGTGGTGGTGGCGGGAAAACTTCCCGCGCTGTTGCCTTTGATGAGTTTGGACCAAGAGAGCTTGGACGCTCGCTGCTGCCAGCTGGTGGTCATTAGCTCGCGTCCTATTACAGGGTTTATGTGATACAGCTGAAGGTTACATTGTTGCTATAGGCAAGGTTACATTGGCTCAGATACATTGTAATCCATGTGTACAATAAAACCATCAGAACACAACAATCCCCCAGAAGGGATTTTGAGAAGCACTACTGACACAAGAAGTTGCTGCTTTGCTGTACAAAGGAGTTATATGCAAGGTTTCCCTACGGGATGTTCACAGGGGTTTTTACTCAAGATATTTCATGGCCCCCAAAAAGGACAGAGGCCTCCATCTTATCCTAGACTTCAGGGACCTCAACAGCTTCATTGTCATCAGGAGGTTCCGCATGGTCACTTTACAGACCATTCTGCCCTTCTTTTACCATGGAGCATGGTTTACTACAGTGGACCTGACAGACACATACTTTCACAAGGCTATTAGGGACGACCACTGGAAATATGTCTCATTCGCACTGTCCGAATAGGCATACGAATACAACAGACTTCCCTTCAGCCTGTCGACAGCCCCAAGGGTTTTCACCAAACATGTAGCCCCTGTAATTGCCCACCTAAGAATCCACTCTACCCCTATCTGAATGATGTCCATCTCAAAATGTTCGTCAGAACGCAACATCTCTTATCAGACCTTGAGCTCAAGGTCAGTCTAAAAAAAAATCTTCCCTCAAACCAACTCGCTCCGTTCATTTTATAGGAATGGTCTTAGATTCCTCCCTGGACAGGGTTTTCCTCCTCCCCAAGAGGAAGCTGGACCTTCACCGGATGATGAGGGCTGTTCTTCACTCCAGGAAACTAACCGCACTCATGGTCCAGACACTCCTAGGCTTAATGGCATCCACAACAATGATTCTCCACTTTGTGAGGCTTCACATGCGGCCTCTCCAACAGTGGTTTCCATCTACGATGGACTGACAGAACCACAATACAAAATACTATACCTTCCTCCACACCTGGCTTGCCAGCTCACTTGGTGTCTGGAGGAAACCAATATCTCCCACGGACATCCCTTCAGAGACCCTCATCCTCAGGTCCAGCTGACCATGGACGCCAGCCACATCGGGTGGGGAGATCAGTCCCAGGTCCATCACATCAACAGGACTTGGCTCCCCAAGGAAAACACCTACATATCAATTAGCTTAAACTACTCACCATGTTCAAAGCTCTCAGGGCATTTCAGAATTCCCTCATAGGTCAGGTAGTGCAAGTGGCATCAGACAACTCCACAACAGTCCACTATATCAACAGGCAGCGGGGAATGTGTTCACAGCGCCTCCTCACTTTGATGCTCTAGCTATGGGACTGGTGCATTCAGAAAGGATTTTTTCCCATAGCAGTTCACCTAGCAGGCAAGCAGAACTCACTAGCAGACACCCTGAGCAGGACCCACTCTCAAGCCCACAAATGGGAGCTCAACCATAAGGCCTATCAGACCCTTGTCCAGCAATGGGGATCCCCATCAGTGGACCTCTTTATATCCCAGCACAATGCGAGGCTGCCCCTATTTTGCTCCAGGGCGGGACACGATCACAGCATTCTAGGGGATGCATTCTTTTCTGACTGGACACAAGGCCTGATTTATGCCTTTCCATCTCTGCCTCTTCTACACAGGATGGTCTCCCTCCTGCTGGTGAGCCAACCAGTCAATGCCATCCTGATTGCTCCCTGGTGGCCCAGGCAGACATGATTCACAACCCTCCTAGAGGTCTCTTCCGAGTACAGGTGTCTCTTGGTCCCCACAAATTACTCCACCCGGACCTGGAGACCCTTCACCTGACAGCCTGGAGAATTCTCCAATGCTCCTGAGGGTACTACACAACTCCTCTAAGCCTGCCACTCGGAGGGTGTACGCTTATAATTGGGCTAAATTCCAACGATTCGCCCTGTCCATTGGGAAAGCTGCCGTGTCTCCCCACCTTTCTACTGTCCTTAAGTTCATCCTCCGTCTAAAAGAATCTGGCCTATCTATGTCTTCAATGATAGTGTACCTATCACCAACTGTATCCTTCCAACCCTCTGGTTTCCCCGTCAAGGACTTCTTTAAGCACCCTACTTGAAAAAGATTTCTGAAAGGCTTAAATAATAGCTACTCTGATGTACACAGACCACAACCACGGTGGTCCTTGCGGAAGGGTGGATCTGAGCCTAGATCACAATGAGGCAGATCCAAACTGGAACATGGGTCGGTTAAAGTAGACTCTTTTCACATGGGTATTCCCTGAAGGTTAGGTTTGATGGGGATATCAGTAGTACATACAAAGTGCTCTGCAAAATGCTATAGATCTTGTGCTTGGTGTAAGGAGCATTTTGGCTCTCAATTGTCATGCTACAGTGAGCTGCAAGGAGAAAAGTTAAAGAAGCTGAATGTGATTTGCTTTTTTCACCCCAGCCTTTTCAACATGTTGCTGGTGTTACATGCCATCAAGTTGCTCCTGACTTATTGCAATTATATGAATGAGAGATCTCCAAAATGCCCTATCCTCAGCAGCCAATGCTCAGCTCTTGCAAACTCAAGGCATTTTTTTTTCCTTTAAGGATTTATTCCATCTCACATTTGGTCTTCCACATATCTTGCATATATTTCCCAGCATTCATCTCTTTCCCAAAGAATCTTGCTTTCTCACAATGTTCTCCCAAAGTATGACCACCTCATTTGAAAATGGCATTTGTTAGGTTTGCATTTGAGTCCAAGCCAACTTTATCTATACTCCTTGCACTACTGTTGTCATGGGATTATTATACAATGAACGTACCTGTATTAAGAAGATGGAGTTTCTTAGGTTAGGAAATGTGTTAAGTTTCTAAATGTGCTAGAATGCCATATTTTGTTAGTTCACTGCTTAGATATTTGCAGGTGTTCACAAGGACAAAAGCTAGGCCATAACAAGTGCTATATCTAGATGACCACTAGACATAAGAGTGTGGGAAAGATGTAAACATCACATCTCTAAGAGCAGAGTGAATTTGTTATGGGAACAGTGTCCTGTTATGAGTTATACAGGCACCTCATGCTAATGAGGAGAGCATCTTCCTATGTTTCATGTACTGATGCACGAGACTTGAAGAAGAGTTTGTGTGGGATCCTGATCTGTTCAACATGCATCTGGAGAAGTAAGCTTGCTAGCTTTAGTCAGCTAAGATGGGTGCAGCAGTTAGCAAACATGATTACTTAGAAAGAGACCTTTAGTTTATTTTGTGTTTGGGTGAATGTGAATGGTTGTATGCTTCTACTGTTTTTGATTAGAATAAGATATGGACATTGTAACCTTTTTAAACCTTTTTGAAGAACTTTAAGCTTTTACCTATGCTTGATCTACAATAGAGAAAATCTACTTCATCACTTCGTGTGGTTCTTGGAAGGGTGGGAAAAGAGTGTTCGCTAGGCCTAAAGGCCATGACTAATGAAGAAAAATACTTTTTATTGTCTCTTCTGAGATTACTTCAACTAAGAAAGGAAATCTCAGGCAGATGTAAGTTGATTCAGCTGGTAAAGTCTAGGCAGACTTCTCCAGGAGATTTAGGAGACCCAGAACTGAGCCTGGTAACTTGGGCAGGTATGATTCAGTTGGGTCATGGGAGAGGCTAGGGCAAGGGGTCCTGTCTAGCACACAAGGCTTTGTTAGATAAGGCTGAAGAGATCTGATAAAACCTTGCTGATAACTGTGTTAACTGGAACTTTAATTGCTTTTCTGTTTTTGCACTGATCCTAGTTTTGTCCAGACAGAAATGTGTAGGTTATGAGAAATTATGTACAAAAAGACACTTATTGTGGGGGAAGCATTTGCTCGCCATGGCATTTTCGGAGAAGATTGCATACAAAAATGTATGCAGATTTCTGTGCATATGAAAATGTATATGCTTTTGTGTACCTTTAGATGACACATTCACAAACTTGCTTGCAGGCACATCAAAAAACAAATTATACTGTAAAGAAATTATGTTTGTATCTTATAGAAAGAAAAGTAAACTAACCAATGATACTATTTATTTCTTCTTCAATGCTGTAGGCGCCAACCACCCTATCACTGTCTTCACCTGTATCATCCTTTTCTTCTGCATCCTTTCTTCACTCCTTGGCCTCTTTCTCAAGAGGCTGAACCCACAGAAGCTCTCCAGTTACCAGGTAAGAAAAAGAAACAGCCATGCCCAGTTTCCTGTCTATGCTCTTCCTCGCAGCTCATGGTCCATGTAGACTCAAGACTGAAGCTGAGAGATAGTTCCCACTTCCTTCTTTTTTCTGGATGATACACATACCTAAAGATCACACAACTCTGCTCCCAAACCCTTTCAGCATGTTGTCCTAGGTTTCCTTTCATGGATGGATGTATACACGTACCTTTTACTCATCTAGCACCAACAGAAAGAATGAAGAAGCAAAGGAATATGTCAGTTTAATCAATCACATCATAAATCCATCATAAATGTTAAAAATGGCTTCTCAAAGTCCTCTTGGTCAAAATCCTGCTAATTAAGTTGTGCTCACCTAAAGATAATGAGATCACTAACAGAAAAGGTTGCCAATAGCTTAAAAACTCATGTATCATATTCAGGAGTCATAGACATGTCTGCTACACATCTGCAATCAATCTCATTCAGGTGAGTCAAAAGAACCTGAGATCAAAACATGAACTCTTTAATTACCAGCAATCTCAGCTTTCCAGATAACATCACCAGCATCAAAAGACTGCTAATAATGAAAGAGTTGCTGCCACTGTTTTGGGGCTCACCTACAGTGAGACTGAACCCAGGTGAGTTAGGAGCAAGTTGAGTGAGCCAGTGAATAACATAAGTGTAAAAACTACAGTTATGACAGATATAAGAGGTGGAATTGTCATTCATTATTAAAAAATACTGTTAACAATGTAAAGTGTCAGGAGGACTTATATAACACTCTGGTTCTATGGAGCTGTCTGTCTTGATTAGGTAGGTAGGTAGGTAGATTATTGCAAACATAAACTTAAGAAAAGAATTTATATATACATATATAACAAACAAAAACAATAGAGATATAACAAAACTGGATACTAAAACTTGTGCACCCTGAGTTCTTTTCACCAGCACCAGAGCGAGAGCTGCTTTAAAAATTAAAGAAGAATTCAAAGTTTTCTTTGAAACCAAATGAGAACAAAGTCCAAGATAAATTTACCGGAGTAGAACATCCACAACATTGAGGAATCAGCTCTATAAATGCAAACACCATACTTAAAACCATAAAATAAAATGCAAATACCTAAGACCACTATGTGGAGCCACCTTTCCAGTTTCCCTCCCACACAAACATATTGGACCTCTTCTACCTAAACCAAGGTGAAAAGGGCCTTCTCTTCCTTCATGGGAACAGCAGCTCCTACTTCTCCCACTCCTGCGACCTCAGATTCTGAATCACTGAATTTCCTAGGAATTCCCCACCCGCTGGGCGGAAACCAATAGCCCATTCATTGCACTGACATTTTCTTTCTACATTGTTTTCCCCTTCTTGTGGACTCGTCCTTCTTGTCCCAAAAATCTTTTCTGAGCTGTTATTTACACAAATCAGCACAGCTTTGCATTAAGTTATCTGTCTGGACCAGAACCATATCTAGAAGGCCCAGGAAAAAACCCTTGCAGACATCAGAGTTTTAAAAAGTTACCTGCCTGTTCTAGGATTCTGGGAGCTTTAGACATGTGGGAATGTAATCCAAAATCCAGGGTCCTTTAGGATAGGAATGGGATTCAAATCTTGTTGAACTCCAGTTCTCCTTCGTATAGTTTGTGAATCCACACTCATGGGTTATGCGCCTGCGCAGAACGGAGATCGGAGGCTTGAAAAGCTATTGGTCAAAAGTTTTGGCGGTAAGACCGCCCACCGCACCGCCCACCCTGAGGCGCCCGCGCGCCATTTTACCTCAGTTCTCTTCTTTCCGCCGTAGCAGCAGGACGATCGTTGAGAGCTTCCTCAATTTTTTCGCCCTTCTGAGGGAAAGTCTTTTGGCAAATTCCAACAATTTTTCTCGGTGATCTTGTCCTTCGGGCAGGATTGCCACCCCGGCACTGTCTCTTCTTTCGAGTGGATTCAGTAGCCAATTTTTTCGCATCGATCACCGTCTCCCCCCTCAAGGGGGTGGCGGCTGGTCCGCCCTTCGGGGTACTTGCCTCCAGAAACTTCCACTGGAAGAATTTTTCCGCGGTTGATGGCTGCAGCGTTTAAACAGTGCACGGCTTGCCTTAAGAAGTTCCCGGCTTCCGACGGTCACAGCCTGTGCCTTTTTTGCTTGGGAGAGTCGCATCAGAGCCAGTCTTGCCCGCATTGCAAAAAGTTTACGCGCCTCGCGGTGCAGAACCGAAGCAATCGCCTCAAGGCTCATCTGATGGAGCTCGCTCTGGCTCCCGCCGAGTCCGCTTCCACATCCGCCGCTGCCTCACAGCCGCCGCCGGCCTCTTCCTCCGTGCTTCCGATTAGGAAGAAGAAAAAGAAGGACAGGAACGGTGAGAAGAAGCGCAAGCGTGGGTCGGAGAAGAGACGGTCGCTTCCTCCCACTCCGCGCACACCCGCCTCTCCCGGGCCTTCGCCGCCGTTCTCGACTGCCCGATGTCCTTCTCCGGGATCCTCCATCTGGGGAGGACGGTCGTCTTCCGGGTCACCTGATAAAGGACGCAGGACTGGGGCTCCAGCTCGCCCACTTCAGGTGCTCCCCTCCTCCTCGGGGAAGAAACCCCTCGCCGAGGCAGGCCTCCGTCTCCCCAAGGCCCAGGACGCCGACAGACGACGCGGTCGTCACCGTCCCGACGACCGTTTCGCCGACACCGACGCCGGCCACCGTTTCGACGCCCACCGTTTCGTGGGCCACCATCCCGCCGGCTACCGGGGTTCCACCATCAGCGGACTCGGACGTATCTCAGATGGCCCTTGTCCGAGAAATGTTCCAGGTCATGGCGTCGTTTGCGACCAAGTTCCAGGCCTCCATGCCTGCGGCCTCTGCGGCTCCGGTTCCGACCACCGCAAGCCCCGGGCATCCCGGCCCTGCCGTGGCCCCACCGACCTCCCGTGGGTCGAGTGCCCGCTCCGCCGGCCCACCCAACCCGTCATGGTGTGGTCCGGACGTTGATGCGGTGGACTCCCATCCCGCCGGCCCGCCCAGGCCGTACTGGCGCGGTCCCGACGTGGATGAAAGGCTGCCTCCCTCGTCCTCCGATGAGTCCAGCTCGTCGTCGGAGGAGGAGGACGAGGGAGACGTCGACGCCGAGCGCACGCCGGAGCAGGCTATCGCCTCAGTGGACCCACCGCGTGGTGAGGACCAACGCTCGCTGACCGCCATGCTCACAAGGCTGGGCACCGCACTCAACCTTAAGGTCGATCAACCGCCGTTGGAGGGTGAGGATCAGATGACCGCGAAGCTCGACAGACGTGCTGTGCGGCCGGTCCACATAACCATGCTCCCCTCCATGATGACTTCGGCGAGGGCGACATGGAGGAAACCTTTGGCGGCGCACTCCGTTTCGTCCAGGCTCGGCAACATGTACCGGGTCCTGGACGAGAACGTCGAGTTCCTGCAGGCTCACCCCCTGCCGAATTCCCTGGTGGTCAAGGCCTTCCAGCACAGGACGGCCACCAGCGGGTTCCCGGTCCCGTCGACGCCGGAGGGAAAGAAACTGGACGCGGTGGGGCGTAAGTTCTACGCCACCGGCTCCCTATTCTTCCGTGCCGCCAACTACTCGGCCGCCATGGGCCTGTATCAATCTCACCTCTGGGAGCAGGTGAAGGTTGAGATAGCGAAACTGCCCTCCGACGCCCAAAAGCGCATTGACGCACTGGCCACCGAGGGGGACTTCGTCGCCGAGCAGCTGATGCGCACTGCCCGGCATATCAACGACTATGCGGCGAAGGACATGGCCTCCGCAATCTACCTCCGTCGCCATGCTTGGCTCAGGGACACTTCCCTCGATGACGCTATGAAGAAGCTCATCGAGGAGTTCCCCTTCGACGGGCAGGGCCTCTTCGGTCAGGACACCGACAAGGTCCTGAATGAGATGCGCCAGACCAATTCCACGGCAAAGTTCCTGGGGCTCACCAGGCCGGCTCCGCCCGCCAGGCCGAGGTTCCAGCCCTTCACACGGCGGTTCCAGGGCAACCCACAGCAGCAGGGGCCGACGGAGCAGCCTAGATCCAGCTCCTACAAACAGCGGCGGCAGCACAAACCCCGCTACCGACCCTACGGACAGGACAAACGTTCGGGCGCGAGGCCCAAGCCCCGCGTTTGAAGCTGCGACGGCCGAGTCTCTCTCGCTCCACATCCCGTACCTCCCCCTCCGGAACTTCCTCCAGGTATGGTCGGGCATCACGGACGACCAGTGGGTCTTAAAGATCTTGTCCTCTGGCTACGCCATCGAGTTCGTGCGGGTGCCTCGGGTAGGAAGACATCGTCTCACCACCTCGTCCCCCCATTTGGAGGAAGAAATATCAACCCTTCTCTCCAAGGGAGCCATCGAGCGGGTAACACCGTCCGACTGGGACAACGGCTTCTACTCGAGGTACTTCGTGGTCCAGAAGAAGGACGGAGGCCTTCGCCCTATCCTGGACCTGCGCCGCCTGAACAAATGCATCCACACCAGGAAGTTCCGGATGGTGACCCTACAGACCGTTCTCCCCCTCATCAACAAAGGGGACTGGTTCACAGTCATAGACCTCAAGGATGCCTACTTCCACGTCTCCATCCTCGAGGAACACAGACGGTTTCACCGCTTCCGCATCGACAATTCCGTGTACCAGTACCGATGCCTACCGTTCGGTCTGGCCACGGCACCGCGGGTCTTCACCAAATGCATGGCTCCGGTGGCCGCATTCCTCCGCCAACGGAGCATCAGGGTCTTCCCGTACATCGACGACTGGTTGATCGTCTCCCCCACCAAATCGTCGGCCGTTCGGGACACACAATACACGGTCCACCTCATAGAGAGTCTCGGCCTCAGGATCAACTTCACCAAATCGAAGTTGATCCCCTCCCAACGCGTCGAGTACATCGGAGCGGTACTCGACTCGCTTGCTACGAGAGCCTACGCCCCCCAGAAACGCTTACAGGATATTGCGCAGGGGGTGAGCGAGCTGCGCACCAAACCGCGCATCCGGGCGAAGAAGGCTCAGAGACTTCTAGGCCTGATGGCCTCAACGACGGCAGTGATTCCCATGCCAAGTTGAAATTCAGGTCCCTGCAATCGTGGCTCCTTCACGAGTTCGACGCACTTCGGGAGAGCCAGTCCAAACGGTTGACCCCATCTCCAGAACTGAGGGACCAACTGCTGTGGTGGTCTACACCACTCAACGTGGCCACGGGGAAGAGTTTCTACCCCCCGCAACCCTCGTTGCAGATACTGACCAACGCAAGCAACCTCGGCTGGGGCGCTGCTTGCGGGACTCTCACGGTCAACGACACCTGGACACCGCACGAAACGGTGCACCACATAAATTACTTGGAGCTGCTGGCCATTTGGAAGGCCCTGCGCTCCTTCGAGACTCTGCTCACCGGCAAGGCGGTTCAAGTGGCCTCGGACAATACCACGGCGGTGGCGTACCTCAACAAGCAGGGAGGAACACGGTCCACCACCCTCCTGTACCTGGCAGTGCAGTTGTGGGAATGGTGCCTGGAGAGGCACATTTTCCCAATTGGAGTGCACATTCAGGGCACACTGAATGTCCTGGCAGACCACCTGAGCCGTCTCACTTCGACGACCCACGAATGGGAGCTGGACGACGGAGTGTTCCAGTCGCTTTGCAAGGCCTGGGGGACGCCGAGCATCGACCTCTTTGCATCGGAGTCCAACAGGAAGCTCAGCAGGTACTGCTCCAGAGCAGGCATCGGACTGAACTCCGAAGGCGATGCCTTCATGAAACGGTGGGATCAGGACTATCTCTATGCCTTTCCTCCGTTTCCTCTGGTCCAGAAGATACTCACCAGGATGTACCAACACAGAACCAATGCAATTCTGGTGGCGCCAGCATGGCCGCGCCAACCCTGGTTTCCGCTACTGTTGCGCATGTCGTCGCAGTATCGCACACTGCCGGAGTCACCGACGCTCCTCCAAATGGAGCACGGCCTGCTGCACCATTCGGACCTGCCCAGCCTCCACCTCACCGCGTGGAGGATAACCCCAGACTGTCCAGGATCCTTGAACTAGCGCGGCGCCCTTCCACAAGGAAGTCCTACGCTTCCAAATACAGGCGTTTTTGTGCTTTCCTGGCCTCCCGGCAAACGCCCTCCCCGCAGGTGGGACTGCAGGACATTTTAACCTACCTCCTCCAGCTGGCGGAGTCTGGCCTTAGCATCACCTCCATCCGAGTGCATCTCGCAGCAGTAGTAGCGCACTCTCCTGCTGGCTCGCCCGCTTCTGGGGCCTTCCGCGACCAAACGGTAAAGCGCTTCCTCAAGGGACTAAGGAACGCTTTTCCGCCGACCCGGACACCGACGGCTCAATGGTCACTGTCCACCGTTCTCAACGCGCTCACCAGGCCCCCCTTCGAGCCCATGGCCACCGCCGATGTTCGTCTCCTCACATGGAAGGCGGCATTCCTGGTAGCTATCACGTCTGCACGACGAGCTGGTGAACTGGTTGCCCTGCGAGCAGACGCACCCTTTCTCCAGTTCTTCAACGACCGCGTCGTCCTCCAAGCGGACATCACCTTCCTGCCCAAGGTGGTTTCCAAGTTTCACATGGCACAAACTATCTCCTTGCCAACCTTCTTCCAGAACCCCACTAACGCCCAAGAAAGGACTTGGCACACACTGGATGTGAAACGAGCTTTATTGTTTTACACCAGCAGGACTAGAGAGTTCAGGAAGTCGCAGCGCCTCTTTGTGGCTTACGGGGGAAAGTCCAAGGGTGAACCCATCTCTGCTCAAAGGTTCTCCAAATGGATCACCTCTACCATCTACCTGGCCTACGAGTTAGCCGCACTGCCACCTCCACCGCATGTCAGGGCGCATTCCACCAGGGCGGTTGCCACATCCACTGCCTTTCTGGAGGGCACACCGCTTGAGGACATATGTAAGGCTGCCACATGGTCCAGACCTTCCACATTTGTCCAGCACTACAGGGTGGACACCAGAGCCACTGCGGACGCCAGGCTTGGCCGTGTCGTCCTCACCAGAGGGCTCCGGACTCAACGCCCCTGACGGGTCCACCTACTGGATCTTCAACTCATCGTGGGATCATCTCATCCGACTGCCCACCGACCAAGTAAGTGGTAGCTTGCTAATCTCCCATGAGTGTGGATTCACAAACTATACGAAGGAGAAAGTTCAGTTTCACTTACCAGTGATAACTTTCGTTCTTCGAGTATATAGTTTGTGAATACACACTACCCACCCTGCCTCCCCTCTTGAGCTGCACGGATGAGATCGATTGGTTTATCCTGTGCTTGGCTTAAGTATGGAACTGAGGTAAAATGGTGCGCGGGCGCCTCAGGGTGGGCGGTGCGGTGGGCGGTCTTACCGCCAAAACTTTTGACCAATAGCTTTTCAAGCCTCCGATCTCCGTTCTGCGCAGGCGCATAACCCATGAGTGTGTATTCACAAACTATATACTCGAAGAACGAAAGTTATCACTGGTAAGTGAAACCGAACTTTCCCATTAGCCTCAACCTGTATGGACAGTAAACAGGTATGAAGAGAGCTTTAAACTCAAGATACCTGGAGGACCACAAGTTCTCCAGCTTTGGTTTAGAGGTTTGTAGGATTTATGGACAGGGAATTCATCTGTGATTTTCTGTCTCTCACCCTACTTTGATATTCTTCTCCACCTACAAGCAGATGTCTGAGCAAACTGAAGGAGGTTTCCATGATATGGAAAGGAGCAGCGTTTCCTCTTCCCACAATTCAACCGTAAGTGTCACCTCCCTTTGCCTTAGGACTCCATTGCTTTTCTCATAGGTTTCATTCCCTTAGCCTGGAGCTTTTAAGTAAGATACATAGGCCAGTGCTTTCTAGAAGTCCCAGAAAAAGCCCTTGCAAACATCAGAGTTTTAAAATGTTACCTGCCTGTTCTGGGATTCTGGGAGCTTTAGACCTGTGGGAAAAGTTCACATTTCTAAGCTCCAGTTTCTATGGCACTTCTGCTTTCATGTCCCAATCAAACCCTGGACTGCCAAAATGAAGCCACTTTCTTGGCTTTGTCATTGGCCAAACTTAAATGCATGTTTCTGGCAGTAATTGGCAGACCAATAAATGAGCAGGATTCTATATCTCGTCAGCGTGTTTGTTATGTACTGAATGCTTTGTGATAAGTATCCCTTTAACGGATTTGTATCTGTCTATTGTATCTACTGTAAGCAATCAGTGTTTCATTGTAACCAGCTGTTAAGAACAATGCTGCGCCTGCAACAGCAGCGTTGGACACAGGATACCCATTCACCTGCATACCTGAAGGGCAGGATACTACTGCCTCTACTGCATTGGCCAGGATACTACTGCCTCTACTGCATCGGGCAGGATACTACTGCCTCTACTGCATCTGGAGAAGATGGGCGTGGACTGTTACCCTGGGCTATTCAAAATGTACTATAAATAAGGCTGTTGTTTCACCTGTACCTCATGTTCACTTTACTACGATGCAATAAACCTGGTTTTAGCCCTTACTGCGGCTCCTGCTTGTCTTCTGTTGCAAGACACCAAATTGGCGACGAAGGTGGGATGGCATCCCGACAAGTGAACATCACGCCCTTCGACATCACAAAGCCTGAGAGATGGGAACTCTATGAGGAGCAGTTCCTCTACGCTTTGGACCTCGAGGGCATCGAGGAGGAATCCCAGCGGTGGGCATTCCTACTGGCCCAGTGCGGCTTAGAGACTTTGGAACTGGCAACCAACCTCCTGACGCCGAGACCGCTCAGGGCCATGCCCCTAGACGAGATCCTTACCGAGTTGAGGAAGCACTTTCGGCCGAAAGTGTCAGTGTTTCCGGCAAGGTTGGCGTTCCAGCAGCGGTGCCAGCGGGCCGGTGAGTCCGTGGCAGCCTTGCGGGTGGCTGCCGTGTCAGTGGGGAGCATCCCTGAGCGAGGCGCTGAGGGACAGGCTCCTGCTGGGCCTGCGAGATGAGGGGGCCAGGAAAAAAACTACTGGCCAAAGACGAGAGCATCTCGTTCGAGCATGTCCTGCGCATTGCCCAAGCCGCCGAGTCAGTGCAACAAGGCGAACGGGTGTGCCGGGCCAGGACCACCGCGGTTGGGGGCCCCCAGTCCACAGCTGCTCCTCCCACGGAGAGCGAGGGGCCTCCGAGTCCTCCACGTCCACCTCCGACTGCAGCGAGGACGAGGACGTGCAACGGGTGCAGAGGAGACCAGAGAGGCGAGACCGCGCCAGAGAGAACCGCCGCTGCGACGGATGCGGGGCATCCCACGACCGGAGCCGATGCCCATTCCGGAAGACGGAGTGCCACAACTGCAGGCGGCACGGGCACATCGCAAGGGTCTGCAAGCGGCGTCGAGACGACGGCAAGGGCCAGGCGGAACGGCCCCAACGCAAGGCAGACGGGGTTGGGCACATCTTCAACGACGAGCCCCAGGAGCACCGCGTATCTCGACGGGTTCCCGAGAGCCGCGACCAGGCGGTCCACAGTGTGCAGTTGCAGTGGCCCCGATTTTTTGTTGAGGTACTGGTTCAGGGGGTCACAATAAGGATGGAGATCGACTCGGGGTCAGCGTACTCCATCGTCTCCCACAGGGAATTTCTGCGTATTCCCCCAAAGTCACGCCCCAAGCTGAAGGCCTTTAAGACTATTTTGCGGGATGTCCAGGGCAAGAGTTTACCAGTGTTGGGGGTGGGAGAGTTCAAGGTTCAGTTTAAGAGGCGCTCCGCGCAGTTGCCCCTAGTAGTTCTAAAGGAAGGGTCCTGCTGCCTCCTGGGGACACAGTGGTTCGGGCCCCTAGGAGTTTTCATTGGAGGCATACACGCCGTGCAGGCTGACCCGATCACGGAGGTGTGTAACGCACATCCTGCCGTTTTTAAGAAGGTGCTAGGGAAGTTCAAAGGGCCCCCAGTTTCTTTCGAGTTGGACCCCGACATTCGACCCATCAGGATGAAGCCAAGAAGAGTGCCTTTCGCACTAAAGGACAAAATAGAGACTGAACTGGACAAATTGGTGGGTCAGGGGATTTTGGTGCCGGTGGATTCCGCCGAGTGGGAAACCCCCATTGTTACGGTGCTTAAGGCTAATGGGGAGGTTAGAATCTGTGCTGACTACAAGTGCACAATTAACAAGGCAATCTGCCCAAATGCGTATCCAGTACCAGTGGTAAGCCACCTGCTTGCAACCCTGCATGGGGGGAGGTGTTTCGCCAAACTAGACTTGGCCCAGGCATACCAACAATTGTCGGTAACCCCAGCTACAGCCGCCGCTCAGACAAAAGTGACGCGCCTACAATTTGGCGTAAATTCGGCTCCGGGGATCTTTCAGTCCCTTGTAGAAAGGTTGTTAAAAGGGCTCCCAGGTGTTTTCCCCTACTTTGATGACATTCTGATTACAGCAGGGGGGAGGGGGAGCAGGAATTTGCCAAGAGGTTAGACCACGTGCTAACAGTGTTCGAAAAAGCGGGGCTCAGGCTGAGAAAGGATGAATGCGTATTTTTTGCTGAGGAAGTAGAGTTTCTGGGTTTTAGAATAACCCCTGAGGGCATTAAGCCAGCTGAATCCAAGGTAGCAGCAGTGAAAGAGGCTCCTCGCCCCACCACCAAGCCCGAATTGCAGTCCTTCCTAGGACTCCTTAACTTCTATCACTCGTTCCTCCCGGGAAAGGCGTCCATTGCGGAGCCATTGCATAGATTACTCAAGAAGGATGTGGCTTGGCGGTGGGGGGACAGTCAGGAACGGGCATTCCGGGGGCTGAAACAGCTTCTATCTTCCGAGGCTGTGTTGACCCACTTCGACCCAAAGAAACCTGTTGTGCTGGTCTGCAATGCCTCACCGGTGGAGCGGGCGAGAGGCCCCAGTGGCATACTATTCGAGATCCCTGTCCAAGGCAGAGCGCAACTACGCGCAAACTGACAGGGAGGCCCTAGCGATCGTTGCAGGAACCAAGAAGTTCCACAACTTTCTCTACGGTAGGCCATTCAAAATCGTGACCGACCACAAGCCCCTCTTAGGAATCTTCACTACAGATAAGCCAACCCCGCAGATCTTGTCCCCAAGGATGCTGCGTTGGGCGATCTTCCTCAACGCGTACCAGTACGTGCTGACCTACCGCCCCGGCAAGGAGATTAGTCATGCCGATGCTCTTTCCAGGTCACCCCTCCCACAGGCAGGGGATTCCGAGTGCGGGGTAGAACAGGACCACCAGGTGCTCCTGATTGGGGCCCTAGAGTCACCCCCAATCCTGCCAGCTGAGATCGCCAAGGCTACGACGAAAGATAAGTCGTTGACCCTAGTCAGTTCATGGGTACAGAAAGGCTGGCCGGCAAGCTCCCCTACAGAGGAATTCAGAATTTACGGTAGGCGGAGAGACGAGCTCTCCCTAGAAAGGGGCTGTTTACTCTGGGGGCAGCGGGTGGTAATCCCCGAAGTTCTGAGGTCCCGGGTGCTAAAGATGCTGCATATCAGCCACCCAGGGATCGTGCGCACCAAGGCGCTAGCTAGGAGTTACGTCTGGTGGCCCAAACTGGACACAGATATAGAACACATGGTAGGGACTTGCGAGAGCTGCCAGAGCTCCCGCCCCGAGGAGTCCCAACTTCTGCACAGAGAATGGGACACGGCCAGGGGTCCGTGGTCATGCTTACACGTGGATTTTGCGGGTCCTTTCAGAGGCACCCTTTTCCTCATAATAGTGGACTCCTACTCCAAGTAGTTGGAGGTAATCCCAATGGCTAGTACATCGTCATCTGCAACGATTAAGCAATTACGCAAGGTATTCAGCTGCTTCAGTTTACCTGACGTAATTGTGAGCGACAACGCCACAACTTTCACGTCAGCGGAATTCCAGGGTTTCACAGAGATTAATAAGATTTGCCACATTACTGCGGCCCCATTTCACCCCGCTACAAATGGTCAAGCGGAACGCCTGGTGCGAACAATGAAGGACGCACTGCGTAGGTTGAACCTGCAACTCTGCCAATTCCTGTTAAGGTACCGAGTAACCCCCTTAGCGTCAGGGCTCTCGCCCGCCGAGCTCCTCATGCGGAGGAAACCCGCCACAATCCTCTCAAGGCTAGACCCAACCAGGGTGGAGGACACGGGTAGAAACATAGAAATGGGGGGCACCAAGAGTTTCGAGATCGGCCAGCCAGTACATTGCCGAAACTACGCGGCTGGTGGCCCGACTTGGGTACCGGGAATAGTGGTGGGACAGACGGGGCCAGTATCCTACAATGTCGAGACAGGTACAGGGCTCCTCTGGGGGAGGCATGCCGACCAACTCAGAGGCAGAGTAGTGGAAAGGCAAGACGCGAGTAGCCAGAGGGAGCACTCAGCGTTAGGGTTCTCCCCCACCCGCTTATCCCAAGGGGGAGACACAGGCCACAGGGGGGAGGAAAATGATACAAACCCGCATTCTTTGGACATGCCAGGTAACAGGGACAATTTGGAAGAGAAGGATTTCGAGGAGTTGTTAGATTTTGAGTTAGGAGACCGGGGGGATTTTTCGGAGTGGTCCCCCACCCATCCAAGCGAGGAGCGGGGTTTTTCATTAGTCCCTGGAGCCCCCGGTCTCACATCCCTGGAGTTTACTCCCACACCTAGACCTCCCCAATCCCCGGCTCGCGACTCGCAGCCAATCGCTAATGAGTCACGTTCCTCCAATGCAGGAACTCCGGCCCGGAGTGCGGCCACCCCTCGCCCAAAGCGAACGTGTGGAAAGCCTCGATGGCTGGAGGACTTCGTCCTCACCTAGGGGGGAGGGATGTTATGTACTGAATGCTTTGTGATAAGTATCCCTTTAACGGATTTGTATCTGTCTATTGTATCTACTGTAAGCAATCAGTGTTTCATTGTAACCAGCTGTTAACAATGCTGCGCCTGCAGTAGCAGCGTTGGACACAGGATACCCATTCACCTGCGTACCTGAAGGGCAGGATACTACTGCCTCTACTGCATCAGGCAGGATACTACTGCCTCTACTGCATCGGGCAGGATACTACTGCCTCTACTGCATCTGGAGAAGATGGGCGTGGACTGTTACCCTGGGCTATTCAAAATGTACTATAAATAAGGCTGTTGTTTCACCTGTACCTCATGTTCACTTTACTACGATGCAATAAACCTGGTTTTAGCTCTTACTGTAGCTCCTGCTTGTCTTCTGTTGCAAGACACCAAAGTGTTGTTGTCTGCCAGCATCCCCCCACTTCAGCATGTTGGTCTTACATTTAGGGACTCCGACCCTCAGCCTATTCAGGGTTCTCCAAGTGATGTAGGGGAGGTTGAGTTCCTCAGCTATATCCTCCTTTAATGATGTTCCTTGTCCAGTGAGCTCCTTCCTCTGTCTTTTAATTTTGTTTTGCTCTTGTGTACCCTCAAGAATGTTTGTTCAGGCCATGCAGCACTATCTGAGCCTGACTCAGAAAGTAAGGAGGTCTTGATGCAAAGAAAGAACAAGCTTGTCAGTAAAAAAAAAGATGCAGTGAACAGGTCTCCAACTATAACTTCCGTGCTTCTCTCTCTCTTTCTCTCTCAGTACATACCCACAGTGCTTCAGGAGCCAGAACTCGCCCTCACACCCACCGCCTCTCCAGCGCATCTGTCCTACGGCACGATGGGCAGCCGTCTAGAGCAAGCAGAGACTCTGGAGGAGGCTGGTCTGCAGAGCTTTGAAACTGAGCTGGAAAGCACCGAAGGAGAATACAGAACTGGGCCTGTGCTGGACACCCAAAGCCGCTACCACTGACTCAGCCCCTGCTAGAGCAATGATGGAAAGAGGGGAAGCATTTCGAGTCTTGAGGGTTGCCAGAGGGAAGCTTCCCACCCCAAGGCCTAGATTGGTCGGTTCTGTGCTGCCGTATTGAGTCCCACCGGAAGCTAGTCTTAATCAAAGATCTCGTCTCGCTCAATTGGCCAGAACCAGCCCAGGAGATGCGCAACAGGCTTTCCAGTGTTTTACGTTTTTGAACCATGTTCTCCAAACGGTAACTCACCTCTGTGGTGGACTCAGAACTAACGTAGACGTCCTGAAGAGGCAACGCTGGACTCCCCTCCTTGCAGCTCAGCAGTGTGTATTTACGTCTCGCCTCAAAAGCCTCTTTTTCTCCTGAGCTACAAATTGCCATTCCCTGGCTGTTGCTTTGTCTTTGGACAAATCTTCCCAGACTTAAGTTACTCCATGTTTTTCTTCCCTATTTTTTTTGCTTTACACGTGTGTTTGTTTGGGAGGGGGGCGTTGGTAAAGGAAAATTTTTTTGCAGAGTGAAGCCCTCTGCTTGATATTCAGTAAGAGGAAAAGAATTTGAACAGTACAATGGCTGTGAAAGCTAGGACATTGTTTAATAAAACTTTTAGGCAGTGGGTGGGAGACTAAAATGATAGAGGCTACCTGAGAGGTGTTTGAAGAGGACTGTGCAGCTCTGTGGGATGCATTTGTTGCAAGAGCAAAAGCCCGTGCGATTCCCATGCAACACAAGGGCTCTTAAGAGGCTTTGTTGATGAGCAAGAGATCGCATAACCCCTTTTCTTACTGTTTTTTTAACTGCCCATTCGCTATTTCTGCAGTTGCTGAATTTACCCAAAATTGACTGCCTCTGAGAAAGAGTTGCCTTGCCAATCTGGCCCAAGTGACAAACCTGACTTGCCTCCGTTTTTTCTATTCCTGGTGGAATGCTTGCTGAAAGAATTACAGTGTTCATGTGCTGCTGCCTTTAGGTGTAAATGAAGTGAAAAGCCCTGCTTTCTTGTGTGGGGGGGGGGAGCAGGAGGAGGTTGGTCTGGAAGCTGAGGATCAGCTGGATTTGGGAATAGTAGCTCCATATGTGTAAATCCGAGCTTGCAAATAAAAGTTTTTGTAACTACAACTTACAAAATCTTACAGCCTATAGCCGTGATTGGCACTCTTGCAGTTCTTGGACTTCAATTCACAGAAGATCAAGTCTCTGTGAATCCAAATGAATGGGCTTACTGTGTGTACATGCAGTAAACCCATTCATGTGGATTCACAGAGACTTGGGCTTCTGGGAATTGAAGTCCAAGAACAGCTCAAGAGCCAAGGTTTACCATCACTGGCCTATAGGGACAGTTTTGCTCTGGTGTAAACCTAGATCTCTTGTAATGCCAATAGAAACTGAGGGGAGACTTTTAAGTGTTAAAGGGAATGTGGTATGAAAGGATCCAAATATTTCCCACAGACTATTACTATGGTTGGGCCTAAAACTGTGGACAGGCAAGCTGTGGATGGAGAGAAGATTTTATTTATGTTTTTACTCCAGAAACTGGAGCTGTTTCTGTGCTGGGATAGGGCGTTTGTAGGCCTCAACCCCTATCAACCCCAGCTAGCGTGTCCGATGGTCAGGGATAATCGGAGTCGTAGCATCACACAGGAAGTGCCACACATTTCTCTACTCTGCATACCTATGGCAGAGTCCAAGTTACAACATAGGGCTGTAGCACTGTTTGGAACTAGATTGACAAATGAAGGGTTGCATGAGGAGTGGGAAATGAAAGGCAAAGGTGAGGTCTCTGTCTTTTGGTGATATTAACCTTCTGTAAACCAGCATGTTCAAGATTGCCAGCTTTCAAGCTGTGTGAAGCCACAGGCTCTAAGCTGGCCCAACCCCTCACCTCCAAGAGAATCAGTAAAATGGTATGTGCAGTTATCCAGATAGCTTTCTTTTTAAGCTTATTTATGGCAGTGACTCTTTGCCGCCACTGTAAAAGAGGGGTTTCTTTCTTTCTTTCTCATTGAAGTGCATGATACATGGTCTCATTAAGTCAGCATGTCTCTCATTCATCATTGCTGAGCATTTTCTGAAACATTTGTGGAGCTGCAACTGAAGTGTTGCTTTCATGGCGTTATTACAAAACCAGTAACGGGCCATCTGAAAAACATGGGACATGGCCTGTGCTGTGGAAGAATGAAGAGGAGAATAGTCTGCATACAAGAGCCCTGGTGGTGCAGGGTTTAAACTGTTGTACTGCAGCCAAAATGGGTGTTGTGAGTTCAATCCTGATAGAGATCAAGGTTGACTCAGCCTTCCATCCTTCTGAGGTTGGTAAAATGAGTACCCAGCATGTTGGGGGTAAATGCTAATTACCTTGTGAACTCCCCAGAAAGAGCAGTTCCATGGGGCTGTATATGTGTAATTGCTATTGCTACAAATTGGGGGGTGCCCACCCCCTTTCTGACAGCTCCTTCTCTGCTTTGAAATACTGCCTTTTGTGTATTTGTGAAGAGGCAAAATTCTTTGAGCCTGTAGATGCTATAACTGGAAAGGTTGCTGGGTTCCTATAGCAAAATCATTTGCCTTTCAGATTTTTTGTTTCTCATGCAACTGTTAAAGGCACAGAAGATCTGCTTGGCTAAGAAATACATAAATAAATAAATAAAAACAGTGGAAACCAGTCAATGCCTGTTTTGCATAGGAGAGATTTAACAAGTTTTCCTGCTTGGTACAACAGGTGAAACTCGGAAAATTAGAATATCATGCAAATGTTCATTCATTTCACTTAAAAAGTGAAACATATATGAGATAGACTCACTACATGCAAAGCGAGAGATGCCACGCCTTAATTCGTTATAATTGTGATGATCATGGCGTACAGCGTACATGAAATTATGTGATGATTATGGGGTACATGAGATTGGGGGGGGTTGAGGTTTTCATAAGATGTAAATCATAAGCATCAATATTATAAGAAAGTAAGGCTTGAACTATCTCGCTTTGCATGTAATGAGGCTATCTCATATATTTGTTTCACCTTTTAAGTTGCATTACTGAACTGAATGAATATTTGCATGATATTCTAATTTTCCGAGTTTCACCTGTATAAGGGCAATGGTGGAGTTAATCCAAGATTACATTCCATGAAGTTAGATGCTGCTTAAAGCAGTTTCACTTAGTCGCAAGCAAACATATTTGTACATTTTAGAGAACTGTATTAAATGTGTAATCTTGGCCCTAAATCCATTTGCTGGTCATAGCTAGAGTTAATTCATTGGATCAGAGGAATTTACATAAGTGTTTACTTACTGTTCAGCTGTTGATTCAGTGGGTCTGCTCTGGTTTAGACTAATAAATGGAGACAAGCCTTGAAATGATACTGCCTGGGAATAATCTAATATGCAGACCAAAGTGTGAAGCCACTTTCAAATGGGGGAGTATTACAAATAGTGGAAAGGGAGTGCTTAGACACAGCTAACAGCTTGGATGAATTTAAAATGTAGTTAGGCAAATTCAAGAAAGCTGTGGCTTCTAGTCCTTGTGATAGCTATTGTGCTATCTTCAGCATGGAAGGCACTGTTGCTTCTGAATACCACATTCTAGGGGCCACAGGTAGGAAGGTGCTATTGAAGGATAGATGAGAATTTTGGAAAGAAAGAACTTTTCAAAGTCCTTAGAACAGCTTCGAATCCTTGTGCTTTCAAAGCCATGTTTGTGATGCTGAATTAAGGTTCCCATCAAGCCATCTAGCTTGTCATGGGGGGCGGGGGAATAGTATGATAGATGGGCCCTGGTGGCACAGTGGTTAAGCTGCTGTCCTGCAACCAAAAGGTTAGAACATAAGAACATAAGAACAGCCTTGCTGGAACAAGCCACAGCCCATCCAGTCCAGCATTCTCTCTCACACAGTGGCTCACCATTTCCTTCAGGGTATTCCCAAGCAGATGCCTTCACCTGCTTAGGATTCCCTGGAAATGATATTGAGAGATATCCTGCCTATCTCTCCAACCCGGAGGTTGTCCTTAAGTATCCATAATTATAGCCATTGATACTCTTGTCCTCCATGAACTTGTCTAATCCTTTCTTAAAGCTGTCAAGACTGACAGCTGTCACCACTTCTTCTGGCAGGGAGTTCCATAGACCAGTAATCCTCTGGGTGAAAAAGTACTTTCTCTTATTTGTTTGAGAACTAGTACCCAAAAGTTTCATGGAGTGTCCCCTAGTTCTAGTGTTATGCGATAGGGAAAACAGATTTTATAAACTTCAATCAGGTCACCTCTTAGACGTCATCGTTCAAGAGTGAAGAGGCCCAACCGTTGCAGCCTCAGATGGTAAGGAAGGTGTTCCAGTCCCCTAATCATTCTGGTTGCCCTCCTCTGCACTTTTTCCAGCTCCATAATATCCTTCTGGAGGTATGGCGACCAGAACTGTACACAGTATTCCAGATGGGGCCTCACCGTAGATTTATAAAGAGGCAAAATGACACTTGCTGACTTATTTTCTATACCCTTCCTAATGATCCCTAGCATTGAGTTTGCTTTTTTCACTGCTGAGGCACACTGGGTTGCCAGTCCAATCCTGACCAGGGCTCAAAGTTAACTCACCCTTCCATCCTTCTGATGTTGGTAAAATGAGCATGTTGGGGCAAAATGCTAATTAACTTGTGAACCATCCAGAGGGTGCACTAAACGCTATGGGGCAGTATATAAATGGCTATGCTTTGACATGTCTTTGGCTTTTTTTGGAAACTAAGTGGAGCTGTTGAGAACATTGTGCTCATCCATCCTTCAAAAGCAAAGATCTGTGTCTTTAAACCTGTTGGCTGAGAGAGAGACTTATATTTCTCTTTTGCTCTCTGGGTTTTTCTTTTCTTAGCTAAAAGTAATTTAGGCACCTTGCCTTATAAAAATGCCTAACACAACAGTCAAAACCCTGTTATTTGTACCTGCTTACATATCTTTCAGCAGCAAATTGCCAAAAGTTAAGAAGTCGTCATAGGCATTTCCTATTACTGTACACACTAGAGCCGTGATGGTAAACCTTGGCACTCCAGATGTTCTTGGACTTCAGTTCCAGGAAGCCCAAGAACTCTGTGAATCCACACGAATGGGTTTACTGCGATTCATCCGCCCTGCGCTGCCCTCGTCGCTCCCGGAAGCGGAAGTAAAACGCGCCCGGATCCGGGAACTGAAGTCCAAGAACATCTGGAGTGCCAAGGTTCACCATCACGGCACTAGAGGAAATGGCAATGCCACATAACTTCTTAATTTGCAGCAGTTCACCATTCAGAGTTATGCTGATGGAGATTGACATTGTGCTGGCAGTAGGATTTTGAATCAGTGTTGTAACCTCAACATTTTAATATAAGGCCTCCAGGCGAAGATAACTAAGTTGCCGTTGCTTGCCCTGCAATTCCACAGGGTGAAATTACACACTGCGGTAATCCTTTGGCTACAATCCTTTACAAGTTTACCTAGGTAACAGCCTTGTTGAAAACATTGTTATTTAATTCTCTTTTGAGGTGTATAGGATTGCACTGACCGTGTGCTTATTTTCCTGTAGAAACAAGAGTTATAGGAGGGATGGGGAACTGTATGGGAATGAGAAACAATACAGTACAGTAAAACCCCAACTTACATATGCCTCGAGTTACATAAAATTCGACTTACATAATGATTTGGTGCTAAAACCATGTCCCAGTTAACACAATTTCCTATGGGTTTGCTTCGAGTTACATAAAGATTGTTTTTCCTATGGGTTTGCTTCGATTTACATAAAAATTTCCTTTTTCCTATGGGTTTGCTTCAAGTTATATTTAAAAAATGATTTAAGCAAAACCCTACAGAACAGACTTTTTTTCATAAGTAGGGGTTTTACTGTACATATTCATATAGCTGAGCATTCAGGATAAAATAAATGGGAAGTGTAGGAAGGAGAACTTCTCTGCTGAAAAACCTTGGAGACTGGTTTGGATGCAACACAATATCATTAGAGCTGCTGCATTCCAAGTCAGAATAGGTAGGGACCATACCTGTCAAGTTTTGGATTTGGAAATAAGAGAAATTTCCCGGCAAATACGGGATACTTGACAGCTATGCTTATCTTGTGCTGCCCTCCAATGGTGGCAATAGGGCATTGCAGTCTAAATAAGGGATGACTGCGGGAAAGAGGGTAAAATAAGGGGTTTTCCTGGCCAATAAGGGATACTTGACAACTATGGTAGGGACTCTGTTCAACAGATCAGGGGACAATGTATAATATTTCATCCTTTTTAACCTGTGAATTTTCCCTATTTAAATTGTGAGTTTGAGTGCTCATAGTCAAGAAGAACATTACAGTATTCCTCCTTCTGTCACCAAAAAACTATCCCCCCCCAAAAAAAAATACACAAATATAACAAAACAAAGACCTTAAAAAGCACTGGTGTTCACCTGCAGTAAATAACATGAATGTATAAGTTTTAGAATGTATTCCACACCTTTTCCCTATCATTTGTACCCTAATTCTATCTATGCAATATGTCATGCTTTTTCATTGTTTCGATCCCCTCCATGGAGATCATGGAAGAGCCTGCAGGGCAAGTCTTCTTCTTTCCTGCCCCTGGACTGCCGAAATGAAGCTACTTTCTTGGCTTTGTCGTTGGCCAAACATAAGACTTCATGTTTCTGGCAGTAATCGGCAGACCAGTAATTGAGCTGGATTCTGCCGGGCGATGTTTCAAGCTTATTGTGAAAACAGGCACAAGTGAACAGCGCTGCCTGAATTAGGAAGCCCAAAGAGCACATTCCAAAATAAACCTGCAGCTTTGTACCACGTCCAGTCACCTGGGGCCCTTATCGGAAAGGGTGTCATGAATAAGCAGCATTCTGAAAATTAGACAAATACTGATGCATAAAATACAGGTGAGACTTGGGAAAATTAGAATATTGTGCAAATTTCCATTTCACTTAAAAGGTGAAACATATATATGAGATAGACTCACTACATACAAAGCGAGAGATGTCATGCCTTAATTCGTTATAATTGTGATGATCATGGCGTACAGCGTACATAAACATCAATATAACAAAGTAAGGCTTGAACTATCTCGCTTTGCATGTAATGAGTCTATCTCATATATTCGTTTCACCTTTTAAGTTGCATTACTGAACTGAATGAACATTTGATTTGAAGTTTAATTTATATACCGCTTTTTTCGACCCCCCATGGGTGACTCAAAGCGGTTTACATAAGCAACAAAGTAACACAATATATAAATACAACATATTTCAAACAAATAAAGCAAACATTTGCATGACATTCTAATTTTCCGAGTTTCACAGAAAACCGTGGCATTTTTAAAAACAATAGACAATAGATTAAAAACGAAGCACTTAGTCAAATTAACACTGGGCCATGGATTGTAGCACACACAAACTGTCCATTATATTTTTCTGGGCAAAGACAGGAGGAAACATGACTAGGAAAGAAATGTTCTTACTATAAGGTTTTATAGATACAGTGCAGCAGCAAAGGGTTTAATGCAAACTATGTTTGCTGTCCTAGTCTACTAATAACATTTGTAGATATGATTCCGCATGTGCAAGTGGCAAAGAGTGGAATAAGGAGTTCCACTAGCAGAATACAGAAGGGAGTGGGGGAAGAGAAAGAGGTTTCTTGTCACAAACGTAGTAACAAAAGAAGACTGGTACAAATAAGGGCTATTCTGACATAGGATTGATGAGCTGGCTTGCTTGTTTGAACGTTGGTTTTTCAATGTTGGGAGCTGCCATTCATGCAGTCCACTACCAGTGGCCGTATGAAGTAAGACATCTGTATATTGCTGTTCAACAACATCTGGAAAAGCAAAGGTTCTCAATTCTTGTTCTAGAACCTAGTATAATTCCAAGGCTCTGTGTTTGATGGCATAAGCTCATCTACATCCCTTGTCGCTTGTTGCCTGTGGCAATGTTTGGTTTTAGTAAAATAATTTCTTTCTGTAAAATACTTCTTCAGACACATATGTTTGCTGCATGAATTGTTACAGTGCTGACCCTAACAAAAGCCTTTTGCAAGTTTGGAGTAGGTAGCAGAAAGGATAACCCTATCAGAACTGATCCATGCTAGACCAAGGACAAATAGGTGAACCTTCTGTCTCAACAAAGTTCTGTTATTTATACCAGGAAAGTGAATCAATCCACACAACCTTTAGAGTTGGATTGTTAATCTAGGCCTCCAGACAGACTCGTTGCGCTGGTGAGGAAGTCTTATGAACAGCAGAATAACCTCCATGTGAGTAAGCATATGATAGCGCCATTATGCTATTAGCATCTCCCTCAATCAAAACCAGAGACCATCTTGAGTTGTGTCATTAGCCAGCTGTGTTGGCCCTCATTTCACAGGTCAGAATGGTACCCTTTTTTTCTTCTTTCATGGGAGCAACATGTAGCTTCCTAAATTGGTCACAATGAGGAGAATTCGAACTGCCCTTTCAGTAACATAGCTGACTTGAGCAAAGAGGGAGGGTGCTTACCTCCCTGTCTTCATGATTCCTAAGAAAGAGTAGCATGCATACTCACATACATGTGGGCTATTGAGTCTTTCAGAACACTAACTTCCTGGGTATGGTAAGGGATTCTGGGAGCTATATGTTAAAAAGTATATTCTCCAAGGCGTCGATTCCATGACTTTGTTGGCTGTTTTCTAAGGTGAGTCCCAGGTTCATCGCTGAAGAATGAGCCAATGGTTTCTTAATGCTCCTCCTGGTGTTAATGATCTACTCGTTGCCTACTCACATGCTCATGTAGCACACCTCAAAGCCTCCTTTTGTAGCTGCATCTGTATTTCAAGGAGGCTACGTGCCTGTGGGTGGGTATGTTTTCTCTTGGCTGTGTTGCCCTACAGGAATGTACCAGAGTTCTGTATCTTCTTCATCTATTTATTGCTATGATTGTGCCTTGAATAAAGTTATTTTACCCAGCTGGCGCGCCTGGGATTAAGCTGCCCCTGTTTACACAGAGGGGTGCTAACTCAGAACCAGAGATGGCAGCCTCTCACAGAGCTCAGGATACATCTGGACTTCTCCCTTGACTCTTAATTAAGCCCTTAATTACAGAACCTAAATGCTAATTTTGGTTAATTGGTTGTAAAAGAATCAACCCCATCCATGTTCAGGCCTAGGTTTATATTCCCAAGGGAGTGTTTTACAAGTCTATGGCAGAAATGGACTGAGTCAGAAGGCGTGGAGGCAGAATACAGTAGTTATGCTCATAATGGCTAAGCATGGGAACAAAGTCCCTTTCCTTCATACTGTGTGCCATTGCAGGCTTTTGAAAATGAAAATGAACATTATGGCGAAACGTTACCTGCAAAGTGCTTCTAATGGCTGGGAATGATGGAAATTTCAGTCCAAAAACATCAAGAGGGACACATTGCCCAGCTACTGGCCTAATAATACTGCCTGCCACTAGGCAAAGGTCACCCTTGCTCAAAAGCCAGTTGTATCTGACTCTAGGGTTCAGTGCTCATCTCTGTTTATAGCCAAAGAGCTGTCTGCGTCTGAAGATGTTTCCATGGACATGTGGCAGGCCTGACTAGACACCAAAGTGCAGAGAATGCTGTTTACCTTCCTACCAAAGTGATACCTATATAATAGTACTCTGTATAACCATCGCCCCATAGTGATGAAATCGCATAGTGATTAGGTTTGGAGGGGGAAAAGATGTTCTGCATAGCGATTGTCCCTATGGAAAAATCCGTACAATGAGATTTCAATGGAAAAAAACCACTTAGTGCCGAAAATCGTTGTACGGATTTTTACATAGGGACGATCGTACAACGACAAAATTGCATAGCGATGAGTTCCATGGCATGAATTAAAATTGTTATATGGAGTTCTACTGTATATCTACATGCAATTTCTTGCTTTCAAACTGCTAGGTTGGCAGTTGCTGGGACAGATGGAAACTCACTCCACCATGAAGCACTCACGTCTCAAACTGGTTACCTGCCGACCTTCCAGTCGTCAAGTTCAGCGTCTTAACCACTGAGACATGGCAGCCCCCTCCCCCACTACAGGACCATAAACTATCAGGACTTCATCTGTATTCAGGTGCATTCGACACAGATGCCACTGAGAGAATGTCATAAGCCACTTTCTCTCAGCCACTGCCCCTTCCCATCAGCAGTGCTCAGAACAAACTAGACTTGCTTTGGAATTTGCATTAGCAAGGAATTTCTTATAAAAATCACTTTAATGCAAAACAAGAACTATTGTAGAAAGAAATGGTTCACCACCACCATCACAAGCTGCAGTAACACCTTAGATCAGGGATTCTTAACCTGCGGCCCACGGGCTGAATGTGGCCCCCACCGCCGCCACCATACCAGGATTAGATTTTTCCAGTACTTTCTATGGGCTGCTCTTATTTCTCTCTTTAGAAACGTGTTATTATGAAGCAGGAGATGATCTAGCCAAATAATGGATTCTAGGATAAAAGAGAACAGAGCTGGTTATACTCGTCCAGGTTCCATGCATGATTTATCACATTCCTTTAGATATTAGTTCCATGCCATTCCATCATCTCACTCTGGTCATTATCTATGGATATCCTCACAGCTTCTTTATCCTCAAAACAAGCTAGCATGGAAAAGAATAGTTAACCCAAGGTCACAGATGAATTTGGTAGTTCTCTAAGGGGACTAAAAAACTAGATAGCCCAAGTCCCTCTAATCATTATGTCACACAGACTTTCCTATTAAAAACACAATTCTAAAGTATGTAGAGAGCCAACAGGCTATTCAGTGAAGAAATTAAGCCTTCCCAGGTGGTTGCATTTGTGTGGGAGTCTTCCAATGTGAGAATAGTGCTATTAGTACACAAGGATGTTTGGCAAAACATGTTTATCAGGACATTGAGTTCCATCCAAACTTTTCCCAGGAAGCTCATGACTTAATTCTATATCGTTAGAAGAGGACAGGAGTTGCGGGGAGGGCATTAAAGTTAAAGCAAATATTATTTGGTTTATTCCATTCTTATTTGTCTGGTCATGTTAACCTCATCATACTTGGAAATGTGCTCAGTCCAAATGTTTTTGAACTCTGCTTCCTATCAACCACTTTGGCCATTAGGGGAGATGATGGCTATAGTAGTCCATCAACAACTTGAGAGCCACCAGTTTCTTAGCCTTGAATTAAATCTTAAGTACAGCTAAAGGAGAGCAGGCAGTGTTTGGATTTTTCAAAAAAAATCTATGATTTTTTTAATGGCATTCCCATTGGAGTTATAAATCAATACAGCTGGAGAACGGGTTGAAAAGGAACAATATAAAGAAATTTGCTGTAAAATGCATAAACCTGTTCCAAACAATTAAGAACTGGAGCACAGCCAGATGAAAGGGAATATTACCTTCCCTGTCCCTTTTGTTACTCCAAAGAAACTTGAAGAAATGAAAGGGACAGGGCACAGTGAGTAGGTATGTCTTTTATCTTCTACCAATATTGTATTCTGCCAAATGAATCATACTGGGAAAGCATCGGCTAGTATGGTCAAAACAAGTTAAATGAATTCTCTCATGAAAGCTCAACAAGTTTTCTATTCTTATGTTAACTACCCCTGATGCTAGGATATCACAGGGAAGCTCTTCCTACAGTTCAAACATATGCTGAAGTTGAACAGTCTCTCTAAAACAGCTACCAAAATATTACTGCTATGTGGAATCTTCAAGTTCTCCTTCGTATAGTTTGTGAATCCAAACTCATGGGGTTATGCGCCTGCGCAGAACGGCCGATCGGAGGCTTGAAAAGCTATTGGTCAAAAGTTTTGGCGGTAAGACCGCCCACCGTACCGCCCACCCTGAGGCGCCCGTGCGCCATTTTACCTCAGTTCTCTTCTTTCCGCCGTAGCAGCAGGACGATCGTTGAGAGCTTCCTCAATTTTTTCGCCCTTCTGAGGGAAAGTCTTTTGGCAAATTCCAACAATTTTTCTTGGTGATCTTGTCCTTCGGGCAGGATCGCCACCCCGGTGCTGTTTCTTCCTTCTGGTGGACTCAGTTACCTACTCGCTTCGGTCACCGTTTCCCCCCTCAAGGGGGTGGCGGCTGGCCAGCCCTTCGGGGTAACCGCGTTCCAGAAACTTCCGTTGGAAGAATTTTTTCTTTGATGGCCGCGGCCTTCAAACAGTGCTCGGCTTGCCTGAAAAAGTTTCCGGCTTCCGACGGGCATAGCCTCTGCCTTTTCTGCCTCGGAGAGTCTCATCAGAGCCAGTCTTGCCCCCACTGCAAGAAATTCACCCGTCTGGCCGTGCAAAACCGGAGCTACCGGCTCAAAGCGCACCTGATGGAACTCCCTCTGGCTCCCGTTGCAGCCGCTTCTACCTCGGCTAGCGTCTCTCAGCCTCCGCCGCCTTCGACCTCTTCTTCCGCCACCATCAAGAAGAAGAAGAAGAGGGACAAGAACGGAGACAAGAAAAAGAAGCGCGGGTCGGAGAAGAGGCGATTGCTCCCGCCTACTCCGCACATCCCTGTGTCTCCGGGACCTTCGCCACCATACTCGGTCGCGAGATGCCCGTCTCCTGGGTCCTCCATCTGGGGAGGACGGTCCTCCTCGGGTTCGCCTGAAAAAGGACGCAGGGCTGGGGCTCCAGCTCGCCCACTTCAGGTACTCCCGTCACCGCCTCGTGGGAGGGCCCGCTCGCCTATGAGGCAGGCCTCCGTCTCCCCAAGGCCCAGGACTCCGACGCTCGACGATGCGGCAATCACCATGCCGACCACCATTTCGTCGCCGATTTTACCGGCCACCGTTTTGTCGCCGACCCAGCAAGCCACCGTTTCGTCGGCCACCGTTTCGTCGCTCCCGACGGTGGGGGACCCATCCCACAGGGAGTTCCTGAAGGAGATGTTTGAGGTCATGGCTCAGACTTTTGCCAACCGGTTTAAGACCTCCATGCCTGCGGCCTCTGCGGCTCCGGTACCGTCCACCGCAAGCCCCAGGGATGCTGGCCCTGCTGTGGCCCCACCGACCTCCCGAGGGTCGAGTGTCCGCTCCGCTGGCCCACCCACATCGTCGCGGGTTGGTCCAGACGTTGAAGCGGTGGACTCCCATCCCGTCGGTCCGCCCAGGCCGTACTGGCACGGTCCCGACGTGGATGTAAGAGTTCCTCCCTCGTCCTCCGATGACTCCAGCGCCTCTTCGGAGGAGGACGAGGGAGACGTCGACGCCGAGCGGACGCCGGACCAGGCCATTGGCGCGGTTGACCCACCGCGTGGTGAGGATCAACGCTCGCTCACGGCCATGCTGACGCGCTTGGGGACCGCGTTGAACCTGAAGGTGGACCAGCCACCACTGGAAGGTGAGGACCAAATGACCGCAAAACTGGACAGGCGTGCGGTACGGCCGGTCCATATCAGCATGCTTCCATCCATGCTGACGTCGGCGAAGGCGACATAAAGGAAGCCGGTGTCGGCGCACTCCGTTTCGTCCAGGCTCGACGGCATGTATAGAGTCCTGGACGAGAACGTTGAGTTCCTGCAGGCACATCCCCTGCCGAATTCCCTGGTGGTCAAGGCCTTCCAACACAGGACAGCCACCAGCGGGTTCCCGGTTCCGTCGACCCCGGAGGGGAAGAAGCTGGACGTGGTGGGCCGCAAATTCTACGCCACCGGCTCCCTCTTCCTCCGCGCCGCCAACTACTCGGCTGCCATGGGCCTGTACCAGTCTCACCTTTGGGAGCGGGTGAAGGCCGAAACGGCGACGTTACCTGCCGACGCCCAGAAACGGATCGACGCGCTGGCATCCGAGGGCGATTTCCTGGCGGAGCAACAGATGCGAACCACCAGGCATATAAATGACTATGCGGCGAAGGACATGTCGTCTGCGATCCTGCTCTGTCGCCACGCCTGGCTTAGGGGCACCTCCCTCGATGACGCTATGAAGAAGCTCATCGAGGAGTTTCCCTTCGACGGGCAAGGCCTTTTTGGGCAAGACACGGACAAGGTCCTCAATGAAATGCGGCAGACCAACTCCACTGCCAAGTTTCTGGGGCTCACCACGCCGGCTCCGCCTGCCAGGCCGAGGTTCCAGCCCTTCACACGGCGCTACCAGGGGAACCCGCAACAACAAGGTGGCCCCGTAGAGCTGCCCAGGTCTGGCTCTTACAAACAACGACGCCAGCACAAGCCGCGCTACCAACCCTACGGACACGGCAAGCGTTCGGACGCTAAGTCCAAGTCGCGCGTTTGAAGCTGCGACGGCCGAGTCTCTCACGCTCCATCTCCCGTACCTCCCCCTCCGGAACTTCCTTCAGGTATGGTCGGGCATCACGGACGACCGGTGGGTCTTAAGGATCTTGTCCTCTGGCTACGCCATCGAGTTCGTGCGGGCGCCTCGGGTAGGAAGACATCGTTTCACCACCTCGTCCCCCCATTTGGAGGAAGAAATATCAACTCTTCTGTCCAAGGGAGCTATCGAGCGGGTGGCCCCGCCCGATTGGGACAACGGCTTCTACTCGAGGTACTTCGTGGTCCAGAAGAAGGACGGAGGACTTCGCCCGATCCTGGACCTGCGCCGCCTCAACAAATGCATCCACACCAGGAAGTTCCGGATGGTGACCCTGCAGACCGTCCTTCCCCTCATCAACAAAGGGGACTGGTTCACAGTCATAGACCTCAAGGACGCTTACTTCCATGTCTCCATCCTCGAGGAGCACCGGAGGTTCCTTCGATTCCGCATCGGCGATTCGGTTTACCAGTACCGATGTCTACCGTTCGGTCTGGCCACGGCACCGCGAGTCTTCACCAAATGCATGGCTCCGGTGGCCGCCTTCCTTCGCCAGCGGGGAATCAGGGTCTTCCCATACATCGACGACTGGTTGATCGTATCCCCCACCAGCTCGTCGGCCATTCGGGACACGCAGTTCACGGTCCACCTCATGGAGAGTCTCGGCCTCAGGATCAACTTCACCAAATCGAAGCTGATCCCCTCTCAACGCATCGAGTACATCGGAGCGGTACTCGACTCGCTTGCTACCAGAGCCTTTGCACCCCAGAAGCGCCTGCAGGACATCGCGCAGGGAGTGAACGACCTATGCACCAAACCGTGCATCCGGGCGAAAAAGGCTCAAAGACTGCTAGGCCTTATGGCCTCAACGACGGCTGTGGTCCCTCACACCAAGTTAAAGTTCCGGTCCCTACAGTCGTGGCTTCTGCACGAATTCGATGCGCTCCGGGAGAGTCAGTCCAAACGACTAACTCTGTCCCCGGAGCTGAGGGACCAGCTGGTGTGGTGGACGACACCACTCAACGTGGCAACGGGGAAGAGTTTTTACCCCCTGCAACCCTCGTTGCAAATATTGACCGATGCAAGCAACCTCGGCTGGGGGGCTGCCTGCGGGACTCTCACGGTCAACAATCCTTGGTCGCCTCAGGAGATGGTGCACCATATCAACTACTTGGAGCTGCTGGCCATTTGGAAGGCCCTCCATTCCTTCGAGACCTTGCTCACGGGCAAGGCGGTCCAAGTGGCCTCGGACAACACCACGGCTGGGGCGTACCTGAACAAGCAGGGAGGAACACGATCCACCACCCTTCTTTACCTCGCTGTGCAACTCTGGGAGTGGTGCCTGGAGAGGCACATTTTCCCGATTGGAGTGCACATTCAGGGCAAGCTGAATGTCCTGGCCGACCATCTCAGCCGCCTCACCTCGACGACCCACGAATGGGAACTGAACGACGAGGTGTTCCAGTCGCTCTGTGAGGCCTGGGGGACCCCGAACATCGACCTCTTTGCATCGGAGTCCAACACGAAATGCCACAGGTACTGCTCCAGGGCGGGCATCGGTGCCAACTCCGAGGGCGATGCCTTCATGAAACGGTGGGATCAGGACTATTTCTACGCTTTTCCTCCGTTTCCCCTGGTCCAGAAGGTCCTCACCAGAATGCTCCAGCACAGGACCAGAGCCATCCTAGTGGCCCCAGCATGGCCTCGCCAACCATGGTTTCCGCTGCTGTTGCGCATGTCATCTCAGTATCGCACGCTACCAGAATCACCGACGCTCCTCCAGATGGAGCAGGGCCAGCTCCACCACTCGGACCTGCCCAGCCTCCACCTCACCGCGTGGAGGATAACCCCAGACTGTCCAGGATCCTGGAACCAGCCAGCCGCCCGTCCACAAGGAAGTCCTACGCTTCCAAATACAGACGCTTTTGTGCTTTCCTGGCATCTCAGCCCCCCCTCTCGCAGGTGGAACTGCAGGACGTCTTGACCTACCTCCTCCATCTGGCGGAGTCTGGCCTCAGCATCACCTCCATCCGAGTGCACCTCGCAGCGGTGGTGGCTCACTCTCCAGCTGGCTCGCCCGCTTCTGGCGCTTTCCGCGACCAAACGGTGAAACGCTTCCTCAAGGGACTGCGGAACGCCTTCCCGCCGGTCAGGACTCCGACGGCCCAATGGTCACTCTCTACCGTCCTTAACGCGCTCACCAGGACTCCTTTCGAGCCCATGACTACCGCGGATGCCCGTCTCCTCACATGGAAGATGGCTTTTCTGGTGGCCATCATGTCTGCTCGGCGAGCTGGTGAGCTGGTCGCCCTGCGGGCGGACGCACCCTTTCTCCAGTTCTTCAATGACCGTGTGGTGCTCCAACCGGACATCACCTTCCTCCCCAAGGTGGTCTCCCAGTTTCATATGGCACAGACTATCTCCTTGCCAACATTCTTCCAGAACCCCGCTAACGCCCAAGAAAGGACTTGGCACATGCTGGATGTCAAACGGGCTTTATTGTTTTACACCAGCAGGACAAGGGAGTTCAGGAAGTCGCAACGCCTTTTCGTGGCGTATGGGGGCAAGTCCAAAGGTGAAACCATCTCTGCGCAGCGGTTCTCCAAATGGATCACCTCTACCATCTACTTGGCCTACGAGTCGGCATCGCTGCCCCCTCCACCGCATTTCAGGGTGCACTCTACCAGAGCGGTTGCAACATCCACGGCCTTTCTGGAGGGCACACCACTTGAGGACATCTGTAAGGCTGCCACCTGGTCCAGACCTTCTACATTTGTCCAGCACTACAGGGTGGACACCAGAGCCACTGCGGACGCCAGGCTTGGCCGTGTCGTCCTCACTCGGGGGCTCCGGGCCCATCGCCCTTGACAGTTCACCCTGCCTGACCGTCATCATCTTCATCGTGGGATCATCTCATCCGACTGCCCACCGACCAAGTAAGTGTGAACTTGCTAATCTCCCATGAGTGTGGATTCACAAACTATACGAAGGAGAAAGTTCGGTTTCACTTACCAGTGATAACTTTCGTTCTTCGAGTATATAGTTTGTGAATACACACTACCCACCCTGCCTCCCCTCTTGAGCTGCACGGATGAGATCAATTGGTTTATCCTGTGCTTGGCTTAAGTATGGAACTGAGGTAAAATGGCGCGCGGGCGCCTCAGGGTGGGCGGTACGGTGGGCGGTCTTACCGCCAAAACTTTTGACCAATAGCTTTTCAAGCCTCTGATCGGCCGTTCTGCGCAGGCACATAACCCCATGAGTGTGTATTCACAAACTATATACTCGAAGAACGAAAGTTATCACTGGTAAGTGAAACCGAACTTTTTTCAACACCTATATATAATTGGATCATTTTTCATGGGTATATGGTAGTTTTACATCTACCATATATTCTCAGGGGCCTATTCCTAGGTAAAGGTAAAGGTTGTTCTGGCTCGAAAGCCAGTCATATCCAACTCTAGGGTTCAGTACTCACCTCTGTTTATCGCCAAAGAGCCAGCACTGTCTGCGTCTGTAGACATTTCCATGGACATGTGGTAAGCATGACTAGATACAGGAGTGCATGGAATGCTGTCTACCATCCCACCAAAGTGGTACCTATTTATCAACTTGCAATTTCTTGCTTTCAAACTGCTAGCTTGGCAGGAGCTGGGACAGAGATGGAAGCTCACTTTATCATGCAGCACTCGGGTCTCAAACTGCTGACCCACTGACCTTCCAGTCATCAAGTTCAGCATCTTAACCACTAAGCCACCACAGTCCCTCTGATCTATTCCTACAAATGTGGTATATGGCCATAACACAGTACAAGACTATCTAGCCAAACACAAACCTTTGTCCTAGATTGTTACAGGCCTACGAAAATGTATCTACAGTAAATGCAACTCCTGGGCCTATAACCATGATGGTGAAGCTTGCCACTTCAGATGTTCTTGGACTTCAATTCCCAGAAGCCCAAGTCCTTGTAAATCCACATGAATGGGTGGATTTACAGAGACTTGGGTTTCTGGGAATTGAAGTCCAAGAACATCTGGAGTGGCAAGCTTCACCATCATTGGCCGACAAGCTATAAGGGAGAATAGACTGGCATGCCCACTTCACTGGTGTAGGATGTCAGATCATCAGGAATTTTGTGGATGACCAATTCAATGGTTGTTTGTGTCACCAGTCAAGCAAGATTTTCCTATAACTACGACAAAAAACAACAACACCCAACCTGAGCTTAAACAACCACTGGCCATTTTCAAACAGCCATTGACACTTCACTTCAGAGCCTGACAGAGGTCAGTTCAAATAAGCACTTTTGTTTATGTTTCCATAAACCAAGACTGGGAAACCTTTCGACCTTTATGCTTTATATGTTGTTCTTCATTGCCCCTATGACTCACACACATGGGTTTTCTGCATGTGCAGAACTCTTCTTCGGAACCGTAGAGAGCTAGACAGATAAAGGGAAGTCCATTAGGACTGCTCACCCTAGCACATGCATGTGTGCATAATGGCTTCCCACCTCAGTTCTTCTCCAGCTCTCATTGGCTCAATACAGCACAACCAATGTGCAAGGATTGAGGGAGTTGTGACTGAAATTTAAAGTATCTGGAGACAAGGTTTTCTTATTCTGCCCTCTACTGTGCCAGAGAATGGTGCCCAGAACATGGTTTGCCACACTGTACTTTCTTCCCACCAACCTCTTCTCTGCTGGAGCTTCTGGAAAACAAGGAATAGAATTAAAAGTTGGAAGAGTAACAAATTAGGAAAGATCTAGGGATGCTATACACTGGCCAAAACCCTGTTGCAAAATCCTAACTCAATTGGTGTAACTTTGGTAACAAGCTGCTGCAAATTACAAAATTAGAATTGATATTTCACCAACAGGTGAATTTATTCCGATAGTTTCACATCTAACCTAGACACAGAAGAAGTTTGGACATTATTTGTTTTGCACTGAATTGCACAACTGTATTCTAAGTTCATAATTTGCAACAATTCAGACATTTACACTAGGATTTTGGTTAACCCCCCCCCCCCCCCCAAGTTCAGTTTGAAGAAGGCTGCCCTAACATGCAAATTGCTGAAGTCCTAGCAGACTGAATTCATTCAGAGAATATTGGGTTTCTTTTTCATGGATAGACCTTTTAACCAATAATATTTCATTTACTTTTTAAAAACTGTTAAAATTGCTTTGTGGGCCAAATTCAATTAGTTGGGCATCACTGACCCAGAAAAGATGATAAAATTGTTCCTAAAGAAATTTGTTATGAGAGTAATAGTGAGCTAGTGATAGATCAGTACTAAGAGTCAGAATATACTGACACAGCCTTATCACCAGGAAAACAGACTCAGTATACACTGTGTGATGTAAGGTGTCATGCAAACATTGTCCACAAAGCCACACTAAATTGTTCTGCTTGAAAGGTGCCCACAAGAGAAACAAACATACATAAGAACACTCATTCGTTGAATCAAACTCATAGTTATCTCATAATAAATGGCATTACTCCATCAAACTTAACACTGCTAATGAAGACTTCAGATAAAGCTAATCAGCAGCAGCTTTGACACATCAATCAAATTATGGGCAAAATCCTGTTGTGTAACTTTGTACTGGCATAAAGTCAGGAACTTGGAAGCATTAAATTTAAATTAATCAAAAGCTACCTGTTCTACCCCCTTTTAGGTTCTGAGGCTCCCTGGGGCCACTCCGTTCTGCCTTAAGGAGACAATTCTCAGGAAGAAGGACTGGCTGCTATAAGAGTAATAATTTATTGCTGCTGGATTTGAGGCTGGTGGAGACAATCTGGCAGGAAATTTTTACTATTATAGATACTATACCACCCTTTTGTACTAAGGTTCCAAAGGGCTTCTCTAAATCAAAATGGAGTGTCAGAACCTAAAAGGAGAGGGACAGGAATTCTTTATTTGAAATCAAAAGCTTTCAGTGCCAAAGCCAGGTTATGCAACACAAGGTTGTATCAAAAGGATTTTGCCATTAAATATAACAGAATCAATGAACTCTTGAAGTCAGGAGTAAAGAGAATTAAGAGTCACTGGCTGAAATCCTGTTGCTTTATGTAGTAAATCAGAGTAGAATAGGCCCATTGAACCAATGGAGACTTGGTGGGGCAATTCTCCTATAAGCTCTGGAATCACATGGACCTACTTATTATACTAGAGTGGGTCAATTCGATTCAATGGAACTTACAGAGGAATTGACTGGATCAGTGGGCATACTCTAGTTTGACTTACTACATTCATACCTGTCAAGTTTTGGATTTGGAAATAAGGGAATTTTCCCATCAAATACGGGATACTTGACAGCTATGCTTATCCTGTGCTGCCCTCCAATGGTGGCAATAGGGCATTGCAGTCTAATTAATAAGGGATGACGGCGGGAAAGAGGGTAAAATAAGGGGTTTTCCCAGCCATTAAGGGATATTTGACAGCTATGTACATTAAGTAACAGGATTTCATCCACTGTATGTGATCAGAACACTTGTCTATTTAGCATATCATCCTATGAGAAGAAAATATCAGAGAAATGGAGTGCAATAAAACACCCCATGCTCACAGTTTCTTTAGAGACACCATCTATCCCTATCATTTGTATTCAGGAGATTCTCTGGTAAAACAATTTACATCCAAGACAAGGCTTTGTCATCCCCAGACTCTACTAGACTGCCTAATAATTGGCATTTCTCTCCTCTGCTATTTTGCATCTATGCAGTCTAGTCTTTATCGCTCCCTGACAAGGAGGATGGACTACCTGCTGCTGCTGCTGCTGCTGCTGTTGTAGTCAACCATCTGCCTTGGCAAACTCCTGCTTCTGTTACCATGGAGATCAGAGCTCCCACAAAGCCAACTCACTTCTACCAGAATTGTTACTCTAATCAAGTACTGTAGGACCACAGGGATAGGAAGATAACAACAGCTCTGGAAGAAAGACTTTTAGGAGAACCAAGCCTTTGGAGGAGTAGAAGAAGGGGTTAAAAATGACAGACACTCAGAACAGATTTCAATGTATTTATTTACTCATTTTTGAGGACTTAACAAAATATGGCACGCACAGCAACAGTAGGACAGAGAGAGACCCACAACCAAATGCTTTATGTGGAGGTTCATTTGATTGAATTAGCTATCACTTTGCAGCATGAAGCAGTACAACCTAGGAAAGGGTGGGTTGTCTTCTTCTCTACTGCTTCAATCACAGTGGTTAGGAGCCACTAGATTAGGTATATAAAGTCACGACATAGACACCAAGTAAATACAAGTACAATTCAAGTCCTGAAAATAATTCTGGCGAGGGTTTAATAAGGAGTTATCTTCCCCCTCTCCAGCTAACAGTCAGTCAGCGCACCTAACACATTTGGCTTGCTTATGTAGAGAAGAAATGTTTCTGTTGACTAGTGAACTCCGCCAGATGAGACTGTGGATGTGCTAAATACGTCACACAACCAATGCAGTCTTAAATTCTAAGAAAATTCAGTTCTTTTCTCTCTCTTCTTTTATTCCATAAAGAGGTTCAACTCCTGCTTCACAATTAAAGAAACTCATCATCTTCATCCTCACCACCGCCATCAACATCACAGTGCATCGACATTACCATGATGTGCAGATGTGAGAGACACTACATGTCAATATATTTTTTTTTCAGATCCAAAAAACTCTTTAACAACAAAACTCACATCCATTCTTTTTTAAAATAAAAGGAAAATCCTGCAAAGGGGAAAAATCAGCAAACCCTTGCCCCCTAAAAAAATGGGAATGTAGCATGGTGTGCATAATTGGTATCATGAATCCAATTAAAACTTCAGACATCAACTCAAGACCAGTAAATAAGTTTCCCAACTTGCATTGTACTTTTCATTCAGTTTTTGACATGTTTCAAAATATCCATGGTTCCCTAGGCTGTTTTGGAGTTATAAAAATAAATGATAGAGGCTCAGCAACTAACACTTGTGTGTGTGGGGTGGGGGGGAGCACAAATCTTTCTCCATAAAGACAGTACTTAATACAACTCTAAATGAACCCAAACACCAAAAGATTGCTAACTTACAAGTTTCCATGGCACACAAAAGCAATAAACAATTGAGAATAGATGGTTGTTTCCATTGTCTCTCATACAAAATCCATAAAATTATGCAGTTGCACATATCAAATATAATGACAATATATCACCTCACATCAGCACTGACAAATGGGTCTATCATTCATACATAAAACAAATACAAAAAGGTCACTTGTGAGCAGCCCAAGAAAGAGTTTGGTCACTCACTCTTACTCATGGTGATTGTGGAGCCATCAGCCATCTGGTATGTTTTTCGAGGGCACTGAACATAAGGCAACAGATTTGGTAGAGAGACTATAAAAATCTCCTATCTTCCATCAAGCATGGCTTATTTTCTCCCCAACTGCAAAGACAAGGCAATACAGACCTTCTGTAACCTCCCACAATCAAGACCTACACTTGATACCCCAGGATTTTTTCCTACTAGGATGATATTTTCTTGTAGAAAAAAGAAGCTCAAAAGGAAAGACGAAATCAACCACTCCGTGCTGGGTCAAGGACTTCTAGACATGTTGGACATGATATACGGTCATGCTGGCTGTAGTTAATAGGAGTCACGGTCCAACGTATCTTAATTCCCCCTAGGTGTGGAAGTTTGATTTAATCCATTTATTTATTACACCAAAACACAACATAACTGTCCGAGTACCTTAATAATTTAAGGTGGTTTCAACAATAGAAACAACAAGAGCTAGAAAGTTGCTTTTAATTAAAACTTAGGGAGGATAAATCCTTCCTAAGAGGATTCTGTCAAGTACCCAGAAGGTGGTTATTAAATATCTCAGGAGGAACAGGATAAAATGGCGACTGCCAAGAAATTATAGATGTTATGCTACAAAATGCACTCTCTTTGGCCAGAAACCAGGACAAATTCTGGAAGCTTTTCCCAGGACCAAAAACAGCATCTGTCACTGTTTTCAATACAAAATTTTACTTTTACACCCATGGAACTGGCAGCTGCTGTTTTTCCACTGGCTTTTAAGTTATCACTTGTAGCCAAAGCATTTCAAATACGCAGCCATTCCACAACTTTGAAGTCACTAAGAGGAGCTCTTCAGTTAAATAAGCCTACATTAAAAAGGAGGATTAAAGCTATACTGCTTAAATAATCCCAAACAAATCTTGTTCATTTATTTCATTGAAACTACCTCAGGCTGTTCCCTCAAATGGAATGGCTGGTGTATGAGCCTTTCTGCATTAAAAGATCCATATAATTATTCTTTGTAAGGAGGTGGGGAATCAACACCTACAGCATGTCTTTCTGGAGGGAAGGCAGCCATAATTTTGACATCACAATAGCTGCAATTCCAGGCTGGTTCTCTCATGCCCTCTCCAAACTAGTTGGTGGGACTTCTACACAGAAATTTGGGAGCATCATCACATTACCGCAAGATAACTGGGAAATGCTGAAGTAAACAAGAGACAGAGAGAAAGAGAGAGCTGTTGAGATTACTCTGAAAGACATGGAGCTAGAAAGGTGGGCTTTCTCCTCGGAGCTGTACAGGATTAAGAATAGCAGAACAACTCCTGCAAGGATCCGGGTTGCTGATTTATTTCACCTTTTTGGAAACTTCCCAGCCATAGCTCATGGCTTTCACCACAGTACTATACAGTTTGATCCATGCTTCTCGAACATTCAGGTTGAAGGAAGGCCCAAGGCATTTTTCCAGCATATACAACAAGGATTCCCCCACAGTCTGAAAAATGAAAGAAGAGAGAGGCATGTCAACACTGAGAAAGCAAATGTTTCATAGCAAATGTAATTGATTAATCTCCCTTTTTAGCCTAAAACTGGAGGGAGGTTATTTTCTGCTTCCTCACAATAAAAACTTTGCTTTCAGAACAGGGATGGAGTTGGGCCAGGTTTACGTATCCTCCAACTACTAATTAATGCTACTCAGTTTGGCTCATTTACCAAGTTCAACATTGAAAATTAATCTCCAGTGTTGCTAATAGAAACCACCTTTCTTTTTAGTTCTCTGCCTTGCAGACAAGCCTGGCTAATTTGCTAAGAAATGGAAACTGATCTGGGCAATGTTACTTCTTTTTTCCTTCATTAATGGGGATCCTGTTTTGATTGTTTTTGCCTCCTCCCATGTTTTTGGTATAGCCTAAATTTTTGGAGGAATGCAATCGTAGTAAGAACGCATGTCCCTTCAAGGACTTCGCCACAGATTACTACAATGTCATGGTTTGTGGCTCCAGCGTCATGCCAGCTCGAAGTATCTCCCTCCACTTCACTAAACACCCAATCTAAAAAACCCTGAAAGCTTAGTCATTGTTTTGTGATCTTTCAGCTGGCCCTAAAACAGAAACTACCTTACCGCAGACTCTGATTTTCTACTAACACCACCACCACTGCTGGTCCACAAAGCATTACATGGGTCCCCCAACCCACCCACCCACTCTAACTTGATTTCTCCATTCTTCTGGCTATTTTATAGGCATCTTCTTAATCCTCCCATCATAACACAGAGCCAGATGCAGGATATCAAATTCCAATGCATTCAGTCCAAAGGTGGCAGAAAGTTCACACTGGGCTGGCCATGTAATTAGAAGAGACTCCTACTTAAACCCACCCACCACCGTATATTATGTAATTGCATGAAAAAGCATGTGAACATTAAAACACTGCATCTGGCATATTATTGTTAAGAAAAACATTGCTGTAGTCCAGTAAAATAATAATCCAATAGGTAACACTTCCTAGATGCAGTGTGTGTGTGTGGGGGGGGGGAGATGGTGTAGAGCAGGCTTTGTTGGTCGAGCTATAGCCATTAAACAAGTTTGATATGTAGCTGTGGGAACACAGATTATACATTATAAAAATGTATTTTTGCAGCTGCTACTTATGTCCAAGTAAAAAAAAAAATTCCTAGAAATCATTTTCAGGGAAAATGTCAATTGGCATGAATTTGTTTAAGGTGGATCCAAGTTTGCCATGAAGTGACCCACACACTATGGTCTCAGAGCCATCTCCTGCAGCATGTACGAAATGAGACATGCAGGATTTGACACCAGGACTGCAATGGACTGCCACAGCATTGAGGATATTCACAGCCAGTTCATCTGGCACAGCCTCTTCCACCTCCATGACTGTTCGGAATCTGATCACTTTGCCGCTGAGAGAGCCCAATATATTGGTTTCCAGTGGCATTTTCTCCACTGAGGGGGACCACCACCCCACCTAAAGGGGATCATCCACCCATAGCCATTGGCTCCTTTAGGGAGTCAGGTTATTTACCACCACCCAACACTCAACATTGAGTCGCTGGCTGTACAGTCTGCTCCATTACTGTAGCAGGATGCCAGGCCAGACAGGGAATAATGTATTTAATAAATCAATAAATACATCTTCTGAAGACAACAGCTACTGAGAAGCACAGTTTATTTTCCCTGAGAAACAGGACTTTCCCAACATATGCTTTCGATATGCTATAGACTCCTTTTTTACACTAGTGCCAGGCTGCATGACCCACAAATGGTTGGAGATAAATAGGGTCATCTTCAGTTGCATGTGCTATAGTGTGACGTGAACATATGGTGCTGTGGTGAACATTGACATTTGCCTATAAAAGCCAACAATCCTTGGTGAATTACAAGAATATACCAATATTTCCCTAGTTTTTAAGTCTACAGTAGTAAATGCTGACAATCAGCATTTAAAAGAACGTCAAAAGTCCCTATTTGTTTGCTTGAGGTTTCAAATGTTTATACATATCATGCATGACCGGTGTGAGCTCTCTCCATCTTCAGAAATGCACTGTTGACATATAGACCACACACTTTGTAGGTGCCATCATCCATTGTAAACCTCCACTTTCACACCATCAAAAATGGTCATGAAAATTGAAGAGCTGAAAGGGCAATTAGGTCAGGGTGAGAATATGACAGATATGTCTCAAACTGGAAAGGCACCTTACCGAAAAAGACTCCACTTTCACACCAACGGCCTGGTGTTTCTTACCCAGGTTGGCAAGGTATTCCTCTAAGCAGTGTAAGTCCTCCAAATGGGTTACAGCTGCATCGATTACCAGCATTACCTACCAGGCAGAGAGAATAATAAAACAACAGGAAGAATCCGGAATTTTTCTAAAGAAGGAGATACAGCATCTTCTGAAAAGCATCCTACAAATGGCAGACTCTAAAAGGCTTGTGTTTTGGTTCTCCATAGCTTTGTATGGGTCAGTAAGAACAAAACTATGTTTGAAAGAACCTGTTCCATAGTGCCTGCAATTCTGATCACCAATCTTCCATGATTTTAGGGCTGTGGTTCCCAACCTTTGTTCCACAGATGTTCTTGGACTACAGCTCTCAGAAATCTTGGCCAGCACAGGCATATACAGATGTTGTAGTAGCTCTCATGTGGATCAAGGGAGGTATCCTAAACTTCTCCCTCACTTTTATGACTCAGGTATGTGTTGTTAAATATAGGGGTTGCTGTTATCGCAGTTTCTAGTAGGTCTCAGAATATATCCCTCATGCATGCGGAGTGGGCAACCTGTAGTTACATCTAAATGCAGTAGTCCTCACGCCTTCATTCCTCCCATTTTTATTAGCTCGTCTCTCCTCTCAATTTAAAAAGCATAGATAAAACCACTTACATCTCAGTCCTAAGCTGATTTGCCTGAGAAAGTATTCCCTTGATTGAACTGGGATTTGAAAGCATGCAAGATGACATGGACACATTAGAGGGTTTTGTAGACCAGTTCAATAGCCAATGGTCTTTTATGGCAGTTTAAAAGGGAACAAATGAAAACAGAATGGCTTTAACATGTCCTGCTATAAATTCCCCCAAAACAACGGTGGCCCTGCCATGAAGAACAGCCATTGACCTTCAGACAGCGATGGCATAGCTTTTAAAAAATGTCTGGGGCTATTGTATCTGGAAAATGGTTCCAAGATACATTTAGGATTGCTCTCTAAAGGACTCATACACTAGAACAGGGGTGCGCAAACTACAGCCCACGGGCCGGATTCAGCCTACAGCAGCAATTAATCCGGCCCTCACCTCTCCCAGAAGCAGAAGTAAAATGTGCATGTGTAAACACATTTATGACAACCACAGGTCATTTACGGCAGTGTTATGCACATGCATGGGTGCATTATGCATACACACATGCATGTTTTACTTCTGCTTCCAGTGGGAGGAATCATGTGACCAGCATGCTCAAACATGTGACCAGCCTGTGGCATGAAAGGTTTGGGCACCCCTGCACTAGAAAAATAAAGAGAACTACAGTATAAACAAAACACAAATCATATCTATATATTATAGAGAATATAAAATTAAAACTAGTGAATTGAGAAACTGAAAACTGGTGGGGGGGAAGAGTTCCCAATCTCCTTACAAGTTCCCTAATATCAATCCTTTCCTAACTGATCCACAGTATTATTTGTCCTTCCTGCTTGCTTCTATCAAGCTGCAGAGGAAATTCAATTACAGTATTTAAATGAAATTAAATTTCTTCTTAGTGCAACACAGTTAATAGATTTATACTGTTTTCTAAAATGTATTATCTGTAGACTAAAAGAACAGAGATAAATCCACATATATAAATTTCTAACTTCAGGGATTGTTTTTCCAGAGCCTGGTTTGACAAAAGTGGTTGAGAGAGGTGAGAAATGATCATAATCAGTACTGGGTGATTGACTAATTTCTCTCCAATCCTCATCATTTAAAGGGGGGCGGGGATCACCCAGCATTATAGTTTTGCCATCGATTGATTGAAATTCCTTGATGAATGAAATACAAAGGACAGGATAAGAGGGACTTAGGTTAAAGTGTACATTTTAAATGCCAACTATCCTTTATTACCATATTTTTTGGAACATAAGATGCACTTTTCCCCCAAAAGTGGGGGGAAATGAGGGTGTGTCTTACAGTCTGAATGCTGTTCAGCAAGGCACGCCCATGCGCATTCATCCAAACCAAGCCATGGATCACAGTGTCTGATCCCCAGCTTGGTTTGGAGGGGAACTGTGCGGGTGTGCCCATGCACATTCGCCCAAACCAAGCTGGGGATCAGATGCTGTGATCCCCGGCTTGGTTTGGGGGGAACCGTGCGGGCGCGCCCATACACATTCCTCTAAACCAAGCCAGGGATTAGACACCCCTCATAGCCATAGTCGCTCAATCAGCGATTTAATTTAATTTAATTTAATTGTCACATTTATATGCCGCTCACTCGGCCAAAGCCAACTCAGGGCGGTTCACAATAAAAAATTAAAAAAAAAACATGTTAAAAATAGTTAAAACTACCCACCCCCTAAAAACAAGGGCTGCAGGATCCAAAGGCACCATGGGGAAGAGTTCTTCTACACCAACCACCCAATGGCGGTTACCCTTCCACCTGCACCCCACACTTGACCCACCAGTCAGGTTTTAAGTTCTTTTCTGAAAGGCAGCAATTCCGTCCAGAGACGTAGCTCTGTTGGCAGGAGGTTCCAGAGGGCCGGTGCAGACACGGAGAAGGCTCTCCTCCTTGTGCCAGAGAGGCAAGCCCCCCTGGCTGATGGAACAATTAGAGAGCCCCTCCGGTCCGCTCTGGTTGGACGGACAGACGTCCTCAGGGCAATGCGGTCTCTTAGGTAACCCGGCCCACTACCATATAGGGCTTTAAAGGTCAAAACCAGCACCTTGAATTGCACCCGGAGACAAACTGGCAACCAGTGCAGCTCCCGGAGCAGTGGCAAAGCACGGGCATAATGCCCACACCCCATCACCACCCTGGCTGCCGTATGGACAGGCACTGAGGCAATGCCCGCCCACCACTCTCAGATACGCCACGCACCCTGCGTCAAATGACGCGAAAGGAGGTGGTTCAGAATATTTTTTCTTGTTTTCCTGCTCTAAAAACTGGGTGCATGGTCAGGTGCATCTTATGGTCCAAAAAATGGTCCAAAAATATGGTAAATTTTAACTGGCAAACATCCTTCAAGCAGCTGAGTATGTTATATATCAGAGGTGTAAAGACTTTAGGATTGTATGGCCTACTTTATTTTTTACTATTTTTTACTATTGCATGCAGCCAAATAGCACAATTTGAGTTTTTTAAAAAATTCTGTCAAAGAATTTGCTTTTAGTAGTAGAAGCCATCACACACACACACACACACACACACACACACACACACACACACACACACACACACACACACACACACCAGATATCAATAACGTAAGATATCATGTAGCAACAAATTGACAGGTGAGCAATTAGAGAAATTTCCTATGTGCACTATTTTAATATGCTTCCAGTTTAAAAATGCCATGATATTTTATACAATCTTGCTTTTAAAAACATTGAAAATTTTAAGATGTTTTCTCAAAGTGCCTTTTTAGGCTTTAAGTTCTTGTATTTTAGAAAGTAATTAAAACTTCCTTTTGATATATTATTGTACTTTTATGCTCCTAAAATTTTGACATTAGTATTAAGCCTGCAATTTGTTTAGCCTTTATATGTTTTTAAGCATTTGTGCCTACAGTTTTGCATTGCTATACAGTAATACTTTTTGATGTTTCCACAATTTTGAACTATTTTATGCATATGGAACATAGAAGCAATGGAAATGAATAAAGCAAGGAGGTCCCAACCTACATTTCATGTGCCCACCCCCACCCCTCCAAGGGCATTCAAAAAAACAAAATGGCCACTCCTTTGAAGCTGTATAAAATGGCCATCTCCATTGTGCAGACAGGGCAAAATGGCCATCTGGCCCTCAAAACTGACTGAGAGAGCATGACCGGGCCTCCAGCTTGTAAAGGTTGGGAACTCCTGGAATAAAGCTTATAGAAATAGACAAACTGGTGTTGCCTAGAATTATTGCAACAATGAAAATACTTTTTACAGTACCTTGATACCCAGATGAATTTTGATATGTCTGTGTTTTCATTATGGAATTAATATTTTATTGGAATTAATGTCAGCTGTGATGTACACAAACATGACATTTTTCTAGAGGTCTATAAAGTGCTATAGGGCTCTTGGGGCAATGATCAGACATCAGACTCTGACTGACATAGGTCACAGAATCATAAAACAGTAGAGCTGAAAAGACCTCTGAGGTCTTTTTTTGTCCTCCAGAGCAGCACAAAAACAACTTATCCCATCTTCCATGTAACAGCCTTTCAAATACCCAAATATGGCCTGTCTCATCATGTTTCAGTCTTCTTCAGGCCAAAAATACTCAATCTCCTTAACCATTCCTCATAAAACTTGGTTCCTAGATCATTTTCTTGAAATCATGGAGGACGGGTGAAGTCCCAGGCAATTGGAGGAGGGCTAATGTTGTCCCTATCTTCAAAAAGTGCAAAAAGGAAGAACTGGAGAACCACAGACCAGTCAGCGTGATTTGGAGCAGATTATAAAGCAGTCACTCTTCAAGCAACCTGAGAACAATGCAATAATAATTAGAAGCCAACATGGATTTGTCAAAAACAAATCCTGCCAGACAAATCTGATTTCATTTTTCGATCAGGTAACTTGAATGATGGACAATAGGAATGCTGTTGATGTAATATATCTTGACATCAACCCATTTAGCAGTCTGGGAAGGGATAACAAGCAGAGTACCACAAGACTCAGTCCTAGGTCCTATGCTCTTCAACATCTTCATAAATGACTTGGATGAGGGAGTGCAGGGAATACTTATATTTCAGATGATACAAAACTGGGTGGAATAGCTAATACCTTGGAAGACAGGAACAACATGCAAAAAGATCTTGATAGGCTTGAACAGTGAGTGAAACCAACAGAATGAAATTTAACAGGGATAAGTGCAAAGTTTTGCATCTATAGTGGGGAAACTGATGCACAATTGCAAGATGGGGAATACTTGGCTCAGTAATACTAAGAGCAAGAAGGATTTTGGAACTGTAGATCACAAGCCAAGTATGAGACAACAGTGCGATTTGGCTGAAAAAATTGCCAACAATATTTTAGGCTGAATTAACAGAAGTATAGTCTCCAAAGTCCGTGAGGTACTAGTCCTCCTCCATTCAGCACTAGTTAGACCATATCTAGAGTACTATGTCCAATTCTGGGCACCACACCTTAAGAAAGATGCAAACAAACTAAAGCAGGTACAGAGAAGGGCAACAAGGATGAACAGAGGACTGGAAACGAAGCCATATGAGGAAAGACTGAAGGAACTAGGCATGTTTAGCCTTGAGAAAAGGAGACTGAGAGGAGATATGATGCCATTTCAAAAACCTGAAAGGTAATCATAAAGAGGAAGGGAAGGATCTGTTCTCAATCATCCCAGAGTGCAGGACTCATGATAGCAGGCTCAAACTACAGGAAGCCAGGGGGTAGGCTGAATATCAAGGGAAACTTCTTAATGGTTAGAGCAGTACAACCATGGGACCAACTACCTCTAGAGGTGGTGAGCGTTCCAACACTGGAAGCATTCAAGAGAGAATTGGACAACCATCCGTAAGATCTGCTTTGATTTGGATTCCTGTATTGAGCAGAGAGGATTGGACTTGAGGGTTTAAAAGGCCCCTTCCAACTTAGTGATTCTATTATCTAATTGCTTATTTTCTTTAAAAGCCAAAACACACATTCAAATAAATCAATCCTGATTTTATAAAGTTTGCTCACAGCAACATCATCTGTTTAGTTATGTATGACTCCAGAATCAGTCACATAAAGAAAATTGTTTACATTCCAGAGATAATCCAGAGGACATATGGGCTGCTTCTCTTACTGCGTTTTCACAATTGCAGTTGTTGTTTTTTCACAACTTGAGGGAGCATTCCTTTCAGAAAGAGATTTTTCTGAACATTGCTTTTGCTCTAAGGCAGTTATGGCAAACCTTTTAGAGACCGAGTGCCCAAACTGCAAAACAAAGAACATGTATTTATTGCAAAGTGTCAACACAGCAACAAGGGAGGAAGTAAATGCTCCCATTGGGCTGCTGGGCAGAGGAGCAGGTCAAATTCTGTGCTGGGGGAGGGAGGAAGTGCTCCCATTGGGCTGCTGAGCAGAGGGGTGGGGCGAACTCTGTGCTGAGGTGACTGCATGGGTGCCAACAGAGAGGGCTCCAAGTGCCACCTCTGGCACACGTGCCATAGGTTCGCCACCACTGCTCTAAGGTGAGATGGGTGGAGCAAAGATAGGGCCATGAGATGGCTATTCTTCCAATACTACCACACTTCCCTATTTTAAAAACCGTGAACAAGTTCTAAACAAGTAACTCCCTAGGCCACTGATGGTGAACCTTTTAGAGACCGAGTGCCCAAACTCAACAGGCTGCCATCCGTGCCGCAGAGACATGGAGCAAACTCTGTGCTGTGGGGAGGGAGGAAACATTTCCATTGGGCTGCTGGGCAGAGGGGTGGGCGTACTCTGTGCTGAGGTGATGGTGCGCATACCCACAGAGAAGGTTGTGAGTTCCCCCTCTGGCACATGTGCCATAAGTTCATCACCAATGCCCTAGGCTATCATTCCAAAACATATAGCATTTGTACCTGCAGAAACCATTAACAACTTGTATTATTTTCATATAAATTGCCTCTCAAAACACAGGAACAATAGTCCACACCCTTTGGAACACTCTTTTCATAGAAACTCCTCCGCCTTTCATTCTGAAACTTTAAAGGTTTGTTAGTGCTACAGTTTCATTTTCAGAAGGATTACAATAAGCAACACAATGGAATATACAAGCTTTTTTCAATCCAAATTAAATAAAAAGGCTATTCTTAAACAAAACTTAGTTAGTTATCCGAAACTTCATGTCTCTAGTTTCCTAAGAACAAGCTGTTTTGCTCAATTAGAAAGTTGTTGGCAATTTCATTTTTAAAAATCCAAACTTCAAATGGCATTTAGCTTACATCACTAACCACTAATATCTGCTAAATAGAAGCCCTCATGGTGCAGTGTTTAAACTGTAGTACTGCAGGCAAAATGTTGAGTTTAATCCTGACGGGATCTAGGTTGACTCAGCCGAGGTTGGTAAAATGAGTACCAAGCATGTTGAGGTGGCTACTAATTACCTTGTAAACTGCGCAGAAAGTGCACTAAACACTGCAGTGGTATATAAGTGTAATTGCTATTGCTAAATAAACCTGCATAACAGGGCCAACCTGTACTTTAATTCAAGACATTTATTAGACAAGATCTTTACATCTCTCACCTTTCTAATGTGCTCCAGAAACTCAGGAGATGAGAGACATTCTTGAGGAGTTGAGAATGTCTTGCAGTTGTATTGGAAAAGAGGTAAGAGATCAGGGTCCAAATCAAACAACCTGAAACACAAGACGTGAACTTGTCACTCATTTGGCCTCCTAACAATTCAAACAGTAAAATTCCTGAATTGTCATCTCATCCCAAGAACTGCTCTCCTTCCATCCTAGGCATCAACTCGGCTCCTTTAGGAAATGATGATGGTGATGATGATGATTGCCAAAAGTTTGGATTTGAATGCAGTAAACATTCATTGGGAACATCAAGTAGAGAGTTTTAGAGAATGAGAGAGTCAAGATCCTGGGACTTTAAAATTCAAACAGATAGACATCTGCCTAACAACACACCTGATATACCTGTTGTGGAGAAGAAGAAAGTCTGGTTTATTAACATTGCTATATCAGGAGATGCACAAATTGAAGACAAACAACTGGAGAAAATCACAAAATATCGTGATTTGCAAATTGAAGTCGAACGTCTATGGCAGAAGAAATCTGTTGTTTTCATAGTGATAGAAGCCCTTGGAGCAGTACCTAAAGGACTCCCTAGATATTTGGAAATTTTGGACTTATTTGATTTGAACATCATAACTCTCTGCTGTCCGGATGATTTGGTGCCATTTGCCGGACCCAGCCCATGGGCCATAGGTTGAGAACCCCTGGTTTAGGGTTTCAGAGACTATATATGGGGAGCCAATTCCTCTATCAGTCGATAACTGAATCTTGGACTTTGTTCACATTTGGTTTCAAAGGGACATCCAATTTCTTCTTTAATTCTTCAAACAACTTTCATTGTAGTGCTGATGACAAGAACTCAGGCAGTACAAGTTTTAGCATCCAGTTTTATTATAGTAGTATGGTTGTTGTACCAGTCAGTACAGGGTGTCCCAAAAGTTGCCATACACAACAACAGATATCTTGTTTGCCAGAATGAGAGAGGGTGACCACTGCAAACACAAACTTCATAAAAATGTTTTTAATATACTGTACAGTGGTACCTCGCATAACGAACGCATCGCATAGCGAAAAATTCGCATAACGAAGCATTTGTTATGCAAAGGTGATACACCCGCATAACGGGAAAAAATGTTCGTTATGCGGGGGTTTTGGTAACCGGGGTATACCCGCTCAGTGGGAACCCTGGTTAACAAACTTTTCCCCCCATTATGCGGGGTATCTCCCATAGGGAACCGCATAATGAAAAAACCACATAGCGAAGTTTTTTCGTTATGCGGGGTTCTACTGTATATATAAAATCATTTTGAAGTGTGTGTTTGCAAGAGCCATTTATCTAGATAGCGTCACAGAACCAGAGAGTGCTCACAGCCACTATCAATAGTATTAGCATCCTCTGTTTCCTTCATAGCCACACTTTGTTTTGTTGTTCTTTCAGAGGGCTGCATCCAGCCTTTTCTTTCCAGCAGCAAAGCAGAAACCACGAGCAGAATGGATTTCCCAACAGTCTTGTGTGTCTTAGTGGGTGTGATATCCCAGTAGAGCAGTTTAAAGAATGAGTGTGGGATGGAAAAGAACAAGGGGCTGACATTCAATGGGATTCTACATTCCATCCGACCAGGTTTATGTCTCCCCTCTCACAATCAAAAGACCCACTATCCATGTTCTCCAATACAACACTTAAAGGATAGTCTCCTTTAGAGAGCACTGAAACTAATTTGCCCTTCTTCATTTGCTGACACAGCCCAGAATCCACATTAGCTTTTCACTGCCAAACTGTATTTCACCCATGCATGTTAAATATCATGCCCACTTAACCTCATCATCTAGCTATCACCCTTGCTGGATAGCTGAACATTGTCCTCCAAATCCTTTTCTATTTATGCTGCACACATTTGAACTGGCTCTCAGGAGTGGCCGAGAGTCTATTACATACCTCACATTAGTAATGTGATTTCTGCTCTCAGGTAGATATGGTACAATCCCACTTGGATTCACACATGAGGTAGGATAGAACATTTGTTCACAAATATAAAAGAATGGTTTTGTCCAACCAGGAGATCTAAACCTACATTCTAAGGTACAATTACATTAATAAGTAATGTGGGAAATGCGCTGGTCCCATTATTTTCTGTTGACTATATGACAAACAAATTAATGTGAATCAGTCTACCACTGCGGCTTCCACCTTTTTAAAAATGAAACAATGCATTTGCATCAGTTCAGGTAGTGTGACTGCTTGAGCCAATGCAATGGTTTACCAAAAGTTGCTCTCCCTGCTTCCTAGTTCAAGGTAATACAAAAATTTCATGTCAGAAATTACTCTGGGTTGAAATTATTTTTGCTGGAGAAACTCCGTTCAGGGGACACCTGAATGAGGTTCCTTTTATGTCCCCAAGATCCGTCATGCAGCACTCGGGTATCAAAACCGACCTTCCAGCCTCCAAGCTCAGCATCTTAACCACTAAGCCACCGCAGTGCTGCAGTTCAAGGTGGGGAGAGAGAAGAAGCAAAGGAGCAATTGTGGGAATGCTACTTACCATTTTTAAAAAAAACCTTTATTGCCATATTTTTCTCTCTCAAAGGCTTGGTGCAGTGGTTAAACTGCTGTACTGCAGCCAAAACTTTGTGAGTTCGATCCGGACAGGGATCAAGGTTGATTCAGCCTTCCACCCTTCCAAGGTCGATAAAATGAGTACCCAGCAAGTTGGGGGCAAAATGCTATTTGCTTGTAAACTGCCCAGAGTGCACTAAGAACAATGGGGCAGTATAGATGTGTCGTTGCTATTACTATGCCACTATATCTCACATTTGTCCTGCTGTCGAGTCCTACACTATGTCAGAATGCAACAACTGAAGTCACTTGACAGATGAAGACTAAAAAGGTAAAGGTAAAGGTTCCTCTTGCTCAAAAGCCAGTCATATCCAACTCTAGGGCACAGTGCTCATCTCTTTCAAAGCCAAAGAGCCAGCGCTGTCTGCTTCTGCAGACGTTTCCGTGGTCATGTGGCAGGCATGACTAGACACCGAAGCGCACGGAGCGCTGTTTCCTTCCCACCAAAGTGGTCCCTATTTATTTACTTGCAATTTCTTGCTTTCGAACTGCTGGGTTGGCAGGAGCTGGGACAAAGACGGGAGCTCATTCCGTCCTGCAGTACTTGGGAATTGAACTGCTGACCTTCAGCCTCCCAGTCAGCGTTTTAGGCACTTGAGCCACAACCACACAAGAATTTTTTTACAGAAAGATAAGCCAAACAGCATGTCCAGGAGATGGCAATTGAGACAGATACCTAAATCCATTTGCCAACTAGCATTCTGTACCAGGTAACGAATTATTATGCAGGACAAGACTAATATCTGGATTACTACAAGATGAATTACCCATCCCTGTCTGTGTGTCTCTTTGTTCTTCACAAGTTTTTAATTCATTAATGGGCAGATCTTTGAATGCTAATCTTTCTTAGGAAGGGTAAGTTTGGCAAACATGCTTATAAAAATAAACATAAAATCCATATATACAATGTTCACCAGATATTACATGTGGTGGCATTAAAATAAAATGTTCTTAAAATAGAAAAAATGACTTATCCTTCACAATGAATCCTTTATCTTAGGTCAGTGATGGCGAACCTTTTAGAGACTGAGTGCCCAAGGAGGCCGGGGGGGGGATGGGCAGCAGGCATCACGTGTATCAGTAATATCACATGGGTGCGTGTGCACCCATGTGATGTCACCGACACACTTCAAACTGCGCACACACGAGCACCATTGCACCACCCAACTTTGTGCACCCCCAGCAAACTCCCCCCCCCCCTGGACAAGCTGCCATACCAGGCCCTGCCAGCACCGCCGCCCCCTCCGACAAGCACTACACAGCCAGGCCAGGTGTCGCTATAGCTTCCTGGGCTCCAGAGAAGCACTGTACAGCCGCCGGAAAGGCCTCCTCGGCTCCGGAAAAACCCTGTATGGCCTTTCCACCCCGTCAGGTCTTCCTACCCCCCCCCCCCAAAAAAAAAATCAGGCCTCCCCACCACCACCACCACCAGTGCTCCCCACTTTACCTCTCCCAGCCACAGCCTCCTGGTTGGGATTTCAACTTCCCCCTTGGCAAAGAGAGAGGGATTGTCAGAAAGTGGTGCTGGCTGAGCTGCACAGGGCGGGGCTTTCCTTTGGTGGCACGAGTGCTAGGAGAAAGGCTTCCACATGCCACTTCTGGCACGCATGCCATAAGTTTGCCACCACTGTCTGTTGTGTTCTGATGGTTTTATTGTACACATGGATTACAATGTATCTGAGCCAATGTAACCTTGCCTATAGCAACAATGTAACCTTCAGCTGTATCATATAAACCCTGTAATAGGACGCGAGCTAATGACCACCAGCTGGCAGCAGCGAGCGTCCAAGCTCTCTTGGTCCGAACTCATCAAAGGCAACAGCGCGGGAAGTTTTCCCGCCACCACCTACACCTGGACAAGAAGGGCGTGACCTGCAATGACGTCACGCAGACAGTAGCCAATGGGCTACCATGGCACCACGTTCAAATGTATTACTGCTGTATATAAAGAGCTATCGATCCGCCATTACCTCATGTTCCCTCTGTCCACGATGCAATAAACCTGAGTTAACCCAGCCCGAGGCTGTGTCCTGTGTCTTGGTTTGCATACACCAAATTGGCGACGAAGGTGGGATGATGGATCCCCACGGAACAGCCAGGGCACAGAGCGGTTTCAACATCACCAAACCGCAAGACTGGGAGCTGCTTGAGATGGATTTCCAGGCGGCCCTGGTGGAACTCAGAGTCAAAGGAGAAGACGAGGAGAGGAAGAGGGCCATCCTCACCAGAATGCTCGGGATGGAAACCAAGCGGACGCTGGTGGGCATAATCGCTCCGAAGAAGGTGAGCGACTTTAAGGCGAGCGACATCATGAAACTGTTGCGAGAGCGGTTCTGCCCCTCGAGGGCAATGTTTCCCGCTCGGAGCGCGTTTTGGAGGCGAGTCCAAGCGCCGGATGAGTCGGTTGAGGCATTCGTGGCCGCCATGAGGATAGCCGCTGCCCCCTGTAAATGGGGCGATATCCTGGAGATGGTCCTCAGGGACGGCGTGTTGTGTGGCCTGAAAGACAAGGAGGTACAGCGCAGCTTGATGAATAAGGAGCCGCCACCCACGCTGGCAGAGGTCATAGAGGCCGCGGAAGCCGCAGAGTCCACGAATGCTGGAGTGGACGAGATGCACCAGTGGCGTGAGTGGCGTCCTAGAGCCGGCAAGGCGGAAAATTCGGTGCACGGGAAGACCGGACAGTCGGTGCACGCGACTCGACGGGCCTCAAAGTCGTCTACGGAAGGCAGCGACGGCGAGGAGGTCCAGAAGGTCCGGAAGGGTGGTCGACGCTGCGAGGGTTGCGGAGCGGCCCACGAGCGCGCGAGATGCCCGTTCAGGAAGGCCGAGTGTTACACCTGCGGCCGTCGGGGGCACATCGCCAAGGCATGCAGAAAACGGAAAGAGGGCCGGAGGCAGTCACAAGACCGCGCGGCCAGACCGGACCGTCCAGCGAGGCCCAAAGATGGCGCCCAGACCACGAGGAAGCAGGACGGCGTGGGCCGCGTCTCGGACGACAGCGAGGACGACGCCCCAGTGTTCAGCGTGTCCGCGGGACAGTCCCATTACTTCGTTGAGGTATTAGTACAAGGGGCCCCTATTAAGATGGAAATTGACTCGGGGTCCTCCTATTCCATAATTCCCCAGAAAGAGTTCCTGAAAATCGACCCCCACGTGCGGCCCAAGCTTAAAGCGTTGAGGTCCACGCTACGGGACGTACAGGGAAACTGCATTCCGGTGTTGGGGGTCGGGAAATTTCGGGTCAATTTTAAGAGACATTCTGCGGAACTGCCCCTAGTTGTCCTCAAGGGGGGAAGCTGTAGCCTCCTAGGGACACAGTGGTTTCAGCCTTTAGGTTTGTTCATAGGGGGGGTGCATACCGTGGGGGGGGACCCAATACAAGCGGTTTGCGATGCGCATCCCGCCGTTTTTAAGAAAGGACTCGGAAAGTTCAAGGGACCCCCTGTAGCTTTCGACATAGACCCGGAGGTCCGCCCGATAAGACTCAAACCGCGCAGGGTGCCGTTCGCACTCAAGGACAAGATAGAGGCGGAACTGGACAAACTGGTGGGCCAGGGGATTCTTATTCCTGTTGATTCCGCGGAGTGGGAAACTCCAATTGTAACGGCTCTAAAGGCTAACGGGGAGGTGCGCATTTGCGCTGATTATAAGTGTACAATTAACAAGGCGATCCGCCCTAATGCATACCCGGTGCCAGTGATCAGCCACCTTTTGGCCAGGCTGAATGGGGGAAAGTGTTTCGCTAAACTCGATTTGGCACAAGCCTATCAGCAACTTCCTGTGACCCCCGCCACGGCCGCGGCACAAACGATAGTTACACATAAGGGAGCGTTCCAGGTGTCGCGGTTACAGTTCGGCGTGAACTCGGCACCCGGCCTTTTTCAATCGCTTGTGGAACGCCTCCTAAAGGGCCTGGAGGGGGTGTTGCCTTATTTTGATGACGTGTTGATAACAGGGGGGAGTGAGGCTGAACTGGCAAAAAGGTTGGACAAAGTACTGACCGTGTTCGAGAAAGCGGGGCTGAGATTGAGGAAGGACAAATGTGTTTTTTTCGAAACCGAGGTCGAGTTTTTAGGGTTCCGGATCACACCCGAGGGGATTAAGCCGTCTAAATCCAAAGTAGCAGCCATTAAAAAGGCCCCTCGCCCCACATCCAAAACCGAGCTACAGTCCTTCCTGGGGCTCCTCAATTTTTACCATACATTCCTCCCGCGGAAGGCGTCCGTGGCCGAACCGCTCCATCGGTTACTTAAAAAGGAGGAGCCATGGATGTGGGGTGACGAGCACGAGAGGGCGTTCAAAGAGCTAAAGCAACTCCTAACATCTGAGGCAATCCTGACGCACTTCGACCCCAAACGGCCAGTGGTCCTAGTCTGTGATGCATCCCCGGTGGGGGTGGGGGCGGTGCTTTGCCACGTGTTGGAGGACGGAAGGGAGGCCCCGGTAGCTTTTTACTCAAGGTCCCTGTCCCAAGCGGAGCGAAATTACGCACAAACCGACAGGGAGGCGTTAGCGATAGTAGCGGGAACCAAAAAATTTCACGATTTTTTGTATGGCCGCCCGTTCAAAATCGTGACCGATCACAAGCCACTGTTAGGGATTTTCACGGCGAGCAAGCCCACGCCGCAGATCCTGTCCCCGAGAATGCTGCGATGGGCTATTTTCCTCAACGCATACCAACATGAGTTGGAGTACCGGCCCGGAAAGGAGATCAGCCATGCTGATGCACTTTCGAGATCCCCTTTGCCCTTGTCGGATGACCAGAAGGCGAGAGTTGAAAGAGACCGCCAGGTGTTGCTAATTGAGGTTTTAGACGCACCCCCAATAGTACCAGCCGACATTGCTAGGGCGACAGGCAAGGACAGAACGCTGGAGAAAGTTAGTTCATGGGTACAGAAGGGGTGGCCGGCATCGTCCCCGAGTACGGAGTTCGACCCATTCTTTCGGAAAAAGCTAGAGTTGTCCCTAGAAAGGGGGTGCCTTTTGTGGGGCCAACGGGTGGTGGTCCCTACGCCCCTGCGGACGAGGGTGCTCGAACTGCTGCACGTCAGCCACCCGGGCATTGTGCGTTCGAAGGCGCTGGCCCGGAGTTACTTCTGGTGGCCACAGCTGGACGCGGACATTGAGCACATGGTCGGCACTTGCGAGGCGTGCCAGGGATCCCGACCTGAGGCGGCCCGTCTTCCGCATAGGGAATGGGACACAGCACGGGGGCCATGGTCCAGAGTGCACGTAGATTTCGCTGGCCCATTCCGAGGAACCATGTTTCTCCTGGTGGTGGATGCGTTCTCCAAGTGGCTGGAGGTTATCCCAGTAAAGAGCACGTCCTCCGCCACGACAATTAGCCGGCTAAGGAGAGTCTTTTCCACGTTCGGTTTACCCGACACTTTAGTCAGCGATAACGCTAGTTGTTTCACCTCCGCTGAGTTCGGAGCATTCATGGAGGCAAACGCCATTCGGCATGTCACATCCGCACCGTTTCACCCGGCCACGAATGGCCAAGTGGAACGGCTAGTGCGTACAACAAAGGACGCGCTGCGGCGCATGGGCCCGGGGGACCTGAATCACCAAGTATGCCAGTTCCTCTTAGCGTATAGGGTAACCCCCTTAGCGTCAGGCTACTCGCCGGCAGAGCTCTTGATGCGGCGAAAACTGACCACGTTCCTGTCCAGGCTAGACCCGACGAGAGTCGAGGATAAAGGGAAAAACATAGGGTTGGCAGTCTCGAAAGGTTTCGCCGCCGGTGACCCTGTTCACTGCAGGAACTATTCCAGCGCAGGGCCAGCCTGGGTGCCAGGGACGGTTGTAGAACAGACGGGGCCAGTGTCGTACCGGGTCGAGACTACCACCGGCCTCCTCTGGAGGAGGCACGCTGATCAACTGAGGCACCGAGTGAGTGGGCCAGTCAGTGGGGCTCAGCAACAGGATTCAGCGTTAGGGTTCTCCCCCACCCGCTTAACCCAAGGGGGAGACAGCAGTGGACAACAGTCCCAAGCAAGGGGGGAAGGCAGATGCAGCGGCCCCGACTCATACCCTTTTGATACGCCAGTCCTATCAGGGGCCGGGGAAGGGGGAGAGGAGTGCGCGACCGCTGCCCCCGATTGTGATTTTGATTTTGATTTTGCGAGCCGGGGGGGTTTTCAGGAGTGTTCCCCCACCCATCCAAGCGAGAAGAGGGGTTTTTCGTTAGCCCCCAGTGCCCCCGGTTCCTCCCTAAGAAAGAGCACACCCCCCAACAACGCCGCGGAGCCGCGGCAAATCACTAACGAGTCTCCCTCTCAAATTACAGGACAGGAAACCAGGGGACAAAGAGAAGGTAGCAAACCCGGGGAGAGGCAGCCCGCATCGAGACCCCAGCGTATTCGAAATAAGCCATCTTGGCTGAGAGACTTTGTCTCCTAAGGGGGGGGAGTGTGTTTAAGTGTGGGCTCGAGACTTTGTCTCGTCCTAGGGGGGAGGGGTGTTGTGTTCTGATGGTTTTATTGTACACATGGATTACAATGTATCTGAGCCAATGTAACCTTGCCTATAGCAACAATGTAACCTTCAGCTGTATCATATAAACCCTGTAATAGGACACGAGCTAATGACCACCAGCTGGCAGCAGCGAGCGTCCAAGCTCTCTTGGTCCGAACTCATCAAAGGCAACAGCGCGGGAAGTTTTCCCGCCACCACCTACACCTGGACAAGAAGGGCGTGACCTGCAATGACGTCACGCAGACAGTAGCCAATGGGCTACCATGGCACCACGTTCAAATGTATTACTGCTGTATATAAAGAGCTATCGATCCGCCATTACCTCATGTTCCCTCTGTCCACGATGCAATAAACCTGAGTTAACCCAGCCCGAGGCTGTGTCCTGTGTCTTGGTTTGCATACACCAAACTGTCTTAGGTAAATTTTACAAAAATGTAATTAGATTACAAATTATGTTACCTTAATGACAAGAAGTTGACAAGTTTTCATTATTTATTTCATTTATAGGCGGCTGCCCATGTGCAAGTGTACCACTCTGGGCAATTTACAATCAAAATAAGCAACACGAGAAGTGGCAAATATTAAGTCATAATAATACAACTAAAAATCAAAAGAAAATTACAACTGACAGCAACATTCCAACAACAATGAATCCATTAACCAAAAACACAATACAAAAACACATTCAGTTAAGCTCCGGCCTAGTCTCTATGTTTTCCATGAATGTACACAACACGGAACCCTTCCAGGGTTAGTTTCCTAGATATTAAACTATGAATCTGTCAGCCTTAATAGTTTCTGGATGAATTACGATGAACCTGCACTCGGGCATCTAGTCATACCTGCCACATGAACATGGAAACGTCTGCAGACACAGATAGCATTGGCTGTAAACTGAGATGAGCACTGAACCCTAGAGATGGATACGACTGACTTTTGAGCAAGGGAGACCTTTACCTTTAAGTAAAGGCAAAGGTTTCCCTTACTCGAAAGCCAGTTGTATCTGACTCTGGGGTGCAGTGCTCATCTCTGTTTCAAAGCCAAAGAGCCAGCGCTGTCTGCTACTGCAAACGTTTCTGTAGTCATGTGGCAGGCATGACTAGACACCGAAGCGCACGGAACGCTGTTACCTTCCCACCAAAGTGGTCCCTATTTTTCTACAACACTTACAATTTCTTGCTTTCGAACTGCTAGGTTGGCAGGATTACCTTTACCTTACACTATACAAACATGAGAGCCAACTCTGTTTTTCTGAATCCATGCTGGGCAAACAATTCGTATTGTCTTTGTTGCCCTCCCCCCCCCCTCCATACACACAAAAATGCTCAACATTGTTTCAAGGGTGTATAACTAATTGCAACTTAAAACAACAGCTGAAAATCATCCTTGCTTGCTTAAAACATCCTAAATGGAGAAATGAAGTTTGCTGGGGTTTTTTTTAAAAAAATTGTAGCTTTCCTGAGGCTCTGGGGGTGGGGGGTCTTTGCCCATCTGCATCGTTCAGCTGCCTCCTCCTTAGCTCTGGGGGTTAATGGCAAGCGCCAAGCGGGCACTCAGCTGTTCTCTCGCATGCACCATTTCCTCTGCCCTGGGACTGATCCCGGAATTAATTGAGCCTCTCCCAAGGGCCAGGCCTGGCCCCAGCTCTGGCAATAGCTATGTCACAAGCAATTAGGAAGCTGCTCTGATATACTTTCCAGAACTGGGTACATACGGAGGGAGCCCTGTGGAGCTGTTCAGAGAAGGAAAGAAAATAAGTGTCTTTGCAACAGGAAAAATCAGAGGGAGGACGGAATCTGCATAAACCACCCTTTAAAAAATATATATATATATATATATATATATATATATATATATATATATATATATATATATATATATATATATATATATATATATATATATATATATATATATATATATATATATATATATATATATATATATATATATATATATATATATATATATATATATATATATATATATATATATATATATATATAAGATTTCTAAAGGCAGAATTTCATATGAGACGTTGATCAAATCTTACAAGCCTCTGGCTGTCTACTGAGACATAACTGCATGCTCCCAGGGACTGACTCGTGGCAAAGGATATAACGAGCACAACTTTACTGCCTGCTGTCAAGACCCATCTAATCAGCACAATTTCGACAATGGACAGCTTAGAAAAATCAGAGGAGGGTCTTGTGCCACAAATCCAACAATCCAAGAGATAATGCAGAGCTGTAGTTGGGAGACTACCAGAGATGAAATCAGACACCTCTGTCCTGATTTTGCAGTCTCCATTTTAAATCTTGCTTCAAACACAGAAGCCTGGCCCGCACATCTGTCCAGGATTTTTGGACACTCTTGTGTTTGTTCCACACACCATCCTGACACTGGTGCCCAACTTGATATAGGCTTGTATGGAGTCCAAAGGTAGCTTTTTTGTGTGATTTTTAAATGGTTTAATAAAGGTATAACTCTCCCTTGCCTTCAGATTATGTACAATGACAAAGGCGCTTTGTTTCTTTTTTGTTAACATACATAATCAAAAGCTGGAGGTAGCCTAACCATACCGTGCTTTAAAGACTTAAGCTAGCAGTTATGCCCCTTTTATTCTTTTTCTAGAGCAGGGATTCCAAAACTTTTGGTGCCACGGGCTGCACCACGGCCCCTGGACGTGGTTCCTCCTGCCGTAAATGCTGCCATAAAACACGTTCGCAGCTGTCATAAATGCATTTACGCGTGCATGGGTGCCTTTTACACGGCTGCCATAAATGCATCCGCTTTTGCTTCCGGTAGCACCGAGGGTGGTGGTGGGCCACATGAAATGGTGCCATGGGCCAGGGTCAGCCCGCGAGCTGTATGTTGGCCACCCCTGTTGTAATGGCAGCATAAGGGACTTGATTTTGATTAGGATCTTAACCTAAGGCAGTGATGGCTAATCTTGGCACTCCATGTGTTCTTGGACTTCAATTACCAGAAGCCCAAGTCAGCACTCCTGCTGATCCGGGCTTCTGGGAATTGAAGTTCAAGAACATCTAAAGTGCCAAGGTTCGCCATCACTGACCTAAGGCAATGGATGACTTTGTTCTACATAATAATTCCAATCCATATTGGAGGCCCTGTGCTTGCATCTGTAATCAACTGTCCCCTTTAAAGGCTTCACCACCCAGCTCAGAACTACCTGGGTTACTCACGGTTACTTAATGTTAATTAAATGAAATTCTACATATATGCCTAGTGTTACTCATGTTACTCTGAATATTCCAAGCACATTTTGGGAATATGAAAACAAATGCAAATCCACTTCACTGCACAGTATTTTATTTTGGTGTGGCTAACATCTAGCCTTCCAGATGTAGCTGGCTGTGAATCGTTGCCAAGTTGGGCGGCAATAGAAATTTGAAGAATAAATAAATATAAATAAATAACAATTGACCACAAGATCCTATGGTTAAGGTTGATGGGTCACACAGTTCCATGAAACTGGAGGACCAAAACTGCCCACTGGTGTTCGAATTCCTAAACAATAACAGGTCAGTCTTGTTAGTTACAGAATTGTCAATGGTGGGGTTCAACACAAAAGGGCACTTTCCCCTAGACAAATAGACACCTTTTCAAAAGTGCAGCTTACATAATAATGCAATGTAGTGAGAGGTGTCTTTTAAAGAAAATATTGGTAAGGTGGACTGGGATAAAGTATGGAAACAAAGAATTATGAAAAATATATCAGTGAAAATAGAGGAGCACTGTCACAAAATATTGTGGAGATGGTATATGACACCATTTTGGTTACAACAATATGACAAGAATGTTGGAGATGTAAACAACATGGGACATACTTCAACATGTGGTGGGAATGTGAAGAAATTAATAGAATTTGGGTACAAATCTTCAAGGAAATCAACCAAACATTAAACCTAAAATTAGTGCTGAGTCCCAGGGTTGCTTTGCAAAATGGACCTGGGAAGTAAAATAATAATAGAAATAAAAAGAGTGTAATCAGCATTTTGGTAACAATGGTGAGTTTGTTGGAAACCAAAAATTGGAAAACATAGAAAATGTTTAGGTTTGAAGATTGGTACAAAGAACTATGGGATATGGCTATAAATGATAACTTTACATGTGAGTTAAAAATAAAAAAAGGTTTGATAAATGTAAATCATACAGCCCATGCCACCTGAACCAAATCATCTGGCCTGCGCTGTTCTCACCACTCCCGGAAGCGTAAGTAAAACACACATGCATGGGCACATAATGCTCCCACGCATGCGCATTTTACTTCCACTTCCGGTGGTTGGAACCATGTGACCGGCATGCAGCCTGAAAAGTTTGGACACCCCTGTATTAGAATCTGTATATGGTATTATACTGTACAGTATATTGTATTTTCTTTTCCTATTGTTTTAGTAATAAAAAATAAAAAGAAGTGTCTTTTAATATCAAGTTTGTTTTAAAGAAAATAAGACTTTAACATCTAAAGTAAAAATATTCAAATTTCTGAAAGAATTATTGTGTACATCTGCCAAAGTTATCAGAATTTGATCTTTTCTGCAATCAATGCTTTCAGAATTTTCCAGCCATGGATGGATGCTTATAGCTATCTCCCCACCCAGCCCACCCTTCAACTCCATTCTCTCCTGAATCTTCATGAAATGCAATTTTTAACTATCTTTTTTGCCATCTTTTATACTACCTCTGAAAACTGTCTCATCATTTTCCTTATTTATTCTTTATATTCTGAAAGTTTAAAAGCAGCAAGTGTACTCTTCCGTCCCAATTTTTTTCACCCTTGAATCATTCAAGTTCTGGAATTTTAAGAAATAAACCCTCAAATATGACATCAAGTCTTATATTTTGTTAACAAATGGTAATTGTTCATGGGCTGCCATTTTTGTGCAATATTGCTATCCCATTCTTGGCAAGTCATAATGGTTCTAATTTGTGTTGGGGTGGCAGCATTATCTCTGCACTTTGATCATGTTTTCTCTAATTTGCTTGAAGTGGATTTGGATTTTATATCCCAAGTGTCTTTCACTAAGACAATGGTGGTAACAATGGCCTTAGCTGAAAAATCTTGCTAAAAAGACTTGTTGTAGTAGTTTGGTAACAGTGGGCTGCATTTTATAAACTTTTCCCCCAATTTCTTGTAGCATTTTGGTGTTATATGTGCATTACGCCCAAGTCTCCTTAAAATTCTTGCAGGGTACAGAACAACATGATATAAACTAGAGAATTAACACAAGACTAACTTAACAATTATGAACACTATCCAGGCCCAACTGCCCAGAAACCATCCAGAAGCCTTGGAGGGAGGTGAGTGAAGAATCGGCCCCTCCCTTCCACCCCACCCCACCCCATCCTAAAACCTGGGTGCAAGGAAGAAAGAGGCAGAGAAAGATCAGGCCCAACTGCCCAGAAACCATCCAGAAGCCTTGGAGGGAGGTGAGTGAAGAATCGGCCCCTCCCTTCCACCCCATCCTAAAACCTGGGTGCAAGGAAGAAAGAGGCAGAGAAAGACCAGGCCCCAACTGCCCAGAAACCATCCAGAGGCCTGGGAGGGAGAAGGTCACCATCCACCACTGCAGCCAGAGGCAGAGGAAGAGGAACAGCTGAGACACAGGGAAAACATCCACTGCCCGCCACTGCGATGCCCCTGGAGCAAGGGACCCAGAGACAACAACCCCACCTGGGGAGTGAGGACACAAGGATAAGTAGCTGATGTGAAAAATGTAGCTGAATTAATATAGAGACTGACATAGAGACTTCATACTGACTTAATATAGCAAGTAACATAGAGACTGTGTTTTAGAGTGTGATAATTATGCATGACAATATGTAGTGTAAACTGTTCTAAACTTTTAAAACTGTGATATGATGTATGATGCGAGGAAAAAAATGGCGTAGAAACCGGCAAACCACGGCACAAAGCTTGCCAAGAGAACCCTATGGACCAAAACAAAAGGCAAAACAAAAGGGCAGGCTAGGTGATACAGGATGCTTAACACCTCAGAGGGGAGAAAGGGGATGGACAGGAAAGGGGGAGGGGAAATGCAATGTTGTAAGGAGCAATACTGTATAGGGACATGGAATGTGAGATCAATGAACCAAGGTAAACTGGAAGTGGTAAAAAATGAGATGGAAAGAATAAGCATTGACATCTTGGGAATCAGTGAGCTCAAATGGACAGGGATGGGCGAATTCAGCTCTGGAAACCATCACATCTACTACTGTGGACAAGAAAACCTTAGAAGACATGGAGTAGCCATAATTGTCAATAAAAGAGTGAGAAGAGCAGTAATGGGATACAACCTCAAAAATGACAGAATGATGTCAGTAAGAATTCAGGGCAAACCCTTCAATGTTACTGTGATCCAAATATACGCACCAACCACGGGTGCAGATGAAGCCACAGTGGACCAGTTCTATGAGGACTTACAACACCTCATAGAACAAACACCAAGAAATGATGTTCAAATTATTCTAGGAGACTGGAATGCCAAAGTAGGCAATCAAAAAGTGGAGGGAATAACAGGCAGGTTCGGTCTTGGAACACAGAATGAAGCAGGACAAAGGTTGATAGAGTTCTGCCAAGAGAACGCACTGGTCATAGCAAACACCCTCTTCCAGCAACACAAGAGGCGACTTTACACATGGACATCACCAGATGGCCAACACCGAAACCAGATTGACTACATACTCTGCAGCCAAAGATGGAGAACCTCCATACAGTCAGCAAAAACAAGACCTGGAGCAGATTGTGGCTCAGATCACAACCTACTGATTGCAAAATTCAGGCTTAGACTAAAGAAAATAGGGAAAACAAAGAGACCAGACAGATATCACCTAGACAGCATCCCTAAAGAATACACGGTGGAGGTGATGAACAGATTCAATGGCTTAGACTCAATAGATAGAGTGCCAGAAGAATTATGGACAGAGATGAGGGACATCATGCAGGAAGCAGCAAAGAAAACCATACCAAAAGAAAAGAAGAGTAAGAAAGCAAAGTGGTTGTCTGATGAGGCTCTTAAAATAGCAGAGGAAAGAAGGAACGCAAAAGTCAAAGGAGAAAGGAAAAAATACAATCATCTGAACACAGAATTTCAAAGAAAAGCAAGGAGAGATAAGGAAAACTATCTAAAAGAACAGTGCAAAGAAATGGAAGAAAACAACAAAAAAGGCAGAACCAGAGATCTTTTCAAAAAAATCCGGGAAATCAAGGGAACATTTAAAGCAAAAATGACCATGATAAGGGACAAAGACGGAAAGGAGCTAGCTGATGCAGAAGAGATTAAGAAAAGATGGAAAGAGTACACAGAGGAACTCTACAAAAAGGAACTCAACACTCCTGATAGTCACAATGATGAAGAAATTGAACCTGAGCCAGACATCCTGGAAAGTGAAGTCAGAAAGGCTCTAAAGAGCACTGCAAACAACAAAGCTAGTGGAGATGATGGTATCCCAGTTGAATTTTTCAAAGCTCTAAAAGATGATGGCATCAAATTACTGCATTCAATATGCCAGCAGATTTGGAAAACAAAACAGTGGCCACAGGACTGGAAAAGATCAGTATATGTTCCAATCCCAAAAAAGGGCAATGCCAAAGAATGTTCAAACTATCGAACAATTGCGCTCATCCCACACGCCAGGAAGGTGATGCTCAAGATAATACAGGATAGACTTCAGCAGCATGTGGAAAGAGAATTACCAGAGGTGCAGGCTGGTTTCAGAAGAGGCAGGGGGACTAGAGACCACATTGCCAACATACGTTGGATCATGGAGAAAACAAAGGAATACCAGAAACAAGTTTATTTTTGCTTTATTGACTACACTAAGGCATTTGATTGTGTGGATCACAACAAGATGTGGCAAGTGATTAAAGAGATGGGAATACCAGAACACCTCATATGCCTCCTGAGAAATCTGTACATGAACCAAGAAGCAACAGTTAGGACAGAACACGGAATGACCGAGTGGTTTGGAATAGGAAAAGGAGTAAGACAAGGCTGCATTTTGTCACCCTGCTTATTCAACTTATACACAGAGCACATAATGCGCAATGCAGGGATGGAGGAATCACAATATGGGATCAAAATTGCTGGGAGAAACATCAACAATCTGAGATATGCAGACGACACCACCCTAATGGCAGAAAGTGAGGAAGACCTAAAGAATCTCTTGATCGGTTTGAAGGAAGAGAGTGCAAAAGCTGACTTGAGACTCAATATCAAGAAAACCAAGATAATGGCAACAGGCCCGATCAGTTCCTGGAAAATAGACGGGGAAGAAGTAGAAGCAGTGACAGATTTTACTTTCTTAGGATCTAAGATCACTGCAGATGGAGATTGCAGCCATGAAATAAAGAGGCGGCTGATTCTAGGGAGACAAGCCATGAGAAACCTGGGGAACATAGTGAAAAGCAGAGACATCACCTTGAAAACAAAAATTAGAATAGTCAAAGCAATGGTATTCCCAGTGGTAATGTACGGATGTGAGAGCTGGACAATTAGGAAAGCTGAACGCAGAAGAATAGATGCCTTTGAAATGTGGTGTTGGAGGAAAGTTTTGAGGGTACCTTGGACAGCGAGGAGAACAAATAGGTCAATCTTAGAAGAAATCAACACTGACTGCTCATTGGAAGGTCAAATAGTAAAGATGAGGCTAAAGTACTTTGGGCATCAAATGAGAAGGGAGGATTCACTTGAGAAGGCATTGATGTTGGGAAAGGTGGAGGGCAAAAGAAGAAGGGGGAGGCCAAGGATGAGATGGATAGATGGTATTGTAGACACAATGGGCACAAAACTGGGAGGACTGAGGGGGATGGTGGAGGACAGAGGCGCCTGGAGAACGATGGTCCATAGGGTCGCAAAGGGTCGGAATCGACTGTGCGACTGAACAACAACAAATCTTGAGGCATGCTGTTGAATTGTTCCCATTTCAGTGGAAGTTGTTTTCTTGCGGTACAAAAATGTATTGTCCAAACCAAGGCACATCTGCCACTTTGGTTTCTTTCTCAGCCCAAAAAACAGACAAAGAATTCTGTTTAGTTTATATTTGTTTGGGAATTCTGTCTCCAGTTTGTTGGGGGGGGGAGCAACAGCTGTGCTTACATTCACATGTCATTATAAGCAAATCGCAGGTCAAAACCCCACAATTTGTGAGAGATGCAGCTTGTGATGCAATTGAGAAAATCCAGCTTCATGTGCCACCATACTGCCTGGCCACAGTGAGCCATGGTTTCTGCAAATCCCTGGCTTCCATGTCAAGTGAACATGCCTAGAGTTTCAGCTCAGACCTAAACCAAGTAATACAAACCATAGCTCAAAGATTGATGTGACAGGATGTTCTGATTTGCAGTGTTTACCTTTTTTGCCACTTTTCCTTCTTAAATTATACACAATCTTCACTTTAGCTAGAGGAATATGGATTCTTTTGAGCAACGAGCAATGTTGGACTGGACAGCCTCACAGGCCCCTTCCAACTCAATTATTCTACGATTTCAGCTACAATATTTTTGTAAACTACTGCCTCTACTATGAAAAATATGTAAGGTGGGTTGACCTTGAATGGGCAAGTAAGAACCTTTGGTTTTACCTAAACAACTGTTCTAGCGTGGAGATAAGAAACGATAAAAATGGTTTGTTGATATGGGTGAATTCAGGTACTCAAACATTTGAACATGTGACTGTGGCAGTGGGAAAGGAAATGAGCTTGTGCTTCCACTGTGTGGCTGGCTGTTCAGCTTGCTTTGGACTTAGCCCTAGGACCCCCTCTCTCTTTTCATGTCAGAGGCTCCTTTCAAGTGCAGCTCTCGAGTATTGAAACCCAACCTTCCAGTCTCCAGCTCAGCGTCTTAACCATTAAGCCACCGGGGGAGCTGTACCTCTGCCTCCCACATACAAGAACGGTGGATCGAGAACTGATTTCCTGAATTCTGTTTTACTGTCGCTCTCTAGTAAACTTTGTAACAAGGCCAAGGAATCTATGGCCTTGCAGATATTGTGGAACTCCAGTTCCCATTACCACCAGCCACACAACTATGTTCAGGAATGATGGGGCTTGCAATCCAATACCTAAACAGCCCAGATTCCTGAGCCTCACTATAAATTCTTCTTAGTTGTCTGTAGTGGCTCAAGTTGCTAAGACGCTGACTGGGAAGCGGAAGGTCAGCAGTTCAATTCCCGAGTACTGCAGGACGGAAATGAGCTCCCGTCTTCATCCCAGCTCCTGCCAACCTAGCAGTTCGAAAGCAAGAAATTGCAAGTAGATAAATAGGGACCACTTCGGTGGGAAGGTAACAGCACTCCGTGCGCTCCGGTGTCTAGTCATGCCTGCCACATGACCACGGAAACGTCTGCAGGAGCAGACAGCGCTGGCTCTTCGGCTTAGAAACAGAGATGAGCACTGCACCCTAGAGTCGGATACGACTGGCTTTCGAGCAAGGGAAACCTTTACCTTTACCTAGTTGTCTTTTGGAGCTGCTGTTTCAATATTAAAAGGGTAGAGTAAGACTAACTCAAAGAGGACTAGAGAGTTAAATCCTATTATTACTAATTAATTAAATCTTATAACTTTCCTTTTCTCCACGGAGTAGTATGTATAGCTTTGCTGCTTCCTATTTTACTTACAAAACAATCCCATAATCTGTAGACTAAAGAAAACTGGGGGGGGGGGGGGTGTCGAGGAATGAAACATACAATAAGATTCCTATAAATCATGGAATTCTACCTCATTTCTTGGTTTTTGAAGATATTTCCTCATGTTATGGCCAGAATCCTACTGGTAGTCCCAACCAGAGTAGATCCATTGAATCAATAGTATTTACCAAAAAAAATGACTTACCATTCAACAGTTGATTTACTGGACCTGCTCAGATGGGGACTACCAGTAGGATGATGGCCAGTATCTTTAGCAAAGTAGAATCTGCCTTTTCCTTTTATATGCAGCCTCACCACTACCTCCAACATTAGGAGGCAGAACCACAAAAAGCCTGGATGTCTGAGGTAAGCCTGTGATGCCGAACCTTGGCACTCCAGCTGTTCTTGAACTTCAATTCCCAGAAGCCCAAGTCTCTGTGAATCCACACAAATCTGTGCACATCTGTGGTACAGAGGTATAATAATAATTTCGTGTCAAAAAGGATTCTAGGTTGAAAGGATTTTTGCGGAAGAAACTCCACTCAGGGAATGCCCAAATGAGGCTCCTTTCATGTCCCCAAGAGCTGGGACAGAGATGGGCGCTCAGTCTGTCATGCAGTTCCTGGTCTCGAACTGCCGATTTGCCAGCCTTCCAGCTCACAAGGTAAGCTTCTTAACCACTGAGCCACCACAGCCCCTTACAGAGGTAAGCCAAGAACACTTCAGATATCTCCCCAAGATGATGATGATGATGATGCATGCCATTAAGTCATTTTCCATTTACAGCATTCCTAAGAATGTTCTCAAAGTACAGGTAAAACTTGGAAAATTAGAATATCGTGCAAATGTTCATTCAGATCAGTAATGCAACTTAAAAGGTGAAACAAATATATGAGATACTCATTACACACAAAGCGAGATCGTTCAAGCCTTACTTTCTTATAATATTGATGCTTATGGCTTACATCTTATGAAAACCCCAACCCCCCAATCTCATGTACCCCATAATCATCACATAATCTCATGTACGCTGTACGCCATGATCATCACAATTATAACGGATTAAGGCATGACATATCTCGCTTTGCATGTAGTAAGTCTATCTCACATTTGTTTTACCTTTTAAGTGAAATGAATGAACATTTGCACAATATTCTAATTTTCCGAGTTTCACCTGTATGTGAGATGTTCAGGAAGGTTAAGCACTGCCACCTCTTAGTGAGCTTCAATGTTTGAGCAGGGATTTGAACCCTGATCTCTTGTCCTCTAATTGATTCACTGCACGGGCTCTAACTGTTCTACTATGGAAATTTATTAAGAAAAGGTTTCCCTTGCTCGTAAGCCAGTCGTATCCGACTCTAGGGTGCAGTGCTCATCTGTTTCAAAGCGGAAGAGCCAGCGCTATCTGCTGCAGCAGATGTTTCCGTGGTCATGTGGCAGGCATGACTAGACACCGAAGTGCACGGAACGCTGTTACCTTCCCACCAAAGTGGTCCCTATTTATCTACTTGCAATTTCTTGCTTTCGAACTGCTAGGTTGTCAGGAGCTGGGACAAAGACGGGAGCTCATTCTGTCCTGCAGTACTCGGGAATCAAACCGCTGATCTTCTGCCTCCCAGTCAGCGTCATAGGCACTTGAGCCACATTTATTAAAATGGGGAAATAATACCACATCAGGTTTGTAGAACGGTATTTGATACTCAAGAATTAAGACAGACAGAAGCTGGATGAGAAGGGATGCTCCTGTTTCCCTCTTTCACAATGATGCCCTTGCTAACTGTGCAGGGCTTGGAATCCAACTAGTATTCTGGAAGGAAGGACCCAGGCAGAAGCCTGGCTCTGAGAGCCCATGTGGCACTAGGACACAAGGAGACCTGGGTTTCAATCCTAGCACAGTCATATTGCTAACTCTAACTCACTTGGTGCACATGAGAGCACCTACCACAACGGAGGGGAGGACTCCTTTTAAAGGGGGGGGAGTTAAGGCACAGGACAGGATAGACGGCAGGAAACAAATGGATCAGAGCTTGACGGGACCCAAGTATTGCGTGATGGAGTGAATACCCGCCGTCTGCACCGGCTCGGCTCCTGCCAACCTAGCAGTTCGAAAGCAAGAAATTGCAAGTAAATAAACAGGTACCGCTTCGGCAGGAAAGGTAACAGCGTTCCATGAGCTCCGGCATCTCGTTCATGCCTGCCACATGACCATGGAAACATCTGCAGGCGAAGTCACGCAAACAGACAGCGCTGGCTCTTTGGCTATAAACGGAGATGAGCGCCGATGGCGAACCCTAGAGTCAGACACGACTGGCTTCCGAGCCGGGGAGACCTTGACCTTCGTAGGCTCAATCAACAACACAGAACCCAGGCGTGCTACTTTTTGGGACTACAAGTCCCAGAATCCCCGGGCTTAATTATGGGACTTGTAGTCAAAAAAGAAGAAGAAGAAGTAGAGACTCCCTCTGGGTCCGGACTCCTTCTCCCTCCCCGCCTTGCCTTCTCTCCTCTGCGTTCACACGTGCGCTGCCCGGGCACTCGGAACCCCCTCCCATCTCTCTCCCCTGTCTCCCGCTCTCTCTCTCTCTCTCGGGGGTCGGGGCTACCTGGCGAAGAGGACGGCGCCGTGCTCCAAAGGGCTGCCGCTCACTTTCTGCCAGCTCTCTCGGATGAGCTGCTGGTCGGTGCCCGAAAGCCCGCCGGCGGGGCTCTCCATGTCCGCCAAGCAGCCTCTGGGCGCGGGTCGGGAGGAGGCGCTGCGCTCGTCGTCGTCGTCGTCGTCCCCCTTCCTCCGCGGCTCTGCCTGCTGCGCTCACAGGGCCGGGCGGGCGGCGGCGGCGGCGGCGGCGGCGCGGCGCGGCTCCCTTCGCCAGCCCGCCTTCCTCGCCTCCGCCTCCTCCGCCCGGGCTAAGGCTGCTTTTCTTCAGGGCTCCGCTCCGCTGGGCAGCCAGCGACGGGCGCTCCTCGCTCTCCCGCCTTGGGAAGGCGCCCGAGGGAGCGCCGTGTTGCTGCCAGTGAGGGAACGCGGACGGGCGCCCTCGCCCTCCTCTGAGGGGGCAACAACCTGAGTGCGCCCTGGTCTCGGCTCTTGCTTCCCAGCGGGCCGAGAGCAGGACCTTGCCCCAGAGTTGCCAACCTGGCTTGCCCGCTCTTAAAGAGACAGGGGGCCGCCCTCGGAACGGCGAAGCCCTCCTCGCGCATTCACACGTCCTGAGGAGAGTCGCCCAAGTTACGCGTGGCGGTTCTTTCCAACGCCTTCCCGTCCACATCCACCTAGCCCGAGCGCGCCAAATTGTCCCGGACAGCTATATGCTTTAAAGTGAAAAAAACAATTGGCCCTGCTTCAGTGCGTTAGGTTTGGAATGAGGCGAACGTCATATAAAGTTTACTAAAGTGTGACAGTCAAACAGTCCTACTATTCTATTTTTGACATTCGCATAGTCAAAGCAATGGTATTCCCGGTGGTCATGTATGGGTGTGAGAGGTGGACCCTTAGGAAAGCTGAGCGCAGAAGAATACATGCCTTTGAGATGTGGTGTTGGAGGAGAATTGTGAGAGTCCCCTGGACAGCGAGGAGAACAAATAAGTCGATCCTAAAAGAAACCAACTCTGACTGCTCCTTGGAAGGACAAATAGTAAAGATGAAGCTAAAGTACTTTGGACATCAAATGAGAATAGAGGATTCACTTGAGAAAGCCTTGACGCTGGGAAAGGTGGAGGGCAAAAGAAGAAGGGGGCAGTCAAAAATTAGATGGCTAGATGGTATTGCAGATGCAAAGGGCACACAGCTGGGCGGGCTGGGAGGACACAGGTGCCTGACAGGCAATGGTCCATAGGGTCACAAAGGGTCGGAATCGACTGTGCAACTAAACAACAAAAAGCATTTTGCCCCCAATATGCTGGGTCCTTATTTTACCAACCTTGGAAGGATGGAAGGCAGAATCAACCTGTATCCTCATCAGGCTCAAACTCACAAGTTCACAACAGCAGTATAACCATTGCTAAACAAAAAGGCTCTGAGGAGCTTGAAAGGTAGTGGTGGGATTCAGCAGGTTCTCCCCAGTTCACCAGAACCGATAGCAGACATTCCGGCTGCCCCCCCCCCCCAATCCAATTTTTGAAATAAAGTATGTCGTCCTAATTCGGGTGCAAGGCAGGGCTTTCCCCCTGGCCATGCCCACCATGCAACACCCACAGAGTAGGTAGTAAAAAATTTTTTGATTTCCACCACTGTGAAAGGCCAAACAATTTGGCTTGGCATCAACTTTATTGGGCTCCAGCCCACTTCTTCAGGTGTATCTGAAGCTGCCGTAAGATATGTTTGTTTCATACGCAATGTCACTGGCATTTACACACATGTGCCTGGGAGTATTAATCTGTAAACTGGATTTGCTTCTGAATAAATAAGAGCAGGCTCTACATTTCTTTTTCTTCTCAAGATTTATCAATTTTTGCAGCAAAATAGAATGAAATGTTCAGTAGCAAAACTCTGAAGTATATCTTACACCAGGGTTCTCAACCTATAGCCCATGGGCCGGACCCAGCCCATGGCACCATTTCATGTGGCTCGTGTTGCCGCCACCACCGGAAGCAAAAGCAGAAGTGGACACATTTATGACAGCCATGGACATGTTTTATGGCAGGGGGAACCACCAGTCCAGCCTGCTCAGCTGTCTGAGGGGGCATGGTCTGGCCCATGGCTTTAAAATGTTGAGAACCCCTGTCTTACACATATGTTCTCACAAATTACCTAGTCAGTATCTTTAATGCTGCTCTTGTCAGAGATAGCTCAAAATGTTTGCATTGTATAAGTACATCTTCCAGAATCTGAGCAGACTAGCATTTGAGTTGCAGGTTCAGACTTCAGGTGCTAAATCTCATTTGATCAAACTTAATGACTGAATTCACTCCAAAACCTTGAACATTCTTAAGTTTCATGTTTGGTTTCTGATTTATTTCCATACTGATGCCACATGTGCAAAGGAGAAATTAAGTATATTAGAGCATAAAGACATTACAAAGGCCAACCAGATGGCTATGGGAAACCCACAGGCAAAAAACAAGGCCATAACTGTCTTGTCTCTTAACCATGAAAGCTCAAAAAGCAATTGATTACTTCCCCTTAAAATTCCACATTCAAGATGGTCATTGCGGCTTTTCTTTTAAATTATTTTTCTTCACAAGGTAAAGGTTTCCCTTGCTCGAAAGCCAGTTGCAACCAACTCTAGGGTTCAGTGCTCATCTGTTTCAAAGCCGAAGAGCCAGCGCTGTCTGCTTCAGCAGACATTTCCGTGGTCATGTGGCAGGCATGACTAGACACTGGAGCGCACGGAACGCTGTTTCCTTCCCCACCGAAGTGGTCCCTATTTATCTACTTGCAATTTCTTGCTTTCGAACTGCTAGGTTGGCAGGAGCTGGGACATAGACGGGAGCTCATTCCATCCTGCAGTACTCGGGAATCGAACTGCTGACCTTCCGCCTCCCAGTCAGCATCTTAGCCTATAAATAATTTTAAAGATGCTTAACCCACAAAATGCTATGAGCTGAAAGTGTAAACATGCAGATAACATTTCTTTGAATATATATGTAACTGTTGAGAACACTGATGAAATGTATGAGTACACATCTGTTTTCTTTGAGTTTTGGCTATATATTTGTTGCATTCTGGAATATAGAGCCTTTACCCCAGGGATTCTCAACCTGCCGGATGTGGCCTGCGGCACCATTTCATGTGGCCCACCTCCACCACACCAGGAAATGTCATGTGGTGGAAGAAGGGCAAAATAGCCATCCGGTCCCCAAAGCTGTCTGAGTGAGCGTGACCCGGCCCCCGGCTTTAAAAGGTTGAGAACTCCTGCTTTACCCTTTACCTTTCACTTACTTACTTTCTGACTAACTGACTGACTGACTTACTATGCCACGTTTCTCCCAATAAAAGAATGTTTTTAAAGGTAATGGGAAAATTGGGAGGCGGGGGTGTTTCTAAACTCACAGACTTTTTTATTCTCTGAATTTGTTTTGTATTGTATCTCAAAGATTATTATTCTTTCGTGTCTAGGTCAGATTTTAAATTGCCAAGATGAAGCCACCTTTTGGTGAATTTATTCTGCAATATCTTTCACCTGACCTAGTGTGAGAAAGATTAGCTGGCACAGGGTTGCCCTTGCTGGTGTATGAAAATACCACAATCTTTGAGGAGGCTCTTTCTGTGTACCCCATCTCATTGATTAAAATTACAATCAATAAAGGATGTGTATTACGTTGTTGTTTTTTCTTCTATATTACTAATTGGTAATCAAATGTGGTTTCTTTTAAGCAAAGGCAGGTTTTTGGGGTTTTAGGTTCTGTGGCTTTGCAGCCATTGCCATTTTGGAATCAAGATGGTCAGTGATGTTTTACAGATAGAATGAGGGACTCGGACTCCATCAACCTGGACCTGAGTTGCTTTGTGGCCAGGAAAGCTCCCTAGGTGGTGTGTTATGTATTGAATGGATGTTGCAAGTTTCCCTTTAACAGAATGTAACCAGTCAATGTATCCAATTGTATCTAATCAGAGACACATTGTAGCAAGCTGTATAAGGATGCGAGCTAAGTGGCCACAGGTGGCAGTAGCGAGCATCTGGCTTACATGGTACAGATTCCCCGAATACCTGAAGAGCGGGAAACCTTCCCGCCACACCACACCTGGAGAAGATGGGCATGACGATCTGTGACGTCACGCAGACAGTAGCCAATGAGCTACCACCCGGGATATTCAAATGTACAGTGTACTATAAATAGAGCTGTTTTGTCCACCATTACCTCATGTTCACCCTGACCATCATGCAATAAAGTTGTGTTTAGCCCTACTGCGGCTCCTTCTATTGTCTTCCGTGCAAGACACCAAATTGGCGATGAAGGTGGGATGGCGTCCCGAAAAGTGAACATCGCGCCCTTCGACACCACGAAGCCAGAGAAATGGGAACTCTACGAACAGCAGTTCCTATATGCAATGGACCTCGAGGGCATCGAGGAGGAAGCCCAGCGCCAGGCATTCCTGCTGGCCCAGTGTGGCCTGGAAACGCTAGAACTGGCAATGAACCTGACGCCGAGGCCACTCAGGGAGGTAACCCCTAGACGAGATCCTCGCCGAGCTGAGGAAGCACTTTCGCCCGAAAGTGTCGGTGTTTCTGGCAAGCCTGGCCTTTCAGCAGCGGGGCCAGCGGGCCGGTGAGTCTGTGGCTGACTTCGTGGCAGCCCTGAGGGTGGCTGTCGTGCCTTGCCGGTGGGGAGCGTCCCTGAGCGAGACGCTGAGAGACAGGCTCCTGCTGGGCCTGCGAGATGAGGGGGCCGGGAAAAAGCTACTGGCCAAGGATGAGAGCATCTCCTTCGAGCATGTCCTGCTCATCGCCCAAGCCGGCGAGTCAGTGCAACAAGGCGAACGGGTGTGCCGGGCCAGGACCGCTGCACTTGGGGGGGCCCCGCCGGTGGTCCCAGTCCACAGCTGTTCTTCCCACGGAGAGCAGGGACCCTGCGAGTCCACCACGTCCGCCTCTGACTTCAGCGAGGACGACAACGTGTAGCGGGTGCAGAGGAGGCCCGAGGTTCGAGGTTCGAGACCGCGCCAGAGAGGACTGCCGCTGCGACGGATGCGGGGTGTCCCACGACCGGAGCCGTTGCCCATTCCGGAAGGCAGAGTGCCACAACTGCGGGCGGCACGGGCACATTGCAAAGGTCTCCAGGCAGCGCCGAGATGATGGCAAGGGCCAGGCGGAACGGTCCCAACGGAAAGCAGATGGGATCGGCAGAATCTTCGACGATGATGAGCCTCAGGAGCACCGCATGTCTCGACGAGTTCCCGACAACCACGACCAGGCGGTTCACAGTGTGCCTTTGAGGCACCCCCATTTCTTTGTTGAGGTACTGATACAAGGGGTTCCAGTAAGGATGGAGATCGACTCGGGGTCATCGTACTCCATCATCTCCCACCGGGAATTTTTGCGCATTCCCCCCCAGTCACGCCCCAAACTGAAGGCCCTAAAGACTAACTTGTGGGACGTTCAGGGAAAAGGTATCCCAGTGTTGGGGGTGGGAGAGTTCAAGGTACAGCTCAAGAGGCACTCCGCACAGTTGCCCCTAGTAGTCTTAAATGAAGGGTCCTGCTGCCTCCTGGGTACGCAATGGTTTGGCCCTCTGGGGGTTTTCATTGGAGGCATACACGCCGTGCATGCTGACCCGATCACGGAGGTGTAACGCACACCCTGCCATCTTTGAGAAGAGGCTAGGGAAGTCCAACGGGCCCCCAGTTTCTTTCGACATGGATCCCGACATCCGACCCATCAGACTGAAGCCAAGGAGAGTGTCTTTCGCACTAAAGGACAAAATTGAGACTGAACTGGACAAACTGGTGGGTCAGGGGATTTTGGTACTGGTGGATTCCGCCGAGTGGGAAACCCCCATTGTGACGGCGCTTAAGGCTAACGGGGAGGTCAGAATCTGTGCTGACTACAAGTGCACGATTAACAAGGCAATTCGCCCAAATGCGTACCCGGTGCTGGTAGTAAGTCACCTGTTAGCAACTTTGCACGGGGGGAGGTGTTTCGGCAAGCTAGACTTAGCACAGGCATATCAACAATTAACGGTGACCCCAGCTGCAGCTGCCGCTCAAACCATTGCTACTCATAAGGGAGCCTTTAAAGTGACCCGCCTCCAATTCGGCCTAAATTCGGCTCCAGGAATCTTTCAGTCCCTCGTGGAAAGATTGTTGAAAGGGCTCCCAGATGATTTCCCTTACTTTGACGATGTTTTGATAACGGCGGGAGGGGAACAGGAATTGGCCAAGAGGTTAGAACGGGTACTAGCCGTGTTCGAGAAAGTGGGACTCAGGTTGAGAAAGGATAAGTGTGTGTTTTTCTCTGAAGAGGTAGAGTTTCTGGGTTTTCGAATAACCCCTGAGGGTATCAAACCAGCAGCGTCAAAGGTGTCAGCAGTGCAGGATGCCCCTCACCCCACCACCAAGGCCAAACTACAGTCCTTCCTAGGACTCCTAAATTTTTACCACTCTTTCCTGCCGGGAAAGGCGTCGGTAGCAGAGCCGCTGCACAAATTACTCAAGAAAGATGCGGCTTGGTGGTGGGAGGACAGCCAGGAACGGGCATTCCGAGGGCTCAAGCAGCTGCTATCTTCCAAGGCTGTCTTGACCCACTTCGATCCAAAGAAACCCATTGTGTTAGTCTGTGATTCCTCACCGGTGGGGGTGCGGGCAGTCCTCTGCCATGTGCTAGAGAGCGGGCGAGAAGCCCCGGTGGTGTTCTATTCGAGATCCCTGTCCAAGGCAGAGCGCAACTATGCGCAAACAGATAGGGAAGCCCTGGCGATTGTTGCAGGAACCAAAAAGTTCCACGACTTCCTTTATGGCAGACCATTCACAGTCGTGACCGACCATAAGCCCCTGCTAGGGATCTTTACCACAGACAAGCCAACCCCGCAGATTTTGTCCCCAAGGATGCTGCGATGGGCCATTTTCCTCAACGCATACCAGTATGCGTTGACCTACCGCCCCGGCAAGGAGATCAGCCATGCCAATGCCCTTTCCAGGTCACCCCTCACACAGGCAGAGGACCCAGAGTGCGAGGTAGAGCAGGACCACCAGGTGCTCCTGATCGAGGCCCTAGAGTCGCCCCCGATACTGCCAGCGGAGATCGCCAAGGCTACGGTGAAAGACAAGTCATTGGCCCTAGTCAGTTCATGGGTACAAAAAGGGTGGCCGGCAACCTCCCCTATGGAGGAATTCAAGATTAATGGTAGGCGAAGAGACGAACTCTCCTTAGAAAGGGGCTGCCTATTCTGGGGGCAGCGGGTAATAATCCCCGAAGTTCTGAGGTCTCGGGTACTCAAGATGCTGCATATCAGCCACCCAGGGATCGTGCGCTCCAAAGCGCTAGCTAGAAGTTATGTCTGGTGGCCCAAGCTGGACGCAAACATAGAACACATGATTGGCACTTGCGAGAGCTGCCAAAGCACCCGGCCCGAGGAGTCCCGACTTCCGCACAGAGAATGGGACACAGCCCGGGGACCGTGGTCGCTTCTGCGCGTGGATTTCGCAGGTCCCTTCAGGGGCACCCTTTTCCTTATAATAGTGGACTCCTACTCCAAATGGTTGGAGGTAATCTCGATGGCCAGTACATCGTCAGCTGCGACGATTAAGCAATTACGCAAGGTATTCAGCTGCTTGGGTTTACCTGACTGGCTTGTGAGCAATAATGCCACAACTTTCACGTCAGCAGAGTTCCAAGGTTTCATAGAGATTAACAAAATTTGCCACATAACTGCGGCCCCTTTTCACCCCGCTACAAATGGTCAAGCAGAACGCCTGGTGCGAACAATAAAGGACGCACTGCGTAGGATGGGCCTCGGGGATTTGAACTTGCAACTTTGCCAATTCCTATTAAGGTATCGGGTAACCCCCTTAGCGTCGGGTCTGTCACCAGCCGAACTCCTTATGCGGAGGAAACCCGCCACGATCCTCTTGAGGTTAGACCCAACCAGGGTGGAAGACACGGGTAGAAATATAGAGACGGGGGCACCAAGAGTTTCGAGATCGACGAGGCAGTGCATTGCCGTAACTATGCAGCCGGTGGGCCTAACTGGGTGCCTGGAATAGTGGTCGGGCAAACGGGGCCAGTCTCCTACAATGTCGAGACAAGCACTGGACCCATCTGGAGGAGGCATGCCGACCAGCTCAGGGGTAGGATAGTAGGAAGGCAAGACTTGAGTGACCAAGCAGAGCATTCAGTGTTAGGGTTCTCCCCCACCCGCTTATCCCAAGGGGGAGACACAGACCATAGGGGGAGGGAATTGACACAAATCCGCATCCTTTTGACCCCCCGGGTAACAGGAACAATTTGGAAGAGGCGGATTTCGAGGAGCTGTTAGACTTTGAGTTAGGAAACCGGGGGGCTTTTTCAGAGTGGTCCCCCACCCATCCAAGCGAAGAGCAGGGTTCTTCTTTATTCCCTGGAGCCCCCGGTTTCACATCCCTGGAGTTTACTCCCACACCTAGGCCTCCCCAATCCCCGGCTCAGAACTCGCAGCCAATCGCTAATGAGTTACACTCTCCCACTGTAGGACGAGGGCAGAGTAACCAGGAGTGTGCAGGGACTCCGGCCCCAAGTGCGGCCGCTACCCGCCGAAGGTGAACATGCGGGAAGCCTCAATGGCTGAAGGACTTCGTCCTCACCTAAGGGGGGAGGGGTGTCATGTATTGAATGGATGTTGCAAGTTTCACTTTAACAGAATGTAACCAGTCAATGTATCCAATTGTATCTAATCAGAGACACATTGTAGCAAGCTGTATAAGGATGCAAGCTAAGTGGCCACAGGTGGCAGTAGCGAGCATCCGGCTCACATGGTACAGATTCCCCGAATACCTGAAGAGCGGGAAACCTTCCTGCCACACCACACCTGGAGAAGATGGGCGTGACGATCTGTGACATCACGCGGACAGTAGCCAATGAGCTACCACACCGGGATATTCAAATGTACAGTGTACTATAAATAGAGCTGTTTTGTCCGCCATTACTTCATGTTCACCCTGACCATCATGCAATAAAGTTGTGTTTAGCCCTACTGCGGCTCCTTCTATTGTCTTCCATGCAAGACACCAAAGGGTGGCAATGATAAAACCACTCCTTACATTCTTTATAGGGCTGCTCTAAATCAAATGTAACTGGATGGTACATTATACAGTATAGTCAACTTATATGCTTGCTTGCTTGCTTGCTTGCTCGCTCCCTACCTAGTCAATCTTTATATTTTAAAGTCAGCACTGAAGTCTTTAGTCTTCTTTCCTCCAAAGGAAATGAACTTTTGTAAAAGTGCTCTGAAATTATCAACTGTGAAGAAAAATTAGAAACACACCACCATATATGGAGATGGCTAGGCATTTATGCTTTCTCTAGCTATCTGTTTACGGAAACCAACAGTAAAAAACAAGTACTGTAGTATTATCTCAAACTAGCCTTCAGTTTGGAGCCCAGACATTTCTTTGTTGTTGACCACAGGGTGGTGGAAATCCAAATAATTCTTGCAGGAGAAAACAACAACAACACAAAAATGAATTGCTTAGCAACAGAACAAAGGCTTGAAACCGGTTTTCCAGTAATCAGATTGCCTTTATAAATATTAGACCAGGACTTATCAACCCTTTTAAGCCGGAGGCCAGGTCACATTCCCCCAGACAGGTTTGGGGGCCGGATGGCCATTTTACCCTTCCTCCACCACATGGCACTTCCTGGTGTGGTAGAGGCAGTGGCGTCCACATGAAATGACATCGGCTGCATCCGGCCCGTGGGCCGCAGATTGAGATTCCCTATATTAGACAATGCCTTTTCAGTGTTGTCCACTCCCTCTGATATTTTCAACTGTTGCTTTTAAGGCTACACTGTTCTCTTGCTGGGCATAAAAAGTAAGAAAAAGACTTTTCTAACCTTGTGTGTGCTCCAGACAACTTCAAAGCATCTTAGCCCAGAGAAGAGCCACTAATAGCATTCCATACATCTCAAGGATATTTGTCCAATATTGGGAGACACAAACTGTTTAATGAGGTCAATCCTTGGAATATTCAATATATGTTATTATATACATGGTACCTTTTAGAACACATTTTGAGAAAAGCCAAAAACACCAAATGGTGTCCTGGCTTTGTGTGTACTAAACATATCCCACATTCATCCAAATTCCACTGTTCCAGGGGTGGGAATGATGTGGCCTGCCAGATGTTAATAGACTACTACTTCCATGGGAGTTCCAAAAGACATTCTCTGCTACCTTGCATCCTCGGATTCTGCCCTGAGTCTTTGGTTTTATGCTTTGCCTAGAGTCCTCTTTGCTCTGAAAGTCAAACTAAAAATTACAGGGCTTTCCTACTACCTGGTTGGTTGGTTGGTTGGTTGGTTGGTTGGTTGGTTAGCTGGCTGGCTGGCTGGCTTACTTACTTGTTTGGAGCACTGAGGTTTCCTCAGAGCTGCCTGCCTGACCAGTAAGCAATCATCAAACGAGACAATGTCCCACCACAGAGACTAGTGAGATAGGGGGGAAAAGCACCCTGGAATGTAAGATAATCAGGTGAGGAAGCACAGGTACTAAGACAAGGAGATCGGTTAAGGCAGGGGTTCCCAAACTATAGCCCACAGGCCAGATCCAGCCCACAGCACCAAATAATCCAGCCCTCACCGCTCCCAGAAACAGAAGGTAAACACACCTGCACATGTGCAAAACACTGCCATAAATGTACCCATGGCTGTGATAAATGCATTTATGACAGCTTGGGAGGAACCACATGACTGGCCCATGGCGTGAAAAGTTTGGGAACCCTTGAGTTAAGGGATCCTCATGTCTAAATGCAAGATAGAAATATTCTAGTTTGATCCTAAGAAGGAGAAGGAAGGATGCCTATTTAGAGGCTGCCAGAAGTTGTTGTAAAAGAGATCCTCTTTTGCAAGTACAGTAAATGGTTTTGTTCTCTGGCTAAGAAGAGCAACTCACACTGTCAATGTAGTCATACATTCTTTGAAAATGAGGATTAATTTCCTTACCATGACCATGTTTTCTTTACACTGTGGTTAAGCTACCATGCTATTTTTGTACTTTATTTTTATATCTCTGATTTTACATTCTCTTTGCTCCCTTACATAAATCTTTTCTCCATTGTTTAGGATTTCTGTGTTGCCCCACTTATTAAAAAGGCTATGCCAGTGAATTTCATTTATGCTATAACTTACAGGCAGAACAATAATGCATTCCTAAGAAGGATAGCTTATTATTATTTACTAGCTATAGTGCCAGGCAGGTATGGATTTTGTGTTGGTGGGACAGATCCGTCAGGGAAGGTGGTCTTCCCCAACACACAATACACACAAACACAACATACACACACCTCCTGGACTACACTCCCCGCTTCCTTTTTTCCCGGCCGACCTGCCGGGCGAACTCTGCTGGGGCGGCGGTGGCAGAAATGGTGGTGGCGGCAGGGCCGCCGGAGAGACCCTTCATGTTGAGGGTCTCTCCTCCCCACCTCCTTCTTCCCCGGCCAACCTGCCAGGCGAACTCCACGGGGGCAGCGGAGGTGTGGGGGGCGGCAGCAAGGTGGCTTTTTAGGGCCACCGGAGAGCAACTGATATGGTGGAAAAGGCGCGCGAGTTGGCAGTTTTTTCTCTGTTGCGCATGCTGGCTGTCCTGCCTCCTCTGCACTCGCGTCCTCATGCCTGATTGGCTGAGGCGTGCCTTGGCGCAGAGGATGTTGGTTATTGTAAGTTTTCTTTTATTTATTTATTTATATTCATATTTATATAGCCGCCCAACTCACAAAGACTCTGGGCAGCATACAATCTTAAAACCCTTAAAACAAGAACAACCCCATTAAAACAAATTACCCGCTAAAACCCCCACACATTAAAAAGTGGAAGATTACTTTGATATTAAACCAACCAGCAGGTCATGACATCTTCAGGGTGTCATGACATCTTCACGACCCCACACCTGCCCCGCCAGCCATGTTTTCAGATCTTTCCTAAAGGGCAGCAATTCCATCTGTAGCCTTAGTTCCACTGGCAGGAGGTTCCATAGGACCATAACGGACACAGAGAAGGCCCTCCTTCTTGTGCTAGAGAGACAGGCCCCTCTAGCAGATGGTACAAGCAGAGAGCCCCTCCAGTCCGCTCTGGTTGGATGGACAGACGTTCTCAGGGCGATGTGGTCTCTTAGGTATCCTGGCCCACTACTATATAGGGCTTTAAAGGTAATGACCAGCACCTTGAATTGCACCCGGAGGCAAATTGGAAGCCAGTGCAGCTCCCGAAGCAGTGGCGAGGCACGAGCATAACGCCCGCACCCCATCACCACCTGAGCAGCCGCATTCTGGACCAACTGCAGCCTTCAGATGGACGTCAAGGGCAGCCCCATGTAGAGTGCATGGCAATAATCTAGTCTAGAGGTGACCAGAGCATGAGTGACCATGAGTAAGGAGTCCCGGCCTAGGAGTGGGCAAAACTGGCGAATCACCCGAAGTTGGGCAAAAGCCTTCCTGGCCATGGCCGCTACCTGATCTTCAAGCTGCAGTCGTGAGTCCTGATCATGGGGCGTTGGCCCCACTCTCATCTTCCGGACCCTTGCGGGAGTGATCTTCGGGAGGTAAGGTAAGTGTACACGGTGCATTACAGGATTGGCTGGGCGTGTGCAGACACGCATTCCGGACACGCACGGCCACATCCCATTCTTATAGGTAAAGATTTTTAAATGGAGTCACATTCACCAAGCCCATTCTGACACCTGAAGTGAAATAGCAAAGGTATCCCCACCCACCCTGAAGTTAACTACCCAAAGCCAGCCAAATTATTTTTACCAATGAGATAGAAAATCCTACAAGCACCTCCTTCAATGAATTAACAATGTCACAATAGCAACCAAAGTAAATAATAGCTTAAAATTTGCTGCCATTGCACCACTATCCAAATCTACTGCCCTAGGCAACTGTTTCGCTCTAATTAACTTTAGGAAAAGGAAAGGTCTCCCTTGCTCAAAAGCCAGTTGTGTCCGACTTTAGTGGGCAGTGTTGATCTATGTTTACAGACAAAGAACCAGTGCTGTCTGCATGTAGTGCCCGCGGAACTTTCCATGCTTTTGTGGCAGGCATGACTAGCTGCCGAAGCGAACAAAACACTGTTACCTTTCCCGCCAAAGCGGTACCTATTTATCTACAGTACTTGCAATTTCTTGCTTTTGAACTGCTAGGTTGTCAGGAGCTGTCTGCTCATGTATATCGTTCTTGGTCATTTGGTCATTTTAGAGACAGGACTCTATCCACCCAAAAGGTGCACATTTTGCCTTGACAGACTCCTGTGAATTTTCTCTCACTTTAGTTAGTATGGTCCTTTGTTCACTTCCACCAGTGAAGATTCCAAGTCTGAGGCATGAGGTGCCACGTTTTTTCAGCTAACAGAAGCTCACTCCATTGTGTAGCAATCGAGTCTTGAACTGCTAACCTGCCAATCTTCTGGTTGTCAAGCTCAGCATCTTAACCACTAAGACACTATGGCTCTTAATTAACTTTAGACCACTGTAATTTACAATCGTAAGTCAGAAACCAGAAGCATGAGATTAAGCTGCAACAGGATATTCAGCTCGTTTGTCTTTGTGTTGTGAAAGCTACTTGGTCTGTGTAAGAGAAGCATTAGCTCAACTGGCTTAGGCTCTTGTTCTGTAATAAGCTAAATTAGTATCATGGATGCAAAGATCTTTTTCCAGTGGCATGAAAGAACTATTTCCAGACTTAATAAAATTCAGAAATGGTCACAACTTGGTTAAGACACTAGGAAGCAATACGTTTTTCTGGACACAGAACCATTATATGGAGAACATTGTGTTTCCTGGGAGTATAAATGTTGACCATCCCTGACTAAGACATAGTGGTGGTTATACAGCCAGATAAACACATATGCTAGCAAAGAGAGAATACAATATTCCCTTGATTGTCCTCAATCTCTGACCTCCTTGTAGAAACCAAAGCAATAAGGATACAATCTCGCAAAGCAGGATATGCTTCTGAAATACTGCCAGGCTCCTGTAGGATATTAGGGATATCAACAGAGCAATCCTCTATTCATCTCCTGAGAATAAGACTTACGGAGTTCACAAAGACTTGATTCCAGTTAATCAAATAGAACAACAGCTTGAAATAATTTTCCAATGAATCAGATCATATAGAATGGGTTACCCAAGGAGTCAACCCTCCTTTTTAACTTACCTAAAAGGTGAGGATAACAGTACTGTACCTGAAAGTCTAGGCTACGGGAGGTGGCCTTCAGTCATTGTTGCATCACTGGGAAAGGAAAACCCAGCTGGCCTCTGTTTTCATCCTGAGTAGCAGAAACAGCATGAAGTTTATGTTGCTGTTCCTTTCCAAAAACAACCCTGCACTCCAAACAATAAGTGCCATGTGGGCTATAGAAGGGAGAGGCCAGTGGTTCTGGGCTTCAGCACTAGCCAGAAGGTCAAGGCTCATGGATAATTATTATACAACTTCTGATCCAACCAGGTGAGGAAAGGCTGTCACTCAGTGGCTGAGGATCTGTTCTATCTTCACATGGTCCCAAAGTCAGTCCTCAGCATCTCTAGGTATTCAGGACAGAAAAGACAACATCTGTCTCAAATCCTGTCTCACAGTAGTAGTCAGTGTAGTCCAGGACGAGGAATGTGTGGCCATCCAAAAGCTGCTGAACTTCAACTCTCACATCATCTTCCATCACTGACATGGTGGCTATTTCTGATGAGACCCATAGGGTGGCAGCAATGACGAGGGCACACATTCCCCAATCCTGGTGCACATAATGCTGAATTTGATGGATCCACATGTCATAAAAGATGTTTCTACTGATTATATATTGTCTTCAGTATCAGGGCAACTTGGCCCCTGTTATGCCAGTTGTTGGGGAAACCAGTGGGGTACTATTGAATTTGTATCTTGCTTGGAAACAAATGCTTGTCCCACTGCCCCCACAGTGAATGCTGGACCAGATAAGGCTTTAGTTGGATCCTTAATGGCTTTTCTATGAGTCTGTAACTTTGTTCTGTTCCTTTCCTTTCTAATTAAAATAAAACAACCTGACCCAAACTGGAGATAAATGCCCATTTTCAAACCTACCACTTTATTCTTGCAGTTCAAACTGACCTCTGTTCTCTATCCTCTCCATCTTCCCTTACTTGCCTTGTCTTTTAGTCTGAAGGCCTGGGTGACACAGGAGCAGCTGAACTATATTCTTATTCCTGCAAAACCCATAGTGTTCTGCTTTTATTTTAATTGCTTTAGGGGACTGGAAAATGGGACAAAATAAATAAATTTGACTGCACTCATTGTATGGCTCCACAAAATGCCTGGGAGATATAAGTGAGAACATTACTACACATTTAATTTAAGGCAAACAGAACTCATTGTACAAGGGAAAGCAAGCATTTAATAATGGCTTTTAAAGTACATCAAATCTATTCAAAGCCCTCAGTTTCTATCATCATGATTAAGTGTAAGCTCTTATTCTAAAATGTTCTCTTGCTTCAGGCACTAATGCAGCTTTAGAAAGAAGAGGTAATCAGGCATGAATCTGTAACGGAAAAGAAAAAAGGCAGGAAGAAATTCCAGAGGAAAAGAATCATAACTGGGAAACTATCTACAGTACAGGTAAATGGCCTGCTAATTTCTAGGAAGGACTGGGCTTTTATTTTATGATGTAAAGGAGGTTTCAATGAAAAATTAATGTGTCTTGCTTTTTAATAGTATAGGTGGATTTTAAAATAAATCACCTGGTCCTTTGAAGGTCAAATATTGAATGTGAAGTTAAGGTACTTTGGACATCAAATGAGAAGAGAGGATTCACTTGAGAAAGCCTTGATGCTGGGAAAGGTCGAGGACAAAAGAAGAAGGGGGAGACAGAGAATGAGATGGATAGATGGTATTGTAGACGCAATGGGCACAAAGCTGGGCGGGTTGAGGATGGTGGAGATAGTCCATGGGGTCGCGAAGGATCGGAGTCAACTGTGTGACTGAACAACAAAAACAAAAGCAACTGGTGCACACTTAAAAACTCTATTCTTCTTAAGCATGTTTATACCCAGTGTACTAAAGATACATTTATAGACAGCAAACATAATATGTTAGAAACTCATTCACAATTGCTGTTTTCTTTTTTTAAATAATTTTTTATTAAATTTTTATGCATATAAAAATACAATACACAATACAAAACAAATAGATTATACAAGATAATACTTTTTAAAAAGACTAAAATACAAAAAACAACAAATAAGGAAAAAATATACACAACTATCCTAATACATTTATATATTTATCTTTGTTAATCAAATATCTTAAAACCATCATTGTAAATACTATCTCTTGACTTATTACTTAAGTAGTTATTCTCTAATCTTAACTGCCATCTCAGAACTCATTTTCCAATAAGTCATATAATACCATTAAGGATAGGAGGAAAAAAAACTAAGAAAAAGCCAAAAAAATATAACTATAAATAATAATCACCCAGTGTCTATTTACATTGCCCTGGAGAGCTCAGAATATCAGACTAATTTAATTCCAAAATCCACTTTGCTCAGGTACAGGTCTATTTCTTTCATCCCCCTTAAGGGAGTGATCCACAAAAGGTTTCCAAATATTCCAAAATCTATTTTCTTTCAAATTATCCCTTTTTTTCTTTATCTCCCAAGTCAATTTGTCATTCAATGCTAAATTCCACATTTCTTTATACCACTCTTCAGTTTGTATAATTACGTCATTTTTCCAATGTCTAGCAATACAATGTCTAGCTGTTGTAATCATTATTTCTAATAACTCTTTCTTATCCTTATTTAAATTAATACCTTCCACATTTGTTAACAGAGTGGTACCTGAGCCCAATTTTACCATCTTGCCCAAAATTTCTCCAATTTCTTTTTCAATCCTACTCCAAAAATCTTTAACCACTTTACAGCTCCACCAAATGTGTTCATACGTTCCAGTGGTATCCTTGCATCTCTAACACATTTTATCTTTTTTATTGTCCATTTGATGTAACCTCACTGGGGTCAGGTACCATCTCCACAACATTTTATAATTATGTTCCTTTATTCTAACCGACATTGTTCTCATAATCCTCTTTTTCCATTTATTTCTCCAAGTATCTTTTTCTATCTTTATATTCAATTCTTGTTCCCACCTTAATTTCATTTCCTCTTGTGGATCACCCTCCTTATTTAAAATTGTATACAACTTACTAACTAATCCCTTAATATTTTTATCTCCACTTCTGACTTTTAGAATCATTTCTTCAAATTCAGTCTTTTCTCTTTCCAAATCATAATCACGCATATATTTACTATTCCATTTAATAATCCTCAGGCTCTGAAACCAATTAATTTTCAATTGCTCAAACAATTTTGACCTACTAACCTCATTAGTGCATATCCGCAACCAGTCTTTCAACAGGATAACCTCATTTTTCTTCAATACGTCCTTTATCGCCTCATTTATATTAATTGGAAAACTCGCCATGTCTAAAATTTCCAATATTGGAGAGACATTCAGGACCAAGTCCTTCTTCACCCTCTTCCATACACTCATTAATCCTTTCACATAAAATTTGTAGTCACTACATTTCCCAAGTTACAACCTAAAAAGACCATTTTACCCATGTGTCTATAGTCCCTCATCTCGATTTCCTCCCATATTACCTTTTCCCTTCACAACATTCTTAATTTGAAATGCCCGGTAATATGCCATCAAATTTGGCATTCCCAACCATCCTTCTTTCTGCGGAAAATACCATAACTTTTTTGGTAATCTAGATTTCTTTCCCCCATTACAATAATTGTTAATCAAATTTTGAAGCTCCTTAATTTCCTTATCCTTCAATTGAATCGCCAACGCATCAAATAAAAAGTTTATTCTGGGTAGCAACATCATTTTAGCAAGTGCAATTCTCCCGAACCATGACAGTTTCAACTTTTGAAACCTTTGTATCTTATTCTTAATTTCAATTTTCAAACTATCGTAGTTCAGTCTTTTAAGATCTTCCAATTTGTTTGATATAATTATTCCCAGGTATTTCAACTTATTCTTAATCTGAATATTAACTGTGTCCGTTATCTTCCTCTGATCTTTTCCCCCCATATTGCAAAACATCATTTCCAATTTATCCCAGTTTATTTTCAACCCAGTAATATCCTCGAAATCTTTTAATTGATGCCTAATTCTATTCATTACCTTCTCTGGTTGTTTTACAATTATCAAGGTATCATCGGCATACATACTTATCTTGTTTCCCATAATCCCCTCTATTTTTTCATCTTCTCTTATAGCTTTAGCTAATAACTCCATTGCCATAATAAACAGTATTGGAGATAAAGGACAGCCCTGTCTCATACCTGCCTCAAACTTTACCTCGTCTGTAACCTCCTCATTTACTCTAACAGTGGCTATTCCTTGCTGATATAGTTGACCAATTACCCTTCTAAATTTGACACCAAATCCATAATGTTTAATTATCTCCTTAATTGAAATCCATTGTAGAGAGTCAAATGCCTTAAATATATCCAAAGATATTAATCCCACTTTTTCTTTTGTTTGACTCACCGTATCAACTAAATCCACTACTCTTCTGGTCAAATCTGCCATATGTCTTCCTTTTAGAAATCCTACTTGATCTACATTTATATATTCCCCCATAAAATTATTCAAGCGGTTAGCCAATATTGCTATGAAGATCTTGGCATCTTGATTTATCAATGAGATAGGTCTATAGGATTCTACTTTCTCTAAATTCTTTCCAGGTTTTGGCAAAAGTACAATTGTGGTCCTATACCATGAAGTTGGAATTTGCCCTCCATCTAATATGTAATTATATAGTTTTACCAGCTTTGGTACCACAATTTCTCCAAATTCCTTATAGAAATCCACAGGCAACCCATCTTCTCCAGGGGCTTTTCCCAACTTCAATCTAGTAATTACCTCTTTTACTTCTTTTTCTGTCACTACTTCTTCCATTCTGTCCCTGTGTTCCTGTTTTATTCCACTAATTATTTGCATCTCTAATTGCTTTTTAAGTTTCTCCTCATCTATTTCTTTTCTTGCATAGAGAGCTTGATAAAAACCCTTCACAATTTTACATTTATCCTTAATTTTATTAATCTTATCCCTTGTTCATTAATCAAAACTCCAATTTCCCTCTTTTCCCTTTTATCCTTTGCTGCTTTTGCTAATAATTTTGAATTTTTACTAAATTCAAAATATTCCCTTTTCAAATAAACCAAATCTCTTTTCACCTTTTCTATTTCTTTACCTACCAATTCAGTCTTTAATTTTAATAAATTAGCAAAAACTTTTTTATTCTTTGGTTTTGAATGTTCCTCCTGTAACTGCTTTATCTCCTTTTCAAGCTCATCCTGAGATAACTTATTATTTTTGTATCTATTGCTTGCCAACTTTACACACTCCCCTCTAAAAATCGCCTTCATGGTATCCCAGACCACATTGTATTCTACCTCGCCATTGTCATTCCAATGCCAACTTTCACTCCAATTCTTCATAATTTGTTCTTTACACTTCTGGTCTCTAAATAGGTTAACATCATATTTCCAACTTCTCCTTGATCTAATCTCATTCCGTAATTTTAATTCCAATATCACCTTAGCATGGTCCGATTCTTTAAATATTCCAACTTCCATTTCCTCCATATTTTTAACCAAATTTTCCGTTATAAGTATATAATCTATTCTTGAATAAGAGTTGCGGACCTGCGAAAAATATGAATATACCCTTTCTGAACCCTTAAGTTCTCTCCAAGAATCTTTCAAACCTAAAGCAGTCATCCAATTATCCAACATTCGCCCTTTAATCCCTTTTCCACTTCTTAATATATTTGTACAATCCAAATTTGATCTTACTAAATTAAAGTCACCAGCCACAATCATCTTCCTTGATTTTTCTTTTACCAATATCATACACATTTTTTCTAAAAATTCCGCTTGATGGTCATTTGGGGCATATATATTCACCAACGTTATTTCCTCATCGTCTATTTTCCCTTTCACTATCAAAAATCTCCCTTCCGAGTCTGAGATACTATCTGTTATCTCAAGCCCCAATCTAGCCAAAATCAGAATTGCAACTCCTCTTGATTTTGATGTACCATAAGATTTTTCATAATGCTGCATCCAACCTAGGAAGAGTTTATTTGTATCATGAGATTTTTGATGAGTTTCCTGTAAAAAGACTATGTCCGGTCTATCCCTCTTCAGAGCTGATTCTATCCTTCTCCTCTTAATTTGGGATCCTGTACCTTTTACATTCCATGTTAATACTTTTATCGCTCTCATAATTTTAATTGTCCCCCACTTTTATCTCTCCTGAGCTCTCCATTGGGCGTGCTACCAATTAACCTAACATAATTAAAACAAAACTTAGAACATAAAACACTCATTAACGACCTCCCCGCTTTTTCCTTCAAAAAAAGAAGGGGGAAAAAACATGCCTTTGACTTCCAAAGAGGGGGGGGGACGTGTAGGATAAGCATAATAATTAAAGCTCAAGTGCACTATCCACACACATTTTTAAAAACAAAAAAAGAAACTGTTATGAACACCTCTTTACCTTTAAAAAATTCTCACCTTCATTCCCTTTCCCTTCTAGCCTTTGCTTAACTCCTCCTCCACCACTATCAATGACAATTCTCCCTCAGCTCCTCCCATTTGTTCTCCTCCTGCAGCACCTCCCTCATCTGTTCCACCATAGTCTCTTCTTATCCCTCCCGATGCCAGCAAATCTTTCCTTAACTCCAACCATTCATTTGAACCCGCACTGACAAAGTCAAGTAAAGTTAAATATTCCAAAGCATCAGTCCTTTCATCAATCACCTGCATCTTTTTATCATAAAAAAATCTTAACTGTTGTGGGAATCTCCACTTGTATTTTATCCCTTTTTTATTAGAATTTTTGTTGCTGGTTTCATTTATCTCCAACCACGTTCCTTAATTGGAATATCATTATATACCTCCAAATCCACTCTATCAATTTTCAGAACTCCAGAACCAGCTTGTTTTTAAAAAGCCATCACCTTTAATTTATCCCCCAATTTGCAAATTTAACCAAAACATCTGCTTTCTCATCATCTCTTCCATAACATCAATCCTTTTCTCTTGCTCATCCATCTTCATCTTATTTTCTCTCACCTCCTCTTGTATCCCTTTTATTTCCCCTTTCATCGCTTTCAACAGATCTAAGACTTCAAAGAGAATTGCTGCCCTTCAGGAAAGGATTGAAGACCTGGCTGGCAGGGCAGGTGTGGGGCCCGAATGGGATCACGGTCCCCGCCTGCTGGCTTACGTAAAGAATTAAGAACTCTCTCTTCCTTTTTTAGAGTGGGTGGGATGGATGGGTGGGATAAGGGGTTTTTTAAGTGTTTTTCTATGTTTTTAGAATTTGTTGTAATGCCGCCCTGAGTCGGGTTCTGCCTGAGTGGGCGGCATATATAAATACGACTAAATAAATAAATAAATAAATAAATAAATGTCATTTTGCATCAATTTAACATTACCCTCTAACTTGTGAATATTTAAATCAATTTTTTTGAGAGATCAGTAATCGATCCAGTTAATTTGCTGTTTTCTTTCATTCTCTAGTCTACAGTTTCATATATTGACTGCCTCTTAAGCCAATAACTAACTTTATCAATATTTTCTCAATCACACCCAGATTCTCTTCATATTCAGTGGCGGCTGCTACTCATATCTGAGTATACATTTTTCCTGGATTACAAACAGGAAATATATCACTGGCGTTAATTTGTTTAAGGTGGATCCCAGGTTGCCATGAAGTGACCCACATACGGTGATCACGGAACCATCTCCTGCGGCATGTATGAAATGAGACACACAGGATTTAACACCAGGACTGCAATGGACTGCTGCAGGCTTGAGGATCTTACGAAGGTGTGCCTTCATAGCCAGTCAATCCGAAATGGCCTCTTCTGCCTCCATGACTGTTGGGAACCAGAATAGTGAAGTTGTTACTCTTCCACTCATTTTGCCGTTGGGCCCAATTTGATGGTTTCCAGTGGCATTTCCTCCACTGAGGGAGGGACCATCACCATCTTTATATTAGAGCAGAGGTATCCTTACAGCTAGTGTACAACTCCCATGAACTCTGGTTGTACAGACCAAAGGTAAAGTATTATAGGAAGCACAGCCTTGCAATGTCAAAAATTGCACACATCTTCTCAGGACAAAAGGGAGAATTTGGGAGGGATGAGATGATAGCCAAAGAGTACATTTGATACAGATACATTTGATGCAGTCTTTTACTGTTGGCTGCTACTTCTCTCTGTATGTCAATGGCAGAATGCCTGCTAAACAACTGGTTCTTTAAATGGAGCTTTAGGTATCCAGTAAGGAATCTATAGCTTTCATTAAGTGCTACATCTACTTGTTCTGCATGAGCTGAATTGGCACCTCTATCCTCCAGAATCCTCCTCAACCCACCCAGCTCTGTGCCTATTGCATCTACAATACCATCTAGCCATCTCATTTTTGACAACCCCCTTCTTCTTTTTTTTCCCTCAACCTTTCCCAGCATCAAGGCTTTCTCAAATGAATCCTCTCTTCTCATTTGATGTCCAAAGTACTTTAACTTCATCTTACTATTTGACCTTCAAAGGAGCAGTCAGGGTTGATTTCTTCTAAGATTGACCTATTTGTTCTCCTCACTGTCCAGGGTACTCTCAAAACTCTCCTCCAACATCACATCTCAAAGGCATCTATTCTTCTACGTTCAGCTTTCCTTATGATCCAGCCCTCACAACCATACATTACCACTGGGAATACCATTGCCTTGACTACGCAATTTTTTCTTTGCAAGGTGATGTCTCTACTTTTGACTATGTTCCCCAGGTTTCTCATAGCTTGCCTCCCAAGAATTAGTCTGAGATACCTACTTGTTTCTAGAAGCACCGACATTAGGCAACTCAGAATACAAACACTGCTTTGTTGATTACAGTCCACCTCCAAACAATCCAGACCTGTTATACAATTCAACCTCAGCACAACCAGTTGATTGTTTATGACAGGATGTTTGTATGACCAGAACTTTGACTATGGCTGAACATTACTGTCTTTGACTGAAGCAACTGGTATTGTTGAACCATGGGCATCACTTACCATAAATGAATGAGAAACCTTCTACTGTAAAATGAAGAGTAGTGTTTTATTTTTCATAGAACAGACTATAGCTGTAATGCAATAGGAAAGAAAGTAAAGAAATATGGTTGATGTTGTAGGCATGGCTATCAAAAATCACAGCAATAGACAAACATATCTATCAACAGGCAACATGCCTGTCCTTTGAATTACAAGCATGCAACAAAGGCTTCTTCCCTTTCAGTGTAAAAAGAGGTTTGAATTATTTCATAAAAGGCTTGAGGGAGTGGGGAAAAGATACATCCATAATCTTCCTGACAAAAATGCTGGTCTTCATATGATCTTTGATGTCCATGTTTGATTGATTGATTGATTGATTGATTGATTGATTGATTGATGATTGATTGATTGATTTACACTTATATCCTGCCCCTCTAGGGAAAAAAAATCATCCCTACTCAGGGTAGCTAACATCATAAAACCAATGATAAAGTTAAAAATTGCACACAATAAAACTTCCAATAAAATGATCTAACGATCAGAAATAGGCAGCATGTTCCCAAAGGCCTCCTCAAAGAGCAGTGTTTTTAGTTGTTTTTTAAACGACTGCAGGGATGTAACCTGATGTAGCTCAGCTGGAATGGCGGTCCACAGTATTGGTGCCACCACCGAGAAGCCCTTCTCCTTGTCACGGCCTTTCTAGCCAGTCTCGGGGTTGGCACTTGAAACTGTGCTGACATTGAGGAGAGAGTGATGCGGGCTACTGTCCTGAGGGAAAGACATTCCACAAGGTAAGAAGGTCTCAAACTGTTTAGGGCTTTAAAAGTTAGCACTAACACCGTGTACCTGATATGGAAAGGGACGGGTAGCCAGTTCAGGCTTGCTAAGGCTAGGAAGATATACTCAAATTTTCTCACTCCCGTAATCAGCCTGGTTGCTGCATTCTGAACTCGCTGAAGTCTCCGTAGCAGGGACAATGGAAATCCCATGGAGAGAGCATTACAGTAGACAATACGAGAGACTACCAGTGAGATAGCTACTGTCGTGAGGGACCGCCTGTCCAAAAAGGGACGCAACTGAGCAATTCGGTGTAGCTGGGAAAAAGCGGCTTTACACACCGCTGCAATCTGTGCCTCAAGGCTCAGATGTTGGTCTAATATAACCCCTAAGTTGTGTACCTGGTCCCTTGGGGAGAGAGCCATCCCACCCATCACAGGGACCAGATCTCCCAGTCGAGCAGACGAGCCCCCCAACACCAGAATTCGTCTTGCCCAGGTTCAGCCTCTGCTTGTTAGCTCTGGTCCATGCCATTACAGCGGCCAGGCTATCAGCCAGGCACTGGACGATGTTGCCTCCTTGCTCAGGCTGTGTTTAGTATAGACTAGGGTTTTTTGTGTTTTGATGGAAGGGGTATTTTTTGGGGGTACACACCAAACTCAACACAAACACACACACAACACAACTACACACACAATACACACACAACACAACTACACACACACACTCAATACACACACAACACAACCACACACACAAACAATACACACACTGCACACTCTGCACACACAGCACAACCACACACACACTTAATACACACACATACACAACACAACCACACACACAACACACACTCATTACACACATATACAACACAACACAACACACCCACACATACACACACAGCACACACTCATTACACACACACACAACACAACGACACACACAATACACACACACACGCCGAAGCTGCGTGGGAAGAGGAGGGGCTACCCCTCCCCCCGAAGTTTTGCCGAGGAAACACGCACAACACAACCACACACACACACAAAATACACACACAGCAGACACAACTCAACGACACAACACAACACAAACACACACACACAATACACACAAACAAACACACAACACAACCACACACACAATACACACAACCACACACACACAACACACACAACACACCACACACACATGACTGGTGCTGTGTGTGTGTGTGTGTGTGGCTCTGCGTTCGTGGGGCGGATGCCCCACTCGCGGCTGCCGGACCCTTGCAGCGATGGCTGGTTGGTCTAAAGGGAAGTGTAGGCGGCTCGGTACTGGATAGTAGGGACGGGTGCGGGCGTGTATGCTGGATTCCAATGGTTAACGCCCCTTCTTATAGGTAAAAGATACTGTATAGTCCAGGAATTCTCAACCTTTTTAAGCCTGGGGCCAGGTCACTCTCCCTCAAACAGCTTCGGGGGCAGGATGGCCATTTTGTAGTTTTAAATTTTGGAGGCACTTTTGTGTACTGTAGCCCATTTCATTAGATGAAATTATTATCTTATTTAAGAGGCTTAAGTTGCAGCTTTGAACCAATTAGGGGCAAAATACTTTGCCACTATCTTGGACTCTGCTAACTCTCTTCTTTTTCCTTCTCAGTTGCAATCAGTTTTTAAGAAGATTTCCATTGGCTAATTGCCTTGCAGAGAGAAAAGAAGAGAGGAAGATAATGAATGGGATCTAGACAGTGACATCCAACCCACTTGAAGAAAGCCCTGTTCGGTTTTGAGGAAAGTGAAACAGCACATGGCTAGCAGGTATCCCCTCATGTGATTGCTCAGAACCACTTCGGCTCTTGGTCTGAAAAAATATCTTCACTCACACGTTGCATGAATAAAGGAAATTTCATTATGCTCAACACATCCCTTGTAGCTCCGGGCCATTGACAAAAATACATGAGCATCACAGCTCTCCACAACAGATTATGATACAGTTTGTAATTACAAATTATTGAGGTATTAAATTAAAACTCTTCATGGGGAACAGCAACCTTACAAATCTGATTAAGCTTCTTTTGTAAATTTATCAAGGGCTTTGTTTCCCTTCTCAGTCTATTTTGTGCTCATTTTTTGGGTTACTCAGGAGGCATAGCTTGAAGCAGAAACTCAGCGGGGGAGAGAGAAAATATCTTATTGCCTTTAGGAGAAAACAAAGAAGCCTTCCCGCTCATGCACTTCATTTCCTATACATTAGGTATGCAAAATCTTAACCAAACCCCTATTGCTTAGCATAGCAAAGTGAAGCAAAAATGAGAAAATTACGGGCTGAACTTGTCAACACCACCATTCCGTCTGCTTTATTATACGGCAGTGAAACATGGGCACACAAAAAATTGATGCAACACAAAGAGCAATCAAGCGAAGAATGCTATGCATACAATGGGTTGATTGAATATTAAATGAAGAACTGTGCATAAGAGCAGGTGTAAAACAAGCGTCACCGTTGCTTGAGTTTGCAAGGTGTTGGTGGGCTAAGCATATGTGCTGCTTCAAAGACAGCAGGTGGACGAAAGCTATCACAGAAAGGATACCACTTGACATAAAGCAACCACTAGGAAGGCCAGCAACCAGATGGAAAGACCAGTTCAGGGCAAAATTCCCGAGGCCCTGGATGACACTGGCATGGGATCGGAAACAATGGGAGACAATGCTTCGATCCACCATGTCAAACTATGTACATATACAGTAAAAACCCAGGCACACAAATGCCCTGGATTACGTTTGCCGTGGGTTACGAGCGCAAATAATGTTTTAAAATCACGTGATTTTAAAATCTAAGATGGTAGCTGCTGCCATGTTAAAAATCAAAATGGCGCCTGCCCCCTCCGCAGGAAGTCATTTACTGTTGCAGAAGTGCTGGCGGCAACGGCAGCATTTCTGCCACTATATTTGGACTGTTTGCCACCCCTGCCTGCTCCAGGAGGGTTGGGGGACCTTATTGGCGCTGTTCTGACCTTGCTTCGAAGTACCTGGGCAGTGCTGGAGCCAAAAATGCAGACCCAACTACAGTAATATCTCATACAAAGTCCGCTTCATACAATATCGAATTCATACAACATTGCCTAATTTCTTGAAAAAAGTTGCCTCATACAAAGTCATGCAACTTTGTATGAGGCATTAGGTTTTCCCTAGGTTGCATTGTGCCGGGGCAGTATAAAAGGCAGGACACATGTGTGCATTGCTCTTGTGGGTTTTGCACGAGGCGAAGAGTGTTTAGGAGTGGTTTTGAACGTGACTTTGGATTTTTTTGAATTTTTTCATCAGAATTTTTAGAAGCATTCCTGTGATTTTTGCAGCATTCTTCAGATTCTTGGACAATCAGGGTTGTTTGACATGTTTTTGTAATGTATTTAGCCTTCAAACAATGATTTCTTAAAGTTCTGTCAGTTTCCTGTCTGTTTCCTTGACTTTGCCCTGAAGTCTGTGCTGTTACAGTACAATGTATCTCTATGGAAACGACAATGTACGAGGCATCGCGGCAAGGATTTGGACGTTGTATGAGGCATTGCGGCTAGGATTTTGCATGACTGATACAAAGTCCAAATCCGTATAAAGTCCAAACTTGTGGAACCAAGTTTGGACGTTGTATGAGGTATCACTGTATGGCATTTCTGCCGCTATTTTTGGAGTATCCACTGCCCCTGCTGGCTCTGGTCTGGGAACCTTTTCCCCTTGGTTCCCGCCTTCCTATGACCTCCCTGGGCCACGCTTCAGCTGAAAACACACACAGCCGCTATTTTGGTTTTTCCCCTCAAAATGGCGGCCATGTGCATTTTCAGTTGTAGCGCAGCCAAGGGAGGTCGTAGGAGGGCAGGAATCAAGGGGGAAAAGTTCCCAGAGCCAGCAGGGGCGGCGGACACTCCAAAAATAGCAACAGAAACACTGTCATCACATCCGCGTTTTTTGGCTCCTGGGACCTCAGAGCAAGGTCAGAACTGAGTGGATAAGGTCCCCAAACAGCGTAGAAAAGGGAGATCCCTTTGTCATTTTTTGTCGGTGTGTGGGACAAGCGTGTCTGGCATTGTTTGGATGTTTTGGTGGGTTTTTGTATTTTTTAATGATTATTTTTGCTCCGGTTGGGCCTTTTTTAAAAATTTTCATTGTATCCCATACCTGTCAACCTCCCCGGATTTCCCGTTTTTTGGCGCTGATTTTCGCCATTTCCCGCCCGAAGCTGCCGAAACCCCGGAATTTGGCAGCGAGGGAAAGGCGTTACTGCGCATCCCTTCTGCGCAGCTCGCTTCTACGCATGCGTAGAACCCTTCTACACATGCGTAGAAGGCTTCTGTGCAGAAGGGGATCGTAGAAGCCTTCTACGCATGTGTAAAAGCCTTCTACGCATCCGTAGATGCGAGCTGCGCAGAACTGTTCTGCGCAAGTTGCTTTTACGCATGCGTAGAAGGCTTTTACGCATGCGTAAAAAGCAACCTGAGCAGAACCGTTCTGCGCAGTTACCGAATTTTCCGGAGCCGCGGTTGACAGGTATGATGTATCCCTATGGCAAAACATGCTTTGGGTTACGAGGGAGGCTGTTGGAATGGACCTCGCTCATAACCCAAGGTTTTACTGCATTGACGTGTGAAATATGGATCAACCAAGAAACCAAGTAAGAAAATACAAAAAGCAAGGTTTTCTGTCCTGCTTTGGCTATGCTGACACCAGTTTCAGTCCTGCATTATGTGAATAACTGGGATGTAGTACCAGTTAAATAAGTGCAAGAAAAACTAAACCAATCCTTGAAGCAGATGGTTTCTGAAGGCACTTTCCCATTGGCAAAGATGCTCCTTGGTGACCTTGTTTCATATTTGTTTGCGATGTGAGGACAAAACCAGAAAGACTCCAGAGCTGTCACTTAAATGTACATACTTTGCAGTAACATGAAGGATGATTTCCATTTCATATGGAAAAGGAGGAAGGAATACAGTTTTAGCATTTATTAAACAGGTAACCCAAACAAAAACAAATGGCCAGGAACAAACCCTCACAGGAGAGTCAAGTCTGAATGCTGATTAAATATTCAGGGCAGTGCAGAGCATGACCCAGGAGATGACAGATGGATGTGTTGCCAGGTGCAAAAGCTTGTCAGCAGCTGCCTCCCTCTCTCCCTTGCTCCCTGTTAGCCTAATGTCAGAAGAGTTACTATGGTTGCCATTGTGCTAACAAGATGAAAATGATCTAAAGGGAACAGTTTATTTATTTATTTATTTATTCATAGGATTTGTATTACCACCCAATTCCAAAGACTCTGGGCAGCGTACAGATATTAAAACCATCACAATTTTGAAATCACAATTTAAACCCCATTAAAAACTACCAGTTATAATCAAAGCAAAACATCTCTCTTGGCCTTTCTTTCAGCAAGCTGTATAGCAAGCATTTGAAACCTATGACCTGCAGGCCAGACTTGGCCCCTAATGCCGTTTCATCTGGCCCATGGCAGTGACCCCGGAAGCGTAAGCAGAAGTAGATGTGCCCGTGCATGCGCAAACATACCCACAGCCATTTTGTCCAGCCCGCAGTGCGGTCTGAGGGGGAGTCGTCCGGCCTGTGGTGTGGTAAAGTTGAGAACCCCTACTGTATAGCTTGAAGAAATAATGGGAAACCTCCTGCATAATCTGAAGTTTTCCACTGGTTTGGGATTCTGTTCCGGGAAAGGGCAGACACACTAGACTCCCAGACTCAAAAGCTGGTGTGAGATCTTGGATTGGGTATTCTCTACAGTAGTTCTGCCTAATTCCTGCCCAATATCTCCAGGATGCTGGCTGAAAATAAGTATGCCTGAGATTTATAGATCACTGTACTGTATATTCTCAGTCCCAGCCAATCCACCACCCCACACAAGGTAATTTCTGGCTCTTTTCATTAAAACATAACACGAAAGAAGAAAATGGGGGCTAAGAATACACTTACTAACATTTGTGCTTTTCATACACTGTAAAGAATTATATTGCTACCTCTGACACAGCCATGCCTTAATGCGCTCAGAAGCATCAAACTCTTCTGCCTCCTCCTGGAAATCGCACGGTGAACTATTAGCCTTTTACAGAAAGGAAAGAAGTGGTTTCTAAATTGGTTCTGTGTCCACAACAGCGGGTGATTTGATCTCTGAAAGTGGTGCTTTTTCAATATACAGCCTCTTTCCTCCTCAGCACTCAGTCTGGAGGATGGCCAACCCTTATCCTAGAGTTTTGTGACAATTTCTGTTTTTCATCTTTGTAATTGCACTCGGTGTAATTAAAACAAACACCCTCCAGACTCCCATCTATTTCAAAAATCCAATTTCTGAATATCTCCAGAAATAATGCAGTTCTAATCAAGCTCTCCTCAGTTCTTCTGTTTGCCTTCAAGCTTCTCTCACAGGTTAGGTTCAACCATTTTCTCCTCCATATGCCTGAGTAACTCTCCCACTGGTAGGAATTGTTATTTGTAGCAGCTGCACAGCAAAGGGTGAAGGTTTTAGGCAATTTTATGTTTGAATGCAAGTCTCCCAGTTAGCCCCCTTTAGCCCAGCTAATAAACACACTTGGATTTATTTGAGAGAAAGAAAAATATCATTTACTCCCAAAATGAGATCAGAAGATACATGCACTCAGGAGTAGTAAAGTTGGTTTAGAAAGAAGTAAAGTCTTTCTTCCAGTCATATATAGTCTAGAAGATGGAGGAGCTCAAAATTACATCTTTCTTCTTTCAAAGCAGAAAGCAAGAGAGAGAAGGCCAGAGCAAAACAAAGGCCTTAACACATGCAAATAGGGGCAGGTGATCCCTGAGGCAGGAAAGAACCTTTCTAATTGTAATTACAGGCAAACAATGCAAAACAACTTCCTTTAAATCAGGCTAATCTTTCCCGTCTGTTTTATCACTGCATGCTAGGGTTGCATTCGAATACTCAACAGGAATTAGACACCAGGACTGCTCGTTCCCCCACATCTCAACCCCCTCTTCTTAGGCTGCAAATTGGGAAGGCAAAAGCTCCTGAAACTTCTCTCTTACTCATCTTACAAAAAAACAGAGCTACATTCTAATGCAGTTGCTGCCTAACAAGCAGCTAGCTGAAAAGGGCAGGAAAGCTCCTTAAAGTTAACAATCTTGTACATAAATGATAAGGGCAACAGCTGGACCATTTTTCTCTTCCTGTCAAGGCCAAAGGGGAAAGCAACAGAGCAGCGATAATGACCTTGGAGGATCTGAGCCATGGACAAAAGAGATTGCAATCAAGGATGAGAACATGTTTAACTTTGCAATTAAATAACATAAATGTTGGTCTCACACTAAAATGGCAACTAAGACTGCTGTGCAGAACAAAATATAAAATCAAAAGGGCAACCAAGTAAACGAAGAGGAACCAAATGCAAAATGATAGGTTTCATTCCCGGCATTAGTCAAATAGCTGTCTCATCCACACAGGGCTGCCATCAGGGGAGTACTACCAGTATTGCCATATAGGTTCCAGAGCTGACAGGGGCCCTGCCGCTGGCGGCCATAACTGTGACATTATTATGTGTTTGTGTGTGTGTGTGTGTGGGGGGGGATAGGATTGCTCAGTATGGGGCCCATAAATTTCTGATGGTGGCCCTGCATCCACTATGGAAAGTTAATCACATCTACATTTCATTACTCCTACTCTTGTTCAGTTTGCTTTAAATACATTGCTTGTTCACTGTAAAAAAAACTATTTGAAATCCAAACTAACAAAAAACTCAAGTGCAGACTCCAGAACAGAAATTAATTCACAATGCTGCCTTGATACCATTGACCAAAGTGCCTTTTCTTACTTCCCATGCAGCTCTGAAGAACATATTTCCAGCCAGCCACGCTCTTTGGATTCACTGCGCTTCCAGACCCTACATTTCTTGTTGGGTGAAACATTAACAAAAAGTCATGTTGTCATCTTTATCTGGGGAGATGCTGCCCTGGAGGAGGCCTCCAAAGGCTACCAACATGAGGTAAAGCTTCCTGAAGAACTTTGGGAATATATTTACAATGAGGACTCATGGACAGGGCTACCCATGCACCTGCAGATTCCACAAGATGAGGTGGCCAAATACCTAAACTTCAAGATACCTCACAAGCCCATACTTCAGGGAATGTGAGCAACCGAAGGTAAGGCTCTCCGAGGAACAAGCCATCAGCAACTCAGCTAAGACACTGGCAGAGACAATATCAGCTGATCCATCAAAGCCAAGAGATGGCACACTGGGACAGGACTAGGGGGAGGTGCTGCTGCACATAGTGGGCATATCGATCTCTCCTAAGAGCTCCTTGCCTTAAGTCCTCATGAAGGACTCCAGGGTATTCTTCCCCTTAGTGAATGCAACCAGGGGAAAGAAGAAGGGGACCTTGGTGGACTTGTACTCTGTATCCCAGACAGTGAAGGAAACTAGTTCAGGACTTTTACTGTTGATTGTAACTCCTGAACTCCGTGGCTGTAGGACTCACAGATTTCTTAAAAGTAGACGGGTCTCAGGTGCAGAGGAAAATTTATGGATTGGGGCTGTGGGACTGTGCTGATTCACATTTCCTCTTGCATCATAGGATCAACATGGGAAAATGCAAATCAGCTGACCCCAAACATGCCCTTTGCTGCTCTAAATGGTGCAGGATCCTTATATTCCAGTTAATAATACACACACCCTAGAGTACTTTACCTATGTAAAATAAGTCATTAAGTAAGACAACATGGAGAGCTGCTTTGGTGTCCACAGTAATAATGACAGAGACTAATGGTTTTAGCACTCAAAATAGTAACACAATGAAAATTAAGATTCCAAGCTCTGATTTTCTGAGACTTTATCATTAAAAGGCTTTCTTTAGATGTGGCATCCCAAGTTTTTGAAGACAAAGAAAGAAAATACACTGAACAAGGAGACGTTTGAAAGAAACCCTATTTATTAAAAAAAGATGTAAATTCCATCTGATTTTCAGATAATACCTTTACAAAACACAGTGTCAGTCTAAAGGCAGCTTTCTTTTATCTAGTATCATCTACATTGTAGATCAATTAAATATACAGTATTCACTTAAAATACAGGTGGCAGTCGAGTACAAAAAGACACACAAGCTCACTCCGAGACTCAATATTAGCAGCATTAGTAAGGACTATTCACAATGCAGAATGTTGCCTATTGATTAGCAGACAACTGTCACACTTTTTGCAGACATACTGCCTAAAATCCCGTTGCTTAGTGTAGCCATTTTGATTTTGAATTGATAGAATTTATGGAGGAATTAACTCACCAAATTCCCACTCATTGAATAGGCTTATACTAGTTGCATCTTGCTACGTTAAGCAACAGAATTTCAGCCGTTGCCCAAGATAGAGTCTACATTGTTCCCTTTGAAGCCACCAGGTTTACAGATCCAGAAATACAGTACTATAAACTGATATCCTTTTGGAAGTATGGTGAGTAAAGGCTCTGTGGGCAAAATGGTCTGTAATTGGCTGCAGCAATCTGTAGCTTGCATTTACTGAAAATTGCTCCAATGAAGGCAATGGAGATCTCCACTCGTGCAAGGTGTTACTCAATTCCCCCTTGTGAACTACATCCAGAACAGACCCCTTTGCAGCACATTTGCCCCCCCCCCAAAAAAAGACACCAGTTACTGCTCTCCATACCTGTCAAGTATCCTGGATTGTCCGGGAAATCCCGTATTTCTGCGCCCATTCCTCCCCTTTCCCTGGATCCTGGAAAGGACGGTGTTTTGCCTTCTGGGGACACTTAGCCACCTGGACATGGACCTTTGGTCCTGTTTGAGGCGCTGAGCTCTGGACTTTTCGGGGAGCGTGAGCCGGACTCTGAACTCTTGTCTATACTGGGTTTTTGTTATTGCCATTGGAACTTTATTTAATTTGATATTTTCCATCGTGATTAATTTTGTTTATTATCGAGTATTGATTATTTACTGAATATATTTTTGTTTCTCCATTGTTGTATTATTATACTGTATGTTGTTGGACATGTTGTAACTGCCGCCTTGAGTCAGCCTTGGCAGAGAAAGTGCAGGATATAAATTAAAAATTATTATTATTATTATTATTATTATTATTATTATTATTATTATTATTATTATTATTATTATTATTATTATTATTATTCCCGCTGCTGTCCCATATTTCAACAGTGGGGAAAGGGGTTACTGTGCATGTGCACCCATCGCAAATGGGCTCTGCACATGCGCAAAGGGTTCTGCACATGCACAAAGGAGTTTTTGCTGTGCATGCACACCCTGGCCGTAGCAGTTCCCGTATTTTCTGGAGTGGCGCTTGATGGGTATGCTGCTCTCATTTCAGAACAGGTGGTAATTGCATGAACATTCCTCCCCATTACAAATTCTATGGTTGTGAAAAGCTACCATGTCAGGCAGAAAGGATCAAGCCAAGCCAACCTGCCATGCTAGCTTTCTCTGGTGGTGTTTTTATGTGGAAAGAATTAAAATTAAAATCTTCCACTTGTAGCTTGAAAGAATCCTGCGTAGGAAAGACTGGACCACATGAGGTTTTGGAATGAATAATTTCATCCTGCTTACCTACTAGTCAAGTAACCAATAAAAGCAGATTTGAAAAAAAAAATCTCTCATACTGGGCATGGATTTCTAGAATGTAACATGCAGACTGAGAAGCCTATTTAGGGCGCAGTATGATCGAAAGCAAGAAATTGCAAGTAGATAAATAGGGACCACTTTGGTGGGAAGGTAAGCAGCGTTCCATCTAGTCATGCCTACCACGGAAACATCTGCAGAAGTAGACTGCGCTACTTCTTTGACTATGAAATAGAGATGAGCACTGAACCCTAGTCAGATACGACTGGCTTTCAAGCAAGGGTGACCTTTACCTTTACTATGATCTATGGAAGGAGCTGTCATGGGGTCATCTCAGACCAAGGCAATTGGTTTTATTGCTAAATATTCCTTTCTTCTTTCTAGAAGTGTTTTAGAACAGAGGTAGGCAAAGCATAGCCTAACACACACACACACACACACACACACACACACACACACACACACACACACACACACACACACACACACACACACACACACACACACACACACACACACACACACACACACACACACCTTTTTTTAAAAAATAAAAAAAAACATTTTGTTAAAAAAAGGCCCCATTTGCCCTCTAGGGAGCATAATATGTAATTACGGAATATATTCATTAATATATATTAATTATATACTATATAGAGTATATTAATTACACTAATCCCTTTTTAAAAGCGAAAGAACTGAAATGGAAATACAACATCCTAAAAATAAAATTATGGTATTTTCCAAAAGAAAAAGGGGGGAAACAAGAGAGTTTATAGAGATTTCTATAAAAGGTTTTCCAATACAGTAGCCATGCAATTTGGTCACATCTGCTGGAGAACATTTCTTGAAAAGTGTAAAATGCACTTTTTTGCCACTAGAGCCCTGATGGCGCAGTGGTTAAACTGCTGTCCTGCAGCCAAAAAGTTGTGAGTTCAATCCTGACCAGGACTCAAGGTTGACTCAGCCTTCCATCCTTCCAAGGTTGGTAAAATTAGTACCCAGCACATTAGGGGCAAAATGCTAATTAACTTGTGAAGTGCCCAGAGAGTGCACTAAACACTACGGGGTGGTATATGAGTGTGATTGCTTTGCTTTGCTTTAGAGGGTTTGACTGTTTTTCTCCCAGTAAAAGGCAAATATTTGGGAAGTCAACAGTCCCTCTAACTCCAACATTCAGCATGGGTGGAATTTTGGAAATTGTCCATATCTGTTTTTAGAGTCCTAATTGAAAGAAGGAAAGAAGCACAGTTCGCAAAATTTTATTTAGGAACACTTTCACCATGATTGAATTCTCAGTGTTCCAGCAAGAACACTGGGGAATGCAAGAGGGAATTCTAACATGCAATTAAATATGTAATTTTGATTTGGGTGAAATGATTGATCATATTAAAAACTTTTGTAACACCCTTTAAATATAATAAATGGTATTTTCAGAGCCACAACTGATGTAATATCTGAATCAAATATTTAGAGACTTGAGAAGAGGAAAAAGACTCCAAAACATGGGTTGTTAATTTTTCTACATGGGAAATGCATAATATTAAACCAAGATTTCAAACTCAAGGCAAGCCAGAAACAAGTGTATAGAAGGTTGTAGTGGACCGGGAACATCAATAACATTCACACCACCTTCTTCTAAATGGGAGAGCATGTATTCCACAGCTAAGGCACATGCCTTTCCATCAAAACCAATCAGGGCCATAACTTTGCCCTACAAAATCTAGATATTTAGTATTAAAGAGGCTATCCAGACCAGAAGGAAAATGTTCAGACAACATTCTATGAGTGACAGCACATTAGAATAGTAAGTCTGGAGCTGCCTGTTTTTTGTTTTTAAAAAAATACCCTGATTGTGTTTACTTTCCGTTATTTCATTATACAGTGATAAAACAGTCTTATCAGATACATTTGGAAAATGTAGTGGTATTTTTGGCGGGCTGGCATGGAAGCACATTATACAGGAGAGGCTGCTAGGAAAGTAAGGCAAGGCTGCACTTGAACTGAAGAATCCAAGGAAGAAACCTGTAGAGAGCCTTGCGGAAATGTTGTACTGATAGCAAAAATGTCACCCAATATCTCTGCAAATTTTAAAATATTAAAAGAAGAACTAAATGTCTCCTCTCCACAAATGCTGCCATGGCTCTTTAGCAGGCATGCATTTAACTTCCAAAACCCCACTTAAAATAAATGCAGAAGATACAGAATTGAGAAATATAGAATTGGATGCTTCAGTAACTAGATGATAAGGACACCTCTTTAGTGAATTCAACTGAGGAGTAACACTTGAAAACTTAATCACAGATGAAGGGCCTCTTGTGTATTATACTGACTTTTCATCTTAAGTAACTGTATTGCTACAGTTCATAATCTACTCCTACTGCATTTTTACAGCAGCAGAGACTAGGCTAATAGGAAGTACTTATGAATTCCCTTTTTTAAACATATGATATTTGATGCTTAAAGTCAGCCAACAACGTGTGCGGTTTCTGTTGTGGGAAATAATAAGTCTATCAAAATCAGAATCTCACTGTAGTGACTTGCAATAGTTGTGAACAATAGAGGCACAAAATGAAGGCTGAGAACATTTACCATTTACGACACAAATCAACTCACTGTCAGAACTTTGGGGATGCGGCTCCCCACTTTTCCCATTGCAACCTTCTATCTATGATGTCCTAAACCCAGCTCCAGAAGGTTTCCCAGTCCTCTTGAACTGGACTGGAGGAAAAGGAGGAATTGCACTGAAGAGGGAAGAACTCCCCCCCCCCTCATTTTTGCTATTCTACCCACATAATTCCATTGTTTTATGCCAGTCATACTACTACTACTACTACTACTACTACTACTACTACTACTACTACTACTACTACTACTACTACTAATAATAATAATAATAATAATAATAATAATAATAATAATAATAATAATAATAATTTCGTTTCAGACATTATTCTGAGTTGAAAGGATTTTTGCGGAAGAAACTCCGTTCAGGGAATGCCCAGATGAGGTTCCTTTCATGTCCCCAAGAGCTGGGACAGAGACAGGCGCTCAATCCGTCATGCTGTACCCAGGTCTCGAACTGCTGACTTGTCAGCCTTCCAGCTAACAAGGCGAGCTTCTTAACCGCTGACCAACCGCAGCCCCTGTCATACTAAATACATTTTATATTTAAACCTATGGTCATGGCAATCCTAAACTAATTAAAACAACCTAACCAAACATGGTCTTGTATTTCCTTGTTTAATGGATTTTGTAGCCTGAACCTCCAAGTCAACAGCCTCTTCTGGGGATGTTGGCATTTAGCTACCTTTAAGAGTTTTCTTCTGCTCCTACTTTTCCTAGGCAGCTAACCATAGCAAAGAGATTTAAGTTCTCCTCAGCAGTAATACATGCTTAATAAAGCATCAGTCACCAGTATTTCAGAGTTAGCAACCTCTTCTGCATGCTCTACATATTGACTAGAGATAACAGCTTCCATACAAAAAGAATGATTAGTAGCCAACAGGATGAGCAATAGTTCCCAGAATCAGGTATGGTACGTAATTTATGAATCCTATCCAAGGCACCACATCTCACAATCAAATAATTGTGAGGAATGTTTTTTTAAAAAACACAATTAGGGTGAGAAACCTAAAACAACAATTAAAGAATCAGTAGCTTTCTTTCTTTCTTTTGCTTTAGGCCTTTTTTAAACAAAGGAGCAGTGTACTAACTGGAAAGCCATAACTTCATTCCCATATGATACCTTCCTTGTATCAGAGAACAAAGGCATTATGCAAAGTTATGAACAATTCATTGCCTCTTGTCTGAAGGACAAGCAAGGCACAATATCTCAGAAGACTTCAAGCTGCTACCGGGACATTTCAGTTCACGTTTCTAAAGCTCAGGGCAGCTGCTGTGCAATTCTCCCAGGTACTCAACATCTGCATACACATATCTAACTTCCAAAACATTAAAAAAATGGGCAGGTACAACCCCGATGTTGTAATTTGTTTTCTCTCTACATGCACCTTTTCTGTGCTCTCTTTGATCACACGAGAAGATACAGGCAGACTATAAACTATACCTCTGCAAAACACAAGCATCCTCAGTCACACACACAAAAAATGCTACTTTGAGGCTGACTCAACTACTTGACTCATAACAATATTGCTTGGCTGGTTCCAACACACTAGGTCAATTAACTGGAGTCATAGGCCTCATGGCAAATGTTCTTCTTCATGGTTGTCTCATCCCTTCCTTAAGAGTGCACAGTGGACAGTCCACGGATTCAGCACAGAAAGGCTGTTGGGAGGTAGACTCTTCACAGTTCTTGTGGAGTGTCTGGAATTGTTTCACCACTTCTGTTCTTCTGGTTTATGTCCTTCTTCTTTCCTGCTGGATCTAAAACTCCCATGTCTCCAGCCACCTGAGCCCTGCCATTGAGCTACTGGGATCAGAAGACAGAGGTCCTACCATCCCATATGAGAGAGGATGGAAGAGGTAGAAGCTGTGGGGAAAGATCCAAATGTGAATCAAAATCCCAGAGACCCAATGACACAACAGTTCACCTATGCATTCCAAATAGCAGGGAAGGAGGAGTGTGGTCGTCCAAATGCTGGTGAACTACAGTTACTGTCAATTTTTAACACAGGTTGTGGCTGATGGAAATTTCAAGGCAACACCTGGAATGCCACATATTACTCATCCCTACCTCCAGACAAGCTGAAGGTATCTTTCAGGATTTACTTGATTACAGCAGTAACTAGGATTTCACAGAACCTTCCAAGGTATATAAGAGTTCATTCAGATATATTATCCACTGTACTCTGTGGTTAAAGATATCAATATACAGTAAAAACCCCTACTTACGCAAAAAGTCCGTTCCATAGGCTTTTGCTTAAATTGGTTTTTTTATGTAACTCAAAGCAAACCCATAGGAAAAAATTTTATGTAACTTGAAGCAAATCCATAGGGAAATTATTTTTATGTAACTTGAAGCAAACCCATAGGAAAAATGAAATATTTATGTACATCGAAGCAAACCCATAGAGAAATGAATTTTGACATAACTCGAAACAAACCCATAGGGAAAATGATTTTTTTATGTAACTCGAAGCAAACCCATAGGAAATTGTGTTACATAAATGTATGTAAATCGGGACATTATGTAAATCGGGACATGGTTTTAGCACAAAATCATTATGTAAGTCAAATTTTATGTAACTCGGGGCATTTGTAAGTTGGGGTTTACTGTATTGCAAAAGAAAGGTTTATTCCACTCTGTTAAAATCCTTCTGAAGAGGGAGCTCTTGAAGATGATATTGATGAAGTAAAGCTAATACAAATTAACAGCCATCATATGCCAAAAAACTGACACAATTGACATGTACATTGCTATTCCCTGGCGCCTAGTAATATGATAGCAAAAATATCCTATGAGAACATCCTCTTATAGCTTCTCACTTATTTTTCTGCATTCTTTCAGTTACTTCTTCACAAAACCACTTGACTATATGAATACTGACAATTCATTACATGATCATTATTCTAATTTAAAAATTGTTTTCCTATACACATATTTATGTTATACAGAAGCCAACTCTCACCTGTACATACTGATCAAGATCAACAACACCATCCCATAATTATAAACCTTTCTTCTTTGACTGCTGGCTGATGGAGGCCCAGCACAGAATTTTAGGAATACATCCCAGGTAATTCCTGAAGAAGAAATAAGAAAAGGGCCAGCCAGGCATATCAGTACTTGAAAGATCCATGCAACTAAAAATATGAATTGGATTTTGTTGGACTCCACCTCTCAGAATTCCTCAAGCAGAATTCTGGGAGTTCCAGTCCACAGACCCATAGCTACAGATACCTTCAGATACCTACATTTTGCTCACCAGGAGCAGGGACTGTTTTGAAGATTCCATGTCTGTCTCAAGCATACTTCCTGTTGTTAAATGTACAAAAATGGAAATTGCCATAATGCTTTAAGAAAGTTGTAGTCTTACCCTTTAGACTCTTTAGAGCAGGGATTCTCAATCTGCGGCCTGTGGGCCAGATGCAGCCCACGGCACCATTTCATGTGCCCCCCCCAACCGCCTCCACCAAACTAGGAAGTGCCATGTGGTGGAGGAAAGGCAAAATGGCCATCTGGCCCCTGAATCTGTCTGAGGGAGCGTAACCTAGCCCTCGGCTTAAAAAGTTTGAGAACTCCTGCTGTAGAGGTACCTACTGAAGAACTACAATACAATAATAGGCAGCTTCTATTTTTGTACACTAAAAAGATTTTTAAGAACATAAGAACAGCCTTGCTGGAACAGGCCACAGCCCATCCAGTCCAGCATTCTGTCTCACACAGTGGCTCACCATTTCCTTCAGGGTATTCCCAAGGAGATGCCTTCACCTGCTTAGGATTCCCTGGAAATGATATTGAGAGATATCCTGCCTATCTCTCCAACCCGGAGGTTGTCCTTAAGTATCCATAATTATAGCCATTGATACTCTTCTCTTCCATGAACTTGTCTAATCCTTTCTTAAAGCTGTCAAGACTGACAGCTGTCACCACTTCTTCTGGCAGGGAGTTCCATAGACCAGTAATCCTCTGGGTGAAAAAGTACTTTCTCTTATTTGTTTGAGAACTAGTACCCAAAAGTTTCATGGAGTGTCCCCTAGTTCTAGTATTATGCGATAGGGAAAACAGTTTTTCCTTATTTACTTTGTCCACACCGTGCATGATTTTATAAACTTCAATCAGGTCACCTCTTAGACGTCGTCGTTCAAGAGTGAAGAGGCCCAACCGTTGCAGCCTCAGATGGTAAGGAAGGTGTTCCAGTCCCCTAATCATTCTGGTTGCCCTCCTCTGCACTTTTTCCAGCTCCATAATATCCTTCTGGAGGTATGGCAACCAGAACTGTACACAGTATTCCAGATGGGGCCTCACCATAGATTTATAAAGAGGCAAAATGACACTTGCTGACTTATTTTCTATACCCTTCCTAATGATCCCTAGCATTGAGTTTGCTTTTTTCACTGCTGAGGCACACTGGGTAGACACCTTCATTGAGTTGTCCACCAGGACACCAAGGTCCCTTTCCTGGTTTGTCTCAGAGAGTTCAGACCCCATCAGTTTATAAATGTAATAGGGTTCTTTGCCCCAACATGCATCACTCTGCACTTACTAATGTTGAAACTCATTTGCCACTGTTTTGCCCACTCCCCCAGTGTCGAGAGATCCCTCTGGAGCTCCTCACAATCTCTCACAGTTTTCACTACCCTGTATAATTTAGTGTCGTCAGCAAATTTGGCTACCTTGCTTTTTACTCCTACCTCTAGATCATTTATGAAGAGGTTGAAAAGCAGGGGTCCCAGTACTGAACCTTGGGGGACCCCACTCTTTACTTCCCTCCACTTGGAGAAGTGTCCATTTAGTGCTACCCTCTGTTTCCTGTCCCTTAGCCAGTTGCTGATCCAGGACAAGACCTGTCCCTTTATTCCATGACTGGTAAGTTTATTCAAGAGCCTTTGGTGTGGGACCTTGTCAAAAGCCTTCTGAAAGTCCAGATAAACAATGTCAACTGGATCCCCCTTATCCACATGCTTGTTGACACTCTCAAAAAATTCCAACAGATTAGTGAGGCATGATTTGCCCTTGCAAAAGCCATGTTGGCTCTCCTTTAGCAGCGCCTTCTCTTCTATGTGCCTATTTTTGAGAGTACCCTGGACAGCAAAGAGAACAAATAGGTCGATCTTAAAAGAAATCAACCTCAACTACTCCTTGGAAGGTCAAATATTGAAGATGAAGTTAAAGTACTTTGGACATCAAATGAGAAGAGATGATTCACTTGAGATGGCCTTGATGCTGGGAAAGGTCGAGGGAAAAAGAATGAGATGGCAGAGAATGAGATGGCTAGATGGCACTGTTGATGTAACAAATATAAATATAAACTATTTAAAATAGAAATTATTATTACAGCACTTTTGAGGGCAAGTTGCTCTGAAATGATTTTTCTCACTCAACTTTACTTCAGCCTTTTAGAAGTAAAACATCTGTCATCTATGTTAAAGGTAGGAAAATGAAGACTGTAGAGAAAGTTGCCCAAGGCTAGCCAGTAAGAGCTGGTTTTATTGAACCAGAACTCCCATATCCTAGTCTTGACTACAGATTTTACAGCTGATTAAGTACACTTTGCTGGCAATTTTTCAAAAGAACTACCCCAAAAACCAAATATGATTCAGCGGTAATGCAGTGACTCCTTTACACTCATTCCTTTTTCAAAACTACTTTCTTATCTACCATGGCTTTGCAAAATGTCCACCAATATCCTTCTTGCTCTATGAAAACTCATGAAACATACCTGTCAACATGCTGGAAAAAAGCATGGCAGGGAAATAGTGATGAAAGTAGAGCACTCTGCTCATCATGATGAAGGGAAGGTAATGGAGGATCCATCCTAACATAATTCTTCTTCCACCAAACAATAGGACTTGAGAAAGCTCTGAAACATAGCACACAAACATAAAATGGAGCTTCTGGTCACTGCAATCTTCTGACAAATCTGAGTCAACATTTGTTTATGCCAAGTTTCTGGCACACATCCAGTGTGATCAAGTGTATATTACAATGCTCTGTTTCCATGTCGCTAGCTTGCTAGTTGAGGCAATGCTTGGGGAGAACAGCATTGTGGACATAGGCATGAGTAATGTGTTCCTGCCAGGATAACCAGACTAGGCTGTCAATAAACAGGCTTGATTCCAATAAGTATGTTAGCAATTGCTATAATTCCAAGCAAACACAAGCTAAGAAACTACTGGTACTTCTCAAACCATCATGAAAAACATGGTAAGAAAACTGTTTCTTCGGTAACTCTAATAGCCCCATGCATAAGCAATATCATGTGACTATTAGGTCTACTGGAGATCTTTTGTTCTCCAATGCGGTGGCATGTAAGTAAGTAGGTAGGTAGGAAGGAAGGAATGTAGGGAACAAGTGAGCAAGCAAGCAGGGGTTGAAAAGTGCATTCTGGTCTGCCAGAATGACTTCTCATGAATTCTTTGCAACAAACAGTGGTAGATTTTTGATGGAGCTACATGGAACTGGTGGACAATAAATGGAACAAATACAATCTTGATGGCTCAACAGAAGATTATCATCCAGCCTGGCATTCATCAGGATAACTAATAAGGAGCCACCCAAAAAATTAAGAAAAAAAGTAGAAGCAACAGCATGGTTAATGCATATATGAGATTCACAGTTTTTCCACTTTTGGTTTCTTGCATTTTCTTTGCTGGATCAAAACATCAGTGCTCCCTAGCCCCTGCCTTTCCTGAATTCTTCTGAAATGAATGTGCTCAACATTTACTATATGAAAGTCTGCCCTTTAACAGATTCTTATTTCTGTTTAGAAGGAATCAAAGCTATCCCAAAATCTTAAACTGAAATCCAAATAACTATAATTAAAACAATAATTGTGTACAGCCATGTCTGACTTGCAGTGACCCTCTCCAGGGTTTCCCAGGTGGAGAGGGCTCAGAAATGGTGTGTAACATTCTCTTCTTCTTGACTGTACCTCTTACTCAAGGCCAGGCATGCTGGCTCTTCTCAGATGCACAGTAGGGAACTGAACTCCCAACCTTTGGCCCTGCAACCAGATACCTAATTAACTCCACTATCGAGCCTTCTAGGTTAATCATAATTATATGTGCGTGTAAATACTTGTATCCACAAATGAATCTGCCCTTCCAACTACTACCTTCCTCATGCTGCACTGGAGGCTGTTTTAGAGAATACCTCAACTTCTTGCAGCAGTTTTGGGAAGTCCCAAAACACAATGGAAAGCGTTATTTGTGGACTCTTAAGGTTCTACATAACTTTATTACAATTCATTGGGTACCACAGTCAACATTTGAGCTCCTTCTTCCAAAGCCCAGTTCTCGATGGTGAATGTTCTTTGGTCAGAAAGCCATACATGTTAAAAAACAATTGAAGACAAAGCAGGTGGATAATTTATATTACCTTTGTGCTCAACTGTCAGCTGAATTCCCCTCTTCATAGCCACTGATATGACTGTTGCCATTACAATATATAATCCAATAGTGATTAAGTTCATCCACCAGATCACCTGTGAGAGAAAGTCTTACAGGTAGAAAAAGATACATAGTCCCCGCCCCCATAAAACTACAGCGAGACTACTGAAATTCAAATGAAAGGAAATGCTGAGGGGCACTTATTCAATGAGCACCAAAAACAAGCAGAACTGCCACTCTCAAACATGGGGAATCAAAATCAAATTCTACTTACCGGGTTTCCCAGCAAATAAACCCTATAATCGGTTTCATTGACTCCAGAAAAACGAAGGCCCTATAGAGAAATCAATGCTTTTGTGAAAAGAAATCAATGTTATTGTTATTCAACTTTCAATTTCCCCTTAAAACTAAGGTTCTTTTTAATAAAGATTTTCCATTAAAAGAGAGAGAATTATTTCCTGTATCTCTGAGCTGTTTAGTTAGTTCAGTTGTTTTCAGAGAGATAGGCCTAAATCCTCTTACACAGTTACACGGGTATAATACAAATAGCATAACTGTCAAAAGTACACTGGCTCAAGTTTTTTTAAAAAAAACTGTAGACATCATCTGTTGCATACCGAATGATGCGACTCAACACAGTGACCACTGAGTAACCTGCACATGATTACAAAGAGCCATGGAAGGATTACATGATTACATGATTACAAAGAGCCATGGAAGGAAAAACAGAAGTTTTTTGCAAGAAGCCAGTTCTTGATCCCGTTTAGTTTAAAAAGGCAGACAAAACACATTTTTTTTAAAAAATAGACCTTCAGAGAGTCAGTTTTACCAGCATACCTGATAATTGATTGGCCAGTGCCAAGGTTTGGATGTGACTTCATTCTCCTTTGGCTTGAGACCACTGTTTCCCTACAAAATAATAATAGTCACTGGGAATTTACATCACATCATAGTTTCTTATAAAGAAGTTGCATGCTCTCTGTAGAAAGCCTTTCTCAGAAGAAACAATAACTTACAAATTAGCCCCCATACCCATGGGTTCAATAGCCACGGTTTAAGTTATCCACGAGGCTAAAAATATTCAATAAAAAATCATTTTATACATATATATTTCTAGGATGCATTACCATCAAGGGCCACAGTCTGCAATGTAAAACCTAGGGTTTGTTTTTATCTATGGTTTCAGGTATCCACAGTTTTCACAATGTATTCCCTGTGAATACCAGGTTGACCTATAGTTTCACTTTAGTAGAGTCTTGACTTCTTGTTACAATAAGGAATTACAGCTTAAAACTATAGACAATAGCAAATCAACTAAGAATTTAAAAACTTGCCTTGTTCTGCAAGAGTTTATTTTAAGCTACAATACAGAGTTGGAAGTGTTATGGTCTTGTTGCATTTTTCCTGTTAACTGTTTTCTTTGGGACAAATAAATGAGGGGTGGGTGGGATTTTGTTACATTCAAGTTATATGTTATATTTTATTTTTAAATACCAAGAGTAGGTAAATTAACCAGATGGGTGGTATAAAAACAAAGTAAGTAAATAACCTGGTAGACTGTTTCTCCTAAAGATCTATGTCCACATTGCCTATCTTCTTAGAATACTGTACACAGTTCCAGGTGCCAACACCAAGAATGGCACAGAAGGTTGCAACTACGAAAACAGTCTTCTTGATGGCAACACCATTCTTATGGAATAGTTTACTGGTAGAGCTGCATCAAGCCCCCCTCCCTAGACTTTTAAAAATGCTTAAAAACCAATGCAATTTAGAGAGATGCATAAGGATATTTCCTCACTGATTAATCACTTTGTATTTCATTGCTTTTTCTAGACTCCAAGGCGTTCTGTTGAAAGGATCATAGATTGTTACTTATATTATATCACTGCCAGTAGGAAGGTTATGTTTTTAATTACTTTTCTTTTTATTACTTTGTTTATGTTGTATTTTTTATTTATTTTTCTGATTTATATTGCCGCCCAACTCCGAAGACAGCTCACAGAAAATAAAACCGATATCAAGTTTTAAAACCAATAAAAAACCCATTAAAACTGCTACTAAAATTACCCCAATCCCTACAGATTAAAAGAGATTAAAAGAGGGAGAGAGTGTTCTTACTAAACCACCCCGAATGGGGAATTCTTTTTTCCAGACAGTATATAAGAAAAATAATTTTTAAAGATTAAAAGGGAAAAATTAGATGTGTTGATTCATTCGCAGTACTCCAAAATATACTATAGAAAAACTGGTTTATTGGGCTTACCAAATAAATATCAGCCTTATCAGTTGTACAATAATACAACTGTTTGCCCATAAATAGCATTAATAACAGCTTGTCTTCCTACATTTCCTTACATCTAACAAACCAAGAATTTTTCAAATTCTTAGGGAATTCTGAGTCTGAATCAGACTGGTAGAACTAAAGGATAAAAGAGAAGATCCCCATGAAAACTTAAAATAGGAAGCAACAAGTGAAAAAATACACGAGTCTCAGCTAATAATATTTCTCTTATTCCAGCAGTGATCCAAGTTCACACAGTTCCCATGGACATATTAACAACTGTTTAATTTGGGGGTTCAGCAGAATAAATTCAAACAAGCAAACAAATATGGAATACAGTCCAATCTACTTACTCGTATCATAACCATGTGAGACTCCAGCAGAATCTCTGGGAAGGAAGGTTTCAGAACGTCCAAACTGATATTGGGCACTACAGAAAAGAAGAGAGTTTTAAAATGGAATCGCATAGGATGATTAGTTATGCATTAGGATTTTTCTTCTGCTGTATCTGAATCCAAATACTGTACAGTGCAAACAATCATCATGGTGATCAACCATGATGACTGTCCTGAGAATATAATGTCGTGGCCTTTCATCTGCCTTCCACATCGCAGCATGACACCCATACCACTGATCCAGTTCCACAAGTCACTTTGTGGTCCTGAGCCCTTTTGGCACGCAAAGTCCTCATCAGCCCCAGGCCAATACTGATGAAGCTGCTACCCTTCATCAAGCATTACATATACATTAAAAAGGTCCAATGGGATTAGCATAATCCAGATCGTGGAAAAGACAAATTCCCATGCAGAATGGTACCTTGACCATCCATTTATCTCATTCTCATCCATTTCTGATTCATATTTACAACACATAATTTGATTCAGAAGATATTCCCTTCTGTTTATGACAAAGGTTAATCAATGTATCCCAATCCAACCTTCGGAAAACTCCTGTTCTGACTTTTTGCTTCAAAACTGACAAGCCACATGGATACAAGAGAGATGGAAATCCAAACATTTTCATGCAAAAAAAGATGTGTTCAGTTACATACAACGGGGATTGATGTGATCTTCAACATTCCAGAGAGTATTAGGTGTCTCCTTCTGATATGGAGTACAGGTTACTTCTACCTGCTCCCAACCCCTGTGAAAGAGGAACATAAATGATCAGTCACCAACAAAAAAACTGTTCTGCTGCATCTCATGACATTAATATTCCTCCGTCATCTGCTACATATGTACATTCACACAGAAACAAGGCACAGTTTAAGTGAAATCAAAACACATACATGTCAGTTGCCAAGGACATACCTACCTTGCCTCTGGTTGCTTAACCTAAACATTAATCTAAATGCAAGACTAACATGTTCAAGTGGCGGCGGCTGGCAGAAAACAATACACTGTGTGAATGTGGAGAGATACAGAATCCAGCTCATCTACTAGTCTGCCGATTACTGCCAGAAATATGTACTGTTGAGGACTTAAGTTTGACCAACAACAAAGCCAAGAAAGTGGCTTCATTTTGGCAGTCCAAAATTTGATCTGGACATAGAAGAATCTAAACATTGATATCAATCTTCCTATCTCTTACTTGATCAGAATCTATGCATAAACAGAGTGAACATATTCCTACAGTCACAAGGCACCACTTAGAAAGCACCAGCATTTGTTTGGAAAAGGCACATCTGGTAGAGCTCACATGAATGTTAAGAATTCCAGGAAGCAGTACCAGTGACTTATGTAGCTGGCAGGGAGCCATAACTATCTTTGATCCATTCCAAAAAGAGTGTTTAGTATTGCACTCTTTCAAAGACATAGGAATAATTTCTTCATTGTAAATACTGATGCAGTGGCTCAAGTCGCTAAGACGCTGACTGGGAAGCGGAAGGTCAGCAGTTCGATTCCCGAGTACTGCAGGACGGAAATGAGCTCCCGTCTTCATCCCAGCTCCTGCCAACCTAGCAGTTTGAAAGCAAGAAATTGCAAGTAGATAAATAGGGACCACTTCGGTGGGAAGGTAACAGCGTTCCGTGTCTAGTCATGCCTGCCACATGACCACGGAAACGTCTGCAGAAGCAGACAGCGCTGGCTCTTCGGCTTAGAAACAGAGATGAGCACTGCACCCTAGAGTCGGATACGACTGGCTTTCGAGCAAGGGAAACCTAAATACTGACAACTAGATGCTGAGCTTGATGACAGGTTGGCAGGTCAGCAGTTTGAGACCTGAGTGCTGCATGACAGAATGAGCTCCCGTAGTGTCCCAGTTCCTGCCAATCTAGCAGTTTGAAAGTAAAAAATTGCAAGTAGATAAATAGGTACTGCTTTGGTGAGGAAGGCAACAGCATCCCGTATGCTCCAGTATCTAGTCATGCCTGCCACATGACCACAGAAATGTTTGCAGACGCAGACAGTGCTGGCTCTTTAGCTGTAAATGGAGATAAGCACTGCCCGCTAGAGTTGGACATGACCAGCTTTTGAGCAAGGGAGACCTTTAACCCTAGGATAGAATATATCACATCTCTGCCACCCTGCTAAAAAGAACTTGATTTAAACTTTGCTGTTGTTTAGTAACACAGTTGAGCGGGCCAGGTACGTGATTCCTCCCACTGAAAGCTGAAATAAAGCACGCCTGTGTATAAAGTGCCCACACATGTGCATAACACTGCCATAAATGCACCTGCAGCTGTGGTAAATGCATTTACGACAGCAGCAGTGCATTTACAACAGCATTTTCTGCATACACGGGCATGTTTAACTTCCGCTTCCAGGAGAGGCGAGGGTGGCGTGGGCTTATTTGGTACTGTGGGCTTATTTGGTACTGTGGGCCAGACCCGGCCCATGGGCTGTAGTTTGGGCACCCCTATTTTAGTCCCTTTAAACCAGGAGTTCTCAACCTTTTAAAGCCAGGGGCCGAATCACACACCCTCAGACTGTTTGCAGGCCAGACTGGTATCCCCCCTGCTGCTTCCAAAGGTGTCATGGTGGGACCACCCAGAGCCCACCACACCCCAACCCCCTCCAACTCCACTTACCTGCTTACCGGCCTGGAGAAGCTGCATTGTGACACACACACACCCAGCAACTACCCAGAACACATCTGCCGGAAATGCATTCATGGCTGCCGGAAAAAAAACCTGCAGCTGCTGGGAATGTGATCGCAGCTGCTTCCGACAGCGGTGGAAGCGCCATCTGGAGTGAGGGTGTGGGCCGGATGATTTCGTGCTATGGGCCGGATCCAGGCATGGGCCATAGATTGAGAATCCCTGTTTTAAACTCTATAATTCCATGAGAAATAACATCCATATACTCACCATTTTGGTAGCGTTTTTCCAGTTGAACCCAAGATGCAGCCTGTAGCTACATGAATCAGACGTATTTGACTACGTAGGACTTTGATGCGTTTCCCAACTTTTCTTCCTACAACCTCAATTCTCCAGAAATCATTGGAATCTCCAGTTCCATTCTAAGACAGAAACACACCAGGAAAATTGGGGGAGTGAGTATTGTCACCAAGAGATACAGCCTTCTAAATCTTCATGGTTCGAACTAATACTGGTGAGGGGGAAAAGACTACTGTTTGTCTTGGGAGGAAATAAACCAAGAGGGAAAAGAGCCATTGATTTAGGAACATATTCTAAGTGGCACAGAGAATCAAGCACAAACTTTGTTCACTTACAGTGCCATACCCTGTGACCTGAAGATGTTTTCGTGTCAAAGGAGCTTCATGGTGATGACTGTGTAGGTTTCTAGAAGTCCTAAATTTAAAAAAAGTAGTTTCATTTTAGGGACTGTGGTGGCTCAAGTGGTTAAGATGCTGACTGGAAGATTGACAGGTCAGCAGTTTGAGACCCAAGTACTGCATGACGGAATGAGCTCCTGTCTTCTGTCCCAGCTCCTGCCAACCTAGCAGTTCGAAAGCAAGAAATTGCAAGTAGATAAATAGGTACTACTTTGGTGGGAATGTAAACAGCGTTCCATGCACTCCAGTGTCGAGGCATGCCTGCCACATGTCCATGGAAATGTCTGCAGACACAGATGGCACTGGCTCTTCGGCTATAAACAGAGATGAGCACTGAACCCTTGAGTCGGATACGACTGGCTTTCAAGCAAGGGCGGCCTTTACCTTTACTAGTTTCATTTTACAGAGTTTGATTTTATACTCGAGATAGTGTGAAAATTATTTTTGACACAGTTCAACATAGCAGTAATACAGCGAAACTTTGCCAAAACGTGAATTGGTCAGCTTGCAAAACCAGAGCCCTGTGGCACTCTAAAAACTAGCAGCAGATCAAGTTATGGAGCTCCATTAACCCTCTTCAAACCCTCCAAAATTGTAACAGCGAACAGGGACTTATGCTGCAGTTCACTCCCACGTCTACTCATGAACTTTCCATGCTCACAGAGAAAGTCTGAAGCTGAATATAGTTACAGGATCAAGAAATATAAGAGCAGGTTACTCACCTATAACTTTGGTTCTTCGAGGGAATGTCTATGAATGCACACAAATGGGTTATTGCACTTGCGCAAGACTCCATTCAGATTCTACCAAGCTTAAAAAGGAAATTTTGGAGGGAAAGTACGAAGTACTTGGTCCCTCCCCCTCCACTATCTACATATTCCTGGCTCTGGACCTCCCTCCTCAGTCCCTACTAAAGCTAGAGCCAGGAACCTCTCCAAGCGGAGAGTGGGGAGGTGGGCGGGTATGTGTGCATTCACAGACATTCCCTCGAAGAACCAAAGTTACAGGTAAGTAACCTGCTCTTCTTCTTCGAGGAGTCTGTGAATTCACACAAATGGGTGAGTAGCAAGCTGCTTACCGGATGGAGGGTCCGCGTCAGGCATCCCAGTGGCTGGAGTCATAGGGACGAAGACAGGACCGCTCTGCCGAAACCTGCGTCGCGTGCTGCTCTCGTGTCAAGTCTATAATGACGGACGGACGTGAGCGGCTGGGACCAGGTAGCAGACCTGCAAATCTCCTCAATGGGGACCCAACTGAGGAAGGCTGTGGATGTGGCAACAGCACTCGTAGAGTGAGGTCAAGGGCATTCCAGCAGAGAAGCAGAAGACAGACGATATGCAATGCTAATTGTCATAGCCAACCATTTTGACAACCTTTGAGAGGATATGACTGAACCCTTCCAGTGTCCGCCATATGCTATGAAAAGTTTAGTAGAGGTGCGAAAGGGCTTAGTTCTATCCAAGTAGAATAGCAGCGCACGTCTGACATCCAGCATGTGGAAGGATCTCTCAACTGGAGTGGCTGGAGATGGAAAAAAGACCGGCAGGTGTACAGGTTGAGACACATGGAAGTCTGAGACTACTTTGGGAAGGAAGTCCATGTCCGGGTACAGGGTGACCTTATCCAGAAAGAATTTGAGAAAGGGAGGGTCACAACGCAGCGCTGCCAGTTCTGATGCGCGCTTGGCTGACGTCACCGCTAGGAGGAAGACAGTTTTAAGAGTCACAAACTTGATGTCTATGGACGCCATAGGCTCAAATGGAGGATACCTGAGGCGTCTGAGAACGAGGTGGAGCGACCATTGGGGCACCGGACGCTTAGGCCATACATACTTGTTGCGCAGACCTTTTAGGTAAAGGAAAAGGTTTCCCTTGCTCGAAATCCAGTCGTATCCGACTCTAGGGTGCAGTGCTCATCTGTTTCTAAGCCGAAGAGCCAGCGCTGTCTGCTTCTGCAGACATTTCCATGGTCATATGGCAGGCATGACTAGACACCGGAGCACACGGAACGCTGTTACCTTCCCACCAAAGTGGTCCCTATTTATCTACTTGCAATTTCTTGAGTAGGATGATGTTGTTGATGAGCAATGATAGCAGACAGGGCAACCTTTATAGAAGAGTGGGCTTGGCCCGCTTGAGCAAGGTGGAGCAAATATCGAAGAACATCTGAAACAGAGAACTGTGGAACATCAGAACCTCCTTGAGAAACAAACTGGAGGAATAACTTATTCTTATAACTGTAAAGTCTATTGGTAGAGGGCTTTCTACTGGCAGACAGGATGTCAGCGATTAGAGCAGTGGTTCCCAAAGTGGCCCCCACGCCCCACAGGGGACTTCAATTCCCAGAAGCCTAAGTCAGTATATTGGCTGATCAGTGCTTTGAGGAATTGACTTAGGCTTCTGGGAAATGGAGTCCAAGAACCAAAGTTTGGGAAATACTGGATTAGAGGGTTATCCTCCAAGTGGTCAGGCGCAACGTGGGTAGATCCGGGTGCAGCACCTGTCCGTTGTCCTGATGGATCAGATCCGGAACCCTCGGAAGTTGTAGGAAGTCCGAGGCCATGGACCTCAGGATGGGAAACTACGGTTGCTTGGGCCACCATGGGGTGACGAGGATGGCATCAGACCTGTCCCTCTTCAGCTTGACCAGCGTCCGAGTTATCAGCGGAAACGGGGGGAATAGGTACATCAATGACCTTCCCACGTGATCATGAAGGCGTCCCCGAGCGACCTGTGACCCGCCCTCATTCGTGAGCAGAATTGGGGGCATTTTCTGTTTGCTGGGGAGGCGAACACGCCTACCGTCGTGGTCCCCCAATGGTGGCAGAGGTCGAGAAAGTGCTGCTGGTGTAGTTCCCACTCGTGCATGGTGTCCTCTTGGCGACTGAGGGTGTCTGCAAGGGAGTTGTGCTGACCACGAATGTGAATCGCAATTGGAAAGATCCGATGGGCTATGCACCAATCCCAGAACTCGAGAACCATCCGTATGAGTCTTTGAGATCTGGTTTCCCCTTGCTTGTTTACATAAACTGCCGCCGTGATGTTGTCTGTTGTCACCTGGACCACGTTGTTATAAAGCAAAGGTGCAAAGGCTCATAGGGACTTCCAGATGGCAAGAAGCTCGAGCACGTTGATGTGTAGGCTTTTCTCTGCAGCGGACCATTGGTCGTGAATGCGATGGTCCCCGCAATGTGCACCCCAGCCCGCCGTGCTGGCATCTGAAATCACCTGCATGGTGGGGGCAGGCTGTTGGAAGGGGAGGCTGTTGGAAGGGGAGGCCCGCTGTAAGATGATGGGTGCGTTCCACCATAGTAGTTGTAGTTTGAGGGGACGAGTGATCCTCAGCCGCATCGATTGGCAGTGCTGATGAGGCTTGAAGGTCTTGAGTAGCCAATTCTGAAGAGGGCGCAAGCGAATGCAAGCATACTTCACAGTGGCAATGGTGGACGCCATGTAACCTAGTAACTTCTGGGCAATGAGGGTGGACACCATGGGGTTCTGTTGGAACATGCGCACCAGACTCCTGATTTTGGAGATGCGCATGTCGGGCAAGTATGCTCTTGCAGTGCGAGAGTCCAGGGTAGCCCCAATGTAGGATATCACCTGAGTAGGGGTGAGGGTGGATTTCTTGTAATTGATGTTGAGGCCCAACACACACATTAGGTCCACGGTGCGGCGAATGGCCGCTATAGCTTGTATGCGCATTGGAGCAACCAGGAGCCAGTCAACGATGTATGGGAAAATGACGACACCTTCGGAATGAAGGAAGGCAGCAACCGGAGCCAGGCACTTTGAGAACACACGTGGGGCCGTGGAGAGCCTGAAGGGCAGCGCCCGGAACTGGAAGACGTGAGGGCCCAGAGTGAATCGCAGAAAGAGGCTGTGGGTGGGGTGGATGGAAATGTGGAAGTATGTGTCGCGCAGATCTACAACTGTGAACCAGGTGTCCTGGTTGATGAGGGGTAAGATGCCCTGAAGAGTTACTATCCGGAACCTCTTTTTGGCAATGAATCTGTTCAGCTTTCGGAGATCAGGAATGGGGCACAGTCCACCGTCCTTCTTTTCCACCGTGAAGTATAGGGAGAAGAAGCCTGCTGACTGGCAAGTGGTGACGAGCTCGATTGCATTCTTTTCCAACAGGTTTCGAACTTCGTCCTCCAGGATCGGCATGTACGCGGTTGTCCGTACTACACCAGTCAGAGGGGAATGAAAGAACTCTATCAGGTAGCCCGATCAGATGATGGCAAGAACCCACTTGTCCGTTGTGATGGACTCCCACACAGGTAGGTACGGTTGAAGAGTGGGAAGTTCTGACTGCGCTGGACAGGGAAGGGGGGCAGGCGCAGGAAGTATGTCAATTATGAGGTTTTTGCTTCCTATCCCAGCCCTTTGAACCTTGCTGCTGGCGAAAGGAATACTTGTTTGGCTGACAGCGTGGCTGGAAAGCCTGCCTGGGCCTTTGGGCTGGAGTGGAGAAGTGAGACTGAGACGCATGCGGTTGGTAAGGCTGAAAGGGGCAAGGTTGATAGCCCTGTTGCCTTGGCTGAAAGGTTCTGTTGAGGACAAGCCGCTTCGCGGTGTTCTTTTTCTTTTGTGAGTTCTCCATAATATCGTCAGTCCCAGAGTTGAAGAGGCCTTCCCCATCAAAGGGGAGGTCTTCAATGCGACGACGTCTGGCGTCATCGGTGAGGCCAGCAGAGTAGAGCCAGGAGTATCTATGGAGGACGACAGCTGTTGCTAAACCCCTGGAGGCCGCATCCATAGCATGACTAGAAGATCTGATTTGTTGGGAGGAGAGGAGTGAGCCTTCCTCCACAAGAGTCTTCATCTGAGATCTAGAGTCATCCGAGAGGAATTCCATAAAAGGTTCCATCTTGTCCCATAAGTGTGCTTTATAGACCCCCATCATAGCCTGGTAGTTGGCAATATGAGCAGCCAGCGAGGTGGAAGAAAACAAACGGCATCCTAAATGGTCAAGTTTCTTCCCCTTCTTTGATGCCGGGGAAGTAAATTCCTTGGATCCGGACTTTCCTTGGCCCGTCTCCACAACAATGGAGTTGGAGATGGGGGTTTTTTTTAGGAGGAAACTCGATTCCTGATCAAAAACCTAGTAAAAACCTTCTAAGCGCTTGGAAATGTTCTGTGACGTGGAAGGCTTGGCCCAGATGTCCTTTCGAAGATCAATAAGGAGTCGTGGTGGTGGAAGACTCGGCATCACTGTCTGGATCCGAGTTTGGGGGTCACTGGGAGCACGTTGGTGACAGCTCACGCTCCGCAGCCCCAGTAGCACTGAGGGCTCTAGCACTCTCTTCCGAAGGAGACGGAGAAGCAGCGTGGCTTGATTGCGATGCGGCGTTGGATCCGTAGTTGATCTGACAGCCGCCTCGCGCGGCTTCGGGTAGTCTCTCGACACTTGCTGCCGAGGATCCCCGAGGGCACCCTCACGGGGTTTAGCCCTATCCAACTGGTCTCCATAAGCCTCCGGGCCACAACAAGTATAGTGATGTGGATCAGAGGAGAAAGAACCCATCAGTCTGGGGGAGAACCAAGGCATCCCCTCATGCTAGTGACCGTGGCAGCCCATGCAAGCTCCATGGCAAGCCCATTCACTTGTGCGAGATGGAGGGTGGTCGAAGTAGCGTGGCTGGTGCCTAGAACCCTTTGAGTGGCAGTACTAGAAGTCAGATCTCAGGGACAGAGAGCGGCAGCTGGACAAGTGCCTCGGGCTAGGGTGGTCAGAGGTAGCGGGGCCCTCTACTACGGTGGAGCCTCCCTTTCCTTGTGTTCCACTTGGAAGGGCAAAATGGCGTCGCTCTCACTTGCCGAAATGAGAGATAGCAGTTTGGCAGACTCCGGGCGTTTCGGAGCTTTTCCGGAGGCTATAGACACCGCTTTTTTGGGCTTTTTAAAACTGGCTTCAGAGCCCTCCTTATGCTTTTTCTTTGTATCCTTTTTGGTAGGTGAACGTGGAGGAACTGGCTGAAGGCGCGGTGGCTCAAGGATCTTCTCAGGGAGAATTTCAGACGGAGGATCCATGACTGACAGAGACTTCTCCCAGAGGTAAGAACAGAGCCGAGATTTTCTATTTTTTAGGGCCGACTTGGAGAACCGTCGGCAGTGAGTACAGGAGGCGGGAAGGTGAGTTTCTCCAAGGCAGCGGAGACACTCTGAGTGCCTGTCTGAGACGGGGATCTTGGCTGAGCAAGAAGAACATGACTTGAAAGGGCCCGAAGAGGCCATAAAACAAAACGCGTTAAGGTGGGAAAAGAACAATTAAGAGCTGGTAGTCGAATAGAGCTACAATCGCAGCGGAGAAAAAAAGACTGAGGAAGGAGGTCCTGAGCCAGGAATATATAGATACTAGAGGGGGACGGGGTCAAGTACTTCGTACTTTCCCTCCAAAATTTCCTTTTTAAGCTTGGTAGAATCCAAATGGAGTCTTGCGCAAGCGCAATAACCCCATTTGTGTGAATTCACAGACTCCTCGAAGAAGAACTAGTGATTACTTTCCACTTTAAATCTAGGAAGATCATGACGGAAAACCCAGGAAAGTCATGGCTGAAAAGGAAGGGGTGCTACATACCTCTGCATTCTCCTCAATACGTAAGATTTCTGAATGCTTTGAGAGTATTTAGTCATGTTTCATTTTATTCCCAAGAAAGTTCTGAAGCTCAAATACATGATTACAGTAGAACCCCACATAACGAAAAAACTCTGGTCTGTGAGTTGCTTCGCTATGTGTTTTTTCCCGTTATGCGAAGCTAATGGGACATGCCCCGGATAACAAACAAAAAATGTTCGTTATCCGGGGTTCCCAGTGACCAGGTATACCCCTTTGTTATGCAATTTTTTCGTTATATGAAGCGTTTGTTATGCGAGGTATTACTGTACTGAAAACTGACACTGCTGCCAAACACACATGAAGTATACAGAAGGGAGAAATTAAGAACCAATACAGTATCTTTAAGTCCAGCTAAAGAAAAATATGTCTTGACCAGGCCATTTGATACCATTTTCTATAAGAATTGCTGGTTCTTATGGAATTTAGGATGATTTGAACAGTGCTTCTTTCCCCTTACTCTTTGTGCTCCAGACGGATAACATCTCCATGCTTCACAAACTCCACCGAGGAAGATGGATTAGAATAATCTGGTGAAACAGAAGAGGACACAGCACCACAAATGAGGAGGATAGAGTTTGTTTCCAGGGACTATCCTGGGATTTAAATGTAAAATCTCAATGAATAATCAGGATAATGTTATATGCATGAAAAACCAGAAATGCGAGGAAGGGATAATTTTTTTCTTTTAAAAAATGACAAATATTTACCTGTATTCACATTGTGCTTCTTTATACTCCACAAGTTATTCAAATCTTTGTGCAAATATGCAGTGATCTAGGAAAACAGAGACATCGTTGGATTCTCTATCTTCAGGCACGCTTATGTTCATCAAGAAGCCACACACCATCCATCCACTAATTATTTTATTACTGTACATTCCTGAGGAAACCAGATAATGGAGCAACAAGGGGCTGTGGTGGCCCAGTAGTTAAGAAGCTTGCCTTGTTAGCTGGAAGGCCGGCAAGTTGGCAGTTTGAAACTCGGGTACTGCATGACAGTTTGAATGCCCGTCTCTGTCCCTGCTCTTGGGGACATGAAAGGAGCCTCATTTAGGTGTCCTCTGAGCAGAGTTTCTCCAGCAAAAATCCTTTCAAGCCAGAATAATTTCTGACACGCAATTATATATATGGAGCAACAGATCTCCTAGAGGAAGCCTGGCAAATCGAATTGCCTAGGATTGGCTTGGGTAAAGGTTGTCCTTGCTCGAAACAGGTTGTATCTGACTTTAGGGTTCGGTGCTCATCTCAGTTTACAACCAAAGATCCAGTGCTGTCTGTGTCAGTAAACATTTCCGTGGTCATATGGCAGGCATTACTAGACACGAGAGTGCACAGAACGCTGTTACCTTCCCTCCAAAGTGATACCTATTTATCTACTTGCAATTTCTTGCTTTCAAACTGCTAGGTTGGCAGGAGCTGGGACAAAGACGGGAGCTCACTCCGTCGTGCAGTACTTGGGTCTCATACTGCTGACCTGCCAAACTCCCAGTCATCAGGTTCAGCATCTTAACCACAAAGCAAAGCAATTATGCTTCTATACTGCCACTTAGCGCTTAATGCAGTCTCTGGGCAGTCTCTGGGCAGTTCACAAGTTAATTAGCATTTTGCCCCAACATGCTGGGTACTCATTTTACCCACCTTGAAAGGATCGAAGACTGAGTTATCTGTGAGCCTTGGTCAGGATCGAACTCACAACTTTCTGGTTGTAGTACAGCAGTTTAACCACTACTCCACCAGAATATTTCTGTATAGCGCTCCTGTGTTTAAAAACCTAACACACACCAAGTTTATATATTTTCAGATTCAATAAAACATGTCATTCTAACAGTTCACTCACTTGTTGTTGCCGTGCTCCAACTCCCTCGGGATACAGATGCCAATGTGAATGAAGATATCCACCTGCCATACGAAGGTTTTTCACTGTTACCACAGAGCCATAGGCCAGGTCTAATGGAAGAGAAGAATAGTTTGAAACAGTTTACTTGACAAGGTCACACCACAGTTATGATTTCACAGCACTCCAACCTGGACACTAACCTATATATCAACATCTGTATTAAGCAAATACTCTTACAAAACCAACTCCATACGCGTATGGAGATGTTAACAGTGGACATGGAGAGAACTAAGCAAAAGAATGACCCTCAACATCCTTTGAACGGATATGTGTTTCACATCCGCCAACTCAGATCCAGGAAGAGCTTTATGGCAAGAACAAACATTCTTAAGGGTACACAAGAGCAAAATCAAATTAAAAGATGGAGAAAGGAGCTCACTGGACAAGAAACATTAAAGAAGGATATAGTTGAGGAACTCAACCTCCCCTACTTCACTTGGAGGACACTGAGTAGTAGGCTGAGGGTTGGAGTGCCTAAATGCAAGACCAACATGCTCAAGTGGGGGCTGCTGATGGAAGCAACCCATTGGGTGAATGTGGAGAGATACAGAATCTGGCTCATTTGTTGGTCTGTCAATTACTGCCAGAAACATATCCCATTGATGATTTAAGTTTGGCCAAGGACAAAGCCAAAAAGGTGGCATCATTTTGGCAGTTTAAAGTTTGGCACAAAAGAATAAATTCGGCTCATGACTCAAGACTGCATTGTGATGAAAAACTACTCTCTACATGGGATCATCATATAACTGCAGTGTCTGTCTGGTACGTGTGCAGCAAACTTCCACTACACCAAAATGTGTTGCATAAAGCAAACTGTAATGTCACAACGGGAAGAAAAATCTCAGCAAATTTAGCAGCAGCTGCTTTTGCTTCTAAAAGAGTCAGCTTGAATTTTTAAAATGAGGTCAAGATTCAAAGAAAAGCTAGACATTAAAACCACTGATATAGTTATTATAAAGCAGAGGTGTGGGTGCGGTATCGGAATGGGCTGCCGCACCCCTTGACCAAACCCCATGAAATTCGGCACACATGTACCCTGCACACGTGAGCAGGTCACTGTCAGGATCCTGAAGCCCATGGGGGGGGGGGGTTGTGCCCCCCAAAATGATCCTTTAGTCCTCAACCAATCACAAGGGCTGACCAGGTCTGGGCCTTTGTGATGACATGCCCTTTGTGATGTCTTGCCCAGACCTGATCAGCCCTTGGGAGTGGTCAGCTAATATGACATCACAGGGCCCCGCCCGATGGCCAGGCAGGCCAGCTGGCAGGGCAAGGCAGGAGTCCAGTGGACAGAGGTCAGCCCAGGAGGAGCACCCGAGCAAGGCAACCCCGGGAGGTAGGACAGCGCTCCCCCCCCCAAACCCCAACTGGATGAAGCCGGGCACCCCTGCTAGATTCGGCACACACATACCTTGAGCACGTGAGCAGGTCACTGTCGGGGTCCCGAAGCCCGGGGGGTTGCCCCCTAAATTGAACTGCAAAGGGGAGTATATTCGACAGGAGGATTTGTGTCTGCCCCAATGCTAGGCCAACCAGGGGGGGATTGTGATGTCATTGCCGAGCATATATCACAGGGGAAAAGCTCTGATGTTCATATCACCAGTTTGTAGGCTAAGATACAGGAAGTACCACAACAAGTGGCTGTTGCTCCCAACACTCCCACTTCCGCTGCTTGAGTTTGGGAAGGTTCGCTATTTCTCCAGCATACAAAAAGGTCTTTGTACTATGAAATGAGAACTCCTAGTTGACTCGAGTTAAATAACTAAGTACTACCTCTGAATCTCTTGAATGACAGGACCCTGAGATGTTAAAGTAACAAAACTTCCTTTACTAACAGCTTCACAAAAACAAGCCTGTTCTCACTGCCTCTCTCTGCATCACTAAGAGGTAAATTGAGAGGAGGTGACTAGGTCACTGAGGCTAAACCGCAATCAAATACACTGGGCACTGAAACTTTTCTTACTGTTGTAAAGAACTGAATTAAACTATTGTTTAGGACTCCCCGGGATGGTGTTTTGCATTGGAATTAATTTTAATTTGGTACAGAAGCATGCAGTCAAAACTCAACAATGTCTTGTACTTTCTTTAAATAAAATCCAGCCGTATGACCCATCAGAAATTCAAACAAAGGCAGGAAGGATACAATACCTCTTTCAGGTCACTTTAAAATTTAAAACTTAGCAAACTTTCGTAGTTCACGACGACTTCTTCAGGCTAATGTGGCATGGAGTATGTAGTCCAGCCAGGCTCATTCTTAAAATGTAAAATGGGAGAACAGCAGAAACATCCTTTTTTACAATTTAGAAGCAGGAAACTAGAGGTATCAACTCCTTCCTACATTTGTACTTTCTTGACTCCCCCTTCAATATCTTTGTCATCTCAATTTTATGCAGGATAATACAGAAAGTCATGTTTATGCTTTCATCACAATTTTGCTCTACTCAATCTCAACCCAACAAGAAAGATTGACATTAATTCTGAAGCAGCTCATGTGACTATTCCAAACATACTGAATAGCCTTAAGATATCTACTTTTCATTTGTTTTAGCTCCTACCACCTCAGATGTTCTTAAACACATAAAGGGAGTTTTGTTTGCTTTGATACAGAGTTCTGTTGTCAGTGCTCACTGTTTCCAAAAGGGTCTTAATACTCACACTCTGGAACAGATACATTATGAAGGTTATTCCCAATCAGCCGGGACTGAAATCCTGAGCTGAAAAAGCCATCGCCAGGTCCACTAAGAAAGAATAAATCATATGTAAATTATGTCTAGATGAAGACAAATGGACAATGGTTTAAAGATATAATTTAATAAGAAGAAAATATCCTTCCACACAGGAAAGATGTTCTCAATTTCCTTAGTTATCTACAAGGATCTGAATTGTCTGTCACAAAAGTAACTTTTAGCAACCCGTGAGTTTACATCACACAAGTAATCAATTCTGTTCAAGTATAATGCAAGTAAACAATCTTGGCAAAAACCTAATTTCAGCATGGCAGATTCTAGGTTTTTGTTCCAATATTCCTATAAAGGTAAAGGTTGCCCTTCTTTGAAAGCCAGTCGTATCCGACTCTAGGGTACAATGCTGTTTACCTTCCCACCAAAGTGGTCCCTATTTATCTACTTGCAATTTCTTGCTTTCGAACTGCTAGGTTGGCAGGAGCTGGGACAGAGACAGGAGCTCACTCCGTCGTGCAGTACTTGGGTCTCGAACTGCTGACCGGCCGACCTTCCAGTCATCAAGTTCAGCATAAGAACATAAGAACAGCCTTGCTGGAACAGGCCACAGCCCATCCAGTCCAGCATTCTGTCTCACACAGTGGCTCACCATTTCCTTCAGGGTATTCCCAAGAAGATGCCTTCACCTGCTTAGGATTCCCTGGAAATGGCATTGAGAGATATCCTGCCTATCTCTCCAACCCAGAGGTTGTCCTTAGGTATCAATAATTATAGCCACTGATACCCTTGTCCTCCATGAACTTGTCTAATCCTTTCTTAAAGCTGTCAAGACTGACAGCTGTCACCACTTCATCTAGCAGGGAGTTCCATAGACCAGTAATCCTCTGGGTGAAAAAGTACTTTCTCTTATTTGTTTGAGAACTAGTACCCAAAAGTTTCATGGAGTGTCCCCTAGTTCTAGTGTTATGCGATAGGGAAAACAGTTTTTCCTTATCCACTTTGTCCACACCGTGCATTATTTTATAAACTTCAATCAGGTCACTTCTTAGACGCCGTCGTTCAAGAGTGAAGAGGCCCAACCATTGCAGCCTCAGATGGTAAGGAAGGTGTTCCAGTCCCCTAATCATTCTGGTTGCCCTCCTCTGCACTTTCTCCAACTCCATAATATCCTTCTGGAGGTATGGCGACCAGAACTGTACACAGTATTCCAGATGGGGCCTCACCATAGATTTATAAAGAGGCAAAATGACACTTGCTGACTTATTTTCTATACCCTTCCTAATGATCTCTAGCATTGAGTTTGCTTTTTTCACTGCTGAGGCACACTGGGTTGACACCTTCATTGAGCTGTCTACCAGGACACCAAGATCCCTTTCCTGGTTTGTCGCAGAGAGTTCAAAACCCATCAGTTTATAAATGTAATTGGGGTTTTTTGCCCCAACATGCATCACTCTGCACTTACTAATGTTGAAGCTCATTTGCCACTGTTTTGCCCACTCCCCCAGGGCCAAGAGATCCCTCTGGAGCTCCTCACAATCTCTCACAGTTTTCACTACCCTGTATAATTTAGTGTCATCAGCAAATTTGGCTACCTGGCTTTTTACTCCTACCTCTAGATCATTTATGAAGAGGTTGAAAAGCAGGGGTCCCAGTACTGAACCTTGGGGGACCCCACTCTTGACTTTCCTCCACTTGGAGAAGTGTCCATTTAGTACTACCCTCTGTTTCCTGTCTCTTAGCCAGTTGCTGATCCAGGACAAGACCTGTCCCTTTATTCCATGACTGGTAAGTTTATTCAAGAGCCTTTGGTGTGGTACCTTGTCAAAAGCCTTCTGAAAGTCCAGATAAACAATGTCAACTGGATCCCCCTTATCCACATGCTTGTTGACACTCTCAAAAAATTCCAACAGATTAGCGAGGCATGATTTGCCCTTGTAAAAGCCATGTTGGCTCTCCTTTAGCAGCGCCTTCTCTTCTATGTGCCTATTAATTCTATCTTTTAGGATGGTTTCCATCACTTTACCTGGGACACATGTCAAACTGACAGATCGGTAATTTCCTGGATCACCCCTGGATCCTTTTTTGAAAATTGGTGTTACATTCTCTACCTTCCAGTCATCAGGCACAAAGCCTGATTTGAGGGAAATATTATATATATTTGGCTAGGAGATCAGCAATTTCATCTTTAAGTTCCCTGAGAACTCGTGGATGGATGCCATCTGGTCCTGGTGATTTGTTAGTGTTTAGTTTAACAAGACATGCAAGGACCTCCTCCCTGGTTATTTCTATCTGGCTTAATTCTTCGGTTTCCCTCCCTACGAAGATAGGCTCTGTTTTGGGCATGTGGTCTCTGTCTTCTTCAGTGAATACTGAAGCAAAGCATCTTAACCACTAAGCAACCGTAGTCGTAATATTCATATAAACTACCTTATATAGTAGTAGTTCAAGATCAGCAGGTGACTTTTGTAAGATTAACACCCACTGTAGCTAAAAAAAAAAAGGCTGACCATTCTACTAATATGTTATAACACTTACTTTTGGCATGACAGAGAAGTCAAAGCAATAAGTAAGAATACCGAATATATCAGAAGAGTGGTGCACATTGACTATTTTTAGTGGCAGTTTTTCAGGAAATGAGTGGTATATAGAAGAAAATTGGCTAGTAAAATTCAAAACGAAGAGCTTTCACTAATAAGTCATTTGAAGTGGCATTTGAAAACTGTGGAATATAAAGAAAGGTTAGATAGCACCTGCGAGACTTGGATTCTGGGTGCTAAGGAAATTTAGCAAATGCAAGGAAACCGCTAGGCTATGCTGATCTGAATATAATAAAGAGTCAAATCTTATTGTTTTCCCCACCATTTACTTTTGAAAGACTAGCTACTGTATCAAGTGGGGAAAACTATACAACTATGTTATGATACATTCACATCTGATATGTACTACAGCACAAGTTTCAAGGTCGACTAAGCATCTTTGATCAACAAGATTCATATATGAAACAAATCAGTTGTGCTCGTTAAGTAACGTGCATCTCCTTCTTTTCCTCTGCAAAGCTTTAGAGCTTGTTTGTTTCAGAGATACACAGGTATTTTGCACTGAGGCCAGATCCTTATTCCCACCAGCCAAAGTTCAACACTGGATAGGATCGTTTGTCTACAGAAATGAAAGAGTCCATTCATTAACTCAAACACTGAGGTCTCTGTATACAATAGCAGAAACAGCCACAAGAAACAGTATCCCTAAACTAGCTATTTTCATGATATGTCTGCTTTCCTATAAAGATAATGATGGGAATTATGGCTCAGTGCAGGCACAACAGCAAAAAAATCCCATTATTTGTAGCTGCTGGTCTCCTAGAGGTTTCCAGTTGTAACAATTACAGTTGTAACAATAATTGGGCATATGATGAACTTTGCATACAGTAAAAAGAAATTGTAACTACTTAAAATCTTGGTTGGTAATTCTTGTTTGCTAGCCAATTGTCCATCACAATTAACCATCACAGACATACACTACTACAATTATCCATGTTTTATATGATACCTGAATAGAAGCAACACTATCATCTTAAGAGCAAAGTCAGAAAGATTTACCCAAATGCACCCTCTGAAGATGGAAGAGAAGACAAGTACCTTCTATTTAACACTGCGAAATGAACAGCAAACTGGGCTGTGTAGAGGGCAAGTGGCAACACAATGAGGCAGAGGACACGAGCCAGAAAGTGCTTCCCCAGAGTGACCTGCAGCAAAGAATGCAGAATAATTGCAGAACCTTTTAAGCACCTTCTTTTAAAATTAAATTATGTACCATACAAGCATACCCACAGCAACCAAGCAAGCAGACAAAATATGTAGGCACTACCTACATATTTAAGCGAGATTAGATAGGGATAAAAACAAAGTAGAAACAGAAACTGTCTGTCTGGCCAGGTTATCTTGCTATGGTAAAAGAGTAGACCATAATGCTAGCAACTCAACGCTGAGTGTCGGGCGCTGGTTAACTAACCTGACCACCTCGAGGACTAAAAGCTTTGGATGAGGGACGGGTGAGGGTCCCCAAGTGGATTAAATCCCACTTGAATCCACCTTGATGGAGGGCATCAGCTTCATCAATACTGGCCTGGGACTGAGGAGGACTTTGCATGCCAAAAGGGCTCAGGACCAGAAAGTGATTTGCAGAACTGGATCAGTGGTATGGGTGTCATACTGCAATGCGGAAGGTAGATGGAAGGCCACGACATTATATTCTCAGTCTTTATGGCTGATTGCCATGATGATCAGTCTTTATGGCTGATTGCCATGATGATCACCAATATTCAGATTCAGATACAGCAGAAGAAAAATTAAATTTATAGCCCATGTATCTAGTGGAAGTTCACTACTCTGGCTGGCAAGGACAATAATAAAACCAGAACCCACCCACAATAAGACCTAATATAAATGGGTCTGGGAGAACCACATTAGATAGATATGCTTCAAGCAATACATTCTGGCAGGTAGCAAGGTACTAAAGCACTGGCAAAGGTAAAAATCTCTCCAGCTCAAAAGCCAGTCGTGTCTGACTCCAAAGAGTGGTGCTCATTTTCACTGTCTGTGACTGCTAGATTTTTATGGTCATGCGGCAGAGATGATTAGACACCAGAGTGCACGGAACGCTGTTACCTTTCCTCTTGGAATACATTATCCCAGGAGATGAGCCTATTTATCTACTTGCAATTTCTTACCTTTGAACTGCTAGATTGGCAGAAGCTGGGACAGATGATGGGAGCTCACTCTGTCATGCAGCACTCAGGTCTCAAGCAGCTGACCTGCCAACCTTCCAGTCATCCAGCTCAGCATCTTAACCACTAAACCACCATGGCCCTTTTTACACAAGTCTCAAAACCTTAACCTAATATGGGAAATCACAGGCAAGTACTGCAGGCAAGCCAGGGTTGGATAAACATGATCGAATGTATGAGCTCTCATGATCAGCCTGGCCATTGCATCAAAGCTTTCATATTAGCTTCATAAGCAGCCTATGTAAAGAGCATTAAAGTAAAGGTAAAGGTTTCCCTTGCTCGAAAGCCAGTCGTATCCGACTCTAGGGTGCAGTGCTCATCTCTGTTTCTAAGCCGAAGAGCCAGCGCTGTCTGCTTCTGCAGACGTTTCCCTGGTCATGTGGCAGGCATGACTAGACACCGGAGCGCATGGAACGCTGTTACCTTCCCACCGAAGTGGTCCCTATTTCTCTACTTGCAATTTCTTGCTTTCCAACTGCTAGGTTGGCAGGAGCTGGGATGAAGACGGGAGCTCATTTCCATCCTGCAGTACATTACAGCAATCAATTCTTGAAACAACCACTGCATAGACCGATGCTGTCAGGGGGCCCCTGTCTAAAAGGGGCAAAAGCAGTTCTAGTCATGGCTGTCATTTGATGATCCATGGACATATCTGTGTCTAAAAGGATGTGCAAATACCAAACCAAGTCCCTAAGAGGAAGTGTACACACACACACACACACACACCAGGCCATCCAAACAGGCAGGAAGCCCCCCTCCGCCCCTTTCACAACACAATCTCTCTCTTGTCAGGATTCAGCTTCAACCTATTAGCCCTTGTCCATTCCATTATCACGGTCAGACAACATTCCAGTTTCCAGACCTGCATCTTCTGCAGAGGAAGAGGAGGAGATATAGAACTGCATATCATCTGCACACTGATGGCAGACAGCACACTCCAAATTCATGGATAACCTCACCCTTGCTCGAAAGCCAGTTGTATCCAACTCTAGGGTCCAGTGCTCATCTCTGTTTCCGTGGACATGTGGCAGGCATGCCTCAACACTGGAGTGCACAGAACGCGGTTTACCTTCCCATCAAAGTGGTCCTTATTTATTTACTTGCAATTTCTTGCTTTCGAACTGCTAGGCTGCTAGGAGCTGGGACAGAGACGGAAGCTCACTCCATCATGCAGTGCCTGGGAATTGAACTCTGACCTTCCAGTCAGCAAGTTCAGCGTCTTAGCCACTTGAGCCACCGCAGTCCCAATAGAGTCACATAAAATTTGAACAGCATCAGAGAGATAAACAAACTCTGAGAGACCCCACACTGGAGGGTCCATGGGAATAAAAAAGCCTCTCTAAGATGAACCTTCTGGATCCCACTGTCCGGGGAGGCTTGGAACCAGCATATGGTTAGGCCTCCAATCCCCAACTATGATAGTTGGTCCAGAAGAATACCATGACTGACAACATGAAAAGCTGCTGAGAATTATATGGTATCTTTCCATGATAATTCACATCCTAACTGGTTCACAATAACATCAGAACAGAATGCCTCATGCAAAAAAAAAAAAAGATATTGCATTCCAAGAACAATTTGATCGCAACAGCAACATTTCTCAGAATCTGTAAATCATGTTCATTGTATCTGTTGTAATAAACAGATGCACTGCTCATTAATCCAGTGCTAAATAATTTTAACTCATTCTGGCTGCAACCCTGAATCACATCTAGAAAGAAGTTGGACTGCAATCCATTGCACACTTTCCTTAAAGTGAGTCCCACAGAACTCAGTACAGGTTGCCTCCTTGTGGACACGTTGAAGTGTGCACCGTTACGTTTCTGCAAAAATGTGTATGACTGCACTTTCAAACCAATATCCTATGTCCGTGATGGTGAACCTTGGCACTCCAGATGTTCATGGACTTCAATTCCCAGAAGCCCAAGCCCCCTATGAATCCACACGAATGGGTTTACTGTGATTCATCTGGCCCACGCTGCCCTCGTCACTCCCAGAAGCAGAAGTAAAATGCGCCCATGCACGGTCAGACAAGCAACACCTGAGGGCTGCTCCGACGTCATCAAAAGCCACTCCTCTCCGCCGCTGAGACCAGTGCAGTTTGACCGGCAACCGGCCAGATGAGGACGAGCAACACCTGAGGGCTGCTCCGACACCCTCAAAAGCCGCTCCCCTCTGCCGTCAAGACCAACGCAGTTCAACTGGCAACCGGCCAGATTAGGACAAGCAACACCTGAGGCTGCTCCAACGCTCACAAAAGCTGCTCCCCGCTGCCGCCGAGACCAGCGCAGTTCGACCGGCAGCCGGCAGAAGGAAGTCCAGTGCCCACGGGCTCCTCTCTGGATGAGGCGGAGAGGCCCCCACATCGACGGATGCCAGGACCTACTGTCACCTCCGGCGTCCTGGCCTCCACCCGTGGCCAGGACTCAGAGGGCCGTAGAGGCACCAGGACTCTCGCCGACGCCACTGTGCACTTCTGGACTTGTTTTGGCCTGGAATGGGATATGTGAGTTGTTATCGTGTAACTTTGTAATGAACTGTATTTGGATATTTTGTATTTTTGCATATTTTGTGTTTTTGTGTTGTTATTGAGTGATATTTATATGTAATTCTGTAACTGTGAACCGCTTTGGGTTGCTTTAGGGCAAAGAAAGCAGTATACAAATACTGTAATAATAATAATAATAATAATAATAATAATAATAATAATAATAATAATAATAATAATAATAATAATAATAATAATAATAATAATAATAATAATAATAATAATAATAATAATAATAATAATAATAATAATAATAATAAATATATATTATATCTAGCAGGACTAACTATCAAAAACTCTTCATGGGCACTAGCCTTTCTGTAAACAATATATATTTACAAATGTGAGGGAGGGCTCAGAATGGAGACAGTGTTATAGGAGTTAGGTAATACATACAATAAAATTATTTTCTAAATCACTAAATCATTGTTCTTGGCAATAGCAACAAGTTAATTGTTTCATCAACTAGTAGATTTCTTTGCCTATTGTAACACTCAAATAATTATGTTGGCAGCAGTGCAAATATAATTTCTTCACAGCCATCTGTAAGCAAAAGGCTTAAGGAATATGGATTCTCTGTATTTCAAAGACCATTAGCTGACATGACATCAGAGGCAGACAAAAGCTGGAACTCTACATTTTTGTACTATACCTACTTAAATCAAGAAAAAAAAACACAGAAAAAGCCATCTTTATTAAACACAGAAAGAGAAGAAAAAATAGGTGGAGGAAATTGGATTTTGACACTTCAAACAGCCTAATTCAGCCATAGAAGACTGATAGCGTTTCTGACAGGTTTGAATAAACTGCATGTCGGCTGCCCACAAAGTCCTTTTCCTCGCTGTTAATTTAATTTAACAATACCTACCAAGGTCAGCATGTCTCATGTGTGATGTCTACTAAACACTCGCTAGAAATAGTTTTAAGCTGCTTCTTAAAATCATCAGCTACCCTGACAAGTTATTTGAAGTCTGGTTTGAGGTCTGGGGGGAAGGAATCTTCTTTGTTGGGTGGGGGAAATGAGTTCCAGTCTTTTTCATCTTTGGAAAAACAGCTCAATCTGCAGAGGCTGCAAAATCCTTCAGGCACAGCTCCAAACTAATAATTGCTCACCATGTCCAAATCTAATCCTTCATAGTTGGTTGTTTTTTTTTTAAATAGCAGCCGTATTAGTCTGTGTTTCAAGCATCACAAAAACAAAACAAAAATGTTGTAGCACTTTAAAGACTAACTGCTGTACAGTAATACCTCATACAAAGTCCGTTTCGTACATCGAATTCATACATCGCCTAATTTCTTGAAAAAAGTTACCTCATACAAAGTCGCTTGACTTTGTATGAGGCATTGGGTTTTTCCCAGGTTGCATTGTGCCTGGGCAGTATAAAAGGCAGGACACATGCGTGCATTGCTCTTGTGGGTTTTGCACGAGGTGAAGAGTGTTTAGGAGTGGTTTTGAGCGCGATTTTGATTTTTTAATTAAAAACCGTCAGAATTTTTAGAAGCATTCGTGGGATTTTTGCAGCATTCTTCAGGTTCTTGGACAATCAGGGTTGTTTGACATGTTTTTGTAATGTATTTAGCCTTTAGACAATGTTTTCTTAAAGTTCTGTCAGTTTCCTGTGTTTCCTTGACTTTGCCCTGAAGTCTGTGCTGTTACAGTACAATGTATTTCTATGGAAACGACGTTGTACGAGGTATCGCGGCAAGGATTTGGACGTTGCATGAGGCATCGTGGCTAGGATTTTGCATGCCTCATACAAAGTCCAAATCCGTATAAAGTCCAAACTTGTGGAACCAAGTTTGGACGTTGTATGAGGTATCACTGTATTTTAAAGTTAGCTTGATCCACGAAAGCTAACATTAAAATACAGCAGTGAATCTCTAAAGTGCTACAACATTTTTGTTTTGTTTACTCTCTGATATGTGCAAATCTAATCTGTAGTCTATGAACTAACTGTATGGCTGTACTCTAAAATAAAGACAACTGTAGCCTTCCCAATATCATAGAGGAACCTATGGCATGTGTGCCAGAGGAGGCATTGAGAGCCCTTTCTGTGGGCACGTATGCCATCGCCCTAGCACAGAATTCGCCCCGCCCTTCTGTGCAGCAGCCCAATGGGAGTGCTTCCTCCCTCCCCCCCCCCCAGCACAGAGTTCACCCCGCCTGAAGGGATGACCTTTGACCTATTTCCAAAAGGTAATGACTAGGTGGAAAACTACCAGCCAAGTCAAAAGACTGGTTGCCTGGCAGAAATTGTTACATCCTGCTTCAGCCTGTTCTTATATCAGTGATACTTTCCCTTCTTGCATATATACCAAGAACGCAGTAATCATTGCCAAGTATTAACTTATCTCTTTGTTCCTTGCTATGTATTGATTGTTCTCTGCTGTACTGTAGCAATTGTATACTAATCAGAATTGTAACAAATCTAGTTTGTGACACCCCATGATTGCCACAGGGCACATGGGGTGAGGCTTTGGAGTAGGAATAAAAGGGCCTTGGAGCTTTCCATATGGATCGCCTCCTCCCAACTTGATCCAATGTCTGATGGTCTTCAATTCACCCGCCCCTCTGTGAAGCAGCCTAATGGGAATGCTTCCTCCACCCCACAACACAGAGATTGCCCACCCCTCTGAGATCCAGATGGCAACCTATTGAGTTTGAGCACTCAGTCTCTAAAAATTTGCCACCACTGTCATAGGTGATCAGATACAGCAAAACAAATGTTTCTCTCCAGTGGCATTTGCTCATTTAAAAAAACAGAGCTATCTGTAGAGCTCTATGGTACAGTATATGCTTCATCTCAAACTATTCAAAAGCAATACCATACATGTTTGTATAATGCAACATGAAATGAAAGTGACCCAAGAAACAATCTCCTTGACTAACTGTTAATATCCATTTCATATGCAATACATATGGAAGCTTTACAGAAATGAAAAGACGGGTCTGAAATACATGTTAAGACTCTTCTCTGCCACAGTCACTATCTGGTTTCAACTCAGTGGACACTAACAGAAGCAGCTGAAATGGTTTTAGTAACCTTTTCTCTCCACAAGCAATTAAAAACAAAGCAGGCTTTTAGACACACTCACCAATGAAAGGCTGAGGTCTCCCAGCAATTCCCAAAGATCGCAGATGGTGTTCACTCCAACCAAAAGGACTGAAAAAAGACCAACAAATTTCACACCCATGGCACCAGCAAGATTTATTCCAGTCAAACACAACCAGAACCACCAGGAGGCGGAAAAGGACCTGCAAAACATTTTGGAAAGACTGGTTGAAAATAGATTTTTTTAAAAAACAGCTCTAAGTAATAAGCCAAAAACACACATCTGTGTATTCTTTCATCAGAGGACAAGTTCTAAAGGAATCTATTAGCCCATGCCTGGAAGGAAGAGGCATCAATTCAAAGCAAGTGTTTCCCAACCTTTGGTTTTTGGACTTCAATTCCCAGAAGCCTAAGTCAATTCCCCAAAGCGCTGATCAGCCAATGTTCTGACTTGGGCTTCTGGGAATTGAAGTCCCCCTGTGGGTCCTGGGGCCCACATTGGGAACCACTGGATTAGAGAGTATCAGTCTCAAAAAGAACTGTATTCTACAATAGCCTCAAACAACCTGGATTCTTCCTCTGGTCGTCTGGGGAGCATCAATTTATGACAGGCCTGTAAACTTGTCCCAGAAGTATGCTATAAAAGGGGACATAGGTAGCATAGATTTTCACAGATCTCATCAAATAAATACAGTAAAATCCCTACTTACATAAAAAGTCTGTTCTGTAGGATTTTATGTAAATTGGTTTTTTACTTAACTCGAAGCAAACCTATAGGAAAAATGAATTTTTTACTTAACTCGAAGCAAACCCATAGGAAAATGATATTTATGTAAATCAAAGCAAACCCCTATAGGAAAAATGAATTTTTTACTTAACTCAAAGCAAACCCATAGAAAATTGTGTTATGTAAATCGGGATATTTATGTAAACCGGGACATGGTTTTAGTGCAAAAATCATTATATAAGTCAAATTTTATGTAACTCGAGGCATATGTAAGTCGGGGTTTTACTGTAGTAGCTTTTTATACATTTATTTATTTATTTCTCGCATTTCTACCACCGCCCCCTTGCCGAGGCAACTCCGGGCAGCTTAAAACAAATAATACTTACAAAAACATTAAAAATAGCATTAACATTGGATTATTTAAAATTAAGATTTTTTTTTCAAAAAAATTAAAAAATGCCCTCCCAATACCGCATACTAAAACTGACAGCCCAAACAATCATTTTAAAAAGCCATACATGCTTTGTTTTATGATATTGGTTGTGATGGATCTTTTTATTGAATATTTTATATATTGTAAGCCGCTCTGAGTGGTGCCTGCACCAAAAATGTGGAGTATATATATGTAAAAAAATCCTCATCATCACACACTTTAATGCAACACTGGAATAGGGACATGCAGCTTTATTAAGGAGAGTGAATTGAAACATTTACTGCTCAGCCACTATAAGCTTCTAGTTCTCTAATGATGGTATTACACATTGAAACATGTTGGCAGACTACAAAATCTGAACAGAAAGAGATCAATATAAAATGAATCTCCCACACAGGGTGAAACACCATTTATGTTCAAATCATGGAATAATAAGTTGTTGCCATCTTACCTGTTTGCACAGGAATTGTATTTGACCATACTGAGTACGGCTCCCATGAGGAAGAACATCAGAATGGGGTCAAGCAAGATATATTGAGAGAGTGTGATGAACCCTGTGTCTGGAAAATAAGACAAGGCCACAAGAACAATGGTTCCAAAAATAACCTAATATTTTCAATACTTAGCCAAGCTTCCTCATAGTGAATAGCAGAAATAGCTATTCACATTTCAAATAATTCTCCATGATCTTCATTCTGTGCATATACATTTACAGTATTAATAATATTTCACCTTTAATTGAATCTAGTATCTTCAAATACTATCCTTTTTTGTGAGATGTGTGTGTGTGTTGTATTTTAATTAATTAAAAAAAATCAAGGAAAAATCCATCGTGATCGAAATCCAGCTTATATTGCCATTTTTGGCAGATGTATTATCCACCCTTCCCTTAAAATTCTTTTTCATAAAACTTGATTCTTACACTTTCAGGCATCATTCTTGACATTTCTGCTAAGGTGAGTATTTCAGTATTAGTTCCTTTCTAAAATACCAACTTACCTGCAACTAAAATGTTGCCACTTATTCTACCCTAAATGTCCTTTGTTCATATACCTGTACATTAGTTCTCTTCTATTGTTCAAGACACTATCAACCATCAGAAACACTAGCTGCCAGACATATCTGACATCATCAATTCCTCCATATCCTAGCAAAATCTTGGGCACTGTTATTTACTGTCATTACTCAAAGAGCATAAATTCCCCCTTTCTTTACACCTAAAATTTCTACAATCCTACTTGCTCATTGTTTTCCCCTGCCATCACTCTTTTAAAATTAATTCAGAAAGCCAATGCTTAGAAAGGATTACCTATCTTCTTTAAAAATGTTATTGCTTTGCCAGTATGATCTGGATATAATAAACAGACAGAATGTCTCACAGGTGATCAACCTTTGATCCCAGCTAGTTTGCGTATACTGTACAATAAACTCACCAAAAGGTGCCTTTGGCAGTTTCACATCTGACCAAGACACAGGAGAAGAAACAGATAAAATATATTCATGCACAAACTCTTCTTGCGTGTTTAACATACTCTCAAAATATTTCATGGCCTAATCACATTGATAGTTATTTATTTAGAATCAGCTTTATATCACTCACTAAGATTAAGATAATGTACAGAGAAAATTAAAATACAGAAAAAAGAAAACTGAAAAACAAAACTGAAGCCAAGTGAAAACAGTAGTGCCAAAGATCTAAAGACCACTGAAATCCATCTTCAAAACTGAACAACCTGACTCTTGCCAGCAATGGAAAATGCAAATCTTTTAGGAGGGGATTCCACAATGACTTTGACACCACTGAAAAAACTCACGACACAGAAAACTATGAAATACACATTTGTGGGCTCAGTCTCAGCACTGATAAAAAAATCTGACCAAAAATATCCAAACTCATCTAACACATAGGACCTTTCACAGTTGAAAAGGAAAAACCATTTAGTGATCTTTACTTCCCTGTAACCTGGTAAAAACAATATTTGCAACACAAACAAGACACTTACCAAAAATCAAAACGGCAGCAGTGAGCATTGCTGCAGGGAGTGATTTGGAGATTTCCAGCACGGTGAGATAACAGAAAGGGACCAGGCACGAGCCTAAGAATGCACAGAACTAAACAAAGGAAGAAGAAACAATTATCATAAGGCAATGATGATAGTGTTTTCCATATTTTCGTATGAGGGCCTTACTGAGCTCTTACAGCACACAAAATTCACCAAGCAGTATTCAATTGAATCTCCTAAGTACTGTACTCTGAAGCAAAGGGTGAAAATTCACAGCAATCATCTGAAAAGGGCATTTGTTTTCACAAGTCAGAAATAGAGCTGACAAAAGTCACTTATTAAATTCATCCCACTCTAACCATCCTCACTTCCACCTACTTTCTACCAAAGCAACACAAAGGAAGCCAAGCAAAAAAATACAGATATCCATACCTTTCACTAGTTTTAACAAAACAGATCTGCCTATACTTTTTATCTTTTGACACTTACTTACTTCCTGCCATCTTACTCAGTTCTTCTGACAAGGATTTTCCATCATCAGTTCAATTTCCCTCACACGATTATAACCCTACTGACATATGAATGACCCAAGGCAGTCCATCTGTTTGGAGAGCAAGACCACTGATGACAATACAGGTACCTCCAAGTGCACATGGAGGAGAGAGTGCTTGCTGACTGAGAACTTCCTCTAGATGGAACTGGAGTAATTAGATTCACCAGTTCCATAAATCAGTAGGCAACTGCAAAAGGATATTCCAAATAGCATTTTTAACCTTAACACAGGGGTGGCTGAACTTGGTGCTCCAGCTGTTCTTGGGCTTCAATTCCCAGAAGCCCTGATCAGCAGGAGTGCTGACTTGGGCTTCTGGTTATTGAAGTCCAAGAACAGCTGGAGCATCAAGGTTGGCCAGGCCTGCCTTAACAGGTTTTAAACCTTTAATTTTATCATTATTCTTAACACCTAAGAAGACACTGGGTTGGGTCTAGGACTTGTTTCCATCACCAGTAGGAGTTTCCAAATGGGGTTTCCCTCATAATGCTCCTTCTGATATAAAGCAGAAGTGGTGGGGAGATGAGAGATGATATCTTTCTTTTCTTCTGATGTCTTAAGGACTCTTTCCCACTGTTGTAGAGCAGGGGTGCACGGGCGCAACAAAGGCGGTGTGGGCTGGATGAATTGGCGTCGGGGGCTGGATCTGGCCTGTGGGCCATAGTTTGGGCATCCCTGCTTTAAGCAGAGAAAATGGCAGCTTAAAATCTATCTCATCCTGTTGTAAAACAGATTGCAAGGCACGTTTTACTTCCATTTCCAGGGGGAGGAACCACATGACCAGCCTGCTGAACCACATAACCAGCACACCTAACCACCTGGCTGACCCATGGCCCAAAAATTTGGGCACCCCTGTTCTAGCAAGTCACCAACCTTCCATAGAAGCTTTTCTAGATGATGGTAGAAATCTTTTTTTAAAAAAAAAATCCTTCTCTATTCAACCTGTCAGACACCTATCAAAAGCAAACCTATTTTACAGACAGAATACAGCGTTCCAAAGGCAGCAGACAAATTCTGCACTCAACCCAATATTTCCCCCCACAGATAAATTCTGACTGTTTACTAGATGTCCTATGGTCTTACCCCTCTCATTCCTATGTAATTATGTTGCCCATATTTGTCCCCTGGCTTCTGGAAAGGAAACATGCCATCATAGCCGCTCAAGTAGCCAGCAAGTCCTATCAACATCTAGGGGGAAAAGAGGAACATTCTCAGTCAGTCAGAATTAAATGCATAATTTTAAAATATTAAACTAGTGTTCTAAAAAGTTTCAAACTGACACAAAATGCGCATCCATGCACAGCACAATCATTTTGACAGATGTTAACTGTTTCAAGTACTGTATACTAGTGATACTGCTCTACAACCCGCAAAACTTACAAAGCTGTATACGTGCATTAAATAATATCAAAATAAATTATTATTATTCTTTCATATGCCACCTTTCTCCCCATCGGGGGCCCAAGTGGCTCACAACAACTAAAATTATGAAACAATAGTTTTAAAATGCAACATAAATAGTATATTTATTTTATATTATTATTTATTTTATAATACTGTAGTTTTAAAATGCAATATAATGTAATAGGAAAACCAATTAAACATTTAACAAGATTTTTAAAAAGATTAAGCACAATTTTAAAGCTTTTTAAAAACACACACACACACACACACACACACACACACACACACACACACACATATATATATATATATATATATATATATATATATATATATATATATATATATATATATATATATATATATGTGTGTGTGTGTGTGTGTGTGTGTGTGTGTGTGTGTGTGTGTGTGTGGCGGCCAATGAAGCGACTATGATAAGGGAGTTACATTATTATTATTATGTTTATTTTTATATACCGCTTTTCTTATATAAGATAACTCGAAGCGGTTACCAACATGAAAAATACAATAAGAAATAGCACTATGTACAATAAAACATATCAAATACAATATCAACAGTATCAAAAAAATACAAAAGCAATAAAGGCCATAAGTACAGGAAAAATATGCAAAATAATTACAATATCATAAGGGGTTATATCCCTTCAAATGTGACCAACAATTAGATTTAGCACGCTGTTCTATAAAGTTTAGACTTAATAAATATATCAGGGAAATGTGCAGAATGTTGTCATGGAGATGTCTACCAATGCTCTCTATAACCAGACACTCCCCAGCCTGGCTGTACCATTTCGAACCACCTGAAGTTTCCAAACACTCTTCAAGTGCAGCCCCATGTAGACCTTGTTGCAGTAATCCAATAGGATGTACCTACACAGCATGTGTTGCCATGGCCAAAAAAGACATCTCAAAGACTTGGTACACCAGTTGTAACTGAAAAAAATCCACCCCTGGCCACCAGTGAACCCAGTACATTCAAGGTCAGGATTGAGTCCAGGAGCACACCCAACCCGCAGACCTGACTTTATGTATCTCAGAGATGTTTCCCTGAATATTTTTGGACTTGTGGTTAACTGAAAAGGTGGATACTAGATTTGCAGGTGGGTGGGTGATTATAAAATGGCAAAGGTCTCCCTTGTTCGAAAGCCAGTTGTATCCGATTCTAGGGTATGGTGCTCATCTCCGTTTACAACCAAAAGCTGTCTGCTTTTGCAAACATTTCCATAGTCATATGGCAGACATGACTAGATGCGCAAGTGCACAGAATGCTGCTACCTTTCCACCCAAGCGGTACCTGTTTATCTACTTGCAATTTCTTGCTTTTGGACTGCTACGTTGGCAGGAACTGAGACAGACATGAGAGCTCACTCTGTAGTGTAGCACTCGGGTCTGGAACTGCTGACTTGCTGATTTTCCAGTCGTCAAGCTCAGTGTCTTAACTACTAAGCCACCGTAAAGGCAAAAAGGGACAGTTTTCACTAACATAACTTTCTTACAGTTTGCTTATTTATTTGTTTGTTTTAAATTTCTATATCGCCCATCTGGGATATTTTCCATATGCAGTCTCTCCTCATGCCCAACTGGTGAATTGCTGTAGGAAGAGTGTTGGCCAAATTAACCTTTTCTTTTTTTTTTCTAAATCAGCAGAGAAGGGCTTTTTTATTTTCAAGGCAAGACTGAAATCAACTTTGGCCTACAAGCCAAGAGAACTGCGTTCACATTCAAGAGGAAAGTCAAACACTGTAATTTACTTCAAACGCGTATCCACTGAAGTGCTCATCAAATCATTGTGCTGGAACTTTAACAGAATAAAATGTTCTACAGCCAAGAGATTTTATGGGATTTCAAAATGGATAATAATTTATGAAAGCAGATTACCTTCCCCAAAGGCGGATGGACATCAAAGAAAAAGGTCCGGTTAATGTAATAGCTTCCCATTTTTCCAAAATGTGTTTCATCCCAGCTTAAAAGAAAAAAGAAAAACCATTGTTTACCATTTAACTGCAAACTCAACCGCAACCATTACTCCTTCTATTGGCTTATGATTATGGCCAAACAGGTCTACACAAAGCTCAAAGCAAAAAACTTAATCGACAGAAGTCTCTTTGCATAAATATAACATCACACCTACTGGATAGACACTTCTACTAGGAACTAGACAATAATATCTGATACGTAACAATGTTTAAGAGTTCAGACATCCAGTTCTAAAACATTCTCTTAAATCCAATTTGTTTTAAGTAGTCTTTCTTCAGAAACTACTAAGACATTTATAAGGGGTGAGAAAATGATCAGAATCTGAAGGACAGATGGTTTACCAGTAACTGTAGTTCGAGTGGTCACCTGTGAATTCACGCAAATGGGCTAGTCTGCGCATGTGCAGCAACAATTTGTAATGTTCCAGAGCTTCCAAGGACACAATTCTTACATGTTTTCAGTAGAGGTTATCCAGAGCCTCATCCATTTTGGCATTAAAAAGTGCCTCTCCATAAAATAAAAAAAACATACCTTCAATCCTATTTTTGTCCCACCAGGGATTTCAGACATACAGAACCCATTTGTGTGAATCACAGAGACGACGACGAAGAAATATAACTTATTTCACAGATGAACGAATGTCTTCAGACTCTCGAGTCATACACCGTCTCATACAAAAAGCAATCTGCACAAACATAAAGGAAGTACCGTATATTCCGTTCTGCTGAAGATCTAAATTTGAAGTCTAATTCTAATTGCAAATGTTATCTCCCATTAAGGGAAGCACAAATTTGATGGGATAGAAACTTAATAAGTTTGCACCAGCAGTAAGGATCTACATATGGTACTAATACAGCTAAACCCACTCCTCACTGAGCACAAGGAACATAGGGCCAGTAGCCTATTGAGCATCTGGTAAGTCAGAGGTGCCCAAACTATGGCCCAACGCCAATTCATCTGGCCCGCAACACCCTCATCACTCCTGGAAACAGAAGTAAAAAGTGCCCATCTGGGCACGTTTTACTTCCGCTTCTGGGAGCGACGAAGGCATCGTGAACTGGATGAATTGGCGTTGGGTGCCAGATCCAACCCACAGGCCAGCGTTTGGGCACCCCTGGTTTAAACAGAGAAAATGGCAGCCTAAAATCTCATCTTGTTGCAAAACATATCTGTTGCAAAACAGATTGCAAGGTGCGTTTTACTTCCGCTTCTGGTGGGAGAAACCATGTGACCGGCCCGCTGAACCACATGACCGGCCTGCTGAACCACGTGACCGGCCCGCAGCCCAAAAAGTCTGGGCACCCTGTGCTAAGTAAAAAGTAATGCCAGCACAGTAATACATTAGAAACACTGTCACTGCATAACTGGAGGCCAGATTTCCTGACTAGAGATCAATGCTTGTGCAACAGCAATGCTTATATGCATCCTATAAGAGAATCTCCTCTGATGGCCCCCAACACATACACCCAGATATCCCTATTCTCATACACATGCTTCTTTTACAATAGCATCCAACATTTGAAACCACTAGCATGAAGATAGCATATGTAGAATGAATGGTAACATTAGAGAATAAGATGCTAACAAACCAATACAAAGGTAAAAAGGTCTGTGGAGAAAGAGTAAGTGAGCACTTCATTTCCATTTTTAAAAACATTCTTATGCTATCTTTCCATAGTTTTATTGAGAAGTCAGACCAGTGCACAATGAGTTTGACAACTTGGGATTTAATGTACATTTCGTATATACATTTATTATTACACCATCTCAGATTCACTCATTACTTTTTTAAAATAAGGGTGATTGTTCACCTGGCAAACCAACCATATGGTTAGGCTAATAGAAGTTAACCACTTGTCTGAGTTCAAAGTCCAACCAAGTGATGTGATGCCTGAAAAGGCCCTAATCCGGGTTCATCTTAAAGCTTACTGGGTAACCATGGCCCAGTCACTCTCAGCCTAACCACCTTACAAGCCTCTCTCTCTCTCAACTTGACCACCTTTCAAGATCGTTGTGATGGAAGAAAATAGTAACTTTAAAATGTTGGGGTGTAATAAGATAAAAATTCAGGAATAATTTAAAACCTGTATTCCGTGATTTTAAAAAACTCCTCTCCTTAAATCAATTTATAGCAACCTCTTCTTCTTCCTCCTCTTTTACCCCCTTGAATGTTGAGGGAGATACAAGGTTTTTGCCATGGCACTTCTAGGGGACTCCACCGGCGTTATTTGGTGTTTTTGTAATACAGTATGTCTTTGATGTTATCTCTCCAACTTCCTCTGAATCTGCCTCATGCTCTTTGTCCTTCTCCTCTTCTCACATATGCCTGGTATGGTATGGACTTCCAAGACGTTTTCTCCAAATGGGCAAACTTTTATTTGTGGTCTCTGTATAAAGTTTAAGATTGGTTCTATTCCAATACTTTCTTTATGATTTCATTCCTGATTTTATCCCTTCTAGTAACTCAAGCAGTCTTCCTCAGACATCTCTTTTCCATGACCAACTTTTGTTTATGTTTTGTTGTAAGTGTCCATGTCTAACAATGGTAATATCAGGTGGGAATGAATAGGCTTTCTATGAGATGTTTCTTTGTACTGGTTGTTACTGCTTTGTGTTGTAAGAGTGGAGCTAACTGTCTGAATATTTGGTTTGCCTGGCTTAGTAGTTAAGACACTTAGCTTGATGACAGGAAGGTCAGCAGAACAGTAATTTGAGACCCAAGTGCTACACAACGGAGTGAGCTCCCCTCTCAGTACCAGCTCCTGCTAACCTAGCAGTTTGAAAGCAAGAAATTGCAAGTCAATAGACACTGCTTTAAGGTAACAGCATTCCATGCACTCTGGTCTTTAGTCATGCCTGCCACATAACCACAGACATGTCTGCAGACACAGGCAGCTTTGGCTCTTTGGCTGGTAAAAGAGATGAGCCCCACACCCTAGAGTTGGACATGACTGGCTTTCGAGCAAGGGAGACCTTTACTGTTTTTTACTGCACCTTAAGTTGATCTCTTTGTAGAAATTGCCATCTTCAGTAATAACAACAGCAATAGCTATTACACTTATATATCTCCCCATAGCAGTGCACTCTCTGGGTAATTAGCAAGCCGACAGGAGCTGGGCAGCATCCGGTTCGGGAAAGTGTGTACTTGGGTAGTGAGGAGGATGCAAAAATTACTGAGCAGAGCGAGGAGTTAGTCACTAGCATTCTAGCAGAAGGATGCAAGAGGCAGTCTAACAATGCAACTGGACTCAAAAGACTGTATCAGGAAAGCATATATAAATGCTTGTATACAAATGCCAGAAGCCTCCGGAACAAAATAGGGGAGCTGGAATACTTAGCAATAGATAAGAATATTGATATTATTGGTATCACTGAAACCTGGTGGACGGATGATAACCAATGGGATACAGTTATCCCAGGCTACAAACTGTACAGGAAGGATAGGAAGGGGCAAACGGGAGGTGGTGTAGCCTTGTATGTCAAAGAAGTGATAAAATCTTATGAATTGGAATATCTAGGTGATTTAGAGTCACCATTAGAAGCTCTGTGGGTAAGAGTACCAGGCCACAAGGATGGTCTAACAGTAGGCATATACTATCGGCCTCCGACCCAAACTCTTGAGGGCAGTTGGAGAATGTTGTAAAGGAGGCATCCAAGAAGGGAAGCCTGGTTATAATGGGGGACTTCAATTACCCTCACATAGACTGGGTGAACTGTTGTTCAGCACATGATAAAGAGATAAAGTTCCTAGATATGCTAAATGATTGTTCCCTGGGACAGATGGTTGAAGACCCAACTAGAGGTACAAGAATCCTTGACTTGATCCTGAGTAATACTCAGGATCTGGTGCAAGATGTTAATGTGACTGATCCAATAGGGAACAGTGACCACAACTCAATTATGTTTAACTTGATCATAGACTGAAAGTCACTGATAAAATCTAACACAGAGACCTTAAATTTTCAAAAAGGACATTTCCCAAAGATGAGGAAACTAGTTAAAAAGAAACTGAAAGGGAAAATTGAGAGAGTCCAAACACTCCAAGAGGCATGGAGGCTGTTTACACAAACAATAACAGAGGCCCAATTGGAATGCATACCCAAAAGGAAAAAGGGCACTGCCAGGTCCAAGAGGACTCCGATGTGGCTTACAGGAGCTGTTCGGGAAGTGATCAAGAGCAAGAAAAGCTCATTTAGAAGATGGAAGGCTTGTCCGAATGAGGACAGCAGGCAGAAACATAAATTGTGGCAGAACAAATGCAAGGCAACAATCAGGAAAGCAAAGCAAGACTTTGAGGAGCGTATAGCTAAAAATACTCAGAGAAATAACAAAGACTTCTTTAAGTACATTAGAAGTAAGAACCCAACTAGGAAGGCCATTGGACCATTAGATGACAATGGAAGGCAAGGGGTTATTAAAGAGGAAACAGAGATTGCAGAGAGACTCAATGAATTCTTTGCTTCAGTATTCACTGAAGAAGACAGAGGCCACATGCCCAAAACAGAACCTATCTTCGTAGGGAGGGAAACCGAAGAATTAAACAAGATAGAAATAACCAGGGAGGAGGTCCTTGCATGTCTTGTTAAACTAAACACTAACAAATCACCAGGACCAGATGGCATCCATCCACGAGTTCTCAGGGAACTTAAAGATGAAATTGCTGATCTCCTAGCCAAAATATATAATATTTCCCTCAAATCAGGCTTTGTGCCTGATGACTGGAAGGTAGCGAATGTAACACCAATTTTCAAAAAAGGATCCAGGGTGATCCAGGAAATTACCGACCTGTCAGTTTGACATGTGTCCCAGGTAAAGTGATGGAAACCATCCTAAAAGATAGAATTAATAGGCACATAGAAGAGAAGGCGCTGCTAAAGGAGAGCCAACATGGCTTTTGCAAGGGCAAATCATGCCTCACTAATCTGTTGGAATTTTTTGAGAGTGTCAACAAGTATGTGGATAAGGGGGATCCAGTTGACATTGTTTATCTGGACTTTCAGAAGGCTTTTGACAAGGTCCCACACCAAAGGCTCTTGAATAAACTTACCAGTCATGGAATAAAGGGACAGGTCTTGTCCTGGATCAGCAACTGGCTAAGGGACAGGAAACAGAGGGTAGCACTAAATGGACACTTCTCCAAGTGGAGGGAAGTAAAGAGTGGGGTCCCCCAAGGTTCAGTACTGGGACCCCTGCTTTTCAACCTCTTCATAAATGATCTAGAGGTAGGAGTAAAAAGCAAGGTAGCCAAATTTGCTGACGACACTAAATTATACAGGGTAGTGAAAACTGTGAGAGATTGTGAGGAGCTCCAGAGGGATCTCTCGACACTGGGGGAGTGGGCAAAACAGTGGCAAATGAGTTTCAACATTAGTAAGTGCAGAGTGATGCATGTTGGGGCAAAGACCCCAATTACATTTATAAACTGATGGGGTCTGAACTCTCTGCGACAAACCAGGAAAGGGACCTTGGTGTCCTGGTGGACAACTCAATGAAGGTGTCAACCCAGTGTGCCTCAGCAGTGAAAAAAGCAAACTCAATGCTATGGATCATTAGGAAGGGTATAGAAAATAAGTCAGCAAGTGTCATTTTGCCTCTTTATAAAACTATGGTGAGGCCCCATCTGGAATACTGTGTAAAGTTCTGGTCGCCATACCTCCAGAAGGATATTATGGAGCTGGAAAAAGTGCAGAGGAGGGCAACCAGAATGATTAGGGGACTGGAACACCTTCCTTACCATCTGAGGCTGCAACGGTTGGGCCTCTTCACTCTTGAACGACGACGTCTAAGAGGTGACCTGATTGAAGTTTATAAAATCATGCACGGTGTGGACAAAGTAGATAAGGAAAAACTGTTTTCCCTATCGCACAACACTAGAACTAGGGGACACTCCATGAAACTTTTGGGTACTAGTTCTCAAACAAATAAGAGAAAGTACTTTTTCACCCAGAGGATTACTGGTCTATGGAATTCCCTGCCAGAAGAAGTGGTGACAGCTGTCAGTCTTGACAGCTTTAAGAAAGGATTAGACAAGTTCATGGAGGACAAGGGTATCAATGGCTATAATTATGGATACTTAAGGACAACCTCCGGGTTGGAGAGATAGGCAGGATATCTCTCAATATCATTTCCAGGGAATCCTAAGCAGGTGAAGGCATCTGCTTGGGAATAATACCCTGAAGGAAATGGTGAGCCACTGTGTGAGACAGAATGCTGGACTGGATGGGCTGTGGCCTGTTCCAACAAGGCTGTTCTTATGTTCTTATGCCCCCAACATATGCTGGGTACTCATTTTACTGACCTCGGCAGGATGGAAAGCTGAGTGAACCTTTAGCCCTGCCAGGACCGAACTCATGTTTTGGCTGCATTACATCAGTTTAATCCTTGCGCCACCAGGGCTCTTTAAATGTTCTATGTTGTTCCTAGGCCGTGATGTTGGATGCTACTGTAAAAGAAGCATGTGTATGGGAATAGGGATATCTGGGTGTATGTGTTGGGGGCCATCAGAGGAGATTCTCTTACAGGATGCATTTAAGCATTGCTGTTGCACAAGCATTGATCTCTAGTCAGGAAATCTGGCCTCCAGTTATGCTGTGACATCACAGTTCCTAGGTATTTGAGCTCAACCTCAGACAGGTTAAACCCCCCCCCCTCCCCCCTCCGTAGAGAACAGGTCTCCCTTGCTTAAAAGCCAGTTGTGTCCGTCTCTAGGGTTCAGTGCTCATCTCTGTTTCAAAGCCGAAGAGCCAGCGCTGTCTGCGTGTGCAGATGTTTCCGTGGTCATGTGGCAAGCATGACAAGATGCTGGAGAACACAGAACGCTGTTACCTTTCCTGCCGAAGTGGTACCTATTATTGTTGTTGTTCAGTCGCACAGTCGGTTCCGACTCTTTGCGACCCTATGGGCCATTGCCCACCAGGCACCCCTGTCCTCAACCCCGCCCAGCTCTGTGCCCATTGCATCTACAATACCATCTAGCCTATTTATCTACTTGCAATTCCTTGCTTTCCGATTGCTTGGCAGGAGCTGGGACACACGACGGGAGCTGACTCCGTCATGCAGCACTCGGGTCTCGAACTGCTGACCCGCCGACCTCCCAGCCAGGCGTCAAGTTCATCTCCTTAACCACTACGCCACCGCATTCCCCGCCTCTGAAACCGAAGCCCCGCCCCCTGTCTCCATGGCACCCGGCCTGTACCCCAATAGTACTACAGACCAGATGTGCGGCGGTTCTCGCAGCCGGTAGAAGCGCGTTGCGAAGCCGAGGAGGGTGACGATGCCCAGCGGGCTCCAGAACCACCCGGGATCCCGAGGGGCGGAGGGGGCCAAGGTGGGCCCGCCATTGGCCAGCCTGAGCGTCCTTCGCGGCTGCAGGCCCAGCACGGCCGGGCAGGTCTTGCGCGCCGCCAGCCGCATTCGCGCGCTTCAAGAGGCAGCGGCGGCGGAGGAGGAGGCGGCACTGCCTCCTGCCGGCACCCCGCCGTTAGCCTGTGCGCAAAGCACCACGGGAAACAGAGTCCCAATCCCACCCCGCCTGGAGGCAGGATGGGCGAAAGTTTGCCGTGCCCACGTGTCTAGGTGGAGAACGAAGAGGCTTCCCGCGGGATTCTGGGAAACGTAGTTCTCGTCCAAAATGAAAGTGTGCGGGGAAGAGTACGGCTTGTTTTCTAAAGTATGTTTCTTAAGCACTGAGTCACAACTAAAATGTTTGAAGTGGTAGCCGTGTTAGTCGGTGCAAGCATATCAGAGAATGAACACAACAGCCAAGAAAAGACAAAACTGTGGTGGCACTTTAAAGACTAAACTCCCTGTGTTTAAATATACAGAACCACGAAAGCTCACATTTATAAGCAGTTTTGTCTTTTTTTTTTTTTTGCTGTTTTGTTCAATGGTATAGATAAATAGGGACCACTTCGGTGGGAAGGTAACAGCGTTCCATGTGCTCCGGTGTCTAGTCATGCCTGCCACATGACCACGGAAACGTCTGCAGAGGCAGACAGCGCTGGCTCTTCGGCTTAGAAACAGATGAGCACTGCACCCTAGAGTCGGATACGACTGGCTTTCAAGCAAGGGAAACCTTTACCTTTTACTGTATTATTATACACTATCCACTTACTACTGCTGAAGGAGTTTACTATGAATATTGTTATGGTTTTAAGATTTTCCGACACCATCTGGTTTTGTTTCTGGAGTTTTTATTGGTTATTACTGGCTGATTGTGTATTATTATCATTTTTTTTTCTACTGTATATTGTAAGGCGTCCTGAGTGGTGCTCGCACCAAAAGGGCAAGGTATAAATGTGAATTAATAAATGAAATAAATAGTTATCTTTCTGGAATCATCTGCTTGTTTTTGTCTGAATTCCTTGTTTGTCTCCTTAATTCTACGGAACAGAAACGGCTAGTAGGCAGTGAGTGCATTATTACAAAGACCACGAACACGTCCTCGAGTCGACCCTACCCGAACTTTTGAGCAAAACTACTAATCCCAGAATGCCAACGAGTCACAGAAAATAACCTCCCTTTTCCAACAGAAGCAAGAACTTTAAGCAGCGGCTTTAAGTCAGCCGCTGCCAAAATAGAAAAAGGAAAGAAAAAGGGAGCGATCTCTATTTTCCGAAGTGACGAAGGGGGGAATTGCACGCATGATGTGTGCCACTGTGGCGAAGGTACTTGCTATGCTTACAGTGCGGAGGGAAAGAGTTTTCTTCTGTGCAATGGTCTCAATGACATGACATGCCATCTGCATAGCTGTTCCTTGTTTTTCTGGAAGCCTAAGTCTAAATCTGCTCAGCCAGCCTAAAGTCAGCTTAGCTCCGTGCTGGCGAACCTTGGCACTCCAGATGTTCTTGGACTTCAATTCCCAGAAGCCCCTGTGAACTCACACGGATGGGTTTACTGCGATTCATCTGGCCCGCGCTGCCCTCGTCGCTCCCAGAAGCGGAAATAAAACGCGCCCGAATGGGCGCGTTTTATTTCCGCTTCTGGGAGCGACGAGGGCAGCGCGGGCCGGATGAATCGCAGTAAACCCATCCGTGTGGATTCAAAGGGTGCTTGGGCTTCTGGGAATCGAAGTCCAAGAACATCTGGAGTGCCACGGTTCGCCAGCACGTGCCTAGCTATTTAGGATTGTGCCCAATGTTTTACGGAAATCTAAATATGAAACATGTGGTGTAAATGTGTCATATTTAAGCTGTTGCTTCTCTGTCCTATCCAAAATGTGTGTTGGTGTTGTGTGGCACAGACTCTGTGATGACTCCAGTCTGCCCCCTTTCAACAATATCTGAGACTGAAAATCCTGAAGATAATAGATCTCGCCACTCTCTTGTTTTCCTCTGCCTCTCTCACAGCCAAAGGGTGGGATTTGGAAACTTTTCATTAGTTGAAAAGGAAGTTCCCCTCTTTCCTCCCTGCTCCCTTTCCAGCCCACAGAGCTCATTTTGTTTCTGATACAAGGTGTACACTCAGTATGGAGGCCTTTGAAAAGGTAAGAGAAAAGCAAGTTTATGATAGCTGGTTGCTGCATTAACTAGGGGTGTTTTTAACACACAGTTTCCCACTGTGTGTGTAAGAACACAAAAACAAACTATCTTACTGTTAAAGTGTTCTGACTTTCATTGATAGTTTCAGAAACAAACTTCCCACAGATATACTGTACGTGGAATATTTGACTTTTTATTTTATACAATAAGAAAGCATGGGCATTTTGAAATAGTAAAGAGCAAGCTTTCCCAACCTAGTGTTCTCAATATATGTTGGGCTACAGTAGAGGTTCCCAACCTTTTTATGTCATGGGCCAGACCACACACCCCAGAACAGGCTGGTCACGTGGTTTCCCCTGGCATAAATGCTGCCATAAAACATGTCCAAGGCTGTCGTAAATGCTTCCGCTTCTGGTGCGGTGGCGACACAGGCCACATGAATTTGTGGCCGGGCCGCGGGCCGTAGATTGAGAACCCCTGGGCTACAACTTTCACTATCATCAACTAGTTTGGCCATTGCTGGCTAGAGACAATGGAAGTTGTCATCCAGGTTGGAGAGGTTTGATAATGGGGAAAATTATAGCCTTCATGCAGTGAGGTAATTCCATTTTTAGAAGAAATGCATGAAAAATCCCAATACTATGTTTACTTCTAATTTAAAAATCAACCTGAATATACTATAACTTTATTTTCAATAGTTGTACTTTAATGTTAGTGAATCTGCTAAAAAAGAAATATTTAATTTTCTTTTCCCCTTCCTGCAGCCAGTTCTTTATACGTATTTCAGAAGTTCCTGCTCTTGGAGGGTGCGAATTGGTAAGAATAATATTTTAATCTTATTGTGTATGACCCTCAGAGTTGCTCACATTAATTCACTAAATGTAAGTCAGTAACTGATTAAGTCCTTGAGTAGCAAAATATGTACGGTAACTGAAAGACTAACTGTCTCTGGGGACTGACAGCATGTTCCTGTAAATGTCTGCGCAGAGCTAAGTCCTATTATGTTCTTCAGGGCTTATTCCGAGGTAAATATGTATAAGATCAGAAGCTGCAATGACTTCTTCTTTATCTTGGGTAATGGGAGCAAATATCTTAGTGAAGATTTATGCAGGAAGAAGCCTGCAGAGTATAGCTGGAACCAATCCTACACTGAAAAATGGAAATAGTATGCAACTTATCTGCATCACATGCACACAGCACTTTTCACTGCAAGCAGAGGTTCAGAAAGCTGAAGTCCATGTATGCAATAAGTATCACCATCACACTTGATGATTCCAGAATTGATTTTTTTTGCAGTCCAGATGTTGTTAAACTGCAACACACATCACTCCTGAGTCCTGACCATTGGCTAGGGGTAGGCTGAAGGGAGCTGAAGTCCAACATCTAAAGGAATCTAGGTTCCTCACCTGGTTCACAAACAAAGTACTAATTAATTCTTTTAACAAAAGTGCACTGCATATAGCATATTTTAAAACTTTATATTAGCCAATTATAGTAGCAAGAAATATTTTTAAATATTTTGAATGCAGTAGCTATTCTTGAACAGTCTAGAAGTTTTCAAATCTTTCTGTAGTCTTATTTGTATGTAGCTGCTTCTCTCTTCAGTTGATCCTGTTTATGCCCCAGTTCCAAGATTAAAAAGAAATTTATGTTTTGCATTTAAAGAACTCCCAGTCCAAATGTTGTCAGCTGCTGGTCTCTTCACATTCACCCTATAGAGGAAAGTGATACTCTTAAACATCTTTGGTTTGGACATTCAGAAGAGTGAAACTGTTAACATAAGCTAGCAAAATAAACAAGATTAGCATTGGCTCATAGAGGCATTTATATCACACAACCACGTGGAATATGATGAATTTTGGCCAAATGGATGCCTCCCAGTGTCTCAATTATTATTTAGTGTTATGATTCTCATGTTGAATTATCTTCTTATTTTGAGAAATAAGAATTTCCAGATGAAGTCTGGATGAAGTCTGGGCCATAGTTGGGTAATGAGGTAACATGTATCTTTTAGGTCCCAGGTTTAGTTTGTGTCATCACCAGCTAAAACTGGAATCCTGGAATGTCATCATCAATGAATATGATTTAGTATTACTTGGTTTCCTGTGTTCCTACAGGTGCCATAGACATCATATATCAAGCTTACATTTAGGATCCTTCTCTACATCTAGACTTCCATTTTAAATGTATTTTTAGTATTACCCCTTGTTCATCATGAAAGTTTTCTTTTACTCTTTCCATATCCCTTTATTACAAATTTCTTTGTAAATAATGCTTAGTGTGTGAAATCACATCAGTAGGCCTTGATGTTCAGCAAATTAAACAGAGTATGCCATAAAGCATGTTCTAAAAAGAGGCTTATAATGGGATTATGGAGTAGCTAAGAGAAGAAAAGATGAAAGTGGTGAAAGTGAAAAGGCACTTTCAGGACTTCTTAACAGAAGAAAGACATGAGAGTGGAAGAAGGTCAGGACAAAGACCGAAAAAGTATGAGACCTTTGTCCCTTCATTCTATAAGAAGAGATACATGTCTTGATTTGAGTGTAACTTTTCCCAAAAGGAAAGCTGGAGAAGGAATGTCAAACAGTAATAAAACAGGAGAGTACCTCAGTTATAAATAGGGATTTTAAGCATTCTTGTAATGCTGCAGATGCTTGCTATGCTAATGTTATAGCTAGAGTACTGGTGTTAAGAGGTAACTTTTCACAACTTGGAAATATTACTTGACTGTGGACTATAGCTGAACTGTAATGCAAAAACCACTAATATTTCGAGGCTCTTTCTAGTGTTTAAACTATGAGTAAGTGGAAGCATGGTGTGGAGGACAGAGGTGCCTGGCGGGCAGTGGTCCATAGGGGTTGCAAAGGGTCGGAATCAACTGTGGCTGAACAACAAGTGAATTCTGGAATAGTTAATTGTGTTGTTTTCCTCCTAATAGCACTGGCTCTGAAAGGAATTGCCTATGATCAAGTACCTGTAAATCTGGTGAAGGATGGAGGACAACAGGTAAAGAGAGTAGTGCATTCAAGTTGGTGAAGGAATATGAGTGAAGTCTGTGTGAAGCCTTGAATTGCAAGAATTAGAGGCTATTGCAAAGAAGCTAGCAGCTGTCCCCGCAGAGACCTTCAGGGATCCAGCTTACGTAGAAATATGATTTTGTTTGAAATAGCAGCTATCTCTTACTTAAAGGCTAATGGCCCTGGCCTGAAAGATTTGAGTTTCTTAAAAGAATGTGTAAATAAATAGGTAGAATTCCTCTAACCAGCTGTTGTCCTCGTACTGTTTGCAGACCTCATAGAAGCATCTGTTTGACCCCTGCACAAGAGAATATGTTGGGCAAGATGAACCTTGAGTCTTTCAGAGATTTTCTGGGCAAAGGAGCCTGCTTTATGCTCCCTGGAGTTAACTATGTGGTGGCTGAGTTTCCTGTCTTGCCTTTCAGGGTGCAACTTTGCTAGTCTTGGGGGCAAAATCAGTGATTTGCCATTATTACTCTCCTGATGCTTTCTGATTTGTCCTTTGAAGGGTGCTGAGAACCCATACTATCCTGAACCTTTCATTTTAAAGTTGCTTCATACACTGCATCCATCAACCCTAGAAGGAAAACTGTTGAGAATAAACATTAAACAGTCTGGCAAAGAATCTGAGTAGTAGGCAATGATGTGATCTGGCCTCCTAAACTCCAAATCAACCGTATGTCCAGTAGTCCCTAAACACTGGAGACTGTGGGGTAGTTGTATACTGCAGTGGTTTATTTTACCCTGGAGAATGCAACTTTGAGTAAAAAGAACCATGGAGTTGCTGCACTTTGATTTTTAAAAAGCATGTGAGACCAATTTGTAACCTGTTTATTGCAAAACAGGGGTACTCAACCTTTTCAAGCCAAGGGCCAGGTCACATTCCTTCAGACAGCTTTGGGGGCTGGACAGCCATTTTGCCCTGCCTGCCACACATGGCACTTCCGGTTATGACGGAGGTGGTGGTGGTGGTGGGGCCACATGGAATGGTGTCATGGGCCGTATCTGGCCCCTGGGCCATAGGTTGAGAACCCCTGTTGTAAAAGGACAATATTTTAGGTCTGTTTGCCACATGCTATGGAGATATCAGAACTTCTTCTTTATTGGAACACATGGTAAGGTGTGCATTCTGTTGAACATGATGGTGATGGTAGAAGAGGCAGTCATATGTGTGAATGATACAAGTGTAGTAGCTGCTGTGCCCTTGCGCTCATGGTTTCATGGGACTTTCTTTCAAGAGTAAAGTTTTACTCTTTTAAGTTTCAGTACAAAATACAGACATCTTATGATCTCTAAAGATCTCCTCCCAACTGCCGCTCAATAAGTTTAAGTAAGTTATTCCTATTGTCTCCATGGTCTGTTGTGTAATGGTTATTGTTATTATTACCTGTGGTTTATAGTTTTATTGTTTATGGGATATTATTAATGTCTTCTTATTTTGTATTATGTTTTCTTTGTATTGTATGGGTTTTTTTCCTAGTTGTACGCTGCCCAGAGTAGGAGATAATCCCAGATGGGTGGGATATAAATATGAATAAATAATAAATAAATCTTATCTACACAGCTGTCTTCTGAGTTCCAAGTGGTGAATCCAATGCAGCAAGTCCCAGCCCTCAAAATTGATGGCATGACCCTCACACAGTCTGTGAGTAAACAGTTTCTTTTAATTATTTACTTGGTTCTGATACCCAGGCAAAGGACTTTGCACTTTATATTGAGTGTCCTATTCTTGAGCCTATGCCAGGGACCTGCTAGCAGGGAAGCTGCTCCCACATAGGGCGAAAGTTTTTAAAATATGACTTCTTTTTCTTCTTACAATTAATTCTATTCTTTGATTGACAATCGAATCCAGTTTAAGGATGTGGTTTGCTTGCTAGACTCCATCAAGGTTTACTACATGAATGATTCTGTGGTATGGAAGTCATTCTTTATACAGAACATGGTATCACCATTATTATTTTTCTGCCATATCCAAATATTGGCGATCCTCATGGCGATCAGCCATGAAGACTGTCCTGAGAATATAATGCAGTGGCCTTTCATCTGCCTTACACATCGCAGCCTGACACCCATACTATTGATCCATTCCGCCAGTCACTTTCTGGTTCTGAGCCCTTTTGGGACACAAAGTCCTCATCAGCCCCAGGCCAGTATTGATGAAACTGCTGCCCTCCATCAAGATGGATTCAAGTGGTATTTAATCCACTTGGGGACCATCACCCTTCCCTGTGGACTTCAGTACCCAAGGCCATTAGTCCTCCGGGTGGTCAGGTTAGTTAACCACCTCCTGACACTTGGCATTGAGTGGTATCACCATTAACAGTATTTATTCAGAAATGGCTTGAGCCAAGGAGGTATAGATTCATTGCCCTGCATTAGAATGCTGTCTTCCCCTTTTACCTGCTTCCCAGAATCATTCTTGTCTAATGGTTTATTGAATATAGCTGGCCATTATTGAATATCTGGAGGAGACACGGCCAAATCCAAGGGTCCTGCCTCAGGATCCAAAGAAAAAAGCCCAAGTCCGGATGATCTCGGAGCACATTGCTTCTGGAATCCAGCCTTTGCAGGTAATTGTTCTGTCAGCAGAGCTATCTGTTCATCCTTAACAGCAATGCTGCAAAACAGCTTTCTATTTATTGGAAGTAATAAAAAGAAAAATATCAGAATTTTTCTGGGGGGGGGGATCCTTCTGATAAATTTTGGCTTCAGGGCTCAGGATCAACAATCACAGTTGACATTTACAGGAGGATATGAATTCCTCCACAGAGCAGATGTTGCTGATAATTCCTACACTCTCTATTGTGTTTTAGTGCTATTTCTCAATATTATTGCTTTTGAAGCTCCAGAGCTTTGGAAAATGAGGTAGGTGGGGTCTTGGGCAAGAGAGAAGATTTTGTTGACTCATTCTAATCAAAATCCTTCCCCTTCCTTCCCCACCTCCTGCAGTTTTACTGCAGTTAGTTTGCCAGCTTTAAATAAAGGCTAAAGATAACCTAATATGTGCCATAAGGTTGGCCATTGTACCAAATAGTAGTTTGCCATATTGGTTTTAAAAATTAATTAGTTTGGGTAGTTTAGTGAGTACGCCAAAAATAATTCAGTATTGTAATTAGAAGTGGAAAACTTTAGTTACCGGTAGTTGTTAATGGATATGTTGATACGTTTTAAAGAAACAGTAAACAGATACATAACAGAAGTCTTTTTCTTTGTAAAATCTTTTATTTATTTATTTATTTATTTATATTCAAATTTATATGCCGCCCAATCGGGTAAACCCGACTCTGGGCGGCTCACAACAAGTTAAAACACACATAAAACAGTACAACCAATTAAAACCAATTAAAACCCAACATACCCACCCAACTACCCCATTCCTCTTAAAACCCACATAAACCCACATTTAAAAAAAAGACAATTAAAAGAAATGGGGTCTTAATTTATAAGCCAACAGGCGGGGGCCACTCTTCCATCTGGGCCCCACACCTGCCCTGCCTACCAGGTTTTTAGGTCTTTTCTGAAAGGTAGCAGCTCCATCTGCTCCCACAACTCTACAGGCAGGAGGTTCCACAAGGCCGGTGCGGACATGGAAAAGGCCCTCCTTCGTGTGCCAGAGAGACAAGCCCCTCTGGCAGATGGAACAATCAGGGAGCCCCTCCGATCCGCTCTGGTTGGACGGGCGGACACTCTTGGGACGATGCGGTCTCTAAGGTATCCTGGCCCACTGCCATGAAGGGCTTTAAAGGTCAAAACCAGCACCTTGAACTGCACCCGGAGGCAAACTGGTAGCCAGTGCAGCTCCCGAAGTAATGGTGAGGCACGAGCATAACGCCCGTGCCCCATCACCACCCGGGCTGCCGCATTCTGGACCACATCAGAGTTTCTGTTCCATACAGAACCTTCCAGGACTGCAAACTCATTGCAATGCAAAATCATGCCAAGCTTTAAATAGTTTGTATTTCCAATCACGGATGATAGATAAGGGCCAAATAATTAGCATCAAAATTGACTATCTTTTGAGCCAGGAAATTTAATAAATATTAGTCCTGGTAGGTTAAAAGCATAATGTGAAGCCATTCTCTTCATTGTTCACAACTATTCAGCAAAATAACATTATGCATAATCTTTAGCACATTATTTCAAAGTATACAAAACTGTACATAAATGAAACTGTGAGGAAAGTGCTAGGATAAAAGGCAGCATCACCACAGATGTTTTCACAGTGCTCAAGATGACATGATGTTGCCATCAGTGTCCATGGTATGCTCACTCATTGCGCTATAATTGCAGGAGCTTTTGAAATGCCTTAAACTACAGCTGCATAAAAATGGTGTCAAGTTCCAGGAAAATAGTGAAACTACTGCTGTGCTGTAATTTTTTAACTTATTGAGACATTTTTACTTCTCCATGCAAGAAGCTTCCATGTTTTGTTCATGGAATTTATTTTTCTTATATTTTGAGCTATCTATAATATTACAAGGTGGCTGAAGATACTGCATTTATTTATTTTTCTCTCAAGTGCTTATCCTGGCATCATGCTGCAACTTCTTTGGCAACTTACATTTGCTCACCTGAAACTATCCTCTTGAACATGTTCCCTTAGGCTTTAACTGAAGCATGTGAAGCTGGGGAAGCTATCTGCAGCCCCAGAGCTAATTTTACAGTAAATGACAAAGTGTGAACACATACTTTTGAGCCAGTGCTTAAATATAGTAAGTGCACACATCCTAAAACCTGCGTATAAAAATCTGTCTGAAATTTCTCCTTTGAAAATTTTCTCACAAGTAATTCATCCTCTATCAAATTGAATGAGAATGGTCAATATTTTCATGGGATAAATTTTTGGCACAGTACAATTTAAACTGTCTGTTTGGATCAAGACAACGGTGTACAGATAGGCAACAGGAGACAAAAGGAGCAAATTCAATCCATGGAAATTTCTCAGCTTGCCTTGTCCACAAGATAATCTCCAAATGCACAAACTATCTTGTGTACACACAGTGTTATATCAGCTGCAGTTAAGTTTTACATTGAGAGACAATCTAATCTGAAGACTCTTTCTCCATTTCTCAGAACTTAGGTGTTCTTCAGCAGCTGGGAGAAAAAAAGCAAGACTGGGCACAGCGTTATATTTCTCATGGCTTCAAAGGTAAGTCTGAGGGTGACATTCTCATTTGAATTACCGTATTTTCCGGCGTATAAGGCGACTGGGCATATAAGACGACCCCCAACTTTTCTAGTTAAAATGTAGAGTTTGCAATATACTCGCCGTATGACTACACCTCTTCCAACGGCAGTGTCTTCGGAGCTTCCCGGGCCGGGGATGGCTCCCTTTACCTGCTGGGGGTGGTGGTGCGGAGGAGGAGGAGGAGCAGCTGATCGGCGGGGAAAGCCAGCTTGGGGTGGGGGCTGGGCAAATGGCCCAAGAATCCCAAGAGCCTTAGGAGAGGAAACTCAAATCTGGATACTCCCTACCTAGGAAACCATGGGAAGGGTGGCCATAAATCAGGATGCCATTAGTACTATCATAATCATTTTTAATATTAATATTTAATATTTTAATATTACCTTTTGGTAATAATAATAAATTTTATTTCAATCCCACTTTCCTGACACAAGTGTCACTCAAAGCGGCTTACAACATATATAACCTATTCCCCTTCACCAGCGGGGAAGGTAAAAGGAGCCCCGTTGGGCGTCTCCAAGCCCGACGGGGCTCCTTTTACCTTCCCCGCCGGTGAAGGGGGCGGGGAGGCGCGGCTCGCGGCGTCTCCGAGTCCGACGGGGCTCCTTTTACCTTCCCCGCTGGTGAAGGGGGTAGGGAGGTGTGGCTCGGGGCGTCTCCAAGCCCGACGGGGCTCCTTTTACCTTCCCCGACAGTAAAGGGGGCGGGGAGGCGCGGCTCACAGTGTCTCCGAGCCCGATGGGGCTCCATTTACCTTCCCTGCCAGTGAAGGGGGTGGGGAGGCAGGCGGCCCCTTGCTCCAGAGGCCTCGTGGCGGCAGCGGCTGGCTTTTCCCACCGGTCACCTCCTCCTCCTCCTCACCCCCCGGCTGGGGGGGGGTGCGGAGGAGGAGGAGCATCAGCTGACCAGTGGGGAAAATCAGCCGCCGCCACGAAGTGTCCGGAACCAGGGGCCACCCGGATACCACCACCCCAGCCGGGGGTGGGGGGATGAGGAGGAGGAGCAGCAGCTGACCGGCGGGGGGGGGGAGCCAGCCGCAGCCGCGAGGCTGAGGGTGGTTGTATCTGGGCGGCCCCTTGACCCGGAGGCCTTGCGGCAGTGGTGGCTGGCTTCTCCCACCGGTCAGCTGATGCTCCTTCTCCTCCGCACCACCACCCCCAGCCGGGGGGGTGAGGAGGAGGAGGAGGTGACCGGTGGGAAAAGCCAGCCGCCGCCACGAGGCCTCTGGAGCAAGGGGCCGCCCGGATACCACCACCCCAGGGGGGGGTGAGGAGGAGGAGGATCAGCAGCTGACCGGCAGGGAAAGCCATTCACCACCACCGCCGCAAGGCTGGGGGTGGTGGTATCTGGGCGGCCCCTTGCTCCAGAGCCCTTGTGGCGGCGGCGAATGGCTTTCCCCGCCGGGCGGCCCCTGGCTCCAGAGTACCCAGCGTATAAGACGACCCCCAACTTTGGCACAGATTTTTCGGGGTTAAAAAGTCGTCTTATACGCCGGAAAATACGGTATATCCTCTAACATTGTTTTATTGTATATAGTGCAGGGACTCCCTGGGTGGAACAGAGCAGCAGAATGGAATACAGTGGAACCCCGACATACGAACAGTTCTGCGTACGAAAAATTTGACATATGGATAGAAATCCTGGCTTTAAAAAATCGACATACAATTTTTTAATAGAAGAAAATCAACATACAAAAAAAATGGTGACATCTAGTGCCCACTTCTAGTAATGCAATGTGTTTCCGACATACAAAGTTTTCGACATACTGTACATACCTTGTGGAACGACAAAAATTCATGTTGAGGTTTTACTGTATTTCAAGGTTTTCCAGTGCACTAAAGGAGTTAGCTGTTTTGCTCTCCATGCCAAACTTAGAAATTTGCAAGGACTACTTCACATTTCCTTATTCCTTTATTAGAGTGCTGTAAAAAGGAATTCAGCTGTGCAGTCTGCCTTTTAAATCTTGATGCTAAAAGAAGGGTCCATGTTTCTTACAGTGGTGCCATTTTTCTCCTTGCAGCTTTGGAGCAGATCCTACAGGGAACAGCTGGCAAATACTGTGTTGGGAATGAGGTAAGATCAAGTTAAGCTACAGGTCCCTCTGAACACCAAGATCTAGACAAGTCATTCCCAACATGGGACACTTTTATTTTTAATGGGGGCGGGGGGGGGGGAGGAGAATCTGAGAATGTTTAGATCAAGTTGATGGCCTTTTAGGCTTCCTTCTTGTGAATAGGAGTTCACTTTTTGAATAATAATTATATGTCACAGAGAGTAGCATCAGGATTTTAGAGATGCTTACTTGAGGCATGCCCCCCCCAAAAAAGGGGGGTGGGAACCATTGCTCAAGTTTAGACAATTCAGATTTAGGAAGGGCTAAAGCATGAAAATGCTACCAAGATGTTTCCTAGATTTCATAGGTCCAAGAAAGCTGTACTGTACATTTTTCCCCTGCTTACCTCATCACTGCAGAGATTCAGCCTTCTGAATCCAATTTCCACTGGCATATTTTTTAGAAATTGTTCCTTACCTTTTCACCATCTAGAACAGAGGTGCCCAAACTACGGCCCGTGGGCCCAATTAGGTAAAGGTAAAGGTTTCCCTTGCTCGAAAGCCAGTCGTATCCGACTCTAGGGTTCAGTGCTCATCTCTGTTTCAAAGCCGAAGAGCCAGCGCTGTCTGCTTCTGCAGACGTTTCCATGGTCATGTGGTAGGCATGACTAGACACCGGAGTGCACGGAATGTTGTTAACTTCCCACTGAAGTGGTCTCTATTTATCTACTTGCAATTTCTTTTTTTTTTTAAATAATTTTATTTAAATCTACACATTACATAATAACAAAAAAAATACATCAACTTAATAGAGGACATTCACCATGTGCTATTTACATTGCCATATGGGACAGAGTTACTTAATTCTTATATGATTCCTTTCCAAAAGGAATGCTGATCCGGCGTTGGCTTCTGACCTTGATCCTTATGCAGTATATAGTCTGTGAAACATCTCCACGTGTCCTGAAATTTATTTTCTTTTATTAGTCCTTTTCTTAAATTTATTTCCCAGGTAAGCTTATCGTTTAAAGCAATAGTCCATAACTCATTGTACCATTCATCGATTTTTGGAGTGACATCATTCTTCCATTGCCGTGCTATACAGTGTCTGGCACCTGATAACATGACTGCCATTAATTCCCTTTTACTATATTCCACCTTATCAACATCCGTTAGTAATACTATAACTGCATCCAATTTAACCTTTTCATTCAAAATTTTCCCAATTTCATACTCTACACTCGTCCAAAATGGCTTCAACTTCTTACACCCCCACCACATATGCTCATACGTTCCTATATCCTCCTTACACCTCCAACATATATTTAATTTTGTCTTGTCAATTAAATGTAATCGCACAGGGGTCATATACCATTTCCATAATAACTTGTGGTTATGCTCCTTAATCCTTACTGATAACGTTTTCATGATTCTTCTTTTCCACTTTCTATTCCAACATTCATCTGTGATTTTAACATTTAAATCTTGTTCCCATATTCCTCTTAATGCTTTTTGGGATTCGTTAGAATCATCCAATACTTTATATAATTTACTAACTAATCCTTTAATTTCTATTTGACCATTTCTTAACTTATATACTAGCTCCTCAAATTTTGTCATGTTCCTGTCTAAGCCTATTTCTTCCCTATATTTTTTATTCCAACTTTTCATTGCAGCAACTTGAAGCCAATTTAGTTTCAACTGTTTACACATTTCTGACATTTTCTCCTCATCCTCACAAACATCTAACCATTCCTTTAATAAAGTTACTTTATATCCTTTCATTATTTCTTCAGTCCTATGGTCTAAGAGTAGTGGGAATGATTTTATATCCCTTAACTCCAAAATTGGTGATAACCCTGGGGATAATTTGTTTTTCAATAGTGTCCATGTTCTAAAGAGTGTCTTTAGCATTTTATTCTCGGTATTAATTTTAACAGTTTCTTTGCCTAGAAATATTAGTGATTCATCTCCCAATTTTTCACGTAATTCAATCTCCCCCCATATCAATTTTTTCCTTATTAAAATTTTACAAATATTTTTCAGTTGAAATGCCCAATAATAATTTGTGATGTTCGGGATTCCTAAACCACCCTTTTTTTGTGAAAGATACCACAACGTTTTCGATATTCTAGCTTTTTTCCCGTTATTGCAATAATTATTTATTAAATTTTGAAATACATTTAGTTCCTTCCTTTTAATATTAATTTGGAGAGTATCAAATAAAAAATTTATTTTAGGCAACAATTTCATTTTACACAATGATACTCGACCAAACCAGGACAAATGTAATTTTTTGTATCGTATAATCTTTTCCTTTAACTCCTTTTCCAATTTGTCATAATTCAATCTCTTTAAATCATCGTACTTGTTTGAAATGTTTATTCCTAAATACTTAATACTAGACCTAATCTGTAATTTAAATCTGGATTTTATAACTTCTTGTGTTTCAACATTCCCATTAAAAAAAATTGCCTCTGATTTGTCCCAGTTAACTTTAAGCCCCGTAACCCTATAAAATTTTTCTAAGTGTGCATATACTTTTTCCAATGACTTTTCAGGATTTTTTAACGTTAATAATGTGTCATCTGCATACTGGCTAATTTTTATCCCATTTAGACCTATCATGTCTGTATCTTCTCTTACCACGTTAGCAATTAATTCCATGACCATTATAAACAGTGAAGATGATAGTGGATCCCCTTGTCTTGTGCCAGCTTCCAACTTAATTTCCTCTGTTAATTCATCATTTATTTTTACTCTTGCTGATCCCCTTTGATATAACTGCCCAATTACTCCACAAAATTTTGAACCGAATCCATATTTTACTATAATTTGTTTTATGGTAATCCACTGGATGGAATCGAAAGCTTTGAATATATCTAATGAGATAAAACCTGTGTGATCTCTTTGCTGCTGTGCAATGATTGACATGTCAAGTATCCTCCTTGTCAGGTCCGACATGAACCGACCTCGCAAAAACCCTGCCTGATCTTTTTGAATATAGTTACCTAAAAATTTATTTAACCTATTGGCCAGAACCGCAGTAAAAATCTTCACATCCTGATTCATCAGCGAGATCGGTCTATATGATTCGATGTTTTCCACGTTTTTTCCTACTTTTGGTATTAAAATAATAACTGAGTTATACCATGATGCCGGTACTATACCTCCATCCATTACATAATTAAATACCCTTTCAATTCTTGGTATCAACACTTCCTTGAAATCCTTATAAAATTCCACAGACAAACCGTCTTCACCAGGGGTTTTACCCACCCTTAACTTATCTATAACATCAGTAATTTCTTTAGAGGTTATTCTTTCGTCCATGTAATCCCTATGTTCTTGATCCAATTTTATCCTTGACCATTTATTTAAATAACTTTTTAACTCAACATCGCTTATCTCTTTTTTAGAATAAAGCTCCCTATAAAAATTACTAGCAATATGTATCTTATCTTTCATTTTATTACATCTTTCCCCATTACTATTTATCAAAATCTGAATATTTCTACTATTTTTCTTTTCCTCTGCAACTTTAGCCAATAGTTTAGAATTTTTATTACCATACTCAAAATAGTTTCTTTTAAGATAAATCAAATTCTTTTTAACTTCTTCAATATCCTTTTCAATAATTTTCATTTTCAAACCCTGTAATTTATTAAACACATTTCTGTCACCTGATCTTACATGTTCTTCTTGCAACTTCCTTACTTCGTCCTCTATTAATTTTAAATTTTTATTTTCCTGTCTATTATGCCTACATGAAAGTTTTATACTTTCCCCCCTGAAAATTGCCTTCATGGTGTCCCATAAAACTCCATCATTAACATCATTAGTGTCATTTATCTCCCAGCATTCATTCCACTTTTTAATTATTATTTCCTTACTCTTTTGATCCCTAAACAATTTTGTATCATATCTCCATGCTCCAATACATTTTTTCTTACCATCAATTCTAATTTCTAAACACATTTCAGCATGGTCCGATTCTTTTAATAATCCAATTTTAATATCTTCAACTTTACTTATCAAGTTTTCTGAAGTCAAAAAGTAGTCAATCCTTGAATAGGAGTTGTGAGCTTGTGAAAAAAAAGTAAAACCCCTTTCTGAACCCCTGATATCTCTCCATACATCCCGTAATCTCATTATTTTTAACCACCTATCTATAACAGAATTATGCCCGTGTCTCAACACATTTGTGGTGTCTAGACCCGATCTAATTAGATTAAAGTCTCCGGCAATGATTAATTTGGTTACATTTTCATTTCTTATCTTTTGAGATACACCATCTAAGAATTCCTCTTGCTTCTCATTTGGTACATAAATATTAGCAATTAATATTTCCTCCTCATTAACCATTCCTCTAATTATGACATATCTCCCTTCAGGGTCTATAACAGACTTTAATTTTGTAAAACCCAATTTTTTAGAAATTAATATTGCGACCCCTCTCGACTTTGAATTACCAAATGCTTTCTCATAATGCTCTATTCCCCTTAGATACAAGTTGTTTACATTATCGTTTTTCTGATGGGTCTCTTGTAAACAAATCACATCAGGATTATTTCTCCTAATAGCCGCTTCCACACGTTTCCTCTTAATTATGCTGCCAATGCCTTTAACATTCCATGATACAATTTTAATTTTCTTCATACTTATTTATGTTACATTCTACTAACCCAATCCCTGTCTCCCATTGGCAAGTGCTCGACATACTACATAACCCATCCCACAAATAATACAATAACTGAACACAAAACATATAACAAAACTTCTTCACCCTCCCCACCTTTCCTAGAAAGAACACCCTTGAAAATCAAGGAGGGGAGGGGGGGAGTGTGCAATTATGTGAGCCTAGCTCCTAATCATCCTGCATAACATCAACTTAACTCTTAAATCAACTTTACATGCCACATCCATATACTTTATCCTCCCTTCTTAATGTGTGCTTTACATGTCTCAAATATAATGTGCCTAGACAATTTATTCCTATTAACAATTCTTATCATGAGTCATATACATTCCTGATAATATCAACTCATCTTTAAGGTCTTTCCATTCCTTGGTGTTACTTTCAATTATTTTCGCGTCCACTAAAACATCTAAAACATATAATCCTTCTTTTATCATATATGACTTTCCAGAATTTACAACTTTTAATTTTTTTGATAAGAGCCAAAAATATGAAATCCCTTTTTCTCTTAGTTTTTTTGTAATTGGTTTTAACTGCATTCGCCAAGTCCGATCTTCAACAGAAATATCATTGTAAACCTCTATATTATTTCCCTCTAACTTCAATGCCTCTGAACCGGAATTCCTGATATGCTGCATTAAGGTCAACTTCAAACCTTCACTCACAAATCTCACCAACACATTTCTGTTTCCACTGTTATGCTTCTTTGCACCTAGCCTATGTACAGTTATTATATCCTCAGCCACAAAGCTCCTCCCCATCTTTAAATCATTTAACCATCCCAACAATCTGATCTTTAACTGATCCGGTCTGCCCTCAGGAATATTTCGAATTATCACATTACATTTTCTATGTTGATTTTCCAAAAATTCTATTCTTGCCTGATGGTCATCTACCTTCACTTCCTCTTCCTTCACTTTTTCTTGCACCACCTGTACTTCTTTGGTCAATACTTCAACCTCTTTTGTGCTCATGCACATCCCTTCCTTTAATTCAGATACTTCTTTCATAATACTTGCTACTTCAGCTTTGGTAGTTTCCATCAACCCTGACATCATCATCAACATTTTTTGTTGGAATGCATTAAAACTTTCTTGTTGTAGCTTAATATATTCTTGATTGTCTCGAACTCGCTGCTCTTCTAATGTTTCAAATTTTGTTTGGAGAAACTTCTCCAACCCTGCAAGCTTTACTTCAATGGAACTCCTAGAGTCATTCATATCTGTTTCCTGAGTCTTATCCCTTTCCCTAATTTCAAGCACCTTCTCTACCATTTCTTTCTTTTTTATAGCCCCCTGAGCTCTGTCTTCTTCATCAGTATTCACCTGCTCAATCTGTTCTACTTCTGATTGTTGTTTAGATTGTTGTTTGTCTTGACACTTCTTCCTTGCTTCCATATCTGCTCTAAAAATTCTCAGTTCTTCAGCTTCTTTGATCTCGTCCCGTAAAGATTTCCTCCTGCCTTCACTTTCAGCTCTTACTAGCCTACCTGTCCTTAACCAAACTGGGTCTAATATCTCTTGCCCTAACAATTTACCCTTCTCTCTACGATTCATCCGAATTTAATAGCAGATAATTCTATAATACTACACTACTTTATCACCAAACAGTATACAATATTCTAATTTCACTAATCTAACCCTTATACACAATTAACAATTTTATTCTCCATACACCTATCTAATCAGATGACGCGGTCAACCATTTACTCTGCTTAGTATTGCAATAATATATGACTTTCTATTTTCTGTTTTCAAAATGATTCTAGGACTGCTCAGCTTTCTATTTAAGTTGGCACTCTCGAAATAACTTTGTAACACAGCTGCGTTTCAAGATAAGATAAAATAGAGAGCTGTCCTTGAGTCTAGCAAAACCCTGAAGACACCAGCTGTAACATGCTTCAGTGATTAACTGCTGTTATCTGAAGAAAAATGCTTCAGTTTCTTCTTTCTTCTTAACGATGAAATACTATAACCGTCTCTAGTTCAAAACTTTATTCCTCGTTCTCAGCACCCCTTTATTCCAAAGAAAAATGTTCAAGACTCCCAGTATTTCCCCAATTTCTCTCAGTATTATGATTACATTAACCACTTAAGCAATGAAGCAATGAAGCAAAATGCCTGTGTACTTTGTCCATTTGTCCATTCAAATCAAAGAAGCACCAAAAAGCACCAGTGGAACCACAGGATCTTCCTTCTTTACAGTCAAACAGGATGGTATGCGAGTCAAATTTAATAGTACTCTTTAAATTCCAAAACCACACTGCACTCCCTCACCGCTCTTCAACTCACAGAATAAAAGTTCAGGTGACAGTGTGCTTTATTCCTCGGGCTACCCAAAATGACTGCTCAGGAATAACAATAATAACAACAGGGGAGGAGGAGGGAGCAAATCACGCTCAGCCCACAACACCAAGAGTTCCTGTTCCAGCAACCCGGGACCAATTAAAAAAAAAAATCACTCTTTGTCAACTGTTTTCCACCTCCTTCTCAGTGCCAATTTCACCTTTGTTCCAGTTCTGCCTTTAATCCTCACTCGCCGCGTCTCTCCTTTCAAGTTCAAGTTCATCCACCTCGCCTCACCTCCCCAACAGCAGGATCCAACACAGCCTTACAGCCTCCAATCTTTTTTTTAAAAAGTTTTGTTTTCTTTGTTTTCACCCACTTATTGGAGTACACTGCCAATATCCCTTGGAAAAAAACTCACAATGCTGATAAACTGCCACTGCGACCTCTGGAATTCCAAGCCTCTGAGTCTCCGAGCCTCCAAGGCTCCCGACTTGCTGTTTGAGCGCTTGGGCGTTTGAACGCACCAACTCCGTCCCTGGGCTCCGCAGCTCTGCAGGTTCTACAGTACAAGTTTTCAACCAGGAAACTAGTATTTTCAGACCACTAACATCTTTAGACACTTCTTCCAATTATTCATTCCAAATTTTCTTGAGTTTTGCACACATATATCCACATTTGTGGCTCCCCTTTTCCAAGCAGAGACGAAGAAACGCTGCTGCTCAGGTTGTCTCCATGCCACGCCCCTACTTGCAATTTCTTGCTTTCGAACTGCTAGGTTGGCAGGAACTGGGACAAAAACGGGAGCTCATTCCGTCCTGCAGTACTCGGGAATTGAACTGCTGACCTTCCGCCTCTGAGTCAGCGTCTTAGCCACTTGAGCCACTGCAGTCCCCAGCTTGGTGGCCCAGTGGAGATTGAGTGGAGAAGTGATTGTTTTCCCCTTTCTCTTTTCCACTGGATCATACTCTTACAAGCAGAACCTCATGGCTGAATCCAATATTATGTCTGTAATTAAGAGATCTGTATAATCAGATCATATTGAGTTTTTATTTCTTCCAGTTGATCCTAGATATTCCGGCTGATGTACCAGTTGAAATACAGTATCAATAACCAAATCATATTAACAGTTTTTATGAGGCAGCCATTTTATACTGTTTCAGCATTTATAAGGAAAAGTGCCACAATTTATTTTTAATTTTATTTTTATAATACAACGTATATAACTATTGATTAATGCTTTAATTTTGAGCCATGGCTCACTTATTTGGATAATTGACACAAGTAATGAAGTAATTCAGACAACTGCTTCCAGACTCGTTCTCAATTAATTAAGCAAGAGCACCATCTACTGATCAGTGTTTTGATAGTCATTATCAAATGCTACTGAATCATATATGTAAAGTATTGAAAACAATTCTTGTTTTCTTGACATTTAATTAACTCCAATTTTAAGACAGTTTGTTGTGGAGATCAACTAATTGTGAAAACATACTGTCTATTTCGGAGCTTTCTAGACACCATATTTTAAGGATTCAGACAAACTGGAATGAGTTCAAAGGAGGGCAACAAGGACGATTAGGAGACTGGGTATTTAATATTCAGATATATATCTCTATACACAGAGAGAGAGAGAGGGAGGTGAAACTTGGAAAATTAGAATATCGTGCAAATGTCCATTCGTTTCACTTAAAAGGTGAAAGAAATATATGAGATAGACTCACTGCATGCAAAGCGAGATATGTCATGCCTTAATTCATTTTAATTGTGATGATAATGGCGTACAGCGTACATGAGATTATGTGATGATTATGGGGTACATGAGATTAGGGGGTTGGGGTTTTCATAAGCTGTAAACCATAAGCATCAATATTATAACAAAGTAAGGCTTGAACGATCTCGTTCTGCATGTAATGAGTCAATCTTATATATTTGTTTCACCTTTTAAATTGCATTACTGAACTGAATGAACATTTGCACAATATTCTAATTTTCACTTGTACACACATGTGCGCGCACACACACACACTGTGATGTTGTGTTGTATGTTTTATATTTTTAAAGCTATCCTGAGTGGTGCTTGCATCAGAAGGGTGGAGTATAAACGTAAATAAGTATTGTTGGAAACCAAACCCTATGAGCAAAGACTGAAGGAACTGTATGGTATTACAGTATTTGATCTGATGTATTTCCCTTATCTATGCTTCTTCATCTGACTCAACTGGCTGTACTCCTGATTTATTTATTTATTTAATATTTATTTCTCTTTGGCTTTTCTGTAGGTGACCATCGCTGACTTGTGCTTGGTTCCCCAAGTATACAATGCAGAGAGGTAAGCAAAATTCAGTTCCACATGCTATATAGCTGAATAAGGCAATTGATGTCATTGCAATAGCCCAGGTAACAGTCAAACTCATGTATATAGGCACTTCGAAATGTTAGGTGTGCTGCTGAGCTGGAATTTAGTTTTCAGAACCTTGTTTTCTGGGTCACAAGAAATGCCGTTTGGAGGTAGACATTGATTTATCATAACTCAAGTCTGCACAAAGAAATACTCTCCTCACCCCTACACAAATATAATTTATATTCTAATCCTCTGTTTCAGCATTATGTTTGAGGCTGGTATTGCCACTCATGGCAGTTCTGTAAAGGAATCTGCCCTTTTTAAGATTGCTAGTTTGCTTGATTCTGTGCCCTCTTTGATGTGAATGTCAACCCCTTTCCCTCCACTCCTATCCTGTGCAACAGTGGTTCCCAACATGGGGGCCATGCCCCACAGGCCAGGGGAATTCAATTTCCAGAAGCCCAAGTTAGTACATTGGCTGATCAGTGCTTTGAGGAATTGACTTAGGCTTCTTGGAATTGAAGTCCAAAAACCAAAAGATGGGAAACACTGCTGTACACCCTTTTCTTCTTTTTCTTATAGAGCTTGCATCCAGCTGTCACATTGGATTCTGGTTTTATCCATTCTACCATGGTTGTCTTCTGGCCATTTTATCAGTGTTTCCCCTTCCATATCCCAGGCTCTGTTCTTGCCAGTGAATTATCTCCTGTGCCTAAATGGTTTTTGCTGCTGCTCAAATCTTAGAAAAGTCTTTCCTCAACTATCCTAGGCTCTTCATAACTGGGTCTAGGGCCATTTGGCCTTCTTCAGTCTATGGCTTCTCATAGTCTCCTCCCCAGTGATCTGCCTAATTAATTTAATTTAATTTAATTTTTTGACTTTTATGCCACCCACTCAGGCAAGCCCGACTCAGGGCGTCTTACAAATAATCTAAATACACATACAATAAAACATAAGAGTATAAGAACAGTTTAAAAACCGTTAAAAATCACCCACATTAAAAGACCCACTCACCCCTGTAAATCTTTGGGATGCCTGTACCATCTCACAGTCAGCATTTCATTACAGCTAAGCATACCTCTAAGTCAAAGTGAGAGGATATAGCACTTGCTTTTAAAAAGGAATCAATTTGTAGCCTAAAAGATGGTATGTAGTCCTGTAATTTACTACTGGTAATTATTCACAGTGATGGCTCTACACTAAGATTATTTATCTCTATGTAAAACTGCAAAGCTGGGGAGCATTCTCAAAATGTAGTAATTGCCAATCATTCCATATCTAATTTGTTCAGTTATTTGTCTCAACTACACAGCAAATGGGTCAGGTTTTTAAGACCTTTTATGTTTGAATGCAAGTTTCCCCAGTTCTCTCCCTTTTAAAGGTAAAGGTATTCCTTGCTCGACAGCCAGTCGTGTCCTACTCTAGGGTTCAGTGCTCATCTCTGTTTCAAAGCCAAAGAGCCAGCGCTGTCTGCTTCCGCAGACGTTTTCGTAGTCATGTGGCAGGCGTGACTAGACACTGGAGCACACAGAACGCTGTTTACCTAAAGTGATCCCTATTTATCTACTTTTAAGTCCAGCTAATAAACACACTTGGACACTTGAGAGAAAGAAAAAAATAGCATTGACGCACAAAATGATGTAAGAAGATATACGTGCTCAGGAATCTTGGTAAAGTGGCATTAGGTCATTAATGGAGACAGTAAATTCAAGTGAGTTCGTTTAGAAAGAAGGTAAGTAAAAGTGGCCTCTCTTCCCAGCCATATGGCTGGCAAGATGGAGGACTTCAAAAAGACATGCTCCTCTTCCAAAGGCAGAAACAGAAAGGCCAGAACAAAGACCACCTGGCAAATAGGGCCAGGTGACCCTTAGTCAGGAAGATAGGAACCTCTCTAATTGGCTACTTAGAGACAAACAATATAAGCAACTTCTTTTAAGTCTGGCTAGTCTTTCCTGTCTCTCTGGTTGTATGTTAGTATTCTCAGCATGCTGGGGTTGCACTAGAATACTCAACATAATTCTTGATTTCTCTTGGCAGATATAAAGTGGACTTGACTCCATACCCCACAATAAGCAGCATCAACAAAGCTCTTCTGGAATTAGAAGCGTTCCAGTCCAGTCACCCATCCCGACAACCAGATACACCTCCAGAATTGAGAGCCTAAAGCAATTTGGCTGGAAAAGGATTCTCCCTTGGTAGTACATACAGAAAGGAACCAAAACCTGAATTATTTCCTGCCAACCTTTGAAGCACAAGACAAGAGGAGAAGATATTAACTGGAGTAGCCTAATACACAATTACAAGGAAAAAATGGCCTTCCCTTGATCATGTTATGTAATTGTAAATGGAATCATGAAGCACACTTTAAAACAAAAACATGGGTATACTGTGTGAATTAATTGATGCCATCCTGAAATATTGACGACAAAGGGAGCTTTTTTGAAAAGTAGCTTCTAATGCTGCTATTTAAAGATGGTATGCCTTGAGTCTTTCATTTCTTAACTAAAGTTCTGTGATAAAGTAGAAAGAAGCAGTGCAAAATCGTCAAAAGTTTTTTAAATGAAAGAGATAAGCTAGACCTCCTCCACCCCAAAGTAAAATGCATGAATGAAGCAGGACAGCTACACAGTAGCTTTGTATAAGTAAAGGGTAAAGGTCGTCCTTGCTCAAAAGCCAGTCGTATCTGACTCTAGGGTTCAGTACTCATCTCCGCTTATAGCCAAAGAGCCAGCGCTGTCTGCGTCTGCTGACATTTCCATGGACATGTGGCAGGCATGACTAGACACTGGAGTGCACGGAACACTGTTTACCTTCCCACCTAAGTGGTACCTATTTATCTACTTGCAATTTCTTGCTTTTGAACTGCTAGGTTGGCAGGAGCTAGGACAGAGAAGGAAGCTCACTCCATCATGCAGCACTCAGGTCTCAAACTGCTGACCTTCCAGTTGTCAAGTTCAGCATCTTAACCGCTAAGCCACTGTGGTATACAAGCATCTAAAATTTCTTATAAACACTGACTGAACCAGGGAGAAGCTGACAAGTTGAAAGCATACATTTCCTCACTCATGTGAGATAGTCCAGTAAATGATATTATACATGTTTTTTTTTAGTATTTATTGCCACCAACATAGCACACAAACTGTAACTAATCTTGTTCCGCTGTACCACCAGTAAACCAACTTGCCACACTAAAAATTAAGAAGGGTTTTATTTTAAAAATAACATCAGCAGCAGTCCAGACTACAAATAAAACATTTTTTCTGTTCAACCTTAGAAGATGGATTTTAACTCCGCAAGTAACTGGTCCCAACTTTATTCCTTATTGAAGCTATGCTAGAAAATTGAGAAGATACAAACTCATTACAAATGGCACTTAACGAACTGTTGGGCAATTGCAAGCATCCTACACTGATCACCAGATGATGACTGCTTTAAAACTTCTTGTATCGTGCACTGAATATATTTGGCTTTATGATATGGTAGTTTTAAAAAATCTGGGGGTTGGTTTATCTCACTCGCACCCATTCCCCTGCATCTTGGTTTGTTCAAGAAGAACTATTTCAGTTCACATACCGGAAACATAAACATAAAGCAGGGGTGCCCAAACTACGGCCTGTGGGCTGGATCTGTTGCAAAACAGATTGCAAGGCACATTTTACTTCCAGTGGGAGGAACCACATGAACGGCCCACTGAACCGTGACCGGCCCACAGCCCAAAAAGTTTGGGCATCCCTGACATAAAGAAATAACTTTTGCTGGATGAAAACATTTGATGCAAAATACTGGAGAAATCAATTGGAATAGGTTTGCAGCGAAGGAGGCCCATACAAGACAGAATTAAGTCCAATGGCTATGGGTTGCCTATCCCTTCTTTACCTTCTTGGTAAAGCAACATAGCAATAGCAAGAGGAGTTGATGCAGTGATTTGTCAGGCACTGAAGATCTTTACAGCCTCATAGAGGCTGTAATTTGTCCTAAGAGAGAGATACTACAAAATGCAGATACTGTACTATGCTTAGCTTGTTGGATTGCTCAGTGAGTTAGGCAGAGGTCAGCCACTGAATTCCCCACTATGCCTCCTTGAACAAAAGCCAGCCTGTGTAGTCTTAGGGAGGCTACACAGTCCCAGGGTGCCCCCCTCCTGGAAGAAGGGAATGGAAAACCATTTTAAAGTACAGTGAAACCTCCCTTAACAAATTCAATGCATTCTCCGTGACCTTTTGTACTATGAAAAATTTGTAAGCAAAATTCTCATAGGAATGCATTGAATGCAGTTTCCCATAGGAATGCATTGAAAACCAAAATTTGTTAACCGAAACGTTTCCCATAGGAATGCATTGATAACCAATTAATCCATTCTGGGGGGAAATTGTTAACCGAGCCACTATTTTTTATGGATTTCTTTTTGTTATGTGAGTTTTGTGTTAACCAAGCCATTTGTTAAGCGACATTCCACTGTATTGTATACCTAGAAAACTGGAAAGGGTCATCATAAGTGAAAACTGATTTGACCGGATGTAAGAAACTGGTGCTGGAGAAGACTCTTGAGAGACCCTTGGACTGCAAGGAGAGCAAATCAGTCAATCCTAAAGAAAATTAACCCCAACTGCTCCTGGAACGATAGATGCTGAAGATGACACTAAAGTACTTTGGCCATCAAATGAGAAGAGAGGACTCACTGGAGAAGACCCTGCTCCTGGGAAAGATCGAAGGCAAAATGTCAGGGATAAGATAGTTAGATCTGGGATGGATCTGGGTAGACTCTGGAGGATGACAGATGTCAGGAGCCTGGAGTGCTGTGGTTCATGGGGTCATGCAGGGTCTGCAACTGAGCAACAAGTCTGCTTGTTTGTCTTCATTATCACTAGCTAAGATTCATGTCTCCAATAATCAAAACAAGATTCTTCTGCATGCTTTATTATACAATTTGTTCTCTAAAGGGTGTGGGGAAGAGGGAGGGAGTTTGTACAAAATGTTAACAGCTTTTGTTAAGTTGACAGAAAGAGGAAGGAGGATAGGACGAAATACACTAGGGAGAGACAACATGAACAAGAAGGGCATAAAGAGACATACAACGAAAGAATACAGATATTAATCAAAACAGTCAGCTATGTGAAGTATCTAAAGTACAAACCTGATCTCCTTGAGTTTATAAACATGAGGATTTTGCATTCTACTTTAAAAGTGCTTTCTTTCAGCTAAACAGTGAAAACTCATCTTCCAAATTCAGTTCATGAATCAGCACAAACGTAATGGAGTAGTGAAGATCTTAGCATGGTTTCCTAGACCTATGATTAAGGGATGTCATCAACTTAAGAAAAATAGGAAGTTCAGTAATGGGGATATTGGGGATTTTTTAAAATTAAAATGTTTCGTGCAAGTAAGAGATTGCCAGTCCACCCCACAGTAAAAATCCAGGGCAGTCTGTGCCTGACTTGCTGGCAATCCAGTTTGTTACAACAAGAAACAAAAAAATAGACTTTTCAGACAGATACTGTAGTACTATTTTAACAGTTCCTTTTCTAATTGGCAAAGGTTCGGTCTCTGTTGTTAGTGACTGACAAACGTGCCCTTTCTTTATTTTTTTGAAATTCATTGTCTGCTCTTCCCCCTCTTGGTTCTGGTTCAGGCTGGATGCTGTGAGGCCTCTTCAGTTCCTCAAGGTCCAGCTGGAGCTTACTAGTACTATTGTAGAAGCTGCCACCACGGTCTGAACCTCCAAAGATCAGCACCACGCACCGGTCATGTTTTTCTTGATTCTCCTTATCCATGTCTGTCAGAGGAGCACAGGTCAAGTTGAGCAGGGTGTGACCAGCCCGAGGAACAGAGCAAAGATCGGCATGCTTAATTGTGTTCCAAATCAAAGTATCTGCAACAGTTGGAGGAAAAGGTAGTAGTAGGCAGGAATCTTCTTAATGTTTGCGGTAGTACTACTGGTGATAGGACTATGGTGACTTACCGAAATGGAAAATGAAGGCATCCTGAAAAGCTCCTTTGGCATTGCAACCCCCACTTACCAGCACTTTCTGATCTGACACTGGGATGGCAGCATGGAAGCTGAAAGAAAACAAGAGCATCTGGTTTTGTTTCTTGTATCGTGTGTGCGTGCGTGTAGTAAGCCGCTTTGAGTGTTGCTTACATCATAAGGGTGGGGTATAAATGTGAATGAATGAATGAATGTTGAAAATAAGCATCCTAGGAGTCACAACACTAAAAGAAAAACCTGTTGCCTGTACGACAAAACCTCCAGGTTGTGGCATCAAAGATGAATTTCCCCTGTGGTCATCAGAACTATTCAAAGCCCATCCTGTGTCACACAACAAATCCTGTTCCCCAACTGGCTCTTACCTGCGAGCAGAAGGCTGCCCAGAAAGAAATGGAACTGATGTGTACTCCATGAAACCTGAACGAGGTACAAAAAATAAGTGAGACAAAGTTCCAGATACAAATAACTTGCCACAAGTGGAAAAGTTTTGTAGCACCTTAAAGACTAAAGCATATTATGGTATAAACTTCCATGGCCTAGGCCACATGGATGGAGTGTTATCCCTCTATTGACAATATTTTCATGTGAAGTCACAGAGACCATGAGGAAGGACACTTTTATGAATTTGATTAAACTGACCGTAGTCCACAAAAAGCTCACAGTAACCTTTAAAGATTCTGGGACATGACCCAATGATTTTTGTTCCAATATACTTACATAGCTAGCCATTTGGAATGGATTTGCAGCATATTAAAATCCTCCAATACGCAATTACACTTATATACCATCCCATAGCACTTATTGCACTCTCTGGACGGTTCACAAGGTAATTAGCATTTTACCCCCTACACTCAGAAGGATAGAAGGCTGAGTCAACCTTGCTCCCCATCAGGATCGTACTCAAAATGTCAGCAGTATTGGCTGCAGTAAGTCACAAGGCTTCACTTTACTTATTTCTTGCTTTAAATACTGTTATGCTGTTTGTAGTTTTATCAGGGACAATGTGAAATTATTTTCTGTTTGCTTCTCCAAAAGGTTCTGAAGTCAAGTCACTGTTTGCTTACATTACCCTGCATCTTCTTCACACTAACAGGCATTTTCCTGGCTTCAAGCAGCCCCTACCTCAGGACTTTCCTTTAACTCACCAGGCACACAGCTTTGTAAATGGCAGGCCCTGGCCCATTCAGATCAAGGCGGCACCCACGAAAGGCAGCAACGTCCCATTCTTACCGAGATCCAAGATGTGTGTGTCATTCAAGTAGGTAGAAGTTCTCTGACCGCCAAATATGATCAACTTTTTCCTCAGCAGAGTAGCTGAATGGCTGTGAGAAAGAAAGAAAAAGTGAACAAGAAACTGAGACACAAGTGTCAATTTCTAGAGTTAAAGATCTGGTTCAAATAATAATATTTCAATATCATTTTGCTTGGCTTCAGCCATCACTCTGAGGCTGTGGATCTGTGAATTTTACATAAGCACGCATTACCAACAACTAGCAAGACCTTTCGTAGAAAAGTGCCAAAAGACCTTAACAAAAATCACAGAGTTGCAGTGAATGCTTCTGGGAAAACCCATCATTTCCAAACATAACTTGAGGGGACAATCCTGAATGCATAGACTAGACCAGTGAGGGCGAACTTTGGCACTCCTGCTGTTCTTGGACTTCAATTCCCAGAAGCCCTGATCAGCAGGAGTGCTGACTTGGGCTTCTGGTAATTGAAGTCCAAGAATACCTAGAGTGCCAAGGTTTGCTATCATGGGATTAGACCATCTATCTAGAATATGAAACACTGAAGGCAAAAGCAGATGGGTACACGTCGTCAGAAGGAAGAGATTCTCAAGCCATCCTTAACATTTATAAGACTGCATTGAAGGAATACATGAAGGACCTGTAGCTTTGTCCAGTGCCCTACATATCTAGCTTCCAGCCCGAATGCAACATCTACTTATTGAATTGTCTCCATGCCCATCCTTTCCATAACACACATTATTTTCCCATCTCTATGATGTCTTTGCTTCCTATCATTTTTTCCAAACCAAATACCCCCAAATACAATCTTTCATGGAGTAGCTGCTGTAGTCTGTAATCTTTTTGTCTGACTTTTTCTGCCTCTTTTAAAGATTTATAGTACTGTACAGTATCTTGTTTACTGATTGGCTTATAGCCTACAGACCACAAAAGTGAATTTCTGCTCATGAAATAAATAGGGCCTTTCTATTTTTTATTTAACTCAAATCCATCACCTTTGACATTTTTGCCTGCCTTAACAGTCATTCTTGCACACTTATCAATTCCAAATTGCATTCCAATGCCTTTACTAAATGTATTTGTAGTTTCCAGCAGTGTAGTTACCTTTATTATTATTATTATTATTATTATTATTATTATTATTATTATTATTATTATTATTATTATTATTATTATTATTATTATTATTATTATTATTATTATTATTATTATTATTATTATTAAATAATAATAATATTTCATGTCAGAAAATATTCTGGGATGAAAGGTTTTTTGTGGAAGAAACTCCACTCAGGGAATGCCCAAATGAGGCTCCTTTCATGTCCCAAAGAACTGGCGCTCAATCTGTTGTGCAGTACCCAGGTCTTGAATTGCTAACTTGCCACCCTTCCAGCTACAAAGGTGAGTTTCTTAACCACTGAGCCATCAAATTGTGCACTAGATTTTTAATTGTTGTGGGTGGGAGGTAGTTTTTCAGTGTTTTTAGGAATTAAACGTTGGGGGTTTTATGTACGCCGCCCAGAGTTGCATGTTGGCTATACAAATTGAATGAATGAATGAATAAATAAATAAATAAATAAATAAATAAATAAGTTAGTTACAGCTACCTCAGAAAGAAAAAAAATTAAAAAGCAGGAAAGGGAAGAAGACAAATATTAACAACAGGACAGGAAAAAGATCAAAAATACAACATTCTCATTTTTTAAACTCTTCTGAGATCTGAAAGCAAAGATCTCACCCTATCCTAGGCAGAGGCTTCTCTCCCTCAATAATGGGCTGGTACCAGATCTCATATTCTGGGTTGAAGATGAAAAGTGCATTACTGCATGCTCCAGTCTCCAAAGATGACATTTTAGGGAAAGCACCTCCAAAGACGAACAGCTCTTTGTGATAAATAGTTGCAGTGTGGTAGGCCAGTGTCGGTATTTTCCCCTTAGCCTGAGGAAGAGATCTTCTGTTACCATACAACAGTTGACATGTTAAGTTGATGACATCGCTGAATATGATCCCTCCAGTTCCTAATGCCTTTCTGATGGATCCCAAAGAGTACCTGCTCCAGTTATATTCCCCATTCCACCTGTGACATGAGAGAAACACTACTACACCTCTTTCCATTACAGTCAAACCTCTGCATATGAATTTAATTTGTTCCTCGAGGTTGGTTGTATCTCAAAAAATTCTTATCTTGAATTTCCCATAGGAATGCATTAAATGCAATTTCCCATAGGAATGCATTAAATTTCTTATCTTGAAAACATTCTATTAAAAATTCTTATCTCAAACCTGTTTTTTTTTTTTTTTTTGAGATTTCCGGATGTATCTTGAGTTTTTCTTAAGTCGAGCCGCTCTTATCTTGAGGTTTGACTGTACTTGAAAGCATGCTTACAGAAGGAAGTGCGCAAAAAGATAGGGCAGAAAGGGAAATCACACACACATTCATGTATAATACATAGTGACCTAAATGATATCTCTTTTTGGTGCCCAATACTTGGCTTCTCTTGCAACTCACAGACACATGAAGCCACTTCCAAGATGTTGTGTCCAGAACATAGATGCTGCTGTAGCATTTTCCCTCCCTCATACCCCCAAAGATATAGATGCGTTTTGTATCTGGGTCGTAGGTAGCACTATGACCCCGTAAACACTGCGGCGTGGAATCTTGGTCTGGGAATTCCATGGGGAACCAGAAGTCATTTTCTGCAAAATCAGCAACAGAAGACACAAGACACATAAAAGGGGAAACAGATGAGGTGGTCATTAGTATGTTAAGAATTACGTTCCATACCGCTGGAACTTAAAATACTGTATAACAGATGTTAGTGGCAGTAGGAAATATTAGCTTCAAACGTATAGATCTGGCAGAGGCATTCTATTTGGTATCATTTCCCATCTGAAAGAAACCCATGATATACACTCAGATCCCCTTCTTTCACTTGCAGACAGATAAACATTCATGCCTCAGTAGAAGCACCAATCTTACCAATTTCTAGTTTCCAGAGAGCATCTTTGCAAAATTGTTGATTAGTTCCTTCACCACCAATCAGAACTGCAGTTTCAGGGTCACTCAGGCACATGGCATGACACCATCGAGGGCTTGGACATACTAAGAGAGAACAAGTAGGACTTGAGATGATGGAGCTAGAATAGTGGTGGCGAACATAAGGCACACGTGCCTGAGGGGGCACTCAGAACCCTCTCTGTGGCCATGTATGCCGACAGCCCAGCACAGAGTTTGCCCCACCCCTCTGCCCAGGAATCCAATAGGAGTGCTTCCTCCCTTTCCCCAGCACAGAGTTTACCCCACCCCTCTGCCCAGCAGCCCAATGGGCATGCTTTCCCACAGCACAGAGTTCACCCTGTCTTTCTGCAGCGGGGAAAGCCTGTTGAGTCGGTTTCTTAAAGGTTCGCCATCACTGAGTTAGACTATTTGTTGTTATTGTTCAGTTGCAGTCAATTCTGACCCTTTGTGACCCCATGGACCATTGCTCGCCAGGCACCCCTGTCCTCCACCATCCTCTTCAGCCCGCCCAGCTCTGTGCCCATTGCGTCTACAATACCATCTAGCCATCTCATTCTCTGCCATCCCCTTCTTCTTTTGCCCTCAACCTTATTTTTAAGGAGTAATACAGGAGACATTTCCCTACAAATCTAGGGCATGAAAGCTCATGGATTGCTTACTCGTATGCAATTATCACTGGCTATTTTTATAAGCAATTATCAGTCTGTTTACCCACTTTTCACAGGGCATCTACATGGCAAAAAAAAAAAACCCTACTTGTTCTCTTGTGTTTTTCTTTTTGTGTCTTCTCAGACTGTAGAAAATATCATTTCTTTCATAAAATAGGGAAAGAATGCCACAACCTGGAGGTTTTTAAATAAGTGAAAGGATGGCCATCTATCAGGGATGCTTTGGTTGTGGATTTCCTGTTGTAACAGAAGGCTGGAATTAATTATTTTTCGGTCTCTTCCAGCTCTACAATTCTATGATTCTAGCTTTGCAAAATCAGATAGTCCTAGTAATAGCTTTCTGTCTCTCTATGGTGAAATTCAGATATGCACAGTGATGTACTAAACAAGTGAATGCATTACCCACCTTCACTATTAACTTGTTAATAAGCATTGTTCTACTACTTAAGTTTATAATTTCCAATTAGCATTACTTTTTTGCATACAGTGGAACCTTGGCTAATGTAATTAATGCATTCTCCGGGACTTTTTTTATAGCAAAAATTTCTTTAACCAAATTTCCCATAGGAATGTATTGAATGCAATTTCCCATAGGAATGCATTGAAAACCAATTAATCAATTCCAAAAAAATTCCGTAAACTGAGCCACTATTTTCTATGGATTTCCTTGTTACGTGATTTTTATGTTAATCGAGCCATTTATTAATCGAGGTTCCATTGTACATTTCTTTAAGTACGATATTTGCACATAAGTACTCAAATGAAAATACTGTACTATTACAGAGTTATTTGTGCAAACAATTATTCTAAACATTATAGGAGTGCCTAAAAATGCCTAACATTCAAATGTTTACCTTGCAACTCTTTAACATCCAAATCTGCAGAGAGAGAGAGAGAGAATACACAGAAATTATTTCCTTACGGCAATCATCTCTTATTAATTATTTTCAATGCTGGGTCATGCATTCATATCAGAAAAACAAGACATACTATTTCAGGGGTTCTCAACTTTTTAAAGCTGCAGGCCAGACAGACAGCTGAGCAGGCTGGACTGGTGGTTTCCCCCACCATAAACGCTGCTGTGAAATGCTGTCATAAACGTGTCCACTTCCGGTGGCAACGTGGGCCACATGAAATGGTGCCATGGGCTGGTTCTGACCCACTAGAATAACAACTACATGAAGCCACAATCAAGATCAGAACTGCAGCATGTAGGGGGGTTAATTTAGGTAATAATTATATCCCTAAAGTTGAAGTGCTGAAATCATCAAGATGCAGATACTGTAGCAGTTGCACAAAAAGTATGTAGTTCATACAGCCAATCTTTTGCTTTGTCTATTCCACCACTTTAGCTTCTGAAAACTCTTTCAAGAGAATCATGAGATCCTTCTGAACTTTTTGTCATAAAGAAATGCAGTGAAAAGTTGGTAAACAGGAAAAAGATTAAAAAGTTTTTATACAATTAGGACCTCTCTCTGGTGCAGGGGTTCCCAACCTTTTTATGCCGCAGGCCTGACCAACCCCCTGGACAGCTGAGCAGGCCTGACCATGCCCCTGGAAGCAGAAGTGAGTGGATTTACAACAGCCATAAATGTGCCTACTTCCACGTTTACGACAGCCACGGGTGTGTTACGTATATGTGTGCGTATTTTACGGCTGATGTAAATGCATCCACATTGCGGTGGCAATGCGCCACATGAAATTGTTTTGTGGGCTGGGTTCGGCCCAAGGGCCATAGGTTGGGAACCCCTGCTCTGGTGCAAGATCCATTGGTCCTATTTGTAATTATCCTTCCTTTCTACTACAGCTCTGCATAGATATAGGCTTCAATATTTCAAGGAGTCCTCAAACCTAGGGGTGGCCAACTTTCAGTTTTTGGACTTCAATTCCCAGAAGCCTCAGTACACTGGTTGATCAGTGTGACCTTCCCTGCTGTTCTTGGGAAGTAGCTTTTGTGCCAATTATTAAGGATCTCACTTACCTTCAGATTCTTGTTGCCCTTCAACTGCTGAGATTTCAAAAAGTGCTCTCCTGGTTTTATTTAGCTGAATTGGATTAGGCAGACATGTTTTCTTCCTTCTCTCAGGTTTTACTTGGGTAGGGCTTCTTTTGGAAGCCGGGAGAATCAGCATTTCTTCTAATGGTGGAGAAGGTTTCTTCTCAGTCAGAACTTTAAGAGTTATTGTTGTACTCTGGATTTTAGTCTGTTTCATAGAAAACAAAGCAGAATGATGCTGTTTGTTTGGTTTTAAATAAGTGGTCATAATTAAAAGCATATGGCATACAAGAAGGATGAGCAAATAGGAAGGTCTAAGAGCCACTTCCCCAGACATGTCATCAAACTCACCAGCAGCTTTTTCGTAAAACCCTGAAGTAACCAATGTTGTGTCTGGTTTCTCAGAAACATTTCTGGACTAAAACAAGGTGTCTTGGGGTAACCTTATTTAAGAGGACTGTGACCATGGAGGCTTCTAAAGAAATTGGTCTCCTTTGTAAAAGACTTTTTATGTGTGACATGAGGACTATGGGAACCACAAAAGCAAAGACAAGACAAGACAAAGCTACCATACTTATACGCCACCCCATAGCACTTAGTGCACTCTCTGAGCAGTTCACAAGTTAATTAGCATTTTGCCCCCAACATGCTGGGTACTCATTTTATTGACCTTGGAAGGATGGGTCAACCTTAAGCCCCAGTCAGGATCAAACTCACAACTTTTTGACTGCAATACAACAGCTTTTAACCCCTGTGCCACTAGGGGTCTTGGGGTCATTGGCCACATTATTACCATCCTCCATACAAGATTGAGTTCTATATGGAGAGCACCAAAGTTGTTAGAGAGTTTTGCTTTTATTTTGCTCCATTCATAAGCATGCAAGCACTCTCTGCTTAAATACAAAATAGGAGGCTCAACTCCATGGACCTGTGGGGCAATCCAGAAATGTGCTTTATATGATTTAATCCATGTAAAGCATCAAGCTCCATTACAAGAATGACCTACAGTTTTAGTTGTTGAACGTCAAATGCAGTCCATGAGTTGCTGTTTCGGATCTATGAACTTCAGCTATCATATACAGAGAGGTGTGGTAAAATGTCAATTTCAGATAGCACACGCAAAATCATATTTCTGCATGGTCACCTATACTTCTTCTTCTTATGTGTGTAGGCCGGACGTAAAACTGCCAAAATAAAGTCACCTTTGAGGAGTTCATTCTGTAGTTCCATTCACCTGACCCAGTATGAGAAACATCAGCCGGCGAAAGGTGACCATTGCCCAAGGTATGACCAATTGTAGTTCAAAAATACCACAATCTTCACATAGGCTCTTTCTGTATACCCCTATACTGTATACACTTACAGTGTCACCTACACTGGAAAAAAAGCCCATCTTCTTGCAAGCAACAAAAAAGCTTATAAGGCAGAAATCTCTTATGGCATCATCTTCCGGATATGCTAATAAACTTATTATGTGAGGGCACTTTAGGACTATAGTACAAGTCTTCAACCCCCAAATATCTATATTCCAAAACAACAAGACTACAGCTCTACTATGTGTCTATGCAACTTGCACACTAGTGGATTGCATCCTGGAGTTAGATAAATTTTCCCAAGACTATAATGTAGAATAGGTCTGGCCAGGTTATTCTGCTATGGTAATAGAGTAGAGTAGCCAGTGACTCACCGCCGGGTGTCAGATGGCCATTAACTAACTTGGCCACCCTGAGGACTAACAGCCTTGGATGCCGAAGTCCACAGAGAAGGGTGATGGTCCCCAAGTGGATTAAATCTCACTTCAATCCATCTTGATGGAGAGCAGCAGCTCCCTCAATACTGGCCTGGGGCTGATAAAGACTTTGTGTGCCAAAAGAGCTCAGGACCAGAAAGTGACTCGTGGAAATGGATCAGTGGTATGGGGGTCATGCCGTTATGTGGAAGGCAGATGAAAGGCCACTGCATTTTATTCTCAGGACAGTTGTCATGGCTGATTGCCATGAGTATCGCCAAGATTCGGATCCGGATACAGCAAAAGCAGAGGAATGTAGAAGACACCTATAGATAAAACTTACCTTAGAAGACTCATGCAATTCCTGAACAGCATTTTCTGGTAGAACTGGTGACTGACTGGGTTCTGGAGCCCGAAATGGGTGAGTGGGAGTGCTGTTGAGTAACTAAGAAGGAGATGCAGACATGAGAATATACATATGTCAATCTTACTCAAAACGTAATGCACAACTTAAAAGGAAATTATAATCAAGACTCTGGGCAAGAGAAAGATCTGAAATGGAAGGTCTGATTGGTGGCTAAGGAGAAACAGTTGGTGAGACATCTTGCATTTGGTAGGTTCTTCTGGTACCTCCTAAACAAGACTGACTGTAACTGCTTTGCAAACTTGTCCCCAAGTTTGCTTCTATCAATCCATAATAAGAGGGTCCTCTTCTGTAATTTAATTGTGCATGAGGAGGCTCGCAGACAGTTCACTCATAGTTGGGCAAGAACACTGGGATAGTTAGTTTCTCTGAGCTCTACCCTTCCAGGTCAGTGTTAAAAGAGATTTGGGAGCCGAGGGAATTTCCTATTCTTCTCCAGGGTTCATTTAATTGGCTTATTTGTATCCTGCATGTCTCCCAAAAAGGGACCCAAAGTAGCTACAATGTTTGCATCTGGTGCTGGATAATCAGGACAAATGAGTGATTCTACCCATTCCACAACCCATCAGCCTTTCTGTCTCAGTTGATATAAATGGTCCTAATTATCATGTTAAGAACTCTTATGATGCTTTTATTGGGAGAGCTCTAGGCATCCATAGGATATTTATCCATACAGACTAATAGTTAAGACAGTCACTTTGAAGAAAAGGTGCCATATAATGGCAGGAGAGAGGAGGAAGGCCAGTAACAGAGCACGGAAGAGGATGAGGAAGAGAGAGATCAATGTAGAAAATGGTATGGAAAGAGGAGTAAGCTAGTAAGGGACCCAGCTGGACTTGTAATAAAAAGAAACAGTTAACAAGCTGTATGCTAATAGATAGGAAAGGAACATTAAGTAAAACTACTCTGAAGCACCTTCCTTAGACACAGAAGAGCTGGACTACAGGTAAAGGTCGCCCTTGCTCCAAAGCCAGTTGTATCCGACTCTAGGGTTCAATGCTCATCCCTGTTTATAGCCAAAGAGCCAGCGTTGTCTGTGTCTGCAGATGTTTCTGTGGTCACGTGGCAGGCATGACTACACACCGGAGTGCATGGAATGCTGTTTACCTTCCCACCGAAGTGGTCCCTATTTATCTACAGTACTTGCAATTTCTTGCTTTCAAACTGCTAGGTTGGCAGGAGCTGGGACAAAGATGGAAGCTCACTCCATCATGCAGAACTCAGGTCTTAAACTGCTGACCTGCCAACCTTCCAGTTGTCAAGTTCAGCATCTTAACCACTAAACCACTGCAGTCCCTTCTGGACTACAGACTGAATGCTAATAATACTTTCCCCAAGTGTTTACTGAATGGTTGCCAATAGGAACGTGCCTCTCCTGAAGCTATCCAGTTCAGGTGTAGTTGTAATGATTTTGATCCTATCTACAGTAAATAGCTGCTTCCTAAAGGAAATGGTCACCGTTGCTCGAAAGCCAGTTGTATCCGACTCTAGGGTTCAGTGCTTATCTCTGTTTTATTTTGCTTTTGAACTGCTAGGTTGGCAGGAGAGCTGCTTCCTAGTGTTGGGGAAAACTCCTGTTTGATTGGGATCTACAGGTATCTATACTGGAAATCACCATTCAGGACAAAGAATCACAGTTTATTACTAGAGAAGGCACAGAGATGGATGCTGGGCTAGAGTTGGAGGAAGTTATTTTTCACTTTAATGATCTGTATTGAATTATTGTTTTACCTTTTATTACTGTATTTGTTTTTATTTAGCATTTGGTTTTGCTAGCCATTTTGAGTGCCATTTCTGACAGAAAGGCAGATATTTAATACACAAATAGGGCATTGACTTTCCAATTTAATATATACATAACTTATATTTAATAAGAAAAATCTAGAAAAAATAAAAAATGGGTACCAGGATGGGACATCGTCTTACCTGTTCATTGATAGTCAAGATAAGCTTAACAGGATCACCACTCTGTGCCTGTTTAATTGAAGCCATCAAAATATCCACCCTCCAGTCACCTTCCCACACGCAACACCTGTTTGAGCATACACACAGACACATATCACTATTTCTAGTCCAGAAAGTTTCACTTTTGTTACACTAGCTTAGACTGGTACAATGACCAGATTTGGCAAAATTCAAAGGCTGCCCTAACAGAACTGAGCAAAGAAAAGAACGCAGATCTTAAAATCAAATTAACGTAACATGCAGGATAGGCTATACAACAGAGCAGGTAGCAAATACAGAGCTAATCCTCAAAGACCAAAGTTGATAAATATCCCCCTAAAAGTGACACAATGGTTGGCCCTGAGTTCATGTACCTCCTTTTAAAATGAAATTTTAGAACATTCACAATATATCTGGGATCCACCTAGTTTGCTAACCTTATTATACACATAGGAAAATATCTAGAACTTACCTTGTTTCAGGTCCCAATTTGCCAATTCTTTGTGGCTTAATGTCTGGATTAACTAAAATATCCACAGAGATGCTTGTTTTCTGAGAAAAGCGGCTCCAGTCACCTAAACCAAAGATCACTAAGTATTTTGGCAGCGGAAGTGGCAAGCGAGTATGGTAACATTTCCGATGGCTTTTTCTTAGAGGACAAAAAATATATTTATGAATTTATTAATAATATATATATATATATATATATATATATATATATATATATACAAAAATATATATGTATCAATATTCCAACAGAAAAGAAAGGCAAAGGTTGGAAAAGTTATTTTGTAATTTATCTCACAGTATCCTTAAATAAATTTATTCCACTGAATGATGATGATGATGCAAAAGAAACCATAGTTTCAGGATGTAAAAAATAGAGAGGGACTAGTACCTCACAGGTTTTAACAGTAGTATAGTCTCTAAAACCCATGAGGTATTGGTCCCACTCTATTCAGCACTGCTCAGACAACATCTAGAGTAGTGTCCGGTTCTGAACACCTTAGAAGAATGCCAACAAGCTCACTCATTCATTACACATCTGAAGAAGCAATTATCTGGTACTTTTGATAAATTTTATCAAAAATTTATCAAAAGTACCAGAAAACCTTTCGATGGTTCTGTTGCAACTGGGTAGTGCCATTCCCTTTTTAAAGTTTTCACTAAACATTTGGTTGATAAATTTGGATCATCAGAGGTGTGCCCTTCCTCCACCACATGACACTTCCTGGTATGGTGGAGTCGGTTGGGGAAGGGGGCACATGAAATGGTGCCACAGGTCACATCCAATCCGTGGGCTGCAGGTTGAGAATCCCTGCATTAGTGCATGTCACTTTACAATGGTTCTCTTCAATGGGCCTTAGTAGACCTTACTCCCCCTTACTCCAAAGCACCCAAATTCCTTGGGTTTATCTATATCTATAATTCACAGGGGGGGACAGCACAAAGAAGACTTAATTTGACAGCAACATCTTATTCCCCTCCCAGCTTGATTACATTTGGAAAAGAAACAGGTACAAGTGGAACCTCATACAACAATCGCCCCGCATAGCAACTAAATAGCATAACAATTAGGTTTTGGGGGAAATTGGCGTCCCGCATAAAAATTTTCCCTATGGAAAAAATCGTACAATGATTTTTCAATGGGAAAAACCACATAGTGAAAAACATTGTACGATGCATCCCACAAGGAAAATCGCTATTCAACAACGAGCCCTGTGGAACAGATTAAAATCGTTGTACGAAGTACCACTTTAATTATTACACACAAGGAGACTGTGGTGGCTCATTGGTTAAGAAGCTAGCCTTGTTAGTTGGAAGGTCAGCAAGTCGGCAGTTCAAGACCCGAGTACTGCATGATGGAATGAGCACCCGTCTCTGTCCCAGCTCCTGCCACCCTAGCAGTCCGAAAGCAAGAAATTGCATGTAGATAAATAGGGACCACTTCGGTGGGAAAAAGATCTTGGGGACACAAAGGGAGCCTCATCCGGGCATCCCCTTAGCAGAGTTCCTCCAGCAAAAATCCTTTCAGCCCAGAAAAGACCTTTGTGTGTGCTTCTGACACATTTTTTAAAAAAATAACACACAAAGCGGGGAGGGGGGGGGATAAATCAGAAAGCACTGCTTTTCTACCTTAGCAATAAACGGAAGTACAAAAATTTTAAAAGGCAGCACATTACAGGCAAGGCCGTAGCCAGGGGGTGGCCAGGGTTGGCTTGGCCCACCCTGAGTTAGCACTTTGCCTACCCTGGCAAAGCGTGCTTTCCCATAGGAATGCATTAAAAAAACTATTCGCCCGCCTACATCTACAGCTGGAACTCGGAAAATTAGAATATCGTGCAAATGTTCATTCCTTTCGCTTAAAAGGTGAAACAAATATATGAGATAGACTCACTACATGCAAAGCGAGAGGTAAAGGTAAAGGTTTCCCTTGCTCGAAAGTCAGTCGTATCCAACTCTAGGGTTCAGTGCTCATCTCTGTTTCACAGCCGAAGAGCCAGCGTTGTCTGCTTCTGCAGACGTTTCTGAGGTCATGTGGCAGGCATGACTAGATACCATGGCGTACAGCGTACATGAGATTATATGATGATTATAGGGTACATGAGATTGGGGGGTTTGCGGTTTTCATAAACTGTAAACCATAAGCATCGATATCAGTGGTGGGCTCCAAAAAAAATTTACTACCACACTATGGGTGTGGTATGGTGGACGTGGCCAGGGGGAAAACCCTGTGTTGCACCCAAATTAGGACTACTTTATTTCAAAACTTGGATGGGCAAGGCCAGTCAGAATTTCTGCTACCGGTTCTGGCGAACTGGTGAGAAACTACTAATGCCCACCACTGATCGATATTATAAGAAAGTAAGGCTTGAACTATCTTGCTTTGCATGCAATGAGTCTATCTCATATATTCGTTTCACCTTTTAAGTTGCATTACTGAACCGAATGAACATTTGCACCATAATCTAATTTTTCCGAGTTTCACCTGTAGAATCCTGGCTAGTTTTACAGGGAATATCTTTTTTAAAAAAAAAAATCTGCAAAGGTCTGGTGAGGAATTTGCTCCTCCTCCTCGCAGTTTAGTGGTTGGTTGTTTTAAAAAAAAACAACCACCTAGCAACAGCCCATATATATACGCAGTTTACAAACAGTGCAAGAAATTCACAAGTGCGTTTAGCGTCACGTGCGAATAGACCCAATGGACTTGGCTGTGACACAGTCCAGGTACACGGCGTATCTTTCCCCGCCTAATTATGATTTCCTTCCTGAACTCAGTCTTAAGAAACGACACCTGCCTCGTCTCGTCGTAAGCCAGGCAGCGCGCAAGGGTCTCACCTACTGAGCTGTCGGGGTGGCTCCTTCGGAGACCAGAGCACGTAGAACTCCAGCCTGCCTCTCTCTGGGCTAGTAGCAGTGGCTCGGGGGGGCCGTTGAGCGACCACGGCGCCGCGGGGCGCCCAGCTCCATCGACGGCGGGGAGTTGCCATCAGTCCCCGGGCAGCCAAGGCGCTGGGAGTGGGAGACAACATGGCGGGGAAACTAACGGAGAGAGAGCGGCAGACAAAATGGCTCAGCAGCAGAGACAACTTCTCTCCGTCCGTCTTCAGTTGGGGTGGATCGGCTTCGCCCTGCTTCAAAACCGACTTCCACCTCCCTTTAGTTACTACACTTAGTCGTGGCTCCTTGCAGCTAGGCTTATTCCATGGGCTTCCTCCTCATGCGCCCCAGCTGCTCCCTGTTTGAAGCACATTTTTATGAGCTTCAGGTGTGCCCCAAGCTACTACGGTTCACTTACTTGTCAGGAGTGCAAGACGGATGGGCAACAAGTGAGAGCACAGGCTGGACCCCCGTGATGGCGAACCTTGGCACTCCAGATGTTCTTGGACTTCAGTTCCCAGAAGCCCACGCCCCCTGTTAATCATCCATATGGATGGGTTTACTGCGATTCATCCGGCCCGCCGCCGCCCTCGTCGCTCTTGGAAGCGGAAGTAAAATGTGCCCGGACGGGCGCGTTTTACTTCCGCTTCCAAGAGCGACGAGGGCAGCGGCGGGCCGGATGAATCGCAGTAAACCCATCCATATGGATGATTAACAGGGGGCGTGGGCTTCTGGGAACTGAAGTCCAAGAACATCTGGAGTGCCAAGGTTCGCCATCACGGGCTGGACCCTTAGCGTTAAAACAGAAAAAGAAACCTTGCCCAAGGCACAGCACGTGTGAAATCTCTTGATGTGCATCAGACTGCACTGCTCGACTTACAAAAGCCACTGTTCATAAGATGAATTAATAGCCATTAAAACAACTGTTTTAAATCATACCTGTCAAGCATGGCACCGGAATATACGGGAAATTAGTGCGTACACGCAGTCATGCATGCTCAGTAACCCATTTGTGCATGCTCAGTAACCCATTTGCTCATACATAGAACCCATTTGCGATGGGCGCGCATGCACAGTACATACCTGTCAACCTTCCTGGATTGGCCAGGATTTCCCGTTTTTCAGCGCCGATTTTCGCCATTTCCCGCCTGAAGCTGCAGAAACCCCGGAATTTGGCAGTGGGGGGAAAGGCGTTACTGCGCATCCCTTCTGCGCAGCTCGGTTCTATGCATGCGTAGAAGGCTTTTACTTATGCGTAGAAGGCTTCTGTGCAGAAGGGATCGTAGAAGCCTTCTACGCATGCGTAAAAGCCTACGCATGCGTACAACCGAGCTGCGCAGAACGGTTCTACCCAAGTCGCTTTTACGCATGCGTAGAAGGCTTTTACACATGCGTAAAAAGTGACCTGCGCAGAAACGTTCTGCGCAGGTCCCGGATTGTCCGGAGCCGCGGTTGACAGGTATGGCACAGTAACCCCTTTCCCCGCAGTTCAAAATACGGGATAGCAGCGGGAAAGGGGAGGAACAAGCGCTAAAATAGGGGAAATCGCAACCAATACGAGATACTTGACAGATATGGTTTAAATACACCTGTTTAGAAATCTTACCTCAACTTCTTGTGTCTAGGCCAGACACAAAAACTGCCAAAATGCAGCCACCTTTTGGTGAGTTCATTGCAGTTCCCTTTGCCTGACCTAGTGTGAGAAAGATGAGCCAGCAACACAAGGCTGCAGTTACTAGGGTACACCCAATTGTGATTCAAAAATACCAGCATCTTTGAGGAGGCTCTTTCTGTGAACCCCTTACTTCAACTTACCTGAGACTTTTCGATCTTATCCCTACTTACCTCTGAATTTGGTGAAAGTGACTTCTGAGTAGACAAGAGTAGTGTTGCACTACTGGTGGCATATACTTGTTAAAGTATGATCCAGTGGCTACAATGACAGAGTAAGCCTCATGAGATCTGAGTTCGATTTCATCTTGAACCATGGAAGCTCACAGGGTGAGATGGAAATGTGTCCAGTGCCTTGGAAACCATGTTATACTCAATATTTGTTGGATATAATTTGATAGCCTAGGACTGCAGTGGCTTAATGATTAAGACACTGAGCTTGACGACTTAAAGGTTGGCAGATCAGCAGTTTGAGACCCGAGTGCTGCGTGACAGAATGAGCTCCCATCGTCTGTCCCAGCTCCTGCTAACCAGTTCAAAAGCAAGAAATCTGGGTACTGCATCAGTGGGAAAGGTAAAAGTGTTCTGTGCACTACACTTAGTCGTGCCTGCCACATGACCATGGAAATGTCTGCAGATGCAGACAGCACTGATTCTTTGGCTGTAAATGGAAATGAGCAGCCTATAGTCGGATATGACTGGCTTTTGAGCAAAGGAGACCTTTACCTTTAATTTGACAACACATAACACAGACATTAGATTTAGAGTGCAATATTTTACAAGTTTATTCTGGCACAGAACACACTGAATTCAGTGGAAGTTGCTGTCAAAGAGGTATTCAATTTTTTTATTCTACATTTGGTCTGGCTGCCAGTTTATATAAAAATGGAAGTTGGTTCAATAACCAAAGAGGGCAAGGCTATTTCATTCAAGAAAGTGTCACCTGGGTTTGTCTTCTTTCTTCACCAATATAGGCTGCAGCTGCAAATGTATCAGAAATTAATCTATTCACCAAAACACTCACCTTTTGGATTGGCTGACATTCAACTTGGAGTAAGGGAAGCAATTGCTGAGGAAACTGAACTAGAGTTTATAACAAAGCTGATGGCTTCTTTTATGTTTCAGCATATAGAGTGGATGCATCTGCAAGACCAAAACCAGCCCATATATTGGAATTTCCATATGTGTAATATTTTATTGGGTTCTCACAAATATATTGGGATATACAGAAACTTTAGACCTTCACACTTTAGGAGAAAGTAGGAAGCCAGCTATCCAGTTTCTCTTAGCATAAGGAGAAAAGCAATTTCCATTAAAGGACAATAGCTGAAATCCTATTGGTCTGTGTAGTAAGTTGCAACAAGAGTAGGGTGAATCCCCCCCCCAAATAAAAATAGTAAATTTAGAGAACTGAATAAAACAAAGCAAAGCAATCACACTTATATACTGCCCCATAGCATTTAGTGCACTCTCTCGGTGGTTCACAAGTTAATTAGTATTTTGCTCCCAACATGCTGGGTACTCATTTTACCAAGCTCGGAAGGACGGAAGGCTGAGTCAACTTTGAATCCTGGTCATGCTCAAACTCAACCTTTTGGTTGCAGAGCAGCAATTTAACCACTGCACCACCAGGGCTCCTATAATTATTTATTCTAGACAGTAAATAGTGAATATGAAATAATTTCAAATCAAACAACAGTAGGCTCTTTAACTAGTAAACTATTTTGTATGTTGAAAAAAAAATGCAAAAATAGGTCCTAGATGAGTCTTTGGTAAGTCCCTTAATATTGTTGACTTTGCCAGTGGAAAATGTAATTTTTCAATTCAGAAGTGTGCTAAACCCTCAAGAAGAGATCAGATATTCAATCATCAATCTGCAAAACTATTCTCTTTATTTTAAACTAGTGAAGATATTTGCTGTTTCATGAGTTGAAACCTCCTCATTTGATACACCAAAGCCTCCAATTAAAGTTATGTAGCTGTCGGAGTTAAGCATAGATCACTTGTCCCGAAAAAAGTATTGGCTATTGGGATCCTGAGGCATGGCTGCCATCATGTGCATCTTTACAGCATTTTGACAAAGAGAGGGGAAGTTTATCAGTGTCTTTTGATTCCTCCCTTCACTGCTAAAATGTAATACTAATGGCTAAGAAAGTCTTCCTCCTATCACTAAAGATAGCATTACAGGCTTCAGCGGATACTAGCATTAACATGTTTTAATTAGAGCATTTCAGGTTGTCTGTAGGAATCCAAAATACTTACCAGTTGTTCCATTTGACTAAGAAATTTAAAAAAATCTTGATCTTCCAAGTTCCTGTGCAGGTAACACCATCTTTGTAGAGGACATAGGCCAACCAATATTTAAAGTGCTTTTATTAAGAAATTCTTTAGACTACTGCTAATAACAATCTTGGCAACCTTGGCCATCTATGTCTAGTCTTATTTCAGAACTCTATTCATGTTTGATGGGATGAATTAAACAGAAGAGAAGCCACATTTGAAGGAGCCCTGGTAGCACAGTGGTTCAACTGCTGTACTGCACCCAAAATACAGTACTGTATTGAGTTTGATCCTGACAGGACCCAAGGTTAACTCAGCCATCAATCATTCTCAGGTTGCTAAAGTGAGTACCCAGCGTGTTAGGAGCACAATGCTAATTACCTGTAAACTGCCAGGTAAGTGCTATAGGCTGGTATATAAGTGTAATTGTTATTGCTATACCTCCTTAACAATGCTGAACGTACATGATAATATTGCCCATTGGAAACTTGAATTCTGTAATCTTACCTGGTTTCAATATATATTAATTGATATAACTTAATTTCCTCAAAAAAATGAGGATTCCTGCTCTTACATCACCAAATAACAGATCATCAGGCTAACTGGGTATTCTAATTAGTCTTGGTGTTGAATATGAATTAATTTGACTGAGCTCCTTTATTTTCTTCTCTCCATTTTTTCTTATTTATTTATAGTTCAGGTTTGGTTAAGCTCTGATTTTCTTTTGTGATAGTAAATTTTACAGACTACCCAGAAATGCTAAAAACTTTGAGGAATTTATTTGACTAATACTGGGCTAGACTAATAATTATGTGCCATCAATTCTGATTTATGGCAATCATTTCCAGCCTTTCCAATATTACTAAAATGTGTCTAGAGATGCTAATGGCCATATTAGAAACCAACCTGATAACTCCGTGTGTGATTTTGTCTCTGGCATCTGTTATATTATGAATCTTAGTTGTTGATGATTTCTTAGTATGTTATTGTTTTCTCTGTGTGCACTGGAAACTGCTTTGAGAGCCTGAGTCATAGAAACATCAGGGTTTCAGACAGTAATTTCCTAGCAGTACCTGTGTCTAGGCCAGAGGTGAAATTGCCAAAATGAAGGGACCTTTTGGTGAGTTCATTCTGCAGTTCCTTTTGCCTGTCTAAAGCTTTATCATTTTTAACTGTGAAGAAAGGAGCATGAATGAAACTTTCCATCAGCCCATCTTTCTTTTTATAGCAGCAAAGCAAACACAAGAACCTCGACTGTATAATGAAAATGTTTAATGAAGCAATTTTTATCTGATACAATCACAAAACTTCAATGTAACAGTTATTACCCTCCCAAGATATTAACTAGCTTGTACCATAACATATGATTAAGTGCCACAATTTAATAAAAATTTCCTCTCAAATTAAAAAAAAGGAATGTATGGGAGAACTAGAAGCAGCCTATTTGTGCATGTAAAGTTACAGAGTTGACTTTAAATGGCATCACATATATCACAGCAGGAAAAAAAAAACAGTCCCACTGTCTCCAGAAAAGGAATGCCAAGTTGGTATTCTGACTGCGTAGCATGATTTATCTAGAGGCTGTTCAGAATACAGAACAGTATAACTATGTTATTTTGTTTGAGTTATAGTGTCCTGAAATTTTTTGTTTCAACTATGCTGCAAAAGGTTTAACTTGTCTAAATCTGTTTTGCCAGTAGTTTGTCATCCCAAATCTTATCACTTGCGAATCCTCAATAAGATTCTAGGCAGTAATTTATATTCTGTGTGATAAACATGGCTACTATAAGACTCTGATCTCTTAAATGTTAGCCTAGATGTGTCAGGTAAAAAGCCTCTCTTTTTTTCATTTTTGTCCTAAATAAAAATTTCTATTAATATATTCTAGTGGTAACATAAGAGATTACTTCAGTTACAGTAAATCAGATAAAATCCAAAATACACAGCTATGCATATTATATTTCATGCATTTTGTTTGTAACTGTGAATTTTCCATTCTCCATGCCAAAACCACTAGTGAAATTTGTGATGGGAAAGTGTTCCTAAACAATTAGAAGGGGATTCTATACCACCTCTAATTAAAACATCTTAGTAGCAGGGATGGACAAGACCACTGCCTAATATCTCTGGAGGTAGTTGCAGGGACATAGCCAGGGGGTAGCCAAGTTAGGCTTGGCCCACCCTGAGTTAGCACTTTGCCCACCCTGGCAAAGCATGGTTTCCCATAGGAATGTACTGAAAAAATATTCACCCATCCACATCTAGAATCCTGGCTATGGTCCTGGGTAGTTGTTCAGACTGTATGCCAAAATAGATCCCTTTCCTCAAAAACAAGTTACTGAAATCAGCAGGACTTTCCTTTGGAATAAATACATTTAGGTTTGCCTCCAGTAACTGGAATCCTCTGCAACTAAGCCAAGAGTTATTTACCACTCATTGTTTGAATCCAAGATCTTACAACAAAGTCCTTGTATCCTATAGTGTATCTGCCCTAAGAACCTGTTGAAGGATTGCTATATAGGTGGTTAATAACATTATGCACTTTGTTAATTGATCTTTGACCAAGATCAAGAATTCTCACCTTGGAGAAAGATGACCATTCATATTAGACACAAAATACTCAGCCTCTTGTGGTGCATAGATTTGTCTTGGGGTCTTGTTATCAAGCAGTAAAATACAAAGCACTATACAGTAAAACCCGACTTACGTATGCCTCGAGTTACGTAAAATTCAACTTACATGATAATTTTGTGCTTAAACCATGTTCTGATTTACGTAATGTGATTTCCTATGTGTTTGCTTTGATTTATGTAAAAAGTTCATTTTCCTATAGGTTTGCTTCGATTTACGTAAAAGTTCATTTTCCTATGGGTTTGCTTCGATTTAAGTAAAAACTTTATTACTTAAAAACCTACAGAACTGACTTTTTATGTAAATTGGGGTTTTATTGTACAGTACACTTATACTGTCCTGATCCAAATAAAACATACAGTAAATTGCTCATCTCATCCAAGAGAACTATTCCTAAATTGTTATAGAGCAGTCATGGCAAACTTTGGCACTCCAGGTGTTCTTGGACTTCAATTTCCAAAAGCCCAAGTCTCTGTGAATCTACATAAATGGGTTTACTGTGTGTACATGCAGTAAACCCATTCATGTGGATTCACAGAGACTTGGGCTTCTGGGAATTGAAGTCTAAGAACACACACAGTAAACCCATTTATATTATGACCCAAGTCATAAGGACTTGGGCTCCTGGGAATTGAAGCCCAAGAACAGCTGGAGTGCCAAGGTTTGCCATCATGGTTATAGAGCCTTCAGGAAAAGTAACAGAATACTTTTCAGGGAAAGTAACAGAATATACTATGGAGGTAAGCATCACTGTGTATTAGGAGACATAATTCTCTACTTATCTGTTCAGAAATAAGGCTCACTGAGATCATCCTTCCTCCCAGGTAAGCTTGTACAGGATTGAAGTGTTTGTTCCATATCATACAACTGTTACTTGAATTAGTTCCTTTGCAACTGTATTCCGATTAAGAAGATACACAAAGCATTTTAACATACGCACCATTGTAAATGATGAACCTCAGGTGATCATGGTATGGTTTCCTCCATAATACCAAAAAGAAAAGACTACATACACATTATAAAAACAATAAGTATATAAATTAAACACATTAACAAAAATTTGTTTACTTATAAGTGAAAGAAGCAAAACAAGCAAAAAACGGGGGGGGGAGGAAAAACCCAACCCTTTTTGAGGGGCTAACTATGTCTCAATCCCTGAGATCACAACTTGAATGGAGGATGCCACATATTAAATACCACATATTTTCTCTTCTAATTTAGATGCTCATTCTGGACACCACTCTGCAAAAGTATCTGACACAAACACGGTTTGGCATGTATCACAAAGAACAAAAGAGGCAATGTCAAAGTGCATCAGCCATGACATGTTCATAAATTTATTTCTGTCTTAGAAAGTTCTATCTTGACTTTCAACAGCTTAAGATAAGAAATGCCTGCATCTTATCAGTAGTTACATATCAAGATATTTAAAAAGTCCTAAATAAAGTAAAACCCATCTCTTTTACACTAATATGTCAAGGTATTAATCTTCAACTTTATTTTAAACTTTACAGTATATTTGTGCTAGGGACAAAAAGCGCTTCTAAGAAATAGACTGTTTAAAAGTGATTAGTTAAGAACAGAGTTGAAACCAAATGCACACTAAGTGTTTACTTAATTGAAAACTACAAGTTCTAACTTGCTCTGGTTTCAAATTGTATTTTCTTTTCCCAAATCAACTATTGCTAGCCAGAAGGAAATCCTGCTCTCTGTATCTTCACACATAACATGCAGAATTAACTTCATCTATGAAATGTATAAGTAGACATGAAATTCTGCTTCATGTCTGAATTTCAATAGGCTGAAATTCAGTAATAAGTCATAGCTAGAGGAGACCTATAGAATCAAGTTAACCTAAGTGTTGACACACCAAATCACCACTAATCAAGTGGGCCTACTCTGGTTGCAACTTACCACTTGATTTCAGCCACTGTGACCTAAAGATTAAAGAAAGCATTTTGCTCAGAAGCACTATACATATTATTCTGAAGTTTAAAAAGCCAAACTTTAAAACAGCTCTTATGAAGAACAAGCTTGCCTATTTGATAGACACAACCTTTCCCTTTTTTCTCTCAAGAATTTTAGATGAAGCAAACAATCATTTTAAGTTCACATGTCCCAAATAAAGTAGAGTTCATGCAGAGACACTTATACAGTGAATTGTCTGCATTCAGTCCAGTGTGGGAAGTCAAGAGATAATTGGAGTAGCAATAAATAGGTGGAATACATAATATTTAGGGATAGGAAGGCTATCCTCTTTTCAGACCAACCAAACTAGGCCATTTTAATAGTCTGTGTATTTCATGCTATTAACCTAGAATGGCTTTATTGTCTCTCTTTTCCTCTTATCTTGCCTTGAATGAAAACAAAATTAATAATCGCTTCACCTGCCTTCCCTTTTAAAATTTACAGAAGCACCTATCAAATATTTCTTCTGTCCAACCTTTGAAAGTTTTAGTTTTTTATTCCTTAAACTATTTCTTCATTAAATAATTTGAGCTGAAATAATCATCTTCCCCTGCCATATGTACTTTTCTAGCTACAAAATAGGCTTTGCTCAGCAAAGCACTTATTATAGATCTGTTAGAGAATTCCAATCTACAATATTTGGAAGATGGATTCTTTGGCTTTGGACCTTCCATTACTAAATCTGTATTAATGACAGCTTCCCAGAGAAGCCCCCAAAATCTCTGCTACAAACCATGAATGTTTGCTACAATCATACACAAAGTCAAGAAAACATATTAGACAAAATATCAGTAGCTGCTTTGAAAGGCATACTGTACTTCAATTTGCATCTGAATTCTTAACAAATACAAATATTTGTATTTGCTGCACAGACATCCTATAACACATAAACTATGAATGACAGATGATGAATTTGCTCTGAAAAGGAACCAGCAGCTGTGTTATCTATGCTGCATTCAAATGCAGTGAGGGCCCTCTGTAGCCTGAATAACTATAATGAAACAATGCTTAATTATGTGAGATCTTACACAATGGATAAAATAATGCCAATTTGTTGGGTCCATGCCACCCATAAATTTACTGAACTAACATCAGGATTCAGAGGCCAATGCCCATAATCAAGCACACTTGTCAGACTGTATCCCTATGTGCTTCAACGCCATTTCCTGACACTGTACTATCTTGCGTATGGTTGTGCTAGGGTACAAGGTAATCTGACGCCTGAGTAAAATAGTCTTCTTTCGGGTGGAATTCTTGTTCCAAGAGACCCCAAGCAAGCATGGCCAATGCACAGAAAGATAACCATACTGTTATACAACATATAAATATATGAAAACAGAACAGCAGCAGAGAACTTTTCTCCCTATGTTAATGTCTACCTGAAGTGAAATTTATTTCAAATAGTTAACCAAAAATATCACTTGAAATAAGAGTGTGGTCTTAGGTATTCCCTTACTAGGAAATTTAGTACTCTTTCAATTTATTGAAAGCTACACTGAATTCATGCAAAATCCATCTACAGATTTGTGCCCAAAAAGGTATGTGGAAGGGAGAAGAGAGAGCATGTCTGGTGAAGGCTTTCTTGACTGCTCTCCAAAACCAGAATAATCTGATTTAAGCTTTCTTCTCCCATGCTTATTTTAGTCCCTTGTTGAGAGAAAATGCAAGCAGGTGGACTCTTTCAGCCACAACATGAATGTAAATCTGTGTAACAGCAACTGAACACCAGCTGTACCTTGCAATGAACATCTCACAGTTTCTGGAACCAGAAAAAAGGAAGCCAAGCTGCTAATGGTATGGATGACATATATACATTCCATTTCAAAAGATCCCCAAAGAGAAAGCAAATGGCAGTGCACTACATCACAGTAACAATGCAGATCTAAAATACAGTTCTACAGCCAGTTTTGGCAGTAGTTCCATCATTTGCTGTCAGTAAGGTGACAGTATATTTACCCACAAAGAGAAGGCATATTTCAATTTTAGTTCATGTGTGATAGAAAAGAAAGGCAGACATTTGAACCTTGGGTTCAGTGACTTGCTTGTTGCAAGTTAATTCCAGCATGATGTCTGCTAAAAGAGGAGCTACCAGTGACTGCTTTATCGCCTTAACAAGGTGGAATAGTAGAAAAATGTCATGTGCGATAAACACCAAAATGGGTACAATATTTTGTTGTCCAGTGGTACCTATCTTGGCAAGCATCTTGCTTTGGTGCCTTGTGTTCCATCCACTCAAAAACCTATTTAGCTGGTATAATAGACATGAAAGAAGAGAATCTTGTTGCGTAGGAGGGAGTAGGAGTTGTCAAATTTCAGCAAGTAGATGCCTTCACCTGGATAATCATGACTACCTATCTGTACTTCCTGGTGGCTGTCTCGTCGGTAAACAGGCATAATCTCTCCATAGCGGGTTCGTAAATAGCTTCTGGAACCCCTTTCTACATCCCCCACAGGAATAGGTCCTGAGAAGAAAAATATATATTATATCTTAACACCTAAAATAGTCAACAGAAGGAATATATAAAGACTCAGAGTCATGAGAATGAATGTCCAAAGAAGCTTACATTTTTAAAAAAACAGTATGTCACATGGATATCCATGGATTTCAAACTATCTGCTGATAACCATGCAATTGAATCTCCACCCCTCTCAAAAAAGAATCTGCTCAAAATCCATCAACATTATCTATGTGTATACTCCACCCTTTCTCCGATAAGATCAAGGCAATCAAAAGAACAGGAATGATGAAAATTAATCTAACAATGTTTTAACCACAGAACATGACAACTAACAGTAAGTACAACTTGCGGAAAGGATCGCTGAAGGAGCACAGAGGTGTCTGAAAGCTGTGGTGGTAAAAAAAAACTGAAGTATTGCTGGTGTCATGAAAATCCATAGGGGTCATTACTAAAAAAAATTAGTTACTTCATATTCATATACTGTAGGTTACACTGTAGTTTAGTACAGTATTCTCATAAGGTTGAGAAAGGCTAACTCTCAGAAAGAGAAAGCACCTACGTCATTAACATCCCAACACACACTCAGCATACTCCGCACATTAGCACGAGAAACAGAATGTCAGTCAAAAGGAGAATCCCACCCTGGGCAGAAGGAAGAGTTATTAAAACCTTTATACCTTCTTCAAACTTACCCATTTGCACAAGACCTCATAAATTTAAGGATAAATGAGCAAGCCCCTTTGGTGGCTATACCCTCCGCTCCTATAGCTCCTGAGGCTGAACTTCTAGCTTCTCCTCCAGTGCTCCCATCTACACCGCTTGCGCAGGCGGTTCAGGGGGACCCTGGTGCTACCGTCCCAAATGTAGAGTTTTAGTCGGTATGGGAGAAAGCACTTTTAAACTGTCAAAAGGAGCTGGAGAAACTCCAACAACAAGTTGAATCCCTGGTACGAAAAACCAGTGTAAAAAAAGCCAAGAGGAAATGTGCCAAACGGGTAAAGTGGAGACCTGAACCAGAGGAAACCCCCTCAGAGTCAGATAGTGACAATGTGGCCTTGAGTTCCGAGGAGGAATCCTGGGAACGCAAGCCAGGGAGAATAAAAGGCAAGGGAAAGAAAGCTAGGAGCCCGCCTTCCCCAATTAATGATTCAGACAGCAAAGTTAGTTCTGAAGGTGATAGGGAAGATGAGACCCCGCTGTGCCGGGAATGGGTACAAGGTGATAAACAAACACCTGGGAATTTAAATCAACAAGACAATAGACAAAACAAAGTGAAGCCATACACATCTTTAACATTCTAGAGGAAGGTGTGAATAAGTGGAAAAGGTATTTAAGACGAGTTTTAAATCTCTAGAGGGTCTTTTCCCCGTATAGGGATTGCGTAGTTGATTTTGTTGTGTTGGAGCTTGAATGTTTATTGCATATTTTACTGTTTAAATTACTGTATTGTATCTGTATTTCTAACATGGTATTTCATGCTCTGTGATTTTGCTTTTTTGATACTTTATTGCGATGTTGTTATGATGATATTGATATGTTGTATTTTTTGTGATATTTTTGTGATATTTTTATACTGTAACTTGTAAATTGTACTTTGTAAACCGCATTGAGTCTCCCATTGGGCAGAGAACTGCGGTATATAAATTTAATAAATAATAATAAATAATAATAATATAGGCGAGAGCCCTTGTCATTCTCAATCGGAACCATGAAAAAACTACGTCTCGGATGAGGGCTATAAAAGCCTGCAATTTACCAGCTATTATGGAAGTTAGCTATTTTCTCATTTATTATTTTCTTAGATTCTAAGACAGAGTAGTGTAGATTAGTTCTTCACAATGCTTATCCTGCATATTATGGATGAATATTATGCTTCAATAAAGAACCCCAAAAAGGCAAGATACAGAGTCGCGTTTTTGCTCTGAAGAAAGGGAGTTTTGCTGGAGAAAATGATAACAGGTTTGCAAGCCGGGAATAAGGCTTTACATGCACACCAAAATAACCTTGAGCAGCAGCTCTTCTCAAAGGGGACATTTTATTTAAAGACAAGGGATTGCTACCATGATCCTGAGGGAGGTTGCTTTCACTTTTCATTGGCCTGGGAAAGTTTATCAGCGGGACATTCCACCTTTGAAGGTAAACCTTTACTTTTTACGCTACATCATTTTCCCATGGCTGTGCCCTCTCTGTGTGTTTGTGTGGTAGTTTTGGAGTTGGCAATATAAACAAGACACTGGCTTTGCCACGTAAACTGCTATCACTTTGCCTGCTAGGAAGCGGGTATGCCATCTTCCCAATAAGACACTAACTTAAGTGGGTTTGAGGTTCGCGCCAGCTGTAAAACGCACGGAGAGCGGAACGCCTCAGCCTGGGCCACGAAGCAACAGAGGGAAGGGGGGAAGCACTAAATTTGGGCAGCGTGCATGACCCCCGAAGTACCGATACCTCCAGTATCATGACAGCTGGGTGGGAAGAAAGTAGGTGGAGCTTGTAGCTCTTTCACAGCTCTGGAATATTCCATGTTGTCTGCGCATGCACAGGATTTAACCCATTAGTGTGATTTTACAGGGACCACCAAGAAGAAGAAAACAACACACACACACACAAAGATGTGAGTACACTGAAGTCTGAATGTGTAAGATAGTTTTACAGATTGTTAAATCTGTAAAGGCATCAGAAAATAATTAAAACTAGCATTTCTTCCAACTTCTCTTTTTCTCATATCACAGAGAATCAGTCAGTACATTGTTGTAAGGATGCCTCTTCATGCTTTGAAAAGACAGACCATACTTCCATTATATCTACCATGCACAGAACAGATAAAGTAATAGCATATAAAACAGGAATTGCAAAACCTTGCAACTTTTAAAGAAAAACAATAATATAATCTATGTGTTCCAAAAGGCCTGTCAAAGGTTTCTGCAAAAGTATTAATGTTTTATTACTAGTTTTGTTTGTTTTACTTTCCTACAGCAAGTCTTAAGAATGTCTAAACTTTATATGCGTGTGATGATTCTACTAATAAAATTAAAACAGTATTAGTACTTGAGTGACTAGTGAGGAACCATATTGAAGTCAATTTTAAACTTTGGAGGACAATACAGGTTTTCAAGAGCTGTTTGGAAAGTGGTCATATGTTCAGCTTCAGTGGCATTGTCACTGAAACAACTTATGCATAACCGTGTTGCTGAGTTTAGATAATAAAGCATGAACATAGAAATCATGTTATTTTCTGAATCACTTCAGCCCTATTTGGGTATGCAGAAAGGAAAAACAGTATAGAATAAAAGGACTTTGTGGTCTTAGCAACTTCATTTGGCTGTAGAAACATAAATGAAATGTGAATAACAGGAATAAATGGAAGTTATACTAAAACAGATAGACACTTTTGATATTAAATCTCTGTGTCCCTTATCAAATTGCCCACTGACCTTCAAATTCTTCATCTTCATCTTCTTCATCACTTGATTCACTGATCTGCACAGTAATGGCAGTACTAGTAATAGAGGTCCAATCAAAATAGACCCCAAAGCCAATATCATAATCTTCCGTGGCAAACTCCCAGCAGACACGCTTGCCATCAGGGTGAGTTGGCACCCGGACCGTTAAGACCTCACCCCGTTTCACTACCATTCGAGCATTCTTTTCCTTTGCCATCTTCATTTTAAACTCTCTTATCTTGGAGCTTGTCCAAGTAGTGGGAGGAATCAAAGGAGGTGGTCGAGCTAAAACAACAACAAGAATAATGTCAATAGCTTGTAATCAGCTGTGGAGCGATTCATTAATAAGACCAAATATTCTAATCTAGAAGTGCCCAAACTTTTTGGGCTGTGGGCCACTCACGTGGTTCAGGGGCCCGGTCACTACGGGGTGCCCAAACTACGGTCTGGTGGCCAGATCCACCCCCGGCAACAATTCATCCAGCCTGCAAAGCCCTCGTCACTCCCAGGAACGGAAGTAAAACACTCCTGGGAGCCAACGAGGGCTTCGTAGGCCAGATGAATTGGCATCAGGGGCCAGATCCGGCCTCTAGGCCATAGTTTGGGCACCCCTGTTCTAATCACAAGAGGAATACAGTAACACCCCGGTTAACGTGTACAATGCACAACATTAAAACTGGATAACGTAGGAAAATTTGAAGGAAACATTTGCACTCCTCAAATTTCCTGACGTTAATCTCCGGATCGTTAACGGGCATAGTGATCCAGGCTGGGGAGGGGTGGGGCATACCTGTCAACCCGCAGCTCCGTAAGAATGGGACCTGCGCACATCGCTTGTGCGCAGGTCGCGTTCCATGCATGCGTGGAAAGGTTTTACCCCTTCCACGCATGCGCAGAAGCGCTACGCCGCTTGCGCAGCCCTTACGCAAGCGACGTAGAGCTTCCGCGCATGCATGGAAGGGATAAAACCTTTCCACGCATGCGCAGAAAGCGTTTCCTCCGCTGACAAATTACGGGGTTTTGGCAGCGGGGGCCGGGTTATGACGTCAATCGACGTCAATTTACGGGGTAATCCCGGCCAAATCAGGAAGGTTGACAGGTATGTTTTTTTTTCCTGAAGTTGGTATCAATGGATTCAATCAATATGTACTGAGGTGATTTGCCAAGTAAACATGTTACTTTAAAGGGTTCTGTTCCAAAGACGACTTCCCCAGAGAAATACAGAATAGCTCTGAGCACCTTGTACCAGAGGTAAAAAGATATGTAAATACAATCTAGCTTCTGAGCTTTACTGCTTCTCCTGTGGATTTCCAATTATTATGATTCATGTACTTTACAAGAACCATAACCATAACCATGTACTTTACAAGAACCATAACGTGACAGCACACATTTAGATGGTAGAAAAGGGAAAGAACAACAAAAGAATGACCCAACAGAGGGTCATCTTCATCACACATAACATTTCCTACCTGCATGGCAAATCTTCATCTGCTTCAGTAAATTAAAAATAAGAGAAAATTAAAACAATGTTTGTAAAATCCTCCTGTTCTACTTATCTTTATGTCATGTCCATTACTGCCTGTAAGATTTATGAGAGCCAAAACAACAGAAATGACAACCATTACAAATATTTATTGCACAAAATTCTGGCTTTTGATCCATCCTGGGAGATGAGTTCTCACCTTTCTTCTGCTCACCCAGTAAATCTGTAGTTTCTAGCTCTGCTGAGAGGACATCCACAGTACCTGTGTATTCAGACTGTATCATGACTATATCGCCTTGTCCTTGTGGGAAAGGATACTTTGTCACTGGCACTATAGCCTCCTACACAAAAGACACATGTTTCCTCAGTACATGCTGCTGCAACAATAGACTCTTTTCCCCCCCCCCCAGTCACTAAATTTGAACATAAAGATGAGTACTTTTTAACCATTATTATCCTTCAACCGTGTCTTCTGGTTGACACTCTGCAGGAGTTCTCAAACTTTTTAACCCAGGGGCCGGTTCACGCTCCCTCAGACAGTTTCGGGGGCCAGATGGCCATTTTGCCCTTCCTCCACCTCATGGCACTTCCTGGTGTGGTGGAGGGCACATGAAATGGTGCCATGGGCCAAATCCGGCCCACACGTTGAGAATCCCTGCTTTAACACATATACACATTTTAAGATGTAGGAACTAGGGTGCTCGTGAATTACATATGTATCTTTTAAATTTCTTTTAAGTTTCAAGTCACAAAGGGTATAAGACTATGCCTCTGTCTACAGCAGTGTTCGCCAACCTTTGGTTTTTAGACTTCAATTCCCAGAAACCTAAGTCAATTCCCCAAACCATTGATCAGCCAATGTATTGACTTAGGCTTCTGGGAACTGAAGCCCCCCTGTGGTGTCCCCACCCCACCCCGGTTGGGAAACACTGGTCTACAGGCTTCCATTAGTTCTCAGGTTCTTCCTATTCTCCAACCTACTGTGGGAAAATATGGTCTTGTTGATCACAAATCATTGGAGTGAAAGTGAGCAATGAACAAGTAGTGTCTACCATAGTCTTAGTTCTTCTCTACATATTTATAATTCCTTGGATTATCTGACAACCCTAGTCAAAATTTCCCCAATCTCAATATTGACGCTCTTGAACAAAAAGCATATTATCTATATAGAAATTCTCTTGAAATGGAATTGTGACAAACTAATACCAATTAGAAGAGTGATAAAAAATTAAGTTATTTTAAGTAGCCCTGAAGCATAGGACCAGAAATTTGCAACTGAAGCAGAAAGGCAAGAAGCTTGTCCTCAACTAAGCCTTAAATGAAGTGTAAAAAACTACTTAATATTAATTTTCAACTCCAATCTTACTTTTTAAGGAGAATAAAAAGTAAACTCAATTACTTTAAGTATTGCTTTCTCAAATATTACAAGTATTGCATGTTACTCTGTAAGCACAAACTCAGCAAATGACTAGATTGCTAGCAAGATACTATTTCATAAATATTCAAGGTAGTATAAACTTTCATTTCAAATAAAGTCATAGAATAAATACATGAGCATATCTGTATTTAATCCAAATTTAATTTGTTCTAATATTGCTAGTAACCTATATAATTCAAATTGGATATTACAAATTGCCCTGATTTGTAAATTGTTTCCCAATGTTTTAATAATAAAATCAGTGCTTTATAATACAAGTCGAAACATTTACCACAGTGCCCTTTAATAACTGTAGCTATCTGAGGAAATATTTCATAACTCGGTCTGTCTATCACTGCCTTATCCTTCTTCTAAACACTATTCAGAGCATTGATGTTGTTTAGTGTGCACTTTTAAAAATCCAACTCTGCATGCACTTGCATCTCAATTCAATAGATACCTTTTGGTAATTTTGTCACCAGGAAGGAAATCCCTTACCTCTTTTTCCTGATCCGTCAGGTTCTCTTTTCCCACTACATCTTCCTCCTTCAGATCAGCACTTCCAGAATCTTCTGTTGTATCTGCATTTACAGCCGATCCATTCTGCAGCCTCTCAGAGAAAGAATGCACTTCAGTTCAAGATGATTTTAATGTATCCAACTAGCAGGTGAAACCAATGAAACTACATCCTATTGGGAAAGCCATAGATGGGAGCTTGGAAGAGGACTTGAGGTACTAAAATACTGTACTGGGATTTTTTTAGCATGTATTTTTCTGTCACCTCAAGGAGAGGCTAAAGGTAGAGTGAAACATTATGCTGCATTGTATTCCCATAGGAAGCAAAAATTCATCCCAGCTGTGTCCCTTCAACCATGTCTTCATAGATGGGGCTGCCTTGTAAACACTAGTTTTAACAAATCACACCCAACTCTCAGGTAGAATTAGCCACTGTGGTTTTATTTATACAGAAACACCACACACACACACACCTGCAATATAACAAGAATAATTTTTAACCTCAGGTGAAACACTTCCATGTTGAGATGTTGGAAAGGTGATAATTTAAAAAGATCTTATGCAAATAGATCTTATAGGCAACAGCAAAGGACAGCCTAAGACAGTGATGGCAAAATTTGGCACTCCGGCTGTTCTTGAACTTCAATTCCCAGAAAAACCTGATCAGTAGGAGTGCTGACTTGGGCTTCTGGTAATTGGAATTCCAAGAACAGCTGGAGTACCAAGGTTCACCATCATGGAAAGTGCTTACTTAAGACAGGGGTGGCAAACCTTGCTGCTCCAGCTGTTCTTGGACTTTAACTACCAGAAGCCTAAGTCAGCACACCTGATTTATTGCATTTATTGCATTTTGTATACTTACTCTATAATGTGTTTAGGATACAATTTTTAGGATACTGTATATTGAAAACCATCCAGAGAGGGACTGCAGTGGCTCAAGTGGCTAAGACGCTAACTGGAAGACGGGAGGTCAGTAGTTTGATTCCTGAGTACTGCAGGACGGAATGAGCTCCCGTCTTTGTCCCAACTCCTGCCAACCTAGCAGTTCGAAAGCAAGTAATTGCAAGTAGATAAATAGGGACCACTTCAGTGGGAAGGTAAATAGCGTTCCATGCACTCCAGTGTCTAGTCATGCCTGCCACATGACCACAGACACATCTGCAGAAACAGACAGCATTGGCTCTTCGGCTTTGAAACAGAGATGAGCACTGAACCCTAGAGTCGGATATGACTGGCTTTCGAACAAGGGAAACCTTTACCTTTACCTTATCCAGAAAGTGGCTACACTAGTAGGACAGTATAGAAATAATACAAATTAATTTATTTCCTACTTTATCTTTGAGGGGCAAAGCTGATTCTCTGGTCTCCAAACATCATAAAAAGCTATGAGAGAGGAAGAGTCCCCTTTATTCCCCCTCTCTTAAACATAAGGTGACATCACACATAACATTTCCTACCTGCATGGCAAATCTTCATCTGCTTCAGTAGTGGCTGTTGGGGATGTAGGTTCTGACTGCTGAGTTGAACCTTCTTTCCCTGAAAGAGATCAAAGCTAGAAATAACATATAGCTAGGTAAATAGTACCACTTCAGCAGGAAAGGTAACAGCATTCTGTATGTTCAGGCATCTAGTCATGCCTGCCAGATGACCAAGAAAATGTCCGCAAACACAGATAGTGCTGGTTCTTTGGCTGTAAATGGAGATGAACAGCCTAGAGTCGGATACAACTGGCTTTCGAGCAAGGGAGACCCTTATCTTCTGAAGTGGAAGATTTAGTGTTAGACACAAAAATCTTTTTAAATACCTAAGCTCTTTTTATACTATACTACAGGATTTAGAAATTTAGGATTTAGAGATTTTAACTTCTTTCAATAAAAGCAGAGGAAAAAAGCCAATACATTTTCCAGAGGGAATTACATTAAAAGAGCATATCTTTGAAACATATTGAAGCATATTTATCTCAGAAACTCACTAAGGTGGTTTTTCTAGAAAATGTTAAGTAAAAAAAAAAACCTTTTTTTTTAAAAAAAAACCACGCATGGGCATATTTTAAGGCTGTCATAAACACATCCGCTTCTGATAGCGCCAAGGGTGGCAGTGGGCCACATGAAATGGTGCTGCGGGATAGCTGTAGGTTGGGCACCCCTGCTGTATAGCTTTTAAAAAGCAGCTGAACTGAAATATCCAAGTAAGGGAAAACTAGAACATACAATGTAGTTTAGATGTTATGGTTAAGTAAATATTTACTTTGAAAATATTATTGGAATACTTGCAAATATTTTAAGAAGCATTCAATTCCTTTTATGATGAGGAAATTAAGGCACTGACATCTATTAATATATTTATTTTATCAAGCCTGAAGAGCTACACACAGAAGTACAGACATTACTAAGAACAGTGACTACAACACTGAATTTAGATTTCATTCGTATCATATCCATTCTAGTGGCATAATCTGCCTAACATTGTATCCACTAATTTTGTTGCTGATTCACATCATTAAGCAATACACTTCTTAAAAATACTGTAAATACATTTCCACAGAAAACCATAATAGCACCCCACTCTACATTGCTAGTACCAACCAATAACAGACATATCAACCCAGGAAAATAGACTGACCCGAGTATAAGCCGAGGTAGGGAAATGCAGCAGCTGCTATTTTCCTAATCAAAATACATCAAAATATGGTAACATTTATTAAATTGTTGGTGCATCTCAATCTGGTACTGTCTTAGGACCCTCATAGTCATTGACCCGAGTAGAAACCATGTCCTCTTTTGGGAGCTAATTTTTGGGGCTAAAAACTCAGCTTATACTTGAGTATATACTGTATGGTACTTCATTTTCCAAATGACAATTTGTCCCTTGAATTCAACTGCCGACATGCTCCCCAAATTCAAGACCTCCAGTCTAAATATATTTTAAGACTACGGTGGTTCAGCAGCAAGGCGGCTCTCTTTGTGCACTGTTGTGTTGCTAAGATGTATAGATGTGTACATTTTATTTATTTATTTATTTTATAATTTGTATTGCCTGCCACCCAACTCCGAAGCCTCTGGATGGCTCACAGAAAATAAAACCAATTGCAGTTTAAAAAGCAATTTAAAAAAACATTAAAAACTACTGACAAAAGTTTTAAAGGTTTTTAAAAAGTCAAAACAATTTGACAATATATTTAATAGTGCATTCTATACACTGGGTTTGGTAGAAATATTTTTCTTATGTAAGCAATTTCATCAAATTAATGAGCAGAGAATGGATGTTACAGACAGTTGTATGTAATAATCACACCCGGTCAGGTAAACAAATTTTGAACCAAATATAATGGAGAAATGGTGAGGGATGCCATAGCATGAACATTATTTTTTTAACATGAAGGCATACCTTATTATTATTGTGGTTGTTGTTGTTGTTGACGACTTATATGCCACCCACTCACAGATGCGACTCAGGGCAACTAACAACAATATCACATCCAATACAATATAAAACAAGATACAATTAGCATACACTAGAGAACAAGATACAATTAGCATACAATAATAAAAGTCACCTAAGTCAAAACATCCCAAAACAAGAATTCGACCGCAAGAGTCCAGGCCTCAGAATCCAAAGTCTAGGCTGGGCAGGGGGCGATATCTGGCCACGTATCCCAGCGGCCAAGTCCATGGTCAAGTCCACAGTGCCTGACAGCAAAGGGGACACAAGACTCCACCACACCAAGGCCCCTGCCACCGGTCCCTGTGGGGCCAAGCCCCCATTCCGCAGCTTTGCCTCCGCCGTGGCACAACCAACGATGGGCCCGCCACACCTGACGCCGACCTGGCCGCAGCTGGGACGGAGATGGAGGCGCTGCTGCTGCCACAGCTGCCGGATGTCTTGCGAGGCCAAGGTGGAAAAGGGCTGGAGGTCTCGCAGGGTAGTGGCCAGAGTCCTCTCTAGCCGCTCGCCCTCCGTGGCAATTGCATAAGAAGAAAGGAGTCTCACCTTTCACTCATATCTAGGATACCCACCAAGGCTGACTCCCAGCCATTGCTGTAACCAATACTGTAACAGGTACACTCTGTTTTAATAGCATTTACAAACACCCTTCATGTATTAACAAAGGCATAGAACAGCTAGGCAACACCAGCACTGCTTTTTTTCAGAAACAGTGCTTGGCATTTTCACAGAACTTCAGGAGTACTCATATTCCACATACAGTACTTTTAAAAAATAAATCTTAGAACAATCCTGCCAGAGGCGTGGACAATTAACCTCAAGCTGAAGAACTAGACCGGGGTGCCCAAACGTTTTGGGCCGCGGGCCAGTCATGTGGTTTAGGGGGCGGTCACTATGGCCCATGGGCCAGATCCAGCCCCTAATGCCAATTCATCCAGCCCACAAAGCCCTTGTTGCTCCCAGAAGCAGAAGTAAAACGAGCTGATGGGGCACATTTTACTTCCGCTTCCGGGAGCAACAAGAGCTTCGTGGGCTGGATGAATTGGCATTGAGGGCTAGATCTGGCCCACAGGGTGTAGTATAGGCACCCCTGAACTATTATATGACTTCCTTACATCTGCCTGCTGAGTTTTAGGCACTGAGTTGAGCAGTCATTTAGCAATTTAGTTCTCTACTGTAAGGTAGCAATTTACTCATTACTGTTACGTTATTAACTGCAGAAAGGCAAACGTGTGGTTGGTGGTATTTTTGTTCTTTGTGCCTGAACTGTCAAAACAGCTTGGTCAGCCTTGGAATCCATGCATTTCAGCTTAAGAGGGAGAGTATCGTACCATTTCAACAATGCTCCAGCAAGATAGAGACTAAGTTTGAATTGAGGACACTCTGGTTGTCCTTTAATCATAGCACTGCATTAGATGTCAAAGAAAACTACAGGTGAAACTCGGAAAATTAGAATATCGTGCAAATATTCATTCAGTTCAGTAATGCAACTTAAAAGGTGAAACAAATATATGAGAGAGACTCATTACATGCAAAGTGAGATTGTTCAAGCCTTACTTTGTTATAATATTGAAGCTTATGGCTTACAGTTTATGAAAACCCCAACCCCCAACCTCATGTACCCTATAATCATCACATAATCTTATGTACACCATGATCATCACAATTATAACAAATTAAGGCATGACATCTCTCGCTTTGCATGTAGTGAATATATCTCATATATTTGTTCCAGCTTTTAAGTGAAATGAATGAACATTTGCATGATATTCTAATTTTCTGAGTTTCACCTGTATGTATTACTACAAGCAGAGAAACTGAAGGAGGGAAGGAAGCCTTTATAGTACATGTTCTTTAAAGTTAGGTGGAAGTCTGGAAGATACTAACTCCCTAGTCCTAGTGTTTAACCACTATCCAGTACACTCCTTTTTCATTCATTAAGCTTTAATTTAATTTAATTTAAATTTAATTGTTAGATTTATATACTGCCCACTCGGCCGAGGCCGACTCAGGGCGGTTTGTTGTTTCTCTTGCCATTATGAAGCAAACAGCTATTGGTCTATAAAAGGAGTAAGCAAAGGCCTTTATGGTAGTGTTTTTAAAGTAACATGATGCAACAGTTACATCAAGGAGCATAAGCTTAATTATAAAACTGCTGGTACATTAGGGGAAAGTTAGACAAGGAAATACCTCGAGGGAACAGACGCTATTAAAAGCCTGCTCCTGACAAACAAAAGTGTTCAAACAATATTTTAAGATAAGGCTTATGACAGAAAGAAGTTACCATATTATTTATTGGGTGATAGATTTAACAGCCAGCATACTCCAAATATTTTATATATTATACCAATTCAGTTCCTATACTTGTTCAAATACTGTTCAACATTTCTATTATAAGGTACTAATTTTATTCTTGATTACCTTATAAAGAGAATTGTGCCACATGCTGTTACCTCCAAATCCTGACTGTGTCATTATACAGTACCGGTATTAGAAATTAGTTTCATGTCTTGATTCCATCCATAGCTAATAGAATACCATGATTTTGAAGCAGAAGATGGACAGCCTTGGTGTCGCACAACACAACATCAATTTCTACATTAATAAAGACAGCTATTTCTGAACAGAGTAAAGGCTTTCAAGGACTTTTATATGCTGCCGTTCTACCTTTATTTGCATTGAGCCCCTCTAATGATCAACTCTCAAGCTTTATTCAGGTGTATGATTCTTCCCTATATATCAGGTTAAAGAAAGCAACACAGAGACAAAACAACCTAACACATCTTTGCAGTAAATCACTAGTTACCGCCATTTCTTAGGGAAGTGCTTAATCCATGACTACTGCAGCATATTATGGTATAGAGATAAATCCCAAATAAATAACCTAAAGAATGTTATTAAATTTGATTTGAATGTATAATCATGCAAAGCTTAAGCATTATGTGAACTATCATGCTAGAAGAAAGGCATAAAATTGAATGCTCAAAAAGAATGAGCATAACAAATGAAATATTATTTTCTACATTTTGTGACCAATCTCTATGACACTCTCAATTTACACCTAAAAGCCATTAGATGCAAGTTATTAATGGCCACAGGGATACGCTGAGTCTTATGCATGTTTACAGAACCGTTGTGTTCAAAGGAAGGTAACTACAATGTTTCAGCAGGGGATATAAGTCTTAATGCAGAAACCTGAAACTGTGGATAACAGCAAACCCTATATTTTACATTGCAGTGATCTCTAGTGGCCAGTTCGGGTAATGCACCATAGAAATATATATTATTGATTTTTAGAAAGTCAAAAGTGTGAATCTTGAACCCACAGATACAGGGGGAGACTTGTACTTCTAAGTGTATATAAGATTGCACCTAATGTTTTTAAAAAGCCATTGATATATAATATGCTAAAGGCATATGGTTACTTGAACTGTCATTCTGAGGGGCTGTTTCCCAAGAACAATGACCTGCCTTTCTGACAAATAGAAGAAGTGCTTAAGGCAGGATGCTTAGCAAAGATCTTCATAGTTGCAGGTAGCTTTAGACAGCCTTTCTAACAGTTTTACTTCAGTTCTACTCATCTTTGCTTGAATATCCACAGCCTAGGTTATGTATGCAAAACTCATTGAACAGGTGGGCAGACAGTATCCTGACCATCTTTCTCCAGATAAACCAGTAGTTCCCAACGTGAGTCCCATGCCCCACAGGGGGACTAAGTCAGTACATTGGTTGATCAGTGCTTTGGGAAATTGACTTAGGCTTCAGGGAATTGAAGTCCAAAAACCAAATGTTGGGAAACACTGAAATAAACCATTCCTGCTCCCACTCTACACCATAACCGCATTTTTTCCCCAGCTCAAGCCGTCAGTGTTCCTCAACCGTGGGCCACCAGGTGTTCTTCAAAACCTAAGTCAGCACACCTGCTCATTAGGGCTTCTGGGAATTGAAGTCCAAAAACATGGGGGGCAAGGTTGAGAGCCCATAAGTCACCACCTTATCTATATTTCATTCCCTCTCCTCCTTGGCAGGACAGCAATTATGTAAAAGGCAGGAATTCAACAGGTGGAGCTTTATGCTGCCTCAATGCCCATGGTCCCTGAGGAGTTGCCTGTTGAGCATCTGCCTGTTAAAAAAACCTTCCAAGTGGGAATGACAGGAAAGAGGATCAAGCTACTGCTGCCGTCACTCCAAAGTCACCCTTGCCAACTTCACCCTCCTGAGCCCTGGTGGTGCAGTGGCTCAACTGCTGTGCTGCAGCCCAAACATTGTGAGTTCGGTCCTGGCGGGGAGCCAGGTTGACTCAGCCTTCCGTCTTTCCGAGATCAGTAAAATGAGGACCCAGCATGTTGGGGGCAAAAATGCTAATTGTCTTGTGAACTGCCCAGAGAACACACAAAGTGCTATGAGGTGGCATATAAGTGTAATTGCTATTGCTAATAAAATTATTGTCCCAGTGTGGATTTTAGAATTCTTCTTATGGCCACGGTCCAAGGAAACAGATTCACATCTGGCTTAGACACGGAAGAAAAAGAAGCTCCATGGAAACATATGGGTTTCTCAGAAGAGCCCTAGTGGCACAGGGGTTAAACTACTGCACTGCAGCCAGAATGTTGTGAATTCGATCCTGACAGGGCCCCCAAGTTTGACTCCGCCTTCCATCCTTCAGAGGTCCCTAAAATAAGTACCGGGGTACCCAGCATGTTGGGAAAAAAAAAAGCTAATTAACTTGTGAACCACCCAGAGAGCGCACTAAGCCCTATGGGGCGGTATAATAAAGGTAAAAGGTTCCCCTTGCTTGATAGCCAGTCGTATCCGACTCTAGGGTTCAGTGCTCATCTATTTCAAAGCCTTACTATTGATGTCCTTGTGCCTCACCCACTTGGGCTGATAGGCGAGGTGAGTAAAAGTAAAGGTAAAAGGTTCCCCTTGCTCGAAAGCCAGTCGTATCCGACTCTAGGGTTCAGTGCTCATCTCTGTTTCAAAGCCTTACTATTGATGTCCTTGTGCCTCACCCACTTGGGCCGATAGGCGAGGTGAGTAAAAGTAAAGGTAAAGGTTTCCCTTGCTCGAAAGCCAGTCATATCCGACTCTAGGGTTCAGTGCTCATCTCTGTTTCAAAGCCTTACTATTGATGTCCTTGTGCCTCACCCACTTGGGCTGATAGGCGAGGTGAGTAAAAGTAAAGGTAAAGGTTTCCCTTGCTCGAAAGCCAGTCGTATCCGACTCTAGGGTTCAATGCTCATCTCTGTTTCCAAGCCAAAGAGCCGGCGCTGTCTGCTACTGTAGACGTTTCCGTGTTCATGTGGCAGGAATGACTAGACACCGGAGTGCACGGAACGCTGTTTACCTTCCCACCGAAGTGGTCCCTATTTATCTACTTGCAATTTCTTGCTTTCGAACTGCTAGGTTGGCAGGAGGTGAGAGAAATGCTAATTAAAAGTGGAGAGGAGGAGGAGGAAGATAGAAACCCATCCACAGCCCCGAGCACAGTCCACGAGTCTCAACCCGCCCCACATGAGTACCTGAAGAAGACGGAAGCGGCGGCGGCGAGACCCGCTCCTTCCCGTCGCTTTCTGGCCCTCCCAGGCAAGTGCCGTCGCTACCACCGCTGCAACCAGAGCCTTCGGCCTCTGAGGGTTCCCCCCGGGTACAAACGGCCGACATGGGAAACTATGGTGGGGGTGGGACCGAGCCGCCGTGTCCGAGGACGGCCGGAGACCGCCGAGGCGCACCGCAAGAGCCGAAGGCAGTCAGTAGTCCGCCGTGTTGCGACCGACCGACAGAGGAGCCCTTCCTGAGGGGCGAGCGCGGGACGGGGAAGGGAAAGGCAGCAGCACCTCCCGGAAGTGCTTGTAGCCTGGCAACTGTGAGAGGAAGGACGCGTTGCCACGGTAACCCCGGTCCTGAGGCCTTTCCCGGGCGGTTTCCACTCCTACGAAGATGGAGGAGAGCCCGAAGGAATCGGAGGAGGAGGAGGAGGAGGCGGCGGGAATAATCAGGGACGACACAGATGAGGAGGATGATGAGGACGATGAGGATGATGAGGACGAGGAGGAGGAGGAAGAAGAAGAGGAGGGGAAAGAGGAGAAAGAGACACCCCGGCGGAGCCGGCGGATGCTCCGCCCTAACTCTCGAAGCGGCCAAAAACTAGCCTCCGGGGTGTCGCTTCTCCTCCAATCCGAATCGAGACTGAGATCGGAGTCGCAAGTCCAAGTCGAGATCGAAACTCCTGTCCTCACGGGCCCTTCCTACTTAGCCTGGAGCCCCGAGGAAGTGGCGGCGTGGGTCGAAGGCTTGGGCTTCCCTCAATACAAGGTAAAGAAATCGCAATTACTGGACACTTAATAAACCGCCGCGGAGAGCGCCTAGTGCATTCTTTGGCCGGTTTTACAGGGAATTAGCATATATATATATTTGCCCTCAACATGCTGGGTCCTCATTTTATACCGACCTCGGAAGGATGGAAGGCTGAGTCAACCTTGAATCCTGGTCAGGATCGAACTCACAACGTCTTGGCTACAGTACAGCAGTTTAACCACTGACTGCGCCACTAGGGCTCTTAAAGTGACAAGGAAGGGTCTTTAGTCATTTGGGGGGGGGGGCATAAGTCATGATTGAGTGGATCATCATGTGAGGGTGGGCAACTTGGGGGGGGGCAGTGGTCATACTTGGCGACCCCATGGACCATTTTCCTCCAGGCACCCCTGTCCTCCACCACCCTCATCTCACCCAGCTCTGTGCCCATTGCATCCACAATACCATCTATCCATCTCGTCTTTGGACGCCCCCTTCTTCTCTTGCCCTCCACCTTTCCCAGCATCAAGGCCTTTTCAAGTGAGTCCTCCCTTCTCATTTGATGTCCAAAGTCCTTTAGCATCATCTTCACTATTTGTCCCTCCAATGAACAGTCAAGCATGCCAAAAATGAAGGTGGGAAGGAGCAAGACACCTGGCCTTCAGTTTTGATCATGAGAGTGTTAAACATTGTAGGGGAGCCCTATGTGACCTTTAAAAAAACATATCAGAGACTAAACAAAACAAAAATGTTGTAGCGCTTTGAAGACTAACATATTTTAATATTAGCTTTCATGGATCAAGTCCACTTCGTCAAACTCACAACCTTCTGGATGCAGTGCAGCAGTTTAACCCCTGCACCACCAGGGCTCTTATGAGAAACCCATCTGTTTTCCTTGGAACAGTCGGGAGTGTCTTTTTCTTCTGTGTCTAGGCCAGATGTGAAACTGCCAAAATGAAGGCACTTTTTGGTGAGTTCATTCTGCAGTTCCTTTTTCACCTGACCCAGTGTGAGAAAGATTAGCCAGCAACACAAGGTTGCCATTACCGGGGTACGCCCAATTGTGGTTCAAAAACACCACAATCTTCGAGGAGGCTCTTTCTAAAGAGAAGAAGAAATTAATGTCTCATTTTTGATTAGTGAGAGGAGGAGTTGGCAATGGCAAATTTGACAAAGTGGACTTGTTTATTCTCTGATGTGCTTAAAACACAGACCAATATGGCTACTATTCAAAAACATTTTTTTAACAAAACAGATAGTGACTGCTGCTGGGCTCCTGCAGCTGCAGCTGTAGCTCACCTTTCTGTATCAGAAAAAGAGGGAGCCAGAAGGGAGGGGGCTGAAAAAGTGGCCAACCTTGTTCAATGAGTTACTGTGCAAAAGAAGATAAAGATGGAGGCACACTAATTGGAAATGGGTTCAAACATGGAAAATCTGAGGTAGATAAATAAGTAGATAACTAGGGACCACTTCGGTGGGAAGGTAACAGTGCTCCGTGCGCTCTGGTGTCTAGTCATGTCTGCCACGGAAACGTCTGCAGCAGCAGACAGAGCACTGGCTCTTCGGCTTTGAAACAGATGAGCATTGCACCCTAGAGTCGGATACGACTGGCTTTCGAGCAAGGGAAAGCTTTACCTGGAGAACCAAAGTTCCCTATTCTGGATGGTTCACATCATTAAAATACAATAACATATTAAAACAATAACCCACCTCAAAGGTGACAGCTGTAATGGGTAAAGATAAAGTTCTCCCTTGCTCGAAAGCCAGTCGTGTCCAATTCTAGTGGGGAGGTGATCATCTCCATTTACAGCCAAAGACCCAGCGCTGTCTGCATCTGCAGATGTTTCCATGATCATATGGCAGGCATGACTAGATGCTGGAGTGTCAAAGCGATACCTATTTATCTATTTGCAATTTTTTGCTTTCAAACTGTTAGGTTGGCAGGAGCTGGGGCAGATGGCGGAAGCTCATTCGGTCACTAAGTACTCAGGTGTCGAACTGCTGACCTGTCAACCTTCCAGTCATTACAATCAGTGTCTTAACTGCTAAGCAGTAATAAATAAATAAAAATAATGAGTCCTGACACAAATTAATTACCCTGGAGAAGAATATTGTTAAAAACCTCACTAAATAAACTAGTTTTCAGATTAAAAAAAAATCTAAAGAGGGAATTTGCTATAGCTCTAGTTATTCCAGAAAGTAGCTGCTGCCACCAAGCAGTCTCTCTCTTTTTAGTTATGGTCTTCCTTGACATTTTTTATGTCGGCACCTGGAGCTTTAAGAGGATCAGGTGAGTCAGGCAGTAGATCTTTGGGAGAATAAGACTGGCACCTCACAGAAAGAAGAGCATGTTGTGGTATGCAGAGGTAAGAAAATGGAGGTGCTTAGTCACTGAGAATACTATACATTGCTAAATAACCTTATATTATTGAAATTTTTGAGATAGTAGCCTGTTAGTCTGTGTTTCAAGCATATCAGAGAGTAAACAAAAATAAAAAAAGACAAAAACATTGTAGCACTTTAAAGACTAACTGCTGTATTTTAATGTTAGCTTTTGTGGATCAGGTCCACTTCATCAGACATGGGAGTGAGACTTCATGGCATACATTTGTAACTACTAAACCACCATTGTTATTCAGATTAGTGGCAAAACTTCACCACTAATCTGAATAACAGGTATTACCAGTTGTAAAAAAACACCACATACCTATATGTTAACCATTCTGAAACTCTGTACCTGATGTGTATAAACTGATGCCATGAAGTCTCACTCCCATGTCCGATGAAGAGGACCTGATCCACGAAAGCTAACATTAAAATACAGCAGTTAGTCTTTAAAGTGCCACAATATTTTTATTTTTGTTTTGTTTACTCTCTTATATTCACTGAGGGTAATAGTCTTCTATCTAATGCCTAAATGTTAGCCAGTAGTGAACAGTCAAGATGCAAGCCTCTGATACATGCTTTTCTTTTTGCAAAGTTGGGGAGTCTCTTTCAGACCAAAGTCAAATTAAATTTCAGACATGTTTTCATGAGGCTTATTCCAGTGCCAGAGTTCAGGCTGAAAAATCTTCCTATTTTCATTCAAAGGTCTTACTGCCAGTCATTATACTTAGTTACATTGTGTGCCATCTGTAGAGGTCGTTTATGGGGTTAGAGGGGTGTTTTAAGGGGGACCCCTCACTTAGTTCAGGGTCCCAGGGCTTTGGAAGGGTGGCAATACTCCTTATGAGTCTTTTTGCTATGATATGTGGTAGCTAGCTGGCACGAACAGTCCCTTTTTAAATGCCACCTTCCTTGTAAAGATACGGTGTGGAACAGGCTGCTTTTTAGGAAACCACTTCAAGAGTTTATTATTTTACTCTTTGATGATTATGGGAAACAAGTGGTCAATTCTTCCCCAAGCCTCAACTATGGGTGCAGGTGCAACTCCCTCTGAAAGTTACCCGGGTGACCCTTATCTTGCCTTTAGGAAGAAATATTGTTATTCTCACTCCGATTCTCTACATCCCCTCTTTTACCCGTCTGGCCTCCTCAATGTTAATGGTGAAGAGTTGTATCGTAGTCCTGCTTCTTCCCCCAAGATTATCTCCACAACGGCTTGGCTCTGAAAATCCTCTCTTCTTTTGTCCAAAGATGAGGCGGCTCGATGTCTTTTCAGAAGTTTATTTCATAGAAACAGAAGTAACATCCAGATACAAAATGTAGCAGAAGAGCAACAAATCTAATTTCACACTTTCCCCTAACTAACTTATCCATTGTCCATTGGTAAGACCCCTATCCTACACTCTGCTTTAACAATCTAATAATGCTTTGTGACGACTTCTTATCTTTCCCCTTCTGACGATGTGAAAGTGTAAAAGTCAGTGTCAGAGTTTAAATGTAACAGGTGAAGGTTTCCTTCCTTCGTGGTCATCCTTCTCTCTTTTGTAACAATCCCCTGAATTCCTGATATCAAACTGCTTTTGTCTTATGTTGGCCCTATAATTGAGTTTCCAAGAAATGTGAGATGTTCCAGGGGTGATTTTACCATCTTCACCGGCTAGTGAGTTTCCATAACTGAGGGGAGATTTGCCTCAAGGACTCTTGAGTCTAATCTGATACTCATGGCTTGATCAGATAGGTATTTGCCTTGCTGTTTGATGTGCTACAGGGGCGGGTTGGGCTGCTCTTTTTTTCTGGCAATCTCACAGTACTGGTATAATCACAGGAGTGGTCCACTCTATCCCAGAGAGCCGCTACCCACACTTTTCTGAGCCCCCATCAAAGGGGTCTACTTTTCTGATGCATGTAGGTGTGTAGTTTAGTCTGTTCTCAGCATGTGCAATCTCTGGAAATGGATAAAATTGAGCCTTGTGATTGTCAAAAGCTCCTTATGATGTCAATTCCCGTTATCATGAAATGGCTTATCAAGTGAGACACTTCAGGATATCAATAAATTGAATATTCATCTGCTCCTCTACAGAGGGACAGGAGTAATGAAATTATTATTTGTCTGCTGGTCCATTGCTGATGCACTGAATTTCTTAGATTAAAATTATTTTTTCTTTCCCTTTGTGTAATAAACATATTGAAACTGTGGCTGTGGGAAGTATCTTGATCAGGACTACAACAAGAAAAAAAAAGATATTTAACCGAGGTGATTCAGCACATCAGTAGTGGTCTACTAGAGTCAAAAACATTAATTTTTTTCCCTTGCTCCTCTGCAGCGGAACAAGAAAACTGTTTCATTTGCTAATATCCTGAAGTTGTTTATTTATTAAACCACTTAACCATATCGGAAATAGGGTCACTTGAGATCAATATGGCATTTCAATGTAAGGATGATACTAAATGACATATTGCTCCTTACCTTAACCTCCTACTTAGACTGTACCAGCTTATACAAAAAGGGACAGGTTGGTCACTCAGTTCATCTCACTGGTCCTCCAATTAATGGTATATCATGATTAGCAAAAATATTGTTGTTGTTCAGTCAATTCCGACCCTTTGCGACCCCATGGACCATTTTCTTCCAGGCACCTCTGTCCTCCACTATTCTCCTCAGCCTGCCCAGCTCTGTGCCCATTGCATCCACAATGCCATCTATCCATCTCATCTTTGGCCCCCTTCTTCTCTTGCCCTCCACCTTTCCCTGCATCAAGACCTTCTCAAGTGAGTCCTCCCTTCTCATTTGATGTCCAAAGTACTTTAGCTTCATCTTCACTATTTGTCCCTCCAATGAACATTCAGGGTTAATTTCTTCTAATATTGACCTATTTGTTCTCTTTGCCGTCCAGGGGACTCTCAGGACTATTTGGAAAATATTTGGAAAAATATTACATTTTTCCAAATTGATTCAAAGACTGAGGAATACATAACACACAGTTGAGGCATGCAGTAACATGTCAAAAAGTAGGTTAAGGCCCCACAGGTAAGGTTTCCTATTCCTGCTTTGTGAAGTATGAGACTACTGTATTAACAACATAAAAGCAAGTTCTTACACAGCTGTCATCCTGTGGGAAGAGAATCAGGAGATACACCCAGCTTTATCATTGTAAACTTCTAAACATTCTTTGCATAAAGATATGTATGTTTAAGTTAGGCAAAGGGGGAGGAATCAATATTTTGCCACTTCCCACTATGGAATATTTCCTGTTTTATTTTAAGTAGGAGTGCTTTACTGCAAATTTTATCTCTGGACGCAAACTCATCCATGTAAATTGTTCAAATCTACCACAGATTGGGATAACAGACTTTGATCATATGAAGGTGAGATCATATATCTTAATTGTATCTTTCTTATCATAAGAAGGCTTGTGTTACTGTTATAAGCTAATTCAGTTTTTAGCCCCAATAAAGATATAAAATGTAATCTCTAGTACAGGGGTTCCCAAACTTTTTAAGCCATGGGCCTGACCACACAGGCCCAGAAGCAGAAGCGGGCAAATTTATGGCTGTTGTAAATGCAGCCACTTCTGCGTTTACGCATGCGTGGGCACATAATCAATTGCACATATTGATTAATGTGTCCTATGATGACACAAAAATCCTTCCCGGCTACTTCTATTAGGGGTAATTTCAAAAATAGTGTCATAATGGTCAGTTGTAGCAAAACCAGCAACAATCATGTGGCATCTGAAAGATTAAGGTCCAGATTTTTAAAGTGGTAGATTTGTGAGATGATATATATTACAATATCAATTTGGGAACTTCTGCATGCAAATCTTGTGTCTTTTACTGGATTATGGCCTTTCCTTGGTTTTGCTACTTCACCGTGCAGTAGAAGGGTGAAAACTATTTTGAATCACAAACTGGCTTCATTTCTGCATCCTGTTGCAGTCTGGAAATTATAAGCTACTGTGATCAGTGATGTAAACCAGAACACAGTCTGATGTCAAATCTGGAAGAACAATCTAATTGTGAATGTGACCTAGTGGCAAAGATAAGAGTCATACATGCTGGAGGCAGAAAAGAAATGAGAGGCAGTTCAGGAACAAACAAAGGAACCAGAAGCTTGAAGTGAAAAATAAACAAGGTTCACATAGTTAGGGGTCTGTGTTGTTCCCGCAGCAGAAAGGCCAGAGTGGAAGTTTAAGTTGACAAGTTTTCCAGAATCAAACCCCAAATCAGTTGTGTGTATCTTGAAAAAACACCTACTCTTTACAGGCCTGGTAGTTTCTGACCCTTAGGCATGTGCTTCATGGACAGGAACCCACGTGCCCTGGTACCCTTAGGCTTTAATATCCTCAGTCTCTAATTTTCCATGGGCAAGGTAGTCTCTTTAGTAGCCATGTGCAAAGGTAGTTCAACATTCACTGTTCCTGAAGAGCCTATTCTATTATCTCTAGGATGTTGGGGGAGTATCTATGGAATGGCTGAAATCAGGGAGGTTAATTAATGGGAAATTGAGCCTCAAATTCTTCCTCTGAGGATAAGGTTGTACCCTTTAGGTCAAGCTTGAAATTTCTGTCCCTGTTCCTAAAGGAAGATTATTTTCTTAACCTTTCTTCTGTTTTTTAGGAAGTTTCACAGCATGTGCGAGAATTGCTAGAAATAGAAGAGCCTCTCTTTGTTAGAAGCATCTCTCTCCCACCCAGAGATAATATTGGTTTGTTTCTAGAGCAAAAATCTCGGACTGGAAAACGAAGTGATGCCCTTACCTATCCTCAGTTTATTCAGGAAGCTGGATTACTTGACTATGAGCCACAGCCAACTCCTAAGCCTTCAGAATCACAGCTTGAGGATTCACAGGAAGAATGTCTACAGCAATCAAGTCCATTTATTTCAAACTAAATGAAAAACTATTCTCTTTCTTTTTTTGTTAAACAAGTGTTTTGCATCTCATAAATACAGGATAAATTCAAAGCATTTTTCTAGAAGTGTGTTCCACTGATTTTAATGGAGGTCTTTTCAAATTAAATTGCTTAACACTACTGCCCTAAAAGGAAGAAGTGGAGATCCTATTTTAGCTTATTCTGAACTGAGGAAACATAATTACCATTATGCAGCAAAACTGTACAAAATACTTCATTCGTTTACCTACATTGTGGTGAGCTGTGATTTCAGACTTCAGCAAAACAGGTAGTGGAACACAATACTTAACTCGATGGAAGATCAAAGAACCAAAGCATTTCAAAAATTCTGTTATTTGATTTATTTTACTGTAATATACAGGTTTATTTAAAAATTCCAGTTTGTAGGATTTCTGTAATTACTATACCCAATGTGCTTTTGGTACTAAAAATAAAAGCAAAGTATTACCACTTTCAAAAGTTTAGAACTGCAGAGTGTTTATGTTTTTTTAGACTCTATACTTGAGGTTTCTTCTGCTTTGCTAATGGAAGCTCCATCAGGAGTACTGGGATTCAAAGCCTTGATGGGGTTTGGTAGCGCAGCTGAAAGTTTTGTCTTTTTTAAAGACATTATTAATTCTTCATTGTTTACAGGCAATCCTGTGAGCATGTTACAGTAGAAGGAAGCCATGTTGTCCTTGAAGGATGCATCTGTTGTAAGGAACTGGCTAAGAGGGGAGTTCTTTAGCTGTACTGTTGTCAGATCAAACCAGGGTAAAGAGCTAGGAGAGGAAGAAAAAGACTGTATCCTGTTGGTCTCAGAAGCTGTGCCCCAAATCAATTCTATTCCTATCGTGTGGATTTAATAGTTAACTAGTGAAATTATTCAGCAATAAGGAATTACACCAAAGAACCAGACTGCGTGATGTGGTCGATGAACTACGGTATATGTGGCAAAAGGAAGATGGGCAGGCCATATCACCCGCCTAAAAGATAAGAGATGGACCTGTCAGCTAACCTGTCGGCTAACAGACTGGATACCAAGGGACCACAAAAGACCACTAGGCAGACCCCAAAACGATGGGATGACCTGATGGTAAAACAGTTTGGCCAGATATGGAAACAGAAGGCAAAGGATAGAACATTTTAGAGTTCGGTTGTTTGGCGCTTCAAAAGATAAGCAACAACAAATCGATATTGTACTGGGTATTGGAATTTATTTTCTTCCTTGTAAAGGGCAATAAAGAAACAGAACCCATGATACAGGATAGCTGCCTTCTAGTAAGGAAAGCTGCTGCAAAAAGGAGTCAAAAATATATATCTTCACTCTGCTTTTATCTTTTTAGTTGCTGATATCATTTGTATACTCCCCAATTAACAATGTACTCTGCATCAAAAATAGCAGCTAATGGAAGCTTCTAGTATTAGCAGGTAGAAGGGTTCAGCAAAACTGCAGTATTAAACTCCCATCAAAATGCCTAACACTTTTGTTCCCTCCCCAACACAACTATTTTTAAAGGATAAAAAGATTCCACATATTCAATGTGATTTTTTTTTAGGCCTATGGAAGAATGCAGAAAAGAAACAAGTAAAGCATGCTTAGGTCCATGTCCAACATTATTTCTCCCAGAAATGCCAAGAGAACCTCAGTATGAACTGTAAACTTTGCAAATTGTTCAGTCCACAGACTGCTTCAATTGCCCCTCCCACCCCAGGGGCTCCATTCCACCAACTTGTATACTGTAATTAGCAGCCATGGAAAGGTGAGGAACAGTGGGGAGCTTCTTTCAGCCTGAGGGCTAAATCTTGTTTCAAATACTTTTTGGGGAGGGCATTCCCATGATGGGTGAAACCAAAAGGGTAGGACCCAAAATACTAGCATGTTTTATCTTAACACTGCCAAGCGGTTTCTTCTCTTTAAAAATGGAGGTTTTTTTTATTTGGAGGGGGGTGGAATTGACCCACTCACCTTGGTCTCCTGGGTCCAGAAGGGTTGGGGGGACATACCCCTTTTGTCCCTCCAACCCTCCCAACCCCAGGGGAGCCAGCGGAGAGAGGGGTCGCAACCCCCCACCCATTGATATTAAAGGGGAAACCCCGATCTACTTTCACAACTCCACACAATCAAAGCACCATAACATAATAAAGCCCCCTTCCCCACCACCTAGCCCATCCTTCCTAACCCCCACCGACCATGCCCCCCTCCCCACTACCTAGCCCACCCTTCCTAATCCCCACCGACCATGCCCCCCTCCCCACCACTTAGCCCACCCTTCCTAACCCCCACCGACTACGCCCCCTCCCCACCACCTAGCCCACCCTTCCTAACCCCCAACAACCACACACCCCTCCCCACCACCAAATAAATAAATATTTTTTAAAAATTACTAAAACACAGTCAAAAACATCCAAAAATACACAAAAACAAACAAAAACACCAAAAAACAATATGAAGTAAACAAAAACACAATCAAAAACAAAACAGACAAAAATACAAATTCCAACCCCCCCTCTCCCCCCCACACACACACACAAAAGAAAGAAAACAAGCAAACTTACCAAAAGATGTCCTACCTCCACGAGGACCGGAAAAGAAATGAATAAAGAAAGAGACTACTTACCAGAAGAAGCTCCACCCAGAGGCCAGGAGAGAAAAAACAGTCAAAATACAATAACCCCTACCAGCACCACCTGCTGGCCACAATAGTAAAAACAATTCAAAAACACAGAACAGCCCCAAACAGAAGGCCACAAGAGTAAAAACAAATCAAAAACATAACACAAATTCACAATTTTACACAAAAGGTCACACCTATAAAAACAAGTCAAAAAATTACACTAAAACACACTTTAACACAAATCACAAACATATGTCAATAAAATACAATAGAAACTTTTAAAAATCCTGTGCTGAGTTTTAACTCAAATTAAAACCCAAAACATCTAAACACATTTTAAAAACATTGAATGTAAAAAACATTTACTTTTTACATTATTAAAATTATTACCTACGGTACAACTAATTAAGAAAACTCAAAAAACTAAAACATTATTCGCTTACATAAAACAATTTGAAAAAAATATATCATACTTTGTTCTTTTATTAATCCTCAAAAAAAAAACCAAAAAAAGCAGATCACAGTTAATAACAGCCAAGCCAAAAAATTTTTACATAAATAAACATTTTAAAAATTAAAATTACAGACTAAGCAATTTTAAAAAAACATTAACACAATTTAACCTTCCAACACAATTTAAAACAGCCCGGCAACGCTGGAGAACCTCTGCTAGTGTCTTTAAAAATGAGCCAGTGCCTTGTGGCACAACAGGAATTATGACAATGTCAGCAGCAGAATGCTACTGATTGAAGATTTCCTTTTTTAAATTTTGAGATGTGCTTGACTTAGTCTCTTTGTGTGTTCACTGTTCATTCAAAATCCAAAAAGAACGCCATTAATCAGTAGCCATCTGCCTCTATATGGCATGCCCGTTGTGCAGATGAATGGTTTAACTGGATTTTAGCCACTGAGTTGTGGGAAATAAAACAGGCTAATTGCTAGGTATCTGCATTTCCCTTAATGTCTAATTTAATCCTTAGAAAATCTGTGTCTTCATGGCTAAACAGAGCTATTAAGTATTATTTAAATCTACTATAGAGAAAAACCCACCAGTCTATAACTGTACAGTGAGAAAATATTAAATACTGTTTCCCATTTAACCCAACTTACTCATCTGGTGAAAGAGAGAAAGCAAAGGCTTTGTTGATAAAGTGTTCACATTCTAACAGTAGTGGTGGTTTATCATCTCCAGGGGTGGCAGCATTATCATCAGGAACAGACACTTGATTGAGTAATGCCAAGGCCTTTGTGTAGCGCAAACCCTGCCATGTGTAACTGTTTAGTGCAGCATAGAGCACAGCTGCCAGCCAGTTTGTATTGACAACAACTTCCCCTGTAAAATGACGGAAACTTTATATTAGACTAGCAAAGGTTGCCCGGCGTTGCCGGGCTGTTTTAAATGGTGTTGGAAAGTTTTTGTTGTTGTTGTTAATGTTAATGTTTGTAAAGAAGAGGTTAGTCTATATTTGAAATTTGTAAAATTTTTATTTATACAATTTTTTTGATGGCCTGTTTTAAACTGTGATGAGTTTTGTTTGGTGTTTTGGTTTTGTGGATAAAAAAAGAATAAAGGATGATATACTTTTTCAAAAAACTCTTGGGGCCTTTTGTGTGGGGCTATTGTGTCTTTTTGAATTTTTTTATTATTGTGGGCAGCAAGTGCTGCTGGTAGGGGTTATCTTGTATTTTGACTGTTTTTTCTCTCGTGGCCTCTGGGTGGAGCTTCTTCCAGTAAGTAGTCTCTTTCTTTATTCATTTCTTTTCCAGTCGTTGTGGTATGAGGTCGTGTGGTGGTGAGTTAGCTATTTTTCTTTATTTGGGGTGGTGGTGGTGGTGGTTGGATTTTGTGGTGTTTGGCTGGGGGCTGGGTGTGTTTGGAAATGTTTGTTGTTGTTTACTTTTTTGGTGTTATTTTTGTTTGTTTTTGTGTATTTTTGAATGTTTTTGATTGTTTGTTTTTGTGTTTTTTGGTGTCCTGGGGGGGATCCCCTCTCAGACAGACTCCTTTGGTCCCCCCACCCTCTCAACCCCAGGGGAGCCAGTAGAGAGGGGGATCCCCCCCAACTCCGTTTTTAAAGAGAAGTAACCACTTGGTTTCTTCTCTTTAATATGGGGCGTGTGTGTGGGGGGGGGGAGGGAATCCCCTCTCTGCCGGGTCCCCTGGGGTCAGGAGGGTGGGGGAGACAGACTCCTTTTGTCCCCCCCCACCCTCTCAAACCCAGGGGAGCCAGTAGAGAGGGGGATTCCCCCCCAACTTCGTTTTTAAAGAGAAGTAACCACTTGGTTTCTTCTCTTTAATATGGGGCGTGTGTGTGTGGGGGGGGGGAGGGAATCCCCTCTCTGCCGGGTCCCCTGGGGTCAGGAGGGTGGGGAAGACAGACTCCTTTTGTCCCCCCCCACCCACCCTCTCAACCCCAGGGGAGCCAGTAGAGAGGGGGAGCACAACACCCCCGCCCCCACCCAGTGATATTAAAGGGAAACTCCGATTAGGAGCTTCAGGCGCCGATGGGGAGGGGGGCTTTGGTTCCCGCGGCTCGGCAGACTTGCTCTCCCTTTGTTTTTGTTTTATTTTTTGGGTGCTGGCTTCCTCAGCGTTCTGCGCGCTCATGGCGTGCAGGACACTGGGGCTTGTAGTTATGGGTTGGTGCTTTGTGTTTTTTTTAAAATAATTTTTATTGAATTTTTTCAAAGACATACAAAAAAGAAAAGAAAATAATGACTAACAATACAGTACATAAAC